>CM060935.1:927119494-928369494 GCA_030765085.1 Allium cepa | reverse complement strand
TATTAACCTTATTGCTCTAGCTAGGGACTTTGACTTTGAATTGACTATAGTTATCATGAAACTAACCTCATATAACCAAGGAGATGAATTCCATATTGATGAGTGTTTCTCTTCCAATGCTTCGACACTAACTCAACTGCAGTCATCGATGAACGTCATGCCGTGATATAACTATAATCAAAGTGGAGTATTCACATTGAAAATCAATAGTATTCTTAAGTCGAGAGAACTATGTAACATCGTCATTTCGAGATTTCCTATTTGACCTTAGTTATTATTAACAATAGGAATCATTCGAGTGAGTCGTTCCATGGTTATCCAATAACCATCAGTACATAAACCTTGGTGCCCATAGCAGTAATTAGTAGTGCACAACCATTTAGAGAGTGTTGCATATTTTGGTTTTAAGGATGTATCAGTATCCTTTCTTAAACCATATTAACTTAGAATATTTAAAATAAAATGTTGCTTTATATTGTATATAATACCCACGATTGCAACCGTTAGCAATTATAGCCACATAACATCTCATTTAGGAATTTTCGTATTTATATACTTTAAATTAATTACTTAGTTAAATATATCACTATATTACAAAGTATATATATAATAGAATTGTAACATCCCTAATTTTTGATAACATTATTCTGGAGATTTAATTAGATAAATTAAATAGAATAATATAAATATCAAAGTGATGAGGGGATTGAGATTTGAATAAATACATAAAGGCTGAGCATAATTATTTAAATGGGCTTATAAATGGTTATGTATGATAATTAATTTACATAAGGGCTTATTAGGAAATAGCAGCACATAACCCATTACCTTTATATATTCTTGTCTCCATCTATTCACATTCATTTTTATAAAACACAAAATGAAAATATAAGAGGAACCGGCCATTATTACAGGAAAAGAGGAGAAATTAATCTAAAGCTAAGGATTCAAGCTAGGGGAAATTAATCTCAATCAAATCTCAAGTTCCTTTTCCCAATCAAGGTGAAGGATAATCTAGATCATCTCTATTTTGTGTTTATGATCATTTATTTTCAGGTTTAAGAGTAAATCCATTTTAATGATGATTTGGATGATGATATGCTTGGATTATAACATGTTTGATTTAAACAAGATTGTTTAAATATGATTTTATGCGGTTTTAAGGGTAAAATCGATTAGAATTAATTTCGAATGCCATGAGAAAATTTTATGTCATATAAAATATGATTTTGGAGTTGGATTTCAATTTTTGTAATTTTCCAAGCTATGGAAGATTTAGTATGAATGTTCCAAGAAAAATATGTATAATTGGTTTAGAAATTAGTTTCAGTTATTCCATGCAAAATTTGGGTCTGGAATTTTTACATGTTAGATAACATATTAAAAATTAAAATCTATGATTTTTAGGGATTTTTCCTAGGTGATTTACTATGAGAATTAAATTATTTTGAAAGGAGGACCTAAATGATTTAATAGTTTTGCTTAATGGAAGGGCTTATTTGTTAAAATAATCTTGATTTAGATCTAAAATTATGCAGCAGTTTTATTTGGAAAATAATTTGAAAAGTTTAGGGCAACCAATTAAATGTTTAGAATTAGGCAAGTTACTTATAAAGTTATTGCTTTTATTGGCATTATTCAGCTTTTACGTAGAAAAGTAGGTTCCGCGTCTTTTAGAAGTACCTTCCAACTCATAGCTTCCGCCTTCAATCAAGTAGGAATGAAGTGACCCTCTTCATTATACTCAAATTTGTGTGATTTTAAGTGAGTTTTTTTTTATATATATATAAGTGATCACTTCTTTAAATTCATTCTCCCAGATCCTGAATTTTTACTAATATAAATATGTCAGTGTTTAAATCAATTCCTATCATTTATATATATGAGGATATATAAATGTTTCCTTGCAAATCAGAGTGTTTAAAGTAGCAAAGAATTTTAATTCACACAATATTTTTCATAATTGAAATGTCTTGTGTCACATAGCTTGTTTCTACACTTATATCTCTTCACTGACTCAAGATTGACTAATACATAATTCCGATTTTATCTTCTTTTATAATGACTCAAGATTTACTAATACAAAAATAAAGTACTAGTTCCTTATATTTTCATTTGTATTGTTTTCCAGAGTTTTTATTTAAACCAAATTATTTGATCTGTGGTCTAACATCCCATGGGTTTGATCCTGGGGTGCTTATTACTTATTCAAACAATGTTTATGTCAGGTAAACATACTCATGTCTTAATTTATAATATTGGTAATAATCTTGTGAACATTTGGTGATAAGTATGTTATAGACCAGGCAGAAGAAAAAAACTACAGGCAAGCAAAATGCTAACTTAATCTAGCATACCAGATATAGACTTGCATGTATATGAGAATAGAATGATTGGAGCAATATCAAAATCAGTCTAATGCAAAATTTCAGATGAACATTTTGAGAAGGGTACTGATAGGTTATAAGATAAAAAAGACAATTGATAGTGATCAATCAAACAGTGGGATTATTAGCATGTTTAATATCTAGGTAGACTTCATGGCAATGCATTTTATTTTCAACAGATTTGTTGAAGACAAAACTCACTTAACTTAAACCAAATAGGTGGTTAGCTAAGCTCAGTTCAATATAGTTGCATTCCAGATATAAGTATAAAGCATGTATTTCATTTTTACTTTACAATACAACGCAAATTCTTTACTGGAAAATCAGATGTTCAAGGGGAATTAATAGGTTAAGATTTCAAGCTTCTTATGGTCTTATATCAGTTATAAATCAGGGTCAAGCTCTTCTGGTTAGCCAATGCCAGATTCAATTATCACTTAACAATTTTTGGCTATATGCTTATCCATAAACTACTGCAACTTTTCTATTTAAAAATTAACAAACTTCTATAAAGAAAGCATGTCCACATATTAAATTACATGGCATAATTTTCTCCATCACAACCCACCGGAAACCATCAAAGCCAGTTACTTAGATCAGTAGCTCAAGACACATATAATATTTAAGTTTTACAAATTCTTTTCAAATGAACAAAACCACTACAATACTGAAAGGTCTACATAGACTTAAGAAAGTTTGCCTAGCTATCTTTATTACAATGAACTACTGCATTTTTAAAACTCAAGTAGGTCTTCTAATTTTTCCAAGCAAGCAAGCTATTCATACATCTCTACCTGCAACAATATTTTGAGCTGCCTCAATAAAATGAGACACCCCAAATATTGCAAGGGCAATAAATAGGGTCAGAATAAAATTCTGGTATGAGTGAAATCAATATTAAAAATAACTTGTAAAATTCTTTTAAGACTGTGCAGAGATCATATAGGGTTTGATGCTTTCCAGTTCCATAATAAACTTTAGCATATGTATAATTTAAACCTATACATCAAGCATACATTCAAGCAGTCATTCATCCAATTTGTTCAATTGTACATGTACAAAACTCCTATGGATTTAAACTCTTAAATTCCACAGCCTTCATTTCCAGTTCCATTTTACATTTTTATATGGTCTAAACTCTTGCCTTTGAACACTAGTGTGCATTGCTAAGGACTCAATTCTGTCAACCTTTGCACAGAGGCCTCCAGGACTTGAACAAGTCATGCACATACCCATCATCCACCTGATGATGAGTAGATCAAGGCACTTCTCCTAAATTACTTTGTAATTTAGAGACCATGCTCATTTAATTGCTGAGGAGTTTCCTTTTTTTTTTTTAATTCCTGAGATGCTCATGTTCTTCCTTTCATTACATAAACCCCAAAATTTCTTAAACTCACTCAAGGGTTTACATCCAATCATACAAAGCATTCATGCAAAATTGCACATCCAAAAATCATTCTGCCTTAATCTTATTTTATAAAACTGCCTGTATATTTATTTCTGGAAATTTTCCCATTGCTTGCATAAATCTAATGATACCATGAGAAATACTGTATTTATTTTACTGAGAACATATGATAGGGTTTTTAAGAAAAACCCACAAAAACATATTGACTCATGATCTGAACAAATCAGCATATGTTTGTAGTATTGCATTGTTCATATCATTTTTAATATGAACTAGGCATGAGCATGAATCTCATTATTCACACTGCCCACTTCATTTCCCTTTAATATCCTATTTCTTAGTAAAACATTTTGCTTATTCTTCATATAAAACTGGATTATACAAATCTATTTCTATAATATGAGTATATGTTTGATTAAACAAATTTCAACACAAAAATAGTCAATACCAAAAACAAATCAAAACAGCAACCAAAAAAATTCAACCAAAATGCCATTCATGATCATCATATATTTATTCAGAGAAATAAAAATTTACAGAAATCATAAAATGATTTTCATATAAAATAATTGGCTGCCCATACTTGGGTCTTAATGCCTTAAATCTCCTAAGTGATTATCACTCACCTTTCTCTTCCTTTCCCTGAGAATGCCTAAGCTTGAAAACAGTGTGAGCTCTTCCTTTTTTTTTTTATGTGTTTCTGTTTTTCCCTCAGAGAAAACCTCTGCTTTCCCTTTTTATTTAAATCATTTTACTAGGGTTTTACTAAAGGAAAAACCCATTTTAACCTTGCATTACTCAGCGAATTAGGTGTGTGCAGTTGTGGCTAAATATGCCATTTTTCTTTTGTTTTCTATTTCTGGTTAAACAGTTAGCTTTTCTCTTTTCTGAATGCATGCTATTTGCATGATTTTTACCTGCACATTGTTTTCCTATGACTCATCTTGACAATGTATTTTTATTATACCCAAGTTATTATTATTATTTTTTTATGTTTCTTTTTATAAGTTTAATTTTCAGTTGACCTATTTTATCATTTATTCCTCTCCTGATTTATTTCAAAAATGCATTAACACTCATAAATATTTCTTGACTGATTTTTATGCATTTTAATTACCAAGAGGATTTTATTTTATTTTATCATCCCATGCTTCTCAATATTCACATATATACAAGTCATGTGAATTTTAGAATTCATTTTATACTTAATCATTTTCCTCTCATTACTGTATAAAAATAATTATTCCTTGCATAATTACTTCATTCACTTCTGATATTCATTTTCAAGCTATTTTTTTTCTTTTAAAGTAATTTTTATTCTCAAAAAAAATTTGGGTCTTCACAAGGAACCCTACGAAGCCAAAACCAATACACAGGGTATCAACATTGGTACGTAGTGGATTGGAGAAAGGCGGAAGGCATGGTGTCAAAACATAGCTTCCGATGGAACGAAACATTTTTTTGTTTTCTAAAGAAATGTGCTTGCCTATTTACTAAATTCCTTCAAATGTGTCTAAATATATGCTTTCAAAGGGGCCATTTGAATAGCTTTTGAAAGGGGAATCGCCACCTTATTGCTTAAAGTATAGCTTTCGAATGAGTTATTTAGTTTCCAAACTAATAATTTCAAAAGGGGTTGTTTCGACATAGCCAAAACCCTTCTTCCGACCTTATGTCTTTCGAAGGAATTGAAGGTATCAATGCTTTCGAAAGGTAGCCATTTTTTCTAAATATAAGACACTTCCTAAAGCTGTCGAAAGGGTTTAATGGTTTCGAAGGCAATGGCTTTGAAAGGGGTTCCGAAGCTAACCTTCAAGTGTTTTACTTAAATGATTTTTGACTTTGAAAGGAGGGTTTCGAAGCCATCAAGTTTTTCCCCAAACACTTTTACATGATAAAGAATGGTTTCGAAAGAGATATTTTCGTTTATATTCACTTTGACTCAAAAGATATTTTAAAGATAAACCCAATGGTTTCGAAGCAAAGCTTCTATAATTGAATGGTGATACTTTAATACATTCAAAAGTTTTTGAAGGAAAGGTTTTAAAGTGTTTCAAAAGGCAGGTGCCTAGAGTTTTGAAAAGATGATTTGAATGCTTTCGAACGGAAGTTTTCCAGTGGTTTCGAAAGTAAAGATTAAAGGTTTCGAAAGCCTTACTTTTCAAAACAAAGAACATAATCTCAATTTTTAAAGAAAAACCATGGCATATTAAAGAGTTTTGAGATTATTTTAAGTATGGAGTTTTTGAAGAAGTTTTCCTTGATTATAGGTTAAATGGATTAACCAAGTTTTATATAAAATAATTTCATGGATATTAAACCATAAGTTTTGGTATTATTATGTTATTATGTTTACTTCTTTATATATGGATATTCACATTGTAATGGATTCATAACTGTATTTTAGGGAAAAAGGGTAGAATAAACAGCTAGGGTGACCAGTTGTGAATATAAATTGAATTAAGTCCCGAATGAATAGAAATGCATCCAGGAGGTCAGGCAGAGTATAATGTAGGATGCCTAAATATTGATTAAAGAAGTTGTCAGATTGATAGGTTAATAGTAAACCCATGAAAACTATGTATAGGAAAAGTTATTGGCAAGGGCCAATAGGTTCACAATAAACCCATGAAAACTATGATTAGGAAGAGTTATTGGCAGGGGCCAATAGGTTTGTAGTGAAGCAATGAAAACTATATCCAGATTAAGTTATTGATAGGTGTCAATAGGTTTCTAGTCAACCAATCAAAACTAGGATAAAAGGAAGTTAATGGAGATACCAATAGGTTCAAGGAAAACCCATGAAATAATGAAGTTATTGGCAGGGTTCAATAGGTTCATAGTGATCCCATAGAAACTATAAAACTGGACAGGGAGTTCATAAGTGTTAAACAGGTTAATAGTCATCCCATGAAAACTATTACATTAATGGTGACCCTAGAAACTATAAATGAGACAAGTAGTTAGAAATGAATAGGCATGGAAAATCCAGAATTGATTTACTTGTTTACATATCATCATAATAATTTGAATTGATATGTTTTAACCATTATGGATGTAGCTGCCCAGTATATAGTTCTATAAAATTTTGTATAAGATACTAGTGAGGGGAAAACCCATTCCGCTAAGCGGCATGGTCTCGCTAGATATCTAGATGGTTTGAGATGGTAGATTACTATTCATACCAGGCTTTATTTCTGACTCAAAGTTTATCCTTTCCACTTAAACTCTCGGGTACTCAATTGATTTTGAGTAGTTTAAGAGTTGAGGTTTTCAGGTACCTTTTTAGACGAATAAGCTTCCGAGGATATGCATGAGGCATGATAGCTATTTATAGTTCTTTTCTATTTTGATCCCACCGTGTTTTGTTGTAAAGGCAAAGTTGTTAATTGCCTAGTTATATACTCTGATCATCCAAGGGGGTATCTTCATACGTTGATCTTGGCGTATGTTGTGATAATTATATTTTCACTAAACGTGATTCTCATTTAGGATTATGTAATGAATTTGAATTGCTTTGAAATGGAATGCGAAAGTTGTTTGTGAAATTAAAAAATTTCCATATCCATGTGTTTCTGTTATATCAATGTATCCAACATTACCATATTTGGTCGTCGAGGATTAATAATTATGGATGACTGCAGCATCCGTAGCCGTTAGTTTTGGGCCTCCAAGTGGGGGATGTTACAAGTTGGTATCAGAGCATATGTTTATGAAACTTTAAAGAAATATAAACCCAAAAGATTTTCAAAAACATAATCCAATGAATCAGAAATAAGATCAAGGTTTGGGTTAATGCTATAGTAACGTACTTGTACTTGATATAGATATATGTATATATAAGTATGTATTCCTCTCTCTCTTAGATCGCTTTTCTATATCTCACTAAGGCTCGTACACAGGTTTACGAGAAAAAGATATGGAGGTAGGAAACAGAAGAGGAAATCTCAGTGGAGGAAGCACCAAAACCAACGGAAATGTTCGACCCATCAGGAGGAACCCGAGTCGATAGGCTAATGCTACCAAAATGCAGATGCCAATGTAGGTGCTGTAAATCCACCAGTGGATATGGGGGCGATGTATCAGTTCTTCGTCAACATGACGTAGGCTAGAGCAGCTGCTAGAGTTACTGGAAACGTTGGAGGAGCTAATCCTATGGCTACAGTTGGGAATAATTATGCTAAGCAGAGCAGAATTACACCAGTCTTGGTGGGAAGCCATTCGTGGGAACGGAAGATGCTATCGAAGCTAAGAATTGGTTGTTGCATTATGAGAGAATATTCGCTGATTTGGTTTTAGATGATGAGCAAAAGAGGAGATTAGCTTCTAGGCAGTCGCAAGGGTCAGCACTTTATTGGTGGAACAGTGTAATTGCTGGAGATCCAGAGGAGGGGTTGACTTGGGAAGATTTTAAAAGGAGATTTAAGCAAAAAAAATTGTCTAAGGTTGCCAAATCGGCATTGCTGAGGAAGTTTATGGATCTAGTGTAGGGAGAAATGTCAGTTATTGAGTATGCCACTAAGTTTGATGAGTTGTCCCGTTATGGATATGTTATTATAGATACCATCATTAGGAGGAATGAGAGGTTCATTAGGGGATTAAGGGCTGAGATTGCTAGGGCAACCCTGCCACATCTCCATGATCCTTGTAATGTAGTTATGGAGATGGCAAACCTCCATGAAGAGATGCTTGCTATTTGTGCTAGAGAGAAGCCAGTTGAAGTTCAGTGTTCTCGAGGGAAGAAGAGAAAGTTCTTTAAGAAGAAGGGAGCCTAGAAGGGAGATACTGCCAAGAAGGCAAAGGCTAATTTTGTTTGCTTCAAGTGTGACAATAAGGGTCATTATGCGCATGAGTGCTAGTCAGGAAAAGGGAAGAATGCCGTAGAAAAGAAGAATGTGAAGTGCTTTAACTGAGACCACGTCTGGCATTATAAGAACTAGTTCCAGAGCCAGTTAGGACGGATAAGGAAAGGATTTTTCTATTGGACCATCATTTTCTAGGCTAACTACGGCTGAAAAAGGGAATACTATGATTGAAGGTATGCGTTTGATTCAGAGTATACCAATTAGGATATTATTTGATACTGGTGCACCACATTCATTTACATCTCAGAATTTGGTTGATAGGTTATAGTTGGAACCCGCATACCTTGTTACTTCCTTAAGGATTGTGAATGTAATAGGAGGGTATGCAACTCTGGAATGAGTTGTGACCAGTTAGAACTTGATTTGTTAGGTCATAAGTTTGCATGGAGTCTGTATGTTTTTGATTTCGTAGGTTTCGAAATCATTTTGGGTATGGATTAGTTGAGTAAGTATGAGGCATGCATATTTTTCCAGGATAGGGAGATATCACTAAGACACCTTGATAGTCATAACCGAATCATATTCTCAATGGCGAGTTCTTACCGGAGTAGTTGTTGTTAGCACCAAAATTGGTCACTAACACCCGTAGAATTTCATGGACGTCAAAGAATTAATGGAATCAAGAGAACAAAGCATAAAACTAAATTAACACAAAGATTTTATAGTGGTTCGGCAATCTCGGCCTACGTCCCCTTCAAATTTGATTCATTCTTCATTTGATTACAATTACATGAGTTGTTCGATTGGCTAGGATCCATTGATACAAGTTTATAAGAAAAATATCCATGGAAGAGTATTTGGAGTAGAAAGAAGAAGATGATGAGTCCCCCCAAAAAGAGAGAGCCAGAGATCCCAAAAATGGCCCCCTACCCCTGTATTTATAGACGAAGGTAGCCTTCAGCCTAACTGACATCTTCAAACCGGACCCCTTTGGCCACTTGGGCCCACCATAAGAAAAGCTCTGCCCAACACACTATGCTGACCTCACTTATACACTCTTCAACTTATCAAATATCTATGCCGACACCTATTCCACCAAGCTAACCTTCATCATTCTAACATCCTGTATCACCTATCCGTTGATCTTATTTATCCTGGGCTGGATATAACTGTTTGGATATCATGCTCTGGTCATATTATTATTATCTCATGGCCATCTTTCTCATCAATAGTCAAGTCTGGTCCTCGTAATCACCTTTGTATAGTTTTGCAAAAAGGTTGGATAACAGTTGTGCTTTGTTAAGTGCTAAGGAAGTGGGAGAAGAGCTAAGTCAGGTTCGAGTGGAAAGACAATCTGCAGATGTCTTTGAGCTAGTTACATGATTACCATCGAAACAAGCTATTGAGTTTCGGATAGACCTTGTGCCAGGAGCTAAGCCTGTAAGTAGACCACCTAGCAAGATGACACCGACTATAATGAAGAAATTGAAGGTGTAGGTAGTGGATTTAGAAAGAAGGAATTTTATTAGACCAAGCAGTTTGCCTTAGACAGCGGCCGCAGTGTTCATGAAGAAACTAGATGGGTCATTGAAGATGTGTATCGACTATCTTTAAGTTTAACGAGAGGATGATTAAGAATAAGTATCCTTTTCCAAGAATAGATGATCTGTTCGATCAGTTGTATGGAGCCAGAGTGTTTTCCCAATCGGATTTGGCGACAAGTTTCCATCAGTTAAGAGTGGTAGAGGACAGTATTCCATTAAAGGCATTTCGAATTAGGTATGGTTCATATAAGTGGTTTGTAATGCCCTTCGAGTTAACGAATGCACCTGATTTCTTCATGGATTTTATGAACCGAGTTTTCCTAGAGTACATGGATAGGTTCGTTGTGATATCCCGGAAATTTGGCAATATAAATTTAATAATCTGTGTTAAAAATTGAATTGATTTGATAATTTTTGTTAATAAATTTGAATTGATTTAATAATCTTATTTTAATAAATATTTAAATTTGTAAAATTTATCTTTTTAAAGCTAATAAATTGTTTTCTGTTTATAATATATATAATTGTATATGTTGTAAATAGATAAGCTTTGATTTGGAATTTAGTAAATGAATCAATTTTCTAATTCTAATTTATTTTTGGTAAATTGGAAATTTTGATTTAAATTTAACATTTAGCTTTTCAAAGCAATTTAATAAATAATTATATGGTTTACACATATGATAAATCTTATTCGTTTTAAAATTTTATTTAGCTTAAATATGAATTTAAATTAGATTAACATCAAAGCTTTGTTTTATTTTTATTTTTAAATACTGCCTGAAATTATATATAAGAATTAAAATACAATTTACATATGATCTTAATTTATTGAGTAATAGAAGTGATTTATAATCTCTTTTATAAATCATTTAAAAAAAATTAATTTGTTATTTTCAAATAATAATTATAATACTTAGTTTTTATGAACATAAATAAATTTTGTAAGAAATAGGATTTGTTATTTAATAAGAGTTATATATGCATCTATATATAACTTGATTTTTTTAAAATTAGATTTTATAATTTAATTTAAATTTGAATTTAATGTTTTGAAAATTCAAAAGAGTAAATACTTAAAAATAATTGAATAAGCTTTATTTATAACTTGTTTTGTTTCATTTCTCTTTAAATAAAAAAAAGAAATTTATATACACACACATAAAAAGAAATAAAACAAGTTAAAATTTTTATAAACAATTTAAGTTAAAATTAAAATACTTAAATTACAAGTGTAAGTTTCTTAAGACACTTATATGACATGTGTTAAGCATAAATTAATCAAGGTGACAAATGTTAAAAAACTAGAACAAGTGACCTATTTAAAATTTCTTTTTCTTTTATTTTAATTAAATCAAAGTCTACTTATATAAACACATTGCTCCTCATTTTATCTTCTTTTCTATTCTTCTTTTTCAAAACTTAAGGTCTTCAGCTAAAATAAAATTTTGCAAACTTCTTGAAAAAAAAACAGAAAATTTGTTCAAACAAAAATCTGTAAATTTCCCCTCAAAACCAAATCTAAAAACAAATGTTTCCTCTAACCAATTCAACATTCAAACCAATCTTCTTCAAAGCTATCTGAGTTCATCTTCTAAATTGAAGTGCAAATCAAAGTATAACCTGAAGCTCTCTTCAATTTCCTTAACCTGAAATCAATTTGCAACATTCAAAGACCTGCATGCAACAACAATTTCAATCCATGCCTGCATTTTTTCACCTAGAAGAATGCATGCAATTGTTAGCAAGAAGCAAAGCATTTTAGTGAATCAGGATTAAAGTTTACAAAAATAAAAGAAGCAACTTGAAGTTTTGAAATCAAACCAATCTAGTTTCAAGCAATTTTTCAGAAATAGTGCTCTGCTCATAAAAACTACCGGTGAGCAACATTTTATATTAAATAAACTTAAGTATAAATTAGTTGCTTGTTTTACTCTAGAAATAAGTGTGTTTGCATGCAATTTACAAAGTTCATTACTAGTAGATATATGAATGTATGTAGTTTGAGCAAGTTGCTGTGAATTTATTTTCTTTTCTGTGCATAAGTTCCCAGATTCAAGAATTGCTAAAATTCCATTTCATTGGATTTAATCTGTGTAAAGATTTATGATTTAAACAAAATATGGTTGTGTCATATAAGTTTAAGTTTAAATTTTATTTAATATAAGAAAATTCTGTATTTTCACTGGAAACAAAATAATAACATAACAAACTATATATAAGTAAGAATTTAATCACACAGATTCTTTGATTCAAGTGTATAAACCGATTACATGATCTAAAACATGAATTTAAAACTGAAATCAAAATTTTGTAGTTTGAAATTGATTGGGCATTACTGGTTTAACCAAAAATGATGTTTTGGGGTGATTCTGTCAATCTGAGTGGTCGGGGTAGCCAGCATCGTTTCTAGTGATGGAATAGTGATAGTAGAATCAAGGAAAAATATTGGAAGGAGGATTAAAGCATTGAGGCGATGGAGATTTTGAATTGAAGTATTTAAACCTAGTTTTCGCTGTTGATCAGAGAATTGGTCGTCTCGACATCTATGGGCGACCGAGCTTTCCCTTATTCGAGTAGGTGGTTGATGGAGTGTGGAAGTGGTTGTGGCCGGAGGTGTAGCTTCTCTGGTGATCAGATTTTGGTGTTTGAAGCAAATTACAGTTTCAACATTTTTTCCAGTTTTGAGCTCGAAGCTCGTTTTTTATTTTGGGGTTCTGCAGTTTATTTGATGGTCAGAATTAGGTTGAAGGATGGTCGCCGACTTGCGAGTGTCGTCGCGAGAGGTCGGAATTGATTGCAGTGGTGGTGCAGGTGCACGAAGTTCATGGCGTGTCACCTATTTTTTGGGGAAGATGATTGCTCGTGTTTTGTTCGGTTTATTTCGTGTTTTTGCTCGAATTATGGGGTTGATTGACTCAAAGTCAACGTGATGTGGGCTCGGGTTTTTTTTGTTGATGTAGGTTTTTGTTTAAACCTGTTAGTACTTTGAAAGTTTTAAATGATTTCAAAATGAAATTGTTAACTCGAGTTTTACTCGTGTTATTTTGGGTTTTGCTCGGGCTAGGTTAGGATTAGGCTCGAGTGAATTATGTGTTGCTCGAGCTAGTTTTGTTCAAGTTAGAAAACTTGTTTTATTTTCAAATTTAAACTGAATTTAAAATATTAAGCAAAGATTTAAAATATGTTTTAAATCTATTTTTAAATTATGGATTCAAGTTTAATTTGAATATTAAGATGGAAATGAATAAGTTTTTAAAATTCAAATTTGTTTAAAATACTTTAAAGGGATTTATTGTTTAAAAATGTTTTTAAAGAAATTTGAATTTAAATTGAAAATTGAAATGTAAAGAAATGTTTTAAACATAGTTTATATCTGATTCAAATCTGAATTTGAATCTTTGTTTTATAAATTTAAGTATTTTAACAATTTTGAATGATAAAGAAAAATTTAAATGTTTGAATTTAAAAAAGGAATTTTTTTAAACCCTTGTAAAATTTCTTTTATAAGAGAAAGTATTATTTATCATGTAAATTTAAAGGTTATAAATTGATTTTAAACTTTGTTGAAGATAAATTGAGTTTCATTTTAAAACTTGAATTTAAAATGAAATTTAAATTTAAATTTGGAAATGAATGTTTTCAAATATATTAGTGAATGATAATTTAACCATAGATAAGGAAAAGGTTTTATCTTAAAGTTAAATTAGAATTTAATCATTTGTTATTCATTTAATTATTAGGATAATTAAGTGGATAATTAATTTATTTAATAAATTAATGAAATGGATATTAAGGGTTTAATCTTAAAAGTTTAAGATTAATTATTCTTAAAATAATCAACTTGTAATTTATGAATCATTAATTAATAGGATTAGATTTTAATTAATGTTTAGTAATTAATTAATCAAGTAATAAATGATTAATTAAGTTACAGTTAACACTTAGTTAATTAAATAATTAAGGGTTAATTAATGGATTATTAATGGTTAATTAATTGGTAATCAATAATGATTAAAATAAGTTAATTACTTTAGAAAAATAATTAATGAATTGTTAATAGTTAATAAAGGTTATTAACTAAGGATTATTTAATAATTAATTAATGTGATTAATTTTTATTAATTAATTAGATTAATTTATTTATAGATAATCATTTGTGTAAATTTTTAAGTATAATTACTTATGGAAGTAATTAAGGAATTAATTACTAATTTAATTAATTGAGTTTAATCTGATTAGATAAGTTAACTAATTCGGTTTAATTAATTTAGAATAATCATTTGATGATTGTGAAGTATAATTACTTAATGTAATTTAATGAAGAGAAATTACTAAGGAAAGTAATTAATGGGTAATTACCGGATTTAATTAATTGAAGGTGATTTGATGATGGAAGTAATTTGAGTATAATTACTTTGTAAAATTAATCAAGGGATTAATTGGAGATAAATAATTAAGGAGTAATTAATTTATTTTGTGAAGTAATAAAGGGAAGTTAATTAGTAAATGGAGTTAATCAAGGGTGATTAACAGTTATGGCTTAAATAAAGATTAATTACTTAATGTAATTAATTTAAATAGAAATGTAATTAGAAATCATTAATTATTATAATTAATGATGTAATTAAGAAGGGATTATTTGGAAATAATTAATAAATGAAGGGATTAATTAATGTAATTAATTAAGGATCAATGTAATTAATTATAGTTAATTAATTAAGGAAGTAATTAAAGATTAATTACTGTATTTGGTTAAGTATAATTAATTTGAGAAATTAATTAGTGGATAATTACTTGAATGTAATTAAAGGTTAATTAATCAAGGATGATTAATTAAAATAAATAATTGGTTGATGATTAATTAATTGATTGATAATTAATTAATGGTAATGTAAGCAAGATTTATATTGATGAAGAAATTAATTTAATTCACTTTAAATTAATTATAAATGATGTAATTAATTTAATTCATTTTAAATTAATTATATTTGGTGTGATTATTAATCATTGCTTATATGGATGGATGATATTGGTTGCGTTGAATGGTTTGAATCTCAAAATATGAGATAAGTAATGATGAGTGATATGGATGCATTGGTTGCATTGTGATGATGATTTGGATTACCTTTTGATAACGATAATAGGGATTATCTATTGTGATGATAATGTTGATTATCTACTGTGAATCTGTGAATTATCTATTTGTGTGTATATAGATAATTGAATTGTTTTAAACTTTTAAAACAAACTTGGCCTTAAAAGATACACTTTGGATTTCGATGCGACCGGGATCAGGTTTCCAAATTTGGATATCTGAAAACCACATCGATCCAAATTAAAGATAGGTCGTGAATCTCATGTGAAGAGTGAAGACTCGAGGTGTAAGGACTATTCGTCAGTATAACTCTGAGGGTGATTCCAAGATGAGTTTGACAGAGATAGTACTTTCAGATACGAGATGAAGATTCAGAGTGCAAGGGTTATCGTCGTTAACTCTGAGGGTGATTTCAAAATGATTGTAACGAGATAGTGCCTTCGGTTTCGTTCGAACCCGGAACGAACTTGTATGGATTGAATGCTTTCAGAACATCGTCAGGTGGACGATGAGCATTCTAAGAGATGTGTTCTCTAAAGGTAATCATAGCCTCAAGCCTCATCAACCGGGAATGGCTAAAACATGGGAGGTGCAGCAAGGCTAAGTGGGTCATGTCTAAGTAGGACGAGATTTTCCCCTGTCTAGAAGTCCCTTTTTATTCGGCTGTGTGGGCGGTTGGAACGTACGCCAACTACGGGGTTGTCTTGTTTGGTACTGTCCAGTAAGGGATGGTTCTGGTCTTGTGTTGCAGGGGATTGGGAGTGATCCTCGGTACGTTGATCTAAGCCACATACTATGACGGGCGGTACCCCGGTAGCCCTGCCATTGATGGAATCCAAAATCCAATAAGTGCCAACGGTTTTGATTGTATTACCCACTTTTGTGGCTAGTAGCTGGAATTTAATCATGTAATAATTTCGGCTATTTCATATTTACTTGAAAACCCTAGACCTATTAATATTACTGGATTTCCTATCAAATGTTTTGGTTAGCGTAAGGTAAAAACTTTTCCATGTTTATGTGTGGGAAGTCTTACGTGATACCTTTCTTTTCAAAGGTTTTTTTTAAAGTTAAGCAACTTTAACCTGTTACTCACACCAGACCTATGTCTGAGCCAGAGTTTATCTTCTGTTTTCTTAAACTCTTGGGTACTCAAATTTTTACGAGTAGCCAAAAGATTCAGGTTAGCTTTTGACGAATTATGGAGGAGCAATGGAGCAGGAGGCTTCTGCATTGTAGATATATAGTTTCCGCTATGTGTTCTCTATGTTGGTATCTCTTGTTGAGTTGTATTGAGTTGTAATAACTAGACAGGTGTTTATAACTGTCTAGTATATGATGAAAATTCTGTGTAACTCTGATTAGTGTTGTATACTATGTAATATTTATGTTATTAATATAATTTATTCGTCCCGCTGTTGAGATTCTGATGTTGTTTCTTCTTTCTTCTCTTTCTTTTCTCTTTTCTATCCCTTTCTTTCTTCAAGATGATGCGACTTTTTGTAGAGAAGAAGTCGGGTCGTCACATTCGTGTTGGTGTTTATAGATGACATTTTAGTGTACTCTAAAGATGAAATGGAGCATGCAGATGATCTTAGAATAGTGCTTGAGACGCGGAGGCAGCATCAGCTAAAAGCAAAGTTTTCCAAGTGGCATTTTTGGAAGAAAGAGGTCAAGTTTCTTGGCCATGTGGTTTCAGAGAAAGGCTTGTTAGTCGATCCAAATAAGATTGAAGCTATTAATAATTGGAAGAGAACAGAGACGGTGACTAATATTAGAAGTTTTCTCGAACTTACTCGCTATTACCGGAGATTCATCAAGTATTTCTCGCGAATAGCAGCACCTATGACTAAGTTAACTAGAAAGAATGTGAAGTTTGTCTAGTTTGACAAATGCGAGGAAGCATTCCTTAAGTTAAAGCATTTGTTGAACAATGCTCCTGTGTAAGTAGTTCCAGACGAAAACCAAGGGTTGGTGGTGTATACCGATGCATGCGGGACTAGATTAGGACCTATGTTGATGCAGAAGGGTACAGTTATTGCCCACGCTTCACGATGCTTAGACCGCATAAAGTAAGATATCCTATGCATGATTTGGAGATGGCAGCGGTGATCTTTGCATTGAAGATTTGGAGACATTATCTCTTAGAGGAGAGATTTGAGCTATACACAGACCATAAGTCTTTAAGGTACTTATTGTCTCAGAAGGAGTTGAATATGAGACACCAAAGGTGGCAGGAGTTTTTGGCTGCTTATGATTTTGGATAGAATATACTTCTAGGAAAGGAAATAAGGTAGCGGATGCTCTTAGCAGAAGAAACCAGAATGCGGTGTTAGCTATGTTGGAAGAATGGAAGGATTTAGAAGCTTTGACTACTTGTAGTGTGCAGTTAAGATCGAATGCTAATTCTAGTCAGAGTACCGCCATGTTGTCCTGTTTGGCAGTCCGACCAGTATTGATCAAAAGGATTGCTTCTAAATAGAAAGAGGATCTAGTGCTAGCCAAGAAGATTAAAAAGGCTTGAAGTTGGTACTGAGATCGATGATTTGAAGGATTTTAGTCTTGAAAAAAGGGGATGGTTAAGAAGGTATGAAGGGGGATGTTGGCATATGGGTTGGCAGTGTGCAAACTGTCAACAAGTGCAGGCCGAACATCAGAAGCTGAATGGGTTGCTTCAACCTTTAGAGATTCTAGTTTGGAAATGGAATTCGATATCCATGGATTTTATTGACGGGTTGCCAAGGTCAAATAGGGGAAATGAAAGTATATAGGTTATAGTGGATAGGTTGACTAAGAGTGTCCATTTTATTCCAGTAAAGTCAACCAAGACGGCACTTTTTTAGCTAAGTTGTTCATGAAGAACACAGTTATACTACATGGGATTCCTAGTAGTATCGTCGCTGACAGAGATGCTTTGTTTACTAATGAATTCTGGAAGAGTATACAAGAAGTGTTTGGTACCAAACTTAAGATGAGTACTGCATATCACCCTCAGACGGATGGGCAGACAGAGAGAGTCAATAAGGTAGTCGAGGGTTTATTGAGAGCTTGTGTATTTGAATTTGGTGGATCTTGGGAAGATCACTTACATTTGGTTGAGTTTTCCTATAATAATAGTTATCAGACTAGTATACGAACAGTGCAAGCTTTGTATGGAAGATCATGCAAATCACCAGAATGTTGGTTTGATATTGGAGACAGATTGGTCTTAGGTCTAGATTTGGTTAGAGAAGCGATTGAGAAGATTGAGTTAATCCGGGAAAGGATGAAGGAAGCTCAGTCCAGATAGAAGAGTTAAGCATATATGAGTAGGCCTGTCAATGGACACCCCAAAAATCCGAAATCCGTCCGGATTCATATCCGAAAAAACGGATATTATCCGATATCCGTAAAGCGGATACTGATATCCGATATCCGAAAATAAAATCGAATGCGTATGCGGATATAGGCATATCCATATCCGAAAAACATCCATCTAATTCGAAATTTTATGTGTGTTGCCATTTTGTCATTATGTATGTTGCAATTTTATCATTTGAATTGATGTAATATCGTGTAAACTTGTTTGATAGTATGTGTGTTGCCATTTTGTCATTTGAAAAACTGATTAGTATTGTAGTGTGTGTATTGTCATTTAGGAAAGTGATTGTTTTAGTTCAAAAATATTAGTATAATAAAATCTTATTTAATTTCGGATGCAGATATTTCAAATATTTTCGGATATCCCAAAATATCCGCTTTTTATTTTCGGATGTGGATATTTTCGAATATCTGAAAAATATCCACGAATGCAGATACGGATGTTAATTCACAGATATTCGCATATATCGGATGCAAATTGGGATGTGGATTTAATTTTTCGGATGCGGATGCGGACGCGGATGCGGATAAAACGATATCTGCATCCGTTGACAGCCCTAGATAAGAGGCGTAAAGAACTAGAATTCTCAGTTGATGATAAGGTTTTTATTAAGGTATCACCGATGAAGGGTCTGGTATGATTAGGAAGTCAGGGAAACTAGCACCGAGATATGTTGGTCAATTCTAGATTATATAAAAGATTGGAAAGCTCATATACAGAGTAGAGTTGCCAAGCAGTATGGCAGGTGTCCATAATGTATTTTATGTGTCTCATCTTCGCAAGTATGTTCGTGATCCAGAGACTACTATTCCTCCAACAGGGTTGAAAAATATGATAGTAGAGCCTAATTTGACTTTTGTTAGACAACCGATTTGGGTTATAGTGAGAGATGAGAAAAGATTGAGGAATAAGACAATCAAGTTGGTGATAGTTCAGTGGAGCGACAAAGAGAAGGACTGTACTTGCGAAACTAAAGACTGGATTAGAGATACTTATCCGGATCTGCTTTTAAGGTATGTCTATATTAGATTTATATAGGTAGTTGCTAGTTTGGTAGACTAGTATAGTTGTTAGGAGTCTTTACCGATAATTGCTCTGTTTAGTATTTAGTCCTTACAGAATTTCAAGGACGAAATTCTACAAGGAGGGAAGCTTGTAACACCCCTAATTTTTTTATAACATTATTCAGGAGATCTAATTAGATAAATTGAATAGAATAGTGTAAATATTAAAGTGATAAGTGGACTAAGATTTGAATAAATACTTAGAGGTCGAGCTTAATTATTTAAATTGGCTTATAAATGGTTATGTATGATAATTAATTAACATAAGGGATTATTAGGAAATAGCCGCACATAACCCATTACCTTTATATATTCTCATCTCCATCTATTCACGTTCATTTTTATAAAACAAAAAACACAAATATAAGAGGAGCCGGCAATTCCTAGGAGAGAAGAGGAGGAATTAAATCTAAAGCTAAGGATTCAAGCTAGGGGAAATTAATCTCAATCAAATCTCAAGTTCCTTATCCCAATCAAGGTGAGGAATAATCTAGACCATCTCTATTTTGTTTTTATGATCATTTGCTTTCGGGTTTAAGATCAGATTCATTTTAATGATGATTTGGATGATGATACGCCTAGATTATAGCATGTTTGATTTAAACAAGATTGTTTGAATATGATTTTATGCGGTTTTAAGGGTAAAACCGACTAAAATTAATTTTGAATTCCATGAGAAAATTTTATGTAATGTAAAATATGATTTCGGAGTTGGGTTTCAATTTTCATAATTTTCCAAGCTATGGAAGATGTAATATGAATGTTCAAAGGAAAATATGTATAATTGGGTTTAGAAATTAATTTTGGTTATCTCATGAAGAATTTGGATCTGGAATTTTTAAATGTTAGATAACATATTAAAAGTGAATTTCTGTGATTTTCGAGGATTTTTTCTATGTGATTTACTATGAGAATTAAATTATTTTGAAAGGAGGACCTAAATGATTTAATTTTTTTGCTTAATGGAAGAGCATATTTGTTAAATTAATCTTGATTTAGATCTGAAATTATGTGGCAAATTATTTGGAAAGTAATTTGAAAAGTTTATGGCAACCAATTAAATGATTACAAATAGGAAAATTAGTTATAAAGTTATTGTTTTTATTGGCATCAAGTAGCTTTTACCCCGAAAAGTGGATTCCGCCTCTTTTAGAAGTACCTTGCGACTCATAGCTTTCGCCTTCAATCAAGTTAAAACCCCACGAAACCAAAAACAATACACAGGGTATCAACATTGGTACGTAATGGATTGGAGAAAGGCGGAAGACATGGCATCGAAACATAGCTTCCGATGGGAACACAGCCTTTGTTTTTTTTCTCTAAAGAAATGTGCTTGCTTATTTTTACTAAATGCTTTCGAAGGTTTCTAAATATATGCTTTCAAAGGGGCCTTTTGAATAGCTTTCGAAAGCGGGATTGCCACCTTATTATTTAAAGTATAGCTTCCGAATGAGTTACTTAGTTTCCAAACTAATAATTTCAGAAGGGGTAGTTTCGACCTAGTCGAAACCCTTATGCTGATCTTATGTCTTTCGAAGGAATTAAAGCTATCAATGCTTTCGAAAGGTAACCTTTGTTTTATAAATATGACCACTTCCTAAAGCTTTCGAAAGAAGTTAATGGTTTCGAAGACAATGGCTTCGAAAGGGGTTCCAAAGCTAACCTTCAAGTGTTTTACCTAAATGATTTGTGCATTGGAAAGGAGGGCTCTGAAGCCATCAAGTTTTCCCTAAACACTTTTGTATGAAAAATAACGGTTTCGAAAGAGATATTTTTGTTTATATTCACTTTGACCCAAAAGATATTTTAAAGATAAACCCAATGGTTTCGAAAGGGGTACTTTCAAATGGTTTCAAAGCTAAGCTTCTATAGTTTAATGGTAATACTTTGATACACTCAAAAGGTTTCGAAAGAAAGGTTTTGAAGTGTTTCAAAAGGCAGGTGCCTAAAGTTTTGAAACGATGATTTGAATGCTTTTGAAAGGGAATTTTCCAATGGTTTCGAAACTAAAGATTAAAAGTTTCGAAAGCCTTAGTTTTTAAAAAAAGAACCCAACCTCAACTTTTAAAGGAAAACCATGGCATGGTAAAGAGTTTTGAGATGATTTTAAGTATGGAGTTTTCCTTGATTATAGGTTAAAGGGATTAACCAAGTTTTATATAAAATAATTTCAAGGATATTAAACCATAGGTTTTGGTATTATTATATTATTATGTTTACTTCTTCATATTAGTATATTCACATTGTAATGGACCTATAACTGTATTTCGAGGAAAGGGGCAGAATAACCAGCTAGGTAGACCAGTAGTGAATATAAATTGAATTAACTCCTAAATGAGTAGAGTTGCATCCATGAGGTCAAACAGACCAGAATGTAAGATGCCTAAATATTAATTAAAGAAGTTATCAGATAGATAGGTTCATAGTAAACCCATGAAAACGATGTATAGGAAAAGTTATTAGTAGGGGCCAATAGGTTCGTAGTAAACCCATGAAAAGTGTAATTAGAAGAGTTAATTGGAGGGGCCAATAGGTTTATGGTGAACCCATGAAAAATATATCCGGATAAAGTTATTGACAGATGTCAATAAGTTCCTAGTCAAACCATGAAAACTAGGATAAGAGGGAAGTTATTGGAGATACCAATAGGTCCAGAGAGTACCCATGAAACAATAAATTTAATGGCAGGGGCCAATAGGTTCTTAGTGATCCCATTAAAACTATAAACTGGACAGGGAGTCCATAAGTGTTAAACAGGTTAATAGTTAGCCCATGAAAACTATTAGGTTAATAGTTGCCCTAAAAAATATAAATGAGACAGGTAGTCAGAAATGAATGGGCATGGGAAATCCAGAATTGATTAACTTTTTTACATATCATCATAATAATTTGAATTGCTATGTTTTAACCATCGTGGATGCATGAGCATATTATATGGTTTTATAAGGTTTTGAATAAGATACTTGTGAGGAGAAAACCCGTTCCGCTAAGTGGCGTGGTATCATTAGATATCTAAATGGTTTGGGATGGTATATTATTATTCATACCAGGCTTTATGTCTGACTCAAAGTTTATGTTTTCCCCTTAAACTCTCGGGTACTCAATTGATTTTGAGTAGTTTAAGCACTGAGGTTTTTAGATACCTCTTTAGACGAATAAGCATTTAGAGACGTGCAAGAGGCATGATAGCTGTTAGCAAGAAATCTTGTTAATGCCCCAAACTTGTGTTGTGGAATAAGGTTTAACCTTTAAGTAGGTGGGTAAGAGTGGAATGGTTACATTCTTCTTGAATTTCCTCTCGAGTAGATTGCTGTAATAAAAAGTTGCTCAGGTTGACTTTTTGACTCAGTCGAAACGGTTATTTCCTTTTCTTAACAGCCTTTCGACTTTGCTGAGATAACTGTATTTTCCCTTTGAAAGCCCTCCTTTCGAAGTGGGATCAGAATTCAAATGGATAGTCTTTGGAGTCACAGGGTGAGGACTGACTTAGAGGGTTTCGACCATGTTGAGGACTTAGGCTGTTGTGTGGCTTAGGCTTTAGTCAAGTATTCGAGGTAGAGGTTTCGACCTTGTTGAAAGCTGTGGACTTAATTGTCTTGGATTTGGATTAGAAATCTCAAGTTACTGTGATTTGGAGATAGGTTTCGACCTCGTCAAAAGCAGGATCCTTAGGTTTCTTGTGTCAATCTAAGGTTTAAGTAGACTATGGTTAGGTTTTGACCTTGTCGATAGCCGTAGCATATGGGAAGATAGCTTGAAGCATTTAGCTGAAGTTATAGATTATGCAAGGTTTCTACTATATCGAAAGGGTCCTTTAGATATAGGCGACACCTGAAATGCAAGGCTAAGCCTGAAAAAAGCTCAAAAAACAGTAAAGTAATCTGAAAGATATAAGACTTCCCTTTCATAGGTTAAAGAAGAATTTATTTCTCAAAATCCCCAAATCAATTTAGAAATTAGAGTTTACAGCTCTTTTAATTAAGAAAATACAAGTTTAGAATGGCTAGATTCGGATCACCAACACCTGACCCCTTGTGTCTTATTTATAGATGTGGGTCAGCACCTTTCGACCTTGATGCTTTCGACTTGGTCGAAAGTTGGCTGCTAAATTGCCTCTAGGATGCTTTCGCCTTTGTCGAAAGGATCGACCGTGCTTCTCTTCTTTTTGTTGCCTTGTAAGAGCTTTTGGCTCTGTCGATAGGCTATGTTCAATAGCTTCGATGGTGTTGAAATGCTGATGGTTTCGACACCGTTGATTGCTTCTAAACTCTTGTTTGTGACTTGATGCGGAACCTCCCTGGGCAATAATGGTTGACCGGTTCGAAAGGCTTGGTATAGCTTTTAAAAGGGTTTTTCAAGCTGATACATGCCTTCGAGTGATTTGAATGAAGGCGAATCCTTTGGCTTCGAGTGGTTTGGCACATATACAAAGAGTTGTTCTTCATTGTCTTTGAAAGGTATTTCTTTGACTCATTCGAAAGGTCTTCATGCATATGAAATTATCTAGTCAAAAAGTGGTTACTGGAGGTGTAAGGGTGCTTTCGACTCCTTCGAAAGGTAAGAACCTCCTGGATCATGATTGAAGCATCCTTTTGACACCTTCGAAAGGTTTTGAAGCTTTTGGAATTTGGATGTAGCATCCCTTCGACTCTTTCGGAAGTTCTAGCTGGAGCTTTTTTCCTTTTGTTATTCTTTTCCTTTTCCTCAAATAAGTTACGACTAAGTCGAAAGGAATTTTTTGGTAGTAACATTTTCCACCCCCTTCGCCCCCCGGAAAAGGGATGTGCTTGACTTTCCATGTCAACCGTATCGAAATCCAGAAATTTCCCGCCTCTTGGTCTTCTCGCTTGAATCTGGGTTGTCTGTTTAAATCTGATATAATGGCTTGTAGCTCTTGATGACTTTTCTTTTAGGTATGCTCTTTCTTTCTTCTTCTTTGTTTACTTGCAATCAAATTTTCGAGTACAAGTAAATGAATCCTGAAATCCTCAAATTTTCTTTTTCTTCAATTAAAGAAGAAATCAAATCTAATCCGTAAGTCAAAATTATTTTTGTTCTATGAATCTCTCTCTTTCTCTCTGTCTGTATTGGTGAATCTTAACTTTTCAGATCTCATGTTCTAGATTTTGATTTCAAACTGCACGAATTTTAACTTTCTAAAAACATTTTTGATTCCATTTTCTGAGAATGTTTGATTTATAAAATTTGATTTATCTAAGAGATTTTTCCCGATTCAATTCCATGAATTAATGGGATTTGTTTCTCATTTTAATTTTTATTTCAATGTTTACGATTACTGCTACTTTTGAGAGAATTCGAATTTTCATTTTAAAACTTTTGAAATTGAAAATGGTTTATTCACGTTGAATTCCATTTTGTTAACGGGTTTGATTTAATAAAATTTTGAAATCCTGGATTTGCAATCGGGTTTAGGGAAGACAGAAGCTTTTGTTTTCTTCGCCCGGAAGTTTCAAGTTGTACGAATGAAAAATTGGTGCCATGCATTGACCTTTCTACCTCTTCAAAAGGGATTAAGGCGGCAACATTGGTTTTACTTTCTTAGCCCCTTTTGATGGGGTCGAAAGGTATTGTAGCACGAATTCAATCAACCTTGTCGAAAGGCTATATAGTTAAGCAGAATGTAGTCAACCCTCTTGAAAGCAATACTTTCGACTTAGTCGAAACCCTTTGGTGCCAATTAAAACCCTTTCTCTTTAGTATGCTTTTGAAACCATAATGCCCCTTCGACCATTCTAAAACCTTTTGTGTCTAACAAGTCGAAACCCTATATAATCACCTTTCTCCAACTTTGTCGAAACATTCCTAGTTCATATAAACTTAACCTAGGACCTTTCGACTAGATGGGTATTCAAGGTTTCAACGACATCCATATTTCCCTCAGAAAATTTAAGTTACCGGTTTCGACTGTGTCGAAGGGACTTGTTACTTTGTTTTTAGAGCACTAGTTGTATGTACTTTGTTCATATTTTTAAGTTTGTTTCAAAAATTTCCTTTTAACAACAAAGTCTTTATTGAGCTTTCAGCATTGTTAAAGGATGCCGATTGAACATATATTTCAACCTTTCCCTTCGACCTTGTTGAATGCTTACTGAATGTTTATATTTAAGTTTTCGACACAGTCGAAGGTGTTTGTTAAATGTTAATTTCCTTTCCCCTTTTGATTCTGTCGAAAGCTCCATATTTTTTTATTTTTAACTTTAACATTCTTCCAAGAATTTGAAGTTCTATATTTGATTTTTTGTTTAAGTTACTTCGGTATGTTTTTACTAATTCTTGAAAGAATGTTATGTTCATAATAAACTAAAAAATTTAACTGAAACATATTCACCTGGCAAAACCATGAGCTCCTTGAAGAAGCTTGAAGCCATTTCAGAGCACACCCTGCTATGCACATAGGATGAAGTAGATGCCATCCTTAACGACTACGGAAACTCTTATGTGGAAGCTATCTCACCTCAAGAACTTGATACCATTGACAACCCTATCGAAGGGTTCTTTTCCTATACATCCATCCATTTATGGCACTGGGGGTTCCTATCTTTTCCGAAGTTCCTGCCCAGATTTCTTTCTTATCTTGAGATTGCTCCAATCCAGTTGTCCCCAAATGTCTACACCTACCTCCTATCTCTGGAGCTAATGGCATTAAAGTCTTGCCTTCCCTATCTAAATGATGAAATCTTGAATTACTTGTTCAGACTAGTTAAGCTTAGCAACCTCAATCATAAAATCTTAAGAGCAAACCCACAGAAGAAGCTGATTTCAGATGGGGTTAATAAGTTTAAAGACTTGGAGAAGTAGTTTTTCTTCGTTAGATGCTTCCCAAATATCAGTGGGACCTTTTCTACTCCTCGTAAGTTCAGATTTTCATTGTCTTCCTTTTATCCTAATACTTCTCTTGTCTAATCTTTGTTTTATGTAGGTTCTCCTGCCAAAGAACTTAATGAAGCAGACAGAAGAACAGTGGAGTCTCCGATTGCAGCCTCTAATAAGATTGGAAACTAGCTGAGGCTATTGATACCTTCTAACTTAAAAAAACATTCTCTTCTCCCCCTGGTCAAAGGATTTTGGGGCTTCCTCCTTTGATCCAATAAACATCAAAGAGTAAACGTTTCCTCTCTTTGGGAGACCCCGAACGTTTCTATCATATGTCACCTATTTGCTCTGACCATTTCGTAAGTTATAAACGCTTTATTTTCTATTTCTGCATTTCTTTACGGGTTATTCTGCTGACTTTTAGTTTATATGAAATCTTTACAGCTGCGTCACAGGCTACCGAGCCTGTTAGTGGTACTGTCCCCCTCCAATTGCTTCCCATGCGCCATCCATCATCCAATTTCTAGCTAAAACTAAGATAGTTATCAAAAGGAAGTTGGCGTTATCAACTAAAGTTGGACCTCCTCTGAAGATATTCAAAGTTGTTGATATAGATTATGAAGAACATTCGTCTTTTGATAAAGCCCTGGAGAGCACGATCGTTGAAGCCCCTAAAGATAAACCTGAGCAAACTCCTACTGCCATCGATCCCCTCTCTCGAATTAGCATTTTTAGCTCTCCAGCCACACCGGAAAAAATGCAACAAGCTTTAGAGGTGACTCCCGCTCTAAAGCGTATTCCACCAAAGCCATCATCATCTTCTCCTTCCATCAACTTTGAAGAGATAGCCCAGTCTATCTTACATTCCGAGTCCTTCATTTCTATCCATCCGACTTCCTCCATTCCTGACTTGATGAGTCATTATCATTCCTTGATAGAACAACAATTCTTGGCAAATTTCTCTTTACATTGACTTTATCATTACTGTTCGTCTCTAAATTTCGAACTTGTGCTACATTTCCTCTTTCAAATTTCTAAGAGTTGGTTAACTCTACACAAGCAAGCTTTTAAATTTTCTGTTGAGTCCCCCAAGTTCCAGGAGGAAAATTCTGCTTTAACGAATCAACTGTCTTCTTTATCTACGGCACAAGATGAAGCAACCTCCTAATTGGAACATTTAGGAGCTTCTCTTGCTCGGTCAAAATCTGATCTCTCGAAAGAAAGAAGGGCTTGCCAACTCCTCGCCAGATGAAACTTTTGTCATGCATCTGACCCTAAAGGAATCCAACAAGGAGAAGGCCCGAATGACTGCAAAGAATGCCTCATTGAATGAAAAGTTGAAGAAAACTAAGGCTTCCCTGAAACTTGCCGTCTATACCATCTCAGATGCCAAATAGCAAGTATCTTAGTTTCTTGGCACTACACATAGGGAGATGATGTTGAGTTCTTTTGAAGACGCCTTGATGTTGGCCTATGCAGATAATACTGAAAAATGCTCAGAGCTCAGCTTTCCTACGCTCGATTCCGCCTTCATAGATAGAGTTATGGGGCAAAATAAACCAGATGAAGCAGGCGGCGAGGCCATTGAAAAGGAAGAAACTGATGCTTCCCGGATTCTCTCTTTTAAAGTCCCCTCTTTTGAAATAAATTCTGACTCGGAAGATGAGGGTGACAAGAATGACACAACCAAAGAAGAGGGTGACAATAATGATGGTGATGACCATGATGATGATAAAGATGATAACGATGATGACAACGTCAATGGTGGTTAAAGTTCAACTGGTAATAAAGAGGCCACACTGAAATCTCTGAGAAGGATGGTGATGATCATACTAGAGCTCCTGAGAATGAGCCATCTCCCTTGAAAGAAGTCCCACCTGAATCTACCGGGCCCTCTGCTCCTCAAGAAGATGAGCCTGCATCCATTAATGTTGAAGAGCCGAAAGGAAAAGAGCAGGCTTCTCTGACTTCTGTTCCGATATCTCAGATATTGGATTCTCTGTTTAAACAACTTTTAATTTGAAAGACATAATATTGTAATTCTTTTATTTAGATATGGATGAAATCCGTCCTCCCCTATAAAACCAACTCAAGAGAAAACAAGAAAAATAAACAAATTATATAGGCAGTTTGACAAGCAAATAAGGGAGCATACCGAACTTTCCGATAAGTATCATAGGCTTGGTAAAAGTGCATCAGTGCTGGCGTCTTAAGCGCATCAAAATACTACCCCATTACAAAAGAGAGTGTGCTTCCGCTATGATGCTCTCTTAAAAGAAAACCGAGAGTTAATCACTTTATTTTGGATGCTGATTGAAGAAAGAGATATTTTAATCAACTTCTTACATAAGGCTTACGGTAGACACTCAATTATTGATTTTTGATATTTAGGGGAATTTAGTGGGGTCTACTTAGGCATTTTCATAAGAGATACTTACCACGGGTCTGATCAATTCTCCAAGATCTCCCTCCTAAAAAGCTTAAGTAAGAACAAATTTGTGACGACCCGAAAATCCGTACCCTTTGAATCGACAATAATCCACACATGTCCGACCCAAAAAGCACAGACTGACGGAAAGTCAAGAGAAAGAAAAGAAGAGAGAAGAAAAGAAGAGAGAAGATAGAACCAAAAAGAAAAATACAGAATCTTACATCGCAGCGGAAAACGTATAATATTATATCAATGATCTTTACAAAATAGAAACTGTATATATACACACACACACACACACATCAATCAGAGTTCAACAATCAATCAGTAGCCATCATCTTGAACAGTTATAGTAACCTGTCCTAACAAAAGCTGATAATAACAACAACTAACAAGGCATAGCAGATAATCAAAACAAGTACGTGTATACGAAAATGAAGATCTCCAGCTCTCCTGCTGAAGCTCCAACAGCACCAAATCTGAACCTGCAAATATACTCGGTCTGACCCGAGCATTGAAAGGGAAGAAGGCCCGGATCCGTCTGGTAAACCAGTGTGAGAAACACACTCAACTGAATTTATTAAATTACCAAAACTTTTCCTTTATCAAAACAAAAGTATCTCGTAAGACAAGTCCACAAATAAACACGGACATGTTTTTACCTTACGATAACTGAATCATTTCATGTCAAATCCTCTTATATTATAGTAGTGTCTATTATATACAAATAATATTAATCATAGCCGAAATTGTTACATTGATTAAATTATAGCATATAGCCCAATTGGGTAATACAATCAAAATGGCAAATGACCAGGTGAAGGGACTACCTTCCGGTAGTACATCTCTAGAAGAAGGTACCAAGAAACCAACACAAAGTTTCTCTACCAACACAAGACTGGCCCTTCTCTATAACTAGATGGTACAGAATATGTCATCCTCTGGTCGTTACCGACCTTTAACGAGGGCCCTCTAGCATACAAACCACAATAATCAGATACATCACGTCATAGCGTGCAAAGATATATGTAGAAGAGGATGATCATATCCTACTTGAGAATGATCCACTTAGCCTTGCCGCATCTAACCCTATTTTGGTCATTTCCGGTTGATGAGGCTAGAGGTAACGATTAACTTTTACAATCACATATCACATCACTTTGAATGCCACACGGCCATTTCCATTGACTACTAATTGCCTTCTACAAAAATACAACCCTTAAGCTCATACGTCTCAAGGAGGGTGTTAAGCTAAGAGAAGTTGCCTTCTCCGCCACCACTGAAACCAATGTACGTAATCTATAGAAATACAATGTCAGACAAACATTCATATAAGTTGTCCAAGAACAGGACAAACCGAAGATACTTTCCTACCACATCCTGTTGGGAAATCCCTAGGATTAGTAGCAAATAGCCCTTACATTGGATATTTCATAATGAAGAGACCACTGCTACTGGATGTATATTGGGATTTTAACCCCAAACGATCAACAAGCAGTCCCCCTACTATAAAAATCCGGAACATCAATATCATCACAAGCAACCTGCACAATAGTCGCATATACGTTGGTCCGAAGTGGTTTTCAGATAAAACCAATCCCGGTCTCTTCGCGCCAACAATGCAAAAGCGTTTCTCAACCTCACACAAAAACTAAGTCTCATAGACTTATTACATCTCCAACTTTCAACTTGCTATCCTTCGGGCCAAGAAGGAAGCTCGATAGATTGGAGTAATACTCCGCACTATACGAAATCAACATCCTCAACACAAACGATAATCAAGCCTACACGGAAGGCAACGTACTAAGTGTATGACTAAATAGTTTCCACATCAAGTCGAGGAACTAAAATTTTGGCCAAGTCTTATAGTCGGTTCTTTAACTATCAAATATTCAGCACTATAACAACTACTAGGCCCTTTTAATTAATCTTTTCTTTTTATTAAATCATTGCCAAATATTCACTTCAATTTATCTTTAAAAAGATATAATCTCAAAATCATTTCAATACGGGAAAACATTTCCATATACTTATTTAATATTAAGTAATTCACAAATCTATTTATTTTCAACACTTAGAAAATATTATATATACTTAAATCACGATTAAGTACATATTTTATTCTATAAGGAAAACGTTCTCTTTAAACACATTTATTTGGGTCAAAACGAATGTTGCTTAAAACATAGTTACGACAACCCAAAATCAATAGTATAGGGATTCGAAAATAAGATAGATATATAAACCCCAATACTATACAAAACATTTTCTTTCAAAAATCATTTACTATAACAATAGTGTTATAGTCCATCATTTCCTTATTTCTCGAAATCGTCTATTTCAGCAATGAATGTTGAAACCTATGTATTCGATATTTAACACATTCTAAAACATCTTTAAACCATTTAACTCCATTTTAAAACATTCACTTTCAAAAAATATCCATTTTATTTAATATATTATTCACTGTCCAAAATCGTGAATATATTTCTCTAACCAAATCCAATATTTCTATACATTTATTAAAGATAATCCACTGTCCAAAATCATGGATTTAATGCCTAATCAAATTTATTACAATTGCACTTTTATTAAAGGATTATCCACTGTCCAAAATCATGGATATAATTCCTTTAATAACCTATAATAATTCTGAATGAGTAAGTTTTGATACCTCACTTGGCTCATCATCGTCATTGTCAGTTATTTCACCATGAAGACACAAAAATTCTTTTTCACTTTCACTGTCAGTGTTATCACTTCCATCTTCGTCGCTTTCATCCCAAATAGCTGCAAAACTTCCCCTTTTCAGTTTCTATCCTTGACTGAGTCGATTTCAGGGACAATTAGGCTTGATATGACCGGGTTTGCTGCATTTGTGACAAATGATTTTCTGTTCTTCTGGGTTGTCTATTGCTTTGTTTAATCTGCTCTTTGCTTGTTGATTTCTAACTGGATTGCCATATTTGCGACTCCACCTTTTGAATTTTCTTATTAATAGTGCTAGTTATGCTTCACAATCATCATCATTATCATCATCATCTTCACTTTCAGTTGTCCCTTTAAGAGCTATGATTTTCTTCGAGTGTCTCCTCCTTCACGTTCTTCCTTGAATTTCATTTCTAGCTCATAAGTGGTGAGATTTATGATGAGTTCTTCAACTTTCATTTGTTTTAAATCTTTCGATTCTTGTATGGCAGTCACTTTTGCTTCAAATTTTTGTGGAAGGACTCTGAGGATTTTTCGGACTATCTCCAACTCTGTGTATGATTTTCCAAGAGCTTTTGACTTGTATACGATATTGGAAAGTCGTCTATGCATTTCTTTGACATTTTCTTCCTTCTCCCTTGTGAAGTTCTCGTATTCGCTGCTTAGCATGACAAGGCGAGATTCTTTGACTTGAGATGTTCCTTCGTGAGTCACTTCTAGTGTGTGCCATATTTCCTGTTCAGTTAGACAATGTGAGACATGATTAAATTTAGATTGATCTAATAAACAGATAATAGAATTCATGGCTTTAGCATTAACATTTTGTAATTTATTTTCTAGTTCTGTCCATTTATCCTTTGGTTTTTCTATTTTCTGATTATTTTCAGTTATAGTTGGTTCTCTATACCCTGTCTCAACAATATCCCAAGCGTCAATGGTTTTCAGAAAAATTTCCATCCTATTTTTCCAGTAAAGCATATTCACCATTGAACATTGGTGGTCTTACTATGGACTGACCCTCAGCAAAAGCATTATTAAAAGAAGCCATTTTAAAAATTCAAATTTTTAAAACAAAAACTGATTTTTTGAAAAAAAACGAATTTTTAAAACAAGAGTTGACTTCTATTCCTAGCTCTGATACCACTTGTAGGATCGATTTCACCCTAGAGGGGGGGTGAATAGGGTGATGGTATTAATTATAAAAATTAATTGCGGAAGCTTATAAAATGATTTCAACACAGAATACAGAATAATAGCAGCACAGAAAAATAGCAGAATAAAATGCAGAAATAGAACGACACAGAATTTACCCAGCTTCGGCAAAACCCTGCCTACGTGTCGCCCCCAAGGTTTCTACTAGAAATTAGATAGTCAGACGCTTACATACATAAACTCGCGACACCCGCTTTCGACTAAACCTAACTCTACGCTCAAAACCCTACCACAACTAAGCCACTGAGTTGCGAATTCCCAAACTACGCCACGTAGTTTGTCCCCTGGTCACACGACTAGAAATTTAAACGGTTTAAAAAGAAATTACAATTTAAAAATCAATTTAAAATAAAATAACCCTATTTAAAAAATTAAAAACCCTTAAGAGAAAAAAAACAGGCCGACCCCTTTTTATAATTTAACACGTTCTCCTTTTATTTGCTCCGTTCTTTTATATGAAGATGGAGGATGTTCTTCTTGCAACTAAATTAGGGCTTCGTCCTTCGATCCAAACTAGGGTTTCGTGATGAAGCTGCCGATTGTTTGATCAATCTGGTTGTCAATTGAGTGATGATTTGTTCGTCTTAATGCTTTCGGCTGCTTCTGGAGTTCGACTTCAATTTGGTATGTGATTTTCCTTTATGCTTTTCTGTTATGCTCGATTGAACTCCGATGGATTGAAATTGCCGATGATGAATGGTTTATATAGGATTTGAATTCCTAGAATTGCGTTCGTCTGATTTCTTCAACGTTTTAGTTTCGGCCATTTGATATTGTTTTGATGCTTGAGATTTCACTGACTTTTTCAAATTCGTATATTAGGATACTTGCTTCCCATGGCTTTGATGTTTAACTCGGTCAATTATCTTGGCAACCACGATTTCGAATTTGACTTGTTCATATTTTGATTTCGGTCATTTTTTTGGTTTCATGAATTTCTCGTTGTACTGCTTCGGCCTTGTGAATTTCTGATGGCTCTGTTTGTAACTTGATTTCATGACCACCACTATGTTGAATTCTTTTGACGATATTGATTTTGTTGACTTCGGTTATACCATTCATATTCTTACTGTCAGCTCTGTTCATTGTGCATTTCACTGCGTTCATTTGAGTTGTTGCAATTCCACTACTTTGGTTGACATTGTGTATATACATGATGTCTTGATTTTCATTTGGCTTCACTTGTGTACACTGTGTCATTTGAGTTGATGTGTTGATCTTGTCACTATATCATGTTCGATACAGTTTGCATTTGTTAGCTTGTAGTTCATGTGTTCATTAGTTCATTTGATATGCTATTGATTCATGTAGCTGTTGGTCGACTATCTCTTTGAGTTGAACTTTGATGGTGCTTGAGTCTTGTTCCTGGTTAAATTCATTACTGAGTTGTTTCAGTGGTTCATTGCCTTTGTGGTCTTCATATTCATGTGTGTCCGGTCATGTGTTCTTTGATTTGTACATTTTTGTGTTCATCCCTGAGTACTTTTCGACCTGCTGTTTGCACACTGCTTCCATTGTTCTGGTTGACTTGACTTGATGCTGGTTTGAGGCATATATGTGGAGGCTGCTCTTGTTCATTCCACTGGTATCACTGGTGCATCACTTGACTTGTGTATATGCACCTATGTTGAGTTGAGTTTTGTAATTGTAGTCTTTGTATCATGCTTGTTGTGAGTTTGAAGTTGGGATAGTCATGTGTACTTTCTGGTTTTGGTTTCTTGATGCGACTATGCACTAACCATGTGGTCTTTTGATCTGTTCTTCGAGTCAGTGGTATTGTCTATGTTGGTTTTGGATTTTGACCATTTTATTGAGCTTGTACACTTACATTGCACCTGAGTTGAATCCAGCTTGAGGCTCGGATTTGACCTTGTGCTGAAAGTTGTGACATTATTTTATTGCACTTGAGTTGAATCCTGTATTTTGGGTTTGACCGATGCTCACCTGTCCCTGTAACATTATCAAGCGTATATCGGTCTGCACGGCCTTGTGGCATGTACAGTGTACATACCCGATTCTTCGACTTTCGAAAACCGACATCAATACGTTCACTGTATAATTTTGCCGAGAAATCGATTGCTGGAAAACCGAAGGGTTTAAGAAGAAGAAAGAAGTAGAAGAAGAAAGAAAGAAGAAGCAACAGAACAATATCAGAATCTCACAATCACAGCGGAACAACTTATAATATATAAATGAATAATCATTAAAACAAAAGAACTGTACATTTTATACATTACATCACATTACATTCATTATCAGAGTTTACAACAACAACAGCGGAAAAAGAATACTATACACTTAGTAATATGCTACGCCATCCAGCTCGCCTCCAGATTTCTGTAGCAACTCCTGAATTCTAGAATATCCTGATAACCTTAACTCTAGACTGCCCGTGTGGAAATTGGTGGGCACCCAGAGTTTAGGAAGGGAAACGATAAACTCCAGGTCAGTCATGTGACTGGTGTGAGAACTTAAAACAGTTATTTATCTTTAAAACAAAGAACAGAATAATTTTAAAATAGATTCGCAATGTTTTTTAGAAATGAGATTGCCATAAGGCCTCCCGCACACACACACAACGCAAATGCAGAATCGGAGGAGATTTCTTCTTATGATAGTCAAAGATGCTTGATACGCATTAAAAAAGAAACATTTGATATTATTACTAGTGCATAGTGTAGAAAACATTTCGAAAGTAAAGATATAAATCTTAGCCAGCATAGGCATTCCGCACTTATGCCTACTATAGCTACCATCCAAACAGTGGTGACCACCATAAGTGAATGATAGGTTCTACAACTAAAACCGTACAAGATCGTATTGTTTCTTTGGATTTCCAACAAATAGTCAGGCCAAGGAACTTCCCATTGCCACATGGGTACGCCTCTGGAAAGACGACCCGAGAACCTAACGTTACGGTTAGATCTCTGCCAACACAAGGCCGGGTTTCCCTTCAAACTGGGTAACTACTGACACGAATATGTCATTCCCCGATCGTAACCGATCTATATCCGAGGATCCTCGATTCCAACAAGCACAAAGTTATAAATTTGCAGCAACAACATAGGTTAAATTTCTGGGCTCCATACCATGATACCACCTCTATCCAGAAGGAATGACATACACTAAAGGGGCGCTACCCCCTAATAACCTTGCTGCATCCTTCCTGTTTTGACCATTTACGGGGTGTGAGGTCCGACGAAGTCTCGTCCACAAAGCTACGCTTTATACAAACGCTGTGCTTTGTTCAACAAATGCTCAACAGCACTTCGTATGCTACATTACCAAATTGGGAGTGTATCACTAGTAACCATCAACTATATAACCTCTAAGGGTGTTAAGCTAAGAGAATAAATTCTCCGCCACCAACGGAAATATATTTGATAGAAACCAGCTTTACATCTCAAATTGTAACGTCAGACACACTTCCACACAAGTCCGTTCCGGGATCGAACGGAACCGAAGGCACTTCCAAAGAAGCCCTTGCAATCCGGATATTCACTAATCACGACCGGACTTCCCATCACAAAGGGTAATAAATTTCTATATCGGAGATCAGCCGATGCAGAAACATTCGATGGTCATCCTTCCGTTTTCACAAATATCCGGTCTTCAACACAGGTCATCAAATGCTATCCATTAGGACGTATCACTATTCGGAATGGGTTATACGACCCCAAGGTCCTTTCCCGGCTAACCCGAATAGTGAGCTCTTATTTTAAAAATAAGTGTGGCATTCAAATTCAAGCAAATCACAACAAATACCTATTTAAAGGTAAATACTGATAGTCGGTTATTTAACTATCAATAGGTATGCACAACATCACCAGATTCCAAATAATTTCCCAAATTATTTATTTTCCAAAAATATCCTTACAAGATATATATATATATATATATATATATATATAAAATTTCCATACTTCAAAAATAAATCGATATTTATTTTTAAACAAATTTCTCTTTCCTTTACAAAATTCCATAGTGAATTTAAATTTCCAAAATATCTGTGAATATACGATTTTCAAATCGATTTCGAATATTCATTTTCAATTTATCTTTAAAAAGATAATTCTCAAAACGTTCATTTCATATTGGAAAAAACATTTCCCTACTTATTTAATAATAAGTACTTCACCAATCTATTTATTTTCAACATTTGGAAAATATTCGATATACTTAAATTAATATTAAGTATATATTTCATTCCTTAAGGAAAACATTCTATTAAACACATTATTTGGGTCAAAACGAATGTTACGTAAAACATCGTTACGACAACCCAGAATCACTAGTATATGGATTCGAATTTAAGATAGTTATATAAATCCCAATACTATATAAAACATTTCCTTTTGGAAATCATTTAATATAACAATAGTGTTATAGTCCACCATTTCCTTCTTTCTCGAAAACGCCTATTTCAACAATGAATGTTGAAATCTATGTTTTCAATGCCTAATACATTTAAAACATCTCTAATCGTTTTAATTCTATTTAAAATATCATTTTCCTTAAAACGTATCCATTTTTTTAATAATATATTCATTGTCCAAAATTGTGAATATATCTCCTTTAATAAACTTCTATGTTTAATCTATCGAATTCAATTGATTTCGGATTTTATAAAACAATGTTTATAAATTCACATCTATATATTTTATAAAACTTCAACCTATAAAATCCTTTAATTAACAAATTCTATCTATATCTCATTTAAATGCTAAAACCCAATTTATAAGTAAATTATTTATAATTCTCTTATTTTACAAAAATCATTTCCTTTTATAACTTCATAATTTATAAATTTCATTCACTTATGAATTCATTTATAATTCATTTTAGCGCTTATAAAAACTCGTTTTATAATTCCAGTATTTTTATTATAAATATCAATTTTATAAATCTTTTTATATAAGCCGTTTATAATAATTCAAATATCCCAATTTAAAACATTTTACAAATTTATCTACTACTTATTTTAAAAATCAAATTTTATTTATTTCTGGTATCTAATGATACCAGAATTTTATTCGGCCAAATTTTAGCCTTTAACGATTTTAATTATAAAGATAATCACACAGGGATTATAATAAAAAGAAATCAACACACAATATTGAAACCAATTCAATTATTTGAGGAATCCAGTTGGATCCCTCCAACCTGTTTCCCTGCATCCACAGACATTAGCACAATACCAATCCCGTTTCAAGACGGGATATTGCGGTATGTGGGATTTATAAAATATTATCTGCTATTATGCGGCGCAATAGGGTCTCATCCGCTATATAATGCGGAAAATCAACTCCAAGTACATATATAATACCAATTCCACTTCAAGGTGGAATATCGCGGTATATGGGTTTAATAAATAACCTCCGCTTAATAGGCGGCGTATAGGATCTATTTCAATACAATAGATAATACTGTATTATCCAAACAAACAATCAACACAATCAACAATTTTAAATCTAACTATTTAAAATTGAAATAAAACTCTTTTGAGTGAGAAGTTCTCACCTTAGCTTTTTATTTGCAGTCCATTTCCATCTTGACTTGGTTTTCTTGATTTATACCTTGTATAAATATTTATGCAGTTTATCAATATTCGAATTAAATCGAACACTTAAATTATCATTCAATTTATTTACCTAACCATTTTTTTTTATTTTAACTAATTTTCCTTTTAAAATCTTTTAGTATTTAAGATAATTAAATAAGTTAGTTAAACTATTTTTTTTCTTTTATATCAAAATCAAGATATACATATGTATTTATAAATTCAGATTCTGTAATCAACAAGACAGCAGCATGTTTTCCACCCCACACTTTACTTACATACATATATAGATTAAAGAAAAATTTCTCAGTTAAATCTTACTGTTTATCTTAATACAAAATATGGATTTTTCTCTGCAAATATAAACGGTGACTGTCAAATATTGACTGTAACCATATTTTTTTTATAACACTAAAATTAACTAACTTTAAATTTAAATAACTTCAATTTAATGGAAAAATAACTCAATGTTAAATTAAATTAATATATTTTCTGTAACTACTTATAACTTGTAAAAACTGTATTTACTTTATTGTTAAAATTTTAAACCTTATCTATATATATCTATCGCTTTGAATATAACAGTAATTTATCTTACTATAATCCTTTTAAATAAAAATGCTTAAAGATCTAATAAATCAAATTACACCTTTCTGCAACAATTCTATCCAATACTACTATACTTTGATCATTGAATAACTCACCTTGAACACGCAACGCTTCCTTCGAAACCACCCAGCTCACGCGAGGTCTCGCGAATCCTATCTTATCGAGGCCAACCCCAAAAATCGTGCTGAGCTAGGAGTTGTCGACACCACGCCTCCCTAAGCTAATGCATACACACATGCCTTTAGCTGCCTTTGAGATCCACATCGCCTCCTTCTGTCGCGACGCCGACTCCAAAATCGAACGGCGATCCCCCTGATTTTGATCGCGAATTTCATTATCGCGAATGCCTGCGCGAGCTGCTGCGGCCGTGCGTTATTCCAAATCGAACGACAAACCTCCAATATATTTTTTCTTTGATTCGAAAATGGGAAGAGGGAGCGGCCATTCTTCGTTTTGAAAGAGGGATTTTTTTTCTTTTCACGAACAAATGAATTCTTCGATTTTCTGAGAGGAGGCTCGGTATTGTTTTTGATTGAAGAAGAAATTGTTTTAAAATACTCGGCATGCTTGGCACGATTTCGCATCGTGATTTTAGGTGAAATTTACGGAAGGTAACGTGCTGACGTTGACCAATTATAAATTTAAATTTAAATTGAATTCAATTTAAATTTTAGTGCATTTACCTATAGTATGATCACACAATAACTCCTAAGGCTACGAAATTTGAAATCCGATAATAATTCAATATTACGGACCCAATGGAACTGGTTTCGTCGAATTCCGAGACTATGCTTCGGAAGGCTATTTTTAAATATCGATTCAAACGATATATTTTCAAAACTGAACAATTCACTTTCAAATTCAATTCCGAAGCTTCTATTATTTTTATTATTATCAATGTGAATTTTCTAAGCCTTTGAAATATTTTTAATCAGGTTAAAATTGAAGATTCAAATTTTTATTCAACTTTTAATAGATTAAATTTTATAATTTAATCGCCAAATTCATAGTGGAATTGGGAATTCAAGCTAAACAGTTATTCAAATATTTAAAAATTAATTAAATATTTTCAATTTCAATTGTCCAAAGTTTAGAGTCGTTACATACAGTGATACACTGTGCATGTCACATTGTTCGTGTGTGATGAATTCAAATGTAAATGATGACGAACAACCCAAATAACAGAGGCAAATAATATTTTCAAAATCCATATTTTATTTTATATTGCAAAAATATTTATTTTTCAATTTTACTGCATTAGTGAATATTTATGCAGATTGCTCAGATGCTGGATTCTATTTGGAATGAAGTTGAAGGTAAATACGAGTGTGAGTGATATGTAGTGAGGTCAACTGTAAATGTAAAATTGTGAGGTAATTGAATTTGTATCAAAGTTGTACAGTGAATAGTGAGAGCTTGAATTTTTACTATTCAAAATTGTAATAAATATTTGTTTGAATAAAATTTCTGTTTGAATTCAAATTCTGTGTTATTTAATTTTATTCAGCAAATATTTATTTAATCTATGAAAAATAAAATAGTACATTAACAAATACATTTAAAAGAATATATGTTTATTATCATCAAACAAAAATCATATAACTGCATATTCAACAAAAATGTTAACAAGAAATCTTGTCAACACCCCCAAAATTGTGTTATGGAACAAGGTTTATCCTTTAGGTAGGTGGGAAAGAGTGAAATGGGTATATCCTCCTTGAATTTCATCTCAAATAGATTGTTGTAATAAAAAGTTGCTCAGGTTGACATTTCGACTCGATCGAAATGGTTATTTCTTTTCTTAACAGCCTTTCAACTTTGCCGAGATAGCTGCGTTTTCCCTTCGAAAGATCTCCTGTCGAAATGGAATCAGAATTCAACTGTATAATATTTGGAATCACTGGGTAAGGACTGACTTAGAGGGTTTCGACCTTGTCGAAGGCTTAAGTTGTTGTGTGGCTTGGGCTTTGGTCAAGGATTCGAGGTAGAGGTTTCGACCTTGTCGAAAGCTGTCGACTTAACTGTCTTGGATTTGGATTATGAATCTCAAGTTATAGTGATTTGGAGACAGGTTTCGACCTCGTCGAAAGAAGGATCCTTAGGTTCCTTATGTCAATCCAAGGTTTAAGTGGACTATGGTTAGGTTTCGACCTTGTCAAAAGCAGTAGCCTAGGGCAACATAGCTTGAAGCATTTGGCTGAATCTATTAGATTATGCAAGGTTTCTACTGTGTCGGAAGGGTCCTTTCGATATAGGCGACACCTGAAATGCAAGGTTAAACCTGACAAAAGCTCAACAAATACTAAAGTAATCTGAAAGAAATAAGACTTCCCTTTCACAGGCTAAAGAAGACTTTATTTCTCAAAATCCCCAAATCAATTTAGAAATTAGGGTTTACAACTCTTTTAATTAAGAAAATACAAGTTTAGAATGGCTAGATTCGGATCACTAAAACTTGACCATTTGGGTCTTATTTATATATGTGGGTCAGCACCTTTTGACCCTGATGCTTTCGACTTGGTCAAAAGGTGGCTACCAAATTGACTCTAGGACGCTTCTGCCATGTTGAAAGGAACGGTCGTGCTTCTCTTCTTTGTGTTGCCTTGTAAGAGCTTTCGACTCTGTCGATAGGCTGTGTTTAATGGCTTCGATGGTATTGAAATGCTGATGGTTACGACACTGTTGGTTTCTTCTGAACTCTTGTTTGTGACTTGATGCGGAACCTCCCTGGACAATAATGGCTTCAACCGGTTCGAAAGGCTTGGTATAGCTTTCGAAAGGTTTTTTCAAGCCGATACATGCCTTCGAGTGATTTAAATAAAGGAGAAACCTTTGGTTTCGAAAGCTTTGGCATATATACAAAGAGCTGTTTTTCATTGTCTTCACTTGCCAAAAGTATGAAGGTCCCAAGCCTTGGTAACCAAATTCGGTATCGAATTGGGTGGTGCTGATTCGGGCCGAATATAGAAATTAGCTCATTTTGTTTCCATATTTTCTTTAGCTTCTTCTCTTGTTCTTCTAAGTGTAATCGCCAAGATTCAGGTCGTTCCGACTTTGTATTGATGTTCTAATTCCTATTGACTTCTAAGTGGTTAAAAAACTAGTTAATAGATTTCTAACTTGTCTGACTTCACTGTTAATCGATCGATAGTACAAGTTTGAAATCCAAAAGTGGTGGTAAGTATATTTTGTCTAATTTTCCTGGGATCCATTTACTTACACCAGAATATGAGTTTGGGTTTATAGTTACAATGTTTTAAGTGACATTTGCTTTTGACCTATTTAAGTTTGCTTTTGAGATATGAAATCTTTCTTAAGATTTGTGAATATACTTAAATTGATGATATAAGTATATGGAGACATTTTTTAAGCATTGAAAGTGAAAGGGTTTGTGAATATACTCATACCATTGAGATAAGTGTATGAATATTTTTCAAGTATTGAAGAGTAAAAAGGGTTTACGAATATATCCTTTGAAAAGGTATTTTAATATGAGTATATAGAAAGAGATTTTAATTAATGAAGGGATTAATTAAAGAGGCTTAGTGGTTGTTTATGTGCTTAACCATATTTGGATTCCTTAGGAAATTAAATCTTTGATTTAGTTGATTGTTTATTTGATAATTAAATAACCAACTATCAAATCTTGGCTAGTTTTGAAATTATTGATGTCCATTCGTAGATACCTGGATCGGGTATGTTATTCGAAAACCACCTCAAAACAATAATAATATACAATGGTATTGCATTCTGTAGAATCATAAAAATATTGTATTTTGTTGATAAATCGTCAAAAAATAATTTAAATATTTTCAAATTAAAAATTGTGGAAAAATCAAATAAATTAAATTAAGACACGTCAATAAAAATCGTTTCGTCATATTAAAAATAAATTTATAGTTATTTATTCAAATCATTTATTATTGCAAATAAATACAAAATGAATTCACCATTATTATTCATAAATTAAAAGGAGTTAAATAAGACTACTAAATCCATTAAATTAATATTCAATTTAAAATTCATTTATTTGAAGCACTATTTAAACATTAATTCACTATTCAAATATTTTAAACATTCCCTATATTTGAATTCATGTTTAATCCTTTAAAAACCAATTATTCAATATTTAAAATTAGTTAAATATTCAAAATAAAATAAGCCAAATTCTTGTTCGTTACAGTAGTGATATTCTTCATAATAACTTCTAACACGCTGTAGTCAATGAATTCTTGTAAAATTAGTTCACTAAAACTCTCAACTTCTTCCTTGATTGCTTCTCAAATATAGCTTTCACTTGTAAAACGTGTCACAATTACATCTTTAGAGTTCTTAAAATAAATCCATCCTATGCAAAAAACCATATAAAATTATAATAAGTCTACCTAATGATGAATATCGTATGGGCCCTACAAATTTGTATGAGTATACTTAAGAATAACTTTCATCTTATGTGTGTCTACTCTAAGAATCATTTGCCTTTATCCTAAGAACACAACCTTCACAAAAGCCTAATTATAAATGATGACACCGCCAATCAAAAAGCATCTCCATAGTTCATCAACAATAGTTTCACTAATATACCTATGCAAAAATGCCATCATTTAATAGATTTTGAATTAGTTGAAATCAATTGGAGCTAACTCTCAAATGACTATACTAACCTTTAGCAAAATATTGGTTTCTTTCACTAACACCTCCTATCACACCCAATGAGCCCTTTACAATTCTCAATGTTTCGCTCCTAACGATATTCCTCAAGTCAAGCCTACTCTTAGTGCAAATAAACAACAAACTCATCCATAAATAAGGAACATCTTAGTAATCATCACCACAACACCGTCATACATCCTTACCTTCAGAAAACCAACCATACAACACGAAGCATCATTACTCATCTCTCTTTCCTAAAAGCTTTGGGCAATCAAGCATAAAATTCCATTGCTACTATAAGTGTAACGACCCAGAAGTTCTGTCAATTAAAATTTGTATATTTAATTGATTTTAAATATTAATAAGTGAAATTAAACAGTCGAATAAATTTTATTTCGAATAATTGGATTTAATTGAATAATTTAAAACGATAATTTAATATTTGAAAATACAGAAATAATTGGAAATTGGGTTTAATATGATTGAAAATGATTTGTAAAATTTTATTTAATCATATTGGAGTTAGAATGATGTTATAGAACTTTTAAAATCAAATTAAAAGTTAAATTGTGAAAATTGAATATTTTAATATTTAATTGACGAGTTAAAATAGCCATTTTTCAAACAGTCTCGGATTTCGACGAAACAAGTTTCATCAGATCCGTAATGTGATATTGTATGGTTTCAAATTTCGTGTCAATCGGATTTACCGTTTGTCCATAGCAAGCTAAAACGCATAGATATTTGGTTAACCGATTTAATTTAAAATCGATCGTTTATTATCGTAACTCACACAGATGATCGAATTGGCTCCCGAAATCTATTCCATTGTGTCCGGAACGCGGGTTAAACCCTAGAAACGCCAGTCACCGTACGAGATTTAGAGTTCGGAAAATTTCGAGTGAATAGTAATTTGAGAATTTTCTGTATAAGCTCCTCCAACCTCACAAAATGCAAAACCCTAGCCCTAACCTTGTAGCCGCCAGTCCCCAATTCAATGGCCAAAATCTTCAAACGTTCCTCTTCAATTTTCTTCCAATCTGTAGACAGTTAGGAAAATACTTCAACTACAACATTGTAGAGAACCTCGAGCTCTACACGATCAACGGTGATGATGGAGAATAGTACTACGGATCGACGGCAAAGCTCGTCCAAAGGCGCCGCGTTCGGCACGAATTTCAAGGCCAAATAGGTGACCGAGCTTCAAGCCCTTTGGGCCGAAGGTGGAGTTCATCGAGGGCGTCCAAATGACAGTCTCTGATCGAAGTATAGATGAACGTGGTGGTCATGATTTTTAACCCTAGTTAGTGCTTTTGGGTTCGGATTTGTTCGTGTTTCCTGGAGATGAAACGCGTTGGGGAAGAAAGCAATTTGGGCGGCCCATATTCTTAACAAATGAAATCAACAGGCCGATGAAGCTTAGGTTAAAAATAAATAAATAAAATTGTGAAATTAGTTATATTTAAATTGTACAAACTTTGTAAAATCATATCTTTTTGATACGAGGTCGAAAACGCACGAAACGAGTTGCGTTGGAATCGTGTGGACGAATACTACGCAATGCAGCTGGTTTGGAGTCGTTTGGAGCTAGTGAAAATTTCGGGTAAAATTAAACGCACGTTTAATTTTATTCGAAATAAAACGCTATAACTGTTATCGGAAACCCAAGGTGAGAACTTCTCACTCAATCGAATTGTTTCGATTTAAATTTTAAAAAGTTAGATTTAAAATTGCTTGATTGTGTGATTGGATGATAATTTGCTATCTATTGTGTGAAATAGACATTATACGCCGTATATTAAGCGGAGGTTATTTATTAAAAACATATACCTCGATAATTCCAACTTGTGTGGAATTGGTATTATATGTGTACTTGGAGTTGATTTCCCGCATTATATAGCGGATGAGACCCTATTGCGCCGCATAATAGCGGATAATATTTTATAAACCCATATACCGCGATATTCCGTATTGGAACGGAATTGGTATTGTGCAAACATCTGTGGATGTAGGGAAACAGGTTGGAGGGATCCAACTGGATTCCTCACCAATATTTATTTGATTACAGATATTGTGATATTTGTTGATTATCATATGATGATATATGATGTTTGGATGCCGTGACTGATTATTGGGTGCTGTTGCAGCATTGGCCTATTTTTTTTGAGTTTTAAAAATATTAAAGTAACGATTTGAATTTAAAAGGATTTTAAAGTGATTTTTTTTGAAAGTATAAGTTTTATTAAATTTTGAATTGTTAAAATAAATAAACATTATAATTTTTATTATTATAAAAGTTATATTTTTTGGAAAATAATACTTAAGTATGATTTTGAAGTTATATATAAGCTTTAATAACGATTTGTAAATTATTAAAAAGAATGGTTTAAATTGGGATTTTTGAATTGTTATAAACGATTTACATAAAAGATTTACAATATTGATATTTATAAATTAAAAATATAGGAATTATAAAACGAGTTTTATTAAGTGTTAAAATGAAGTATAAATGGATTTCATAAGTAAATGAAATTTATAGATTTATAAATTGGGAAGTTATAGAATGAATAGATTTTGTAAAATAAAAGATTTATAAGTAATTAACTTATAAATTGGATTTGGGCATTTAATTGGAATATAAATAGAATTCGTTAATAAAGTAATTTTGTAAATTGAAGTCTTTATAAAATATAAATGGGAATTTATAAAAATTGTTTTCTAAATTCGAAACCGACTTATTTTGATAAGTCAATTATTTTAGATTTTTAAAGGAGATATATTCACGATTTTGGACGGTGGATAATCCTTTAAACAAAAGGTGTAGAAAAATGTTGAATTTGGTTAACGAAGAATATTCACAATTTTGGGACAGTGGATAATATATTAAAGTGTTTTGGGGAAGTGATATTTTAAATAGAATTAAAACGATTTGAAGTTGTTTTAAAAAGCGTTAAGTATCGAATACATAGATTTCAACATTTATTGTTGAAATAGACGTTTTCTAGAAATAGAAGGAAATAGTGGACTATAACACTGTAGTTATAGTAAATGATTTCTGAAAGGAAATGTTTTATATATTATTGGGATTTATATATCTATGTTAATTTCAAATCCCTATACTATTGATTTTGGGACGTCGTAATAATGTTTTACGCAACATTTGTTTTGTCTCAAATAAATGTGTTTAAGCGCACGTTTTCTTTAAAGAATGAAATATATACTTAATTTCGATTTAAGTATATTGAATATTTTCCAAATTTTGAAAATAAATGGATTTGTGAATTACTTATTATTAAATAAGTATGGAAATGCTTTTTCCAATATGAAGTGAATATTTTGAGATTTTATCTTTTGGAGATAAATTGAAAATGAATATTAGAAATTGATTTGGAAATCGTATATTCATAGTTATTTTGGAATTGTAAATTCACTATGGAATTTATAAAAGGAAGGGAAATTTGTTTAAAAATAAACGTTGATTTATTTTTGAAGTGTGGAAATGAAATTACGGATTTGAAAAAAACCAATTCGTTGAATAATAATGAGAAGTGAATGTATATTGATTTGATATGGATTTGTTGGATGATAGTTGTTTGGTGGTTGCATTTATTGCTTTTGTTGCATTTGCTATGTTGGCACATGTAGTTGTTATGTTGCTATATGATGTATATTGATATTACTTTCATATATACATGTTTCTTATTTGTTTGTTGAGTGTATAGTAGGTGCGGATTGCGCTTGCTTCGCATTTGGAGCTCGCTTTCGCGCTATATTAGCCGTATATGCTCGCTAATAATATATAAGGTACATATCTCGGATTAAATATCATACTTTTACACTTTTTTCCCTGCGGGATGCCTCATCACTTGATGAGATGTATATTTGTGATATATATACACTGCCATTTTTTTCGGATCGAGCCGCGCAAAGGAGACTATGGAGAAATTTTCCAAACATTTAAGGCGTTAGAATATTTTTAAGAAAATTGGGAAATTTTTGAAAATTAAGTTTTGATTTGGAAACTTAGTAAAGATTTTGTATGAAGTTTAACTATGAATTTTGGGAAAGTTAAACACTTAAGAGATTTGAAAAATCCAATTTGAATGGTTTGTTTTGGAAAGTTAATGGATTCTGTAACTTTTTCTTACTTGGTAATTTCGAGAACGAAATTCTTTTAAGGGGGAAGGTTGTAACGACCCAGAAGTTCTATCAATTAAAATTTGTATATTTAATTGAATTTCAATATTAATAAGTGAAATTAAACAGTCGAATAAATTTTATTTCGAATAATTGGATTTAATTGAATAATTTAAATCAATAATTTAATATTTGAAAATACAGAAATAATTGGAAATTGGGTTTAATATGATTGAAAATGATTTGTAAAATTTTATTTAATCATATTGGAGTTAGAATGATGTTATAGACCTTTTGAAATCGAATTAAAAGTTAAATTGTGAACATTGAATTTTTTAATATTTAATTGACGAGTTAAAATAGCCATTTTTCAAACAGTCTCGGATTTCGACGAAACCAGTTTCATCGGATCCGAAATGTGATATTATTGTATAGTTTCAAATTTCGTGTCAATCGGATTTACCGTTTGTCCGGGGCAAGCTAAAACGCATAGAAATTTGGTTAACCGATTTAATTTAAAATCGATCGTTTATTGCCGTAACTCGCACAGATGATCGAATTGGCTCCCGAAACCTATTCAATTGTGTCCGGAACGTTGGGTAAACCCTACCAATGCCAGTCACCGCATGAGATTTTGAGTTCGGAAAATTTCGAGTGAATAGTAATTTGAGAATTTTCTATATAAGCTCCTCCAACCTCACAAATTGCAAAACCCTAGCCCTAACCTTGTAGCCGCCAGTCCCCAATTCAATGGCTGAAATCTTCAAACGTTCCTCTTCAATTTTCTTCCAATCTGTAGACAGTTAGGAAAATACTTCAACTACAACATTGTAGAGAACCTCGAGCTCTACACGATCAACGGTGACGATGGAGAATAGTGCTACGGATCGATGGCAAAGCTCGTCCAAAGGCGCCGCGTTCGGCACGAATTTCAAGGCGACCAAGCTTCAAGCCCTTTAGGCCGAAGGTGGAGTTCATCGAGGGCTTCCAAATGACAGTCTCTGATCGAAGTATAGATGAACGTGGTGGTCATGATTTTTAACCCTAGTTAGTGCTTTTGGGTTCGGTTTTGTTCGTGTTTCCTGGAGATGAAACACGTTGGGGAAGAAAGCAATTTGGGCGGCCCAGATTCTTAGCAAATGAAATCAACGGGCCGATGAAGCTTAGGTTAAAAAAAATAAGATTGTGAAATTAGTTATATTTAAATTGTACAAACTTTGTAAAATCATATCTTTTTGATACGAGGTCGAAAACGCACGAAACGAGTTGCTTGGAATCGTGTGGATGAATACTACGCAATGGAGCTGGTTTGGAGTCGTTTGGAGCTAGTGAAAATTTCGGGTAAAATTAAACGCAAGTTTAATTTTATTCGAAATAAAACGCTACAACTGTTATCGGAAACCCAAGGTGAAAACTTATCACTCAATCGAATTGTTTCGATTTGAATTTTAAATAGTTAGATTTAAAATTGCTTGATTGTGTGATTGGATGATAATTTGTTATCTATTGTATGAAATAGACATTATACGCCGTATATTAAGTGGATGTTATTTATTAAAAACATATACCGCGATAATTCCAACTTGTATGGAATTGGTATTATATATGTACTTGGAGTTGATTTCCCGCATTATATAGCGGATGAGACCCTATTGCGCCGCATAATAGCAGATAATATTTTATAAACCGATATACCTCGATATTCCGTATTGGAACGGAATTGGTATTGTGCTAATATCTGTGGATGCAGGTTGGAGGGATCCAACTGGATTCCTCACCAATATTTATTTGATTACAGATATTGTGATATTTGTTGATTATCATATGATGATATATGATGTTTGGATGTCGTGATTGATTATTGGGTGCTGTTGCAGCATTGGCCTATTTTTTTTGAGTTTTAAAAATATTAAAGTAACGATTTTGAATTTAAAAGGATTTTAAAGTGATTTTTTTTAAAGTATAAGTTTTATTAAATTTTGAATTATTAAAATAAATAAACGTTATAACTTTTATTATTATAAAAGTTATATTTTTTGGAAAATAATACTTAAGTATGATTTTAAAGTTATATATAAGCTTTAATAACGATTTGTAAATTATTAAAAAGAATGGTTTAAATTGGGATTTTTGAATTATTATAAACGATTTACATAAAAGATTTATAATATTGATATTTATAAATTAAAAATATAGGAATTATAAAACGAGTTTTATTAAGCGTTAAAATGAAGTATAAATGGATTTCATAAGTAAATGAAATTTATAGATTTATAAATTGGGAAGTTATAGAATGAATAGATTTTGTAAAATAAAAGATTTATAAGTAATTAACTTATAAATTGGATTTTGGCATTTAATTGGAATATAAATAGAATTTGTTAATAAAGTAATTTTGTAAATTGAAGTCTTTATAAAATATAAATGGGAAATTATAAACATTGTTTTATAAATTCGAAATCGACTTATTTTGATAAGCCATTTATTTTTGATTTTTAAAGGAGATATATTCACGATTTTGGACGGTGGATAATCCTTCAAACAAAAGGTGTAGAAAAATGTTGAATTTGGTTAACGAAGAATATTCACGATTTTGGGACAGTGGATAATATATTAAAGTGTTTTTGGGAAGTGATATTTTAAATAGAATTAAAATGATTTGAAGTTGTTTTAAAAAGCGTTAAGTATCGAATACATAGATTTCAATGTTTATTGTTGAAATAGACGTTTTCGAGAAATAGAAGGAAATAGTGGACTATAACACTGTAGTTATAGTAAATGATTTCTAAAAGGAAATGTTTTATATAGTATTGGGATTTATATATCTATGTTAATTTCGAATCCCTATGCTAGTGATTTTGGGTCGTCGTAACGATGTTTTACGCAATATTCGTTTTGACTCAAGTAAATGTGTTTAAGTGCACGTTTCTTTAAAGAATGAAATATATACTTAATTTTGATTTAAGTATATTGAATATTTTCAAAATGTTGAAAATAAATGGATTTGTGAATTACTTATTATTAAATAAGTATGGAAATGCTTTTTCCAATATGAAGTGAATATTTTTTAGATTTTATCTTTTAAAGATAAATTGAAAATGAATATTAGAAATTGATTTGGAAATCGTATATTCATAGATATTTTGGAATTGTAAATTCATTATGGAATTTATAAAAGGAAGGGAAATTTGTTTAAAAATAAACGTTGATTTATTTTTGAAGTGTGGAAATGAAATTACGGATTTGGAACGTATGTTTAAAATAAATCGGTAAGGATTTATTTGATTAATTTAAATGAACCATTTTAAATTTAAAATGGATAAATATTTTGAAGTGTTTCTGTTTAAGGAAATTGATTTGAATTTTTTTTTCAAAGATTGAAAGATGAAAAAAATGATTTGAAATTTGTTTTCAAATGGTTGAAGTGTGGAAATTATATATCTAGTAAAGATATTTTTGGAAAAAAAATAATTTGGGAAATTATTTGGAATTTGGTGATGTTGAGCATACTTATTGATAGTTAAATAACCGACTATTAATATTTACCTTTGAATGGGTATTTGTTGTGATTTGCTTGAATTTGAATGCCACACTTATTTTCAAAATAAGCGCTCACTATTCGGGTTAGCCGGGAAAGGACCTTGGGGTCGTATAACCCATTCCGAATATGTGATACGTCGTTATGGATTGCATTTGATGACCGGTGTTGAAGACCGGATATTTTTGAAAACGGAAGGATTACCGTCGAATGACTCCGCATCGGCTGATCTCCGATATAGAGGTTTTATCACCCTTAGTGATGGAAAGTCCGGACGTGATTAGTGAATATCCGGATTGCAAGGGCTTCTTTGGAAGTGCCTTCGGTTCTGTTCGAACCCGGAATAGACTTTTATGGATTGTATGTCTGACATTAAAAATTGAGATATAAAGCTGATATCTTTCAAATATATTTCTGTTGGTGGCGGAGAATTTATTCTCTTAGCTTAACACCCTTCTCTGAGACGTACGAGCTCATAGGTTATGTAGTTGAAGGTTATTAGTGATATACTCCCAATTTGGAAGTGTGATATGCTAAGTGCTGTTGAGCATTTGTTGAATCAAAGCACATCTTTTGTATAAAGCATAGCTTTGTGGACGAGACTTCGTCGGACCTCACACCCCGAAAATGGTCAAAACAGGAAGGATGCAGCAGGGTTATTAGGGGGTAGCGCCCCTTTAGTGTATGTCATTCCTTCTGGATAGAGGTGGTATCATGGTATGGAGCCCAGATATTTAATCTATGTTGTTGCTGCAAATTTATTACTTTGTGGTTGTTGGAATCGAGGATCCTCGGATATAGATCGGTTACGATCGGGGAATGACATATTCGTGTCAGTAGTTACCCAGTTTGAAGGGTAACCCAGCCTTGTGTTGGCAGAGATCCGGTTAGGTTCTCGGGTTGTCTTTCCAAAGGCGTACCCATGTGGCAATGGGAAGTTCCTTGTCCTGACCATTTGTTGGAAATCCAAAGAAACAATACGATCTTGTATGGTTTTAGTTGTAGAACCTATCATTCACTTATGGTGGCACCCCACTGTTTGGATGGTAGCTATAGTAGGCATAAGTGCGAAATGCCTATGCTGGCTAAGATTTATATCTTTACTTTTGAAATGTTTTCTACACTATGCACTATTAATAATATCAAATGTTTCTTTTTAATGCGTATCAAGCATCTTTGACTATCATAAGGAGAAATCTCCTCCGATTCTGTGTTTGCATTGTGCGTGTGTGCGGGAGGCCTTATGGTAGTTTCATTTTCTAAAAAGCATTGCGAATCTATTTTAAAATTATCATGTTCTTTGTTTTAAAGATAAACTGTTTTAAGTTCTCACACCAGTCCCATGACTGACCTGGAGTTTATTGGTTTCCTTCCTAAACTCTGGGTGCCCACCAATTTCCACACGGGCAGTCTAGAGTTAGGTTATCAGGATACTCTGGAATTCAGGAGTTGTTGGAGACAAGCTGGATGGCATGGCGTATTCACGAGTATATAGTATTTCTTTTCCGCTGTTTGTTGTTGTACATGCTGATGATGTAATGTAATGTAATATGATGTAATGTAATAACTGATATAATTCTTTGTTTAAAGATTATTCATTTATCTATTATATGTTGTTCCGCTGCGATTGTGAGATTCTGATATTGTTCTGTTGTTTCTTTCTGTTCTGTTCTATCTTTCTCTCTCTTCTTATATCTTTTTCTTCTTCTTTAACCCTAACGGTACGGTTTTCCGGCCTTCGATTGCTCGGCCGTTGATACAGTGGACGCATTAATGTCGACCTTCGTGGACGAAAAGTCGCGTTCGTTACAATAAGAAGCAACATCATCACTACTAGGCTTTTGAGACCTAGATCTAGACTTATTCCTACCTCTAAAAAATTTAGATTTCTTTAAATTCTTCCTCTTTATATTATAAATGTTCTGGGTCACTATCTACAATACCAATAATAAACTTCCCTCTCAACACTTCATTGTTTAAACTAGCCTTTATATTTACAATACTTTTCTTGCTTTCCCATTAATCATTGGATGGAAGATTACTTAATACTCTTAAAGAAGTGAACACGATAAAACCACTACTTGGACTTCATTTTTCGTATAAATACTCACCTCCTCCAAGTTCATGATCATAATATATTGTATCAATATGCTATGAAAGTGTTGTTTCAGGCTTCATTCCAAAGTTGTAAAGATGTTGTAAGCTGATGCAAATACTGAGAGCCTTATCTTGATAAGCTATTCTGTTCTTTCCATAGTTTCATACACTACCTTAACATCAGATAATTTCCAAAGCACTATATTTAGAAGATATAGCAACATATATAAATATGCGCTTCTTCTAATTCCTCTACCATTAGGGTCGAAGGCTTTTAGGTTCTCAATGTAGATACAACTTTGGACACTTCTCCTTTTTCGATATTGTTTCCATCTTAATCTTAAAAGATTTGATATCCTATATATTATCAAATCAAGTGATAACATAATTATTTGAATCTCAACTACCACACTCTTTAATGAACTAACCATTCATTTCTAACCTTTTAGCAAGACAATCAACTCAAATACCAAACTACTACGATGAACTTCATGGAAGTTTAAGGTTTAACTTATCAATTAATTACTAAAAAAACAAGTAAGAGCAATATGAATAATTTAATTACCATAAAAAACCAATAGAAAAAAATAAAGACACCACATATAACATGTTCCACCGAGATTGACCTATATCCACAAATTAAATAACTATTCTTTACTATTCCAATCAATAAGGGTACAATAGAGGATACACTTAAATATAAGAGATTATAGTATAATAGATTGAGCTTTCAACCTAATATCAGTATGCATGACAAATTTCACAAGTAAACTCTTTTACAAGCAAAGTCCCTAGTTTTATTTTTCGTTAAAGATTAAGATTTCTATCAATTAGCCATAAATTAGTGCAATTTCACTTAGTGAAGAAGATGGAGGCTGAGTCAATTATATATACAAGATTTAATCATGAATATTAGATTTGATAATATAAAGATCACTATTGTCAATTACATGATAGCATATATGCCCAAAATTCATTTTCAACACCAATTTTTTTAAGTTTTCATGAATCTAACATTAGCCATTTCAAGATGGCGACCAATCCCAAGTCTCTACCAATTAGTTGTAGGATCGACCATAATACAAAATAAGATGGTTACCAATATGAGAATCAAGCTCCTATATGGGGAGACTGAACACCAATAAGATTTTATGTTAGTCGATCTTTGTATTCAAGCAAGGATCTACTATAGTCTAAAATGGAAAATGATACCATTTAAACTATAATGCTAATTAATATATCATTTTTTTGATAAGCACCATTGTTCAAGTGGTTAAGTGATTCGGCTTTGGTGCGAGAGATCACAAGTTCGAAACTTTCGTAGTGTGATTCGAACGTTTATTGACATGTGATACATTGTCCCAGTGACATGTTGTATATAAAGTAACATTTTAATATATATATATATATATACATATATACATACATATATCGTTTTCTCCACTATAAAGTTCTCGGTTTTCTCTTCGATTTAAGGTATATTGGGATCACGTAGTTTCAACAATATAGATCTTGTGAGAATGATCATATGATTTATAATGGTAAAATGTAAATTCTAATGGATGTTCTAATTATGGGATAAGAGAAGACTGCATGAAAATTGCAAATGTTTACAGATTTGTTTTTTTAAATGCAGTTAAACTACATATGACTAAAATGTTTTCATTTTCTAAGTCAAAATAAAACATATTTTCACCAATAAAATTTTACTTAATTATATTATTTATAAATATTATTTGAAATGATAGTGTTGGTAAAGAAAAATTAAATAGGAAGATTTAAACTTAAGAAAAGTGCAAAAATTTGCACTTGCAAGTAATTTAAGAAATATATCCGGTTTTTTATTTTTATCGCAAATATTTGCAACATAAAACTTCACCGGAACATATAACAAAATAAAACTTGTTATAACAAGCGATTTTTTTTAATCCAGTGCTAGCTGGATGAAGTTTACATCGAATAGTTTTTGTTGTAAGTCTAAGATCTGTAATGACCTAGAATTTCGAATACTTCATATTTATATATCTTAATTATTTAAATATTTGAATCTTAGGTTTAATGCGATAAAGTGATTTAATACATTCTTAAACCACTTTTTTATTTAATAACTAGTGATGGTAAAACTTGTTTTGAAAAATGTTTACAAAAATAAATACCTCCAAGAAATATCGATAATGTAATCGAAAATTATTTTGTCGATAAATGGCTTTTTGCTCAATATAAGTTGTTTGATCTTTTTGGAGTTGCTTAGAATATTAATGTGTAATTGATTAGAAACCAAAAATATTTTGCTTACTAATGGTAATTAATGGGGTAGGATGATGTCATGGACGATGTCATAAGGGTAGATATTTATGGAAGATATTCCTTAAGGGTATGAGGTGTAAAGTTGTCATGTGAAGGGGAGGGTGGTTTACGACCTTCCATGGAGGATAAGAGTTGAGTGGTTACCTCTGGGAAACTTCTACTTAAGGCTGTTTATTTGTTACAACAAACCATTTACTGATCTTTAAAGGTGGAACACACGTAGTCTTAATCCTTTTCTAACTTTATTAGTCAATGTTTAACCTAAGTAACTCTTCTTTAATCTTCACCAAACTCAAGTGTAAGGCATAGAATAATATAGCAACTAGAGAAAGAAACTCAAAGCTTGATGGAAAGGAGCACAAATCCTTCATGAATTTTAGGCCATGAGCAATAGAAGGGCAAGAAAGGTGGCCGGTAGCAAAAGTGGACTAAAGCTAATGCTTTGGATGTTTGGTGATGGAAGGAAGTGGTATTGTGTTCTTGAAGCTTGTACTTGGTGGTATGCTTGGTTTTGGGGTGAGTTTACTCACCTTTTGATAGTATATACTATGTGTATATATATGTGCTTGAATATAAAGTTAAGTATTGAACTAATAAAGTTATAACTTTAGATCAGACTTGCTTTTGAAAACAAATGAAAACTCTATATTATATATCATCGCTTCTGTTACTCTCTACAATGTGTAACGTGACCTTGACTTTGTGTTTATATGTTTGATCTGGTTGTGTGTGGCATTGATTTGTGTTTGAAAGTTTTTGAAGCAAGAAAGGTCATTATAAGTGCACTTTGAATCCGTTGTATTTTATTTGCTTTAAGATGGTCATATGTGGCATATTATGAAAGTATATATTTTAGTTTTTCTCTAACTTATAATGGTGTATGAGACAGCAAGGATGTGGTTTGAAAAGTTATAGAAATGATAGAACAAAGTTATATAAGTTAGAAGCGAAATGGTTGCTATAAATGCACTAGGAAAAGCCTTGTTTTTGGAATTTTTTAAGATGATTTTGAAAAATATCCTTAGGGGTGTCATTGCACTGTTATTAAATAATATTAAATAATATAATAATAATACTTACAATAAAAAAATTAGTTTTTAAATCGATTGTTAACTAGTTGAAAGCTGGCCAAACTTAAATGCATTTAAAACTGGTTTTATGGCAAAAATATGAAACCGCAACATTTTCCAACTGCAACACTTTCTTGGTGACTTTGAACTTGTGATGGCACTTCTATTAAATTCTGTTGTATATCATTTAATACTTTAAAAGGTTTAAAAATGATATTTAAATAAGGTATTGTTTTGAAATCTTTTTATGGATGTCCAATAACATATGTTAAAGTATGTTAAAAGTGGTTTGAAGTTTAAATATATTTCTAATAATTATTTATAAATTTTTAAGGTAAAAGGTTTTAAATACAAAACTTGTTTTTTTTTTATGATTTTTTTTAATTTGAAATAAGTTATTATTATGTAATATTTTAATAAGATATTTAAAACCTCTTTACAAGTATTTTTAAAGTATTATATATAAGTTTGGAAAAGTAAGTTAAGTATTTTATAAAAGGATAAAGTGGGTGTGTTATAACATTAAGCTAAATGAATGGTTTTGAGAAGTTAATTAAAAGAATATTACTTTGTTAAATAAGTGTAGAAATGCTTAGATATTTGAATAGAATATTTTAAAGATAATGATAAGTATAAAATTGTTTTGGATTTATAGTAACGATGTTTTAGTAACATTTATTTTTAACCCATTTGAATATACTCTTGTAAATAAAAAGATCTTTAAAAGGAATATTTAAAAGATAATGACTAGTATAAAATGGTTTTGGGTTTATAGTGGCAATATTTTAGCAACATTTTTTTAATCCGTTTGAATATATTTTTAAATATATGAAATCTTGTTAAGAGAGTTGTGAATAATCTTATACCTTTGAGATAAGAATATGAATACATTTTGAAGAATGTAAATTGTAGAAATGAATAGTCAAATAGTACTATACATGCATATATCTTTTATAAAGGTATTTTAAATATATATGTATATATATAAGTATTTACAAATAAGTATTATTTGAATACGGGGATTAGAATTCGCTTGTGTGGCTTAATCGTACTTTATGTGCGTACTCATTTATGGAAAGTATTTACCCTTTACTTAGCACTAAAAGCCGATAAAGTAGATTTATTCTATATGTGAGAGTTAAGAATAATGTTTGAGTAAGAATTAGAAGAAAACATTGCTTTAACCTACCAAGCTTCACCCTTGGCCGAGGGATAGCATAAGTTGTGAAGATCGAAAACGTGATAAGCACAAGAGATTTGATTTTTATATGCAATCATTTTTGTTGCCATCAAACTTGACCAAATTAACTTAGGAAATATATAAAAGCTTCATAACTTTGTACGGTTTGAGATGCCCTGGGGAGGACTCTTTAGTATGAAATGTCTCTCACTTTAAGAATGTATATATACAAGATCACCTACTTCTTTATATCATTTTATATTTTAAAAGAACCATAATTGAGTTAACTAAAAATTCACCGATTTAGTTTTGAAGAGTCCATGATTGGATAAGTATACTTATGTATTACTTGCTGGAAATCACTTCAAAATTGATATATGAGTTCGATATTTTGGAAGCGGTTGTAGATTGGAACGCTATTGAGTTGAATTGTCTATCCTAAGGTAAATTCCAAGGGAGGGGTCAGTGTTAACATTTTGGACAAATGTTATAGAATTAAACTGTCTATCCTAAGGTTAAATCCAAGGAAGAAGTCAGCATTAGCATTCGTTGGATGACTTATATTGGAATCTATGTAGAGATTCATGGACTGTTTGGGATGTTGATGCCTATGTAGAGATTCAAGATCCGTTCGAGTGATGGAGACTCATGGGTTGAGATTCTGAATGTGAATTCACCATCAAAAGTGACATAAAATAGAGTAGGATGCATCGTCGGTGGGTTTAGCTAACCCAAGGGTACATCAACTCCAAATATTTAGAGATTCTTTCAGTTGAGGCACGTGGGAGATGATGGTATTCGGTATCACATGTTCGGGCATGGACCAGCTATGTTTACCTTTGTGATATATTTTATTTAGAGATATACATGGTTTTGGAAGGTAACTTATGACCCATGTTGTAGCGACACTGAAATTCAAACTCTTCGTCTTTGATTATCGAAATTTTTTGAAATATAATTATATGTTATAAATATGATTTTATAAACTTATTAACCGTTATTTAATTAATAAACAATGAAGAAACATGTTTGTGAAATTTTTTTACAAAAATATATTCTTCGAAGAGAAACCGATAATGTGATCGGAAATCGGTTTATCGGTAAACAACTTTTTGATTGATATAAGTTTTTCGAACTCTTGTGCACTTTACAAATGATGAAATGAATACATTAGAAACTAATTAACGCGCATTTCTCTTCATAAAGAAATGGTAGGTTCTAGAAGCTTCCAAATGGATAAGAGATATTATCAAGAGAAGGGTACAAGAGTAATTTGACTAAAGGAGAACTGATGTAAAGGAGAAGTGATGGAAGGCGAGCCCACCATGGCATGGTGGGGGTGGGAGAAAGACTAACCAACACTATCTTGAAGCCTATATAAGGAGGGGAATACCCATTTTAATAAAACACAAACTCACAAAGCAAAAGTGAGTTGTTTCATGTCTTCCTTAGCAAAATTTCCTAAAGAAAAATTATTGCAAATCTTGTACAAATCAACTTAAATTTGGAGTGAAGCCTTACTACCACATTACAACACATCCTGGTTAGTTTGTTTTGGAAGAAGAAAAGCCACACTCACCTTATCTCTAAAGGCCGTTAACAATAAGTAAGCGGAGGAGGCAAAAGCAAGTGAAAGCAAGGAGGAAGTAGGAAGGAAAGGAGGTTGCAAAGTTGGGTTTGGACTTGGGTGCTTTGGTCTTGGTTGTTTGTTGTATAAAAGGTGAGTTAACTCACCACTTTGAATGGAAAATATAACATGCATCTTTTGTGTTTGTTTGTGTTTAAGTTATTGACTTGATAATGACATATGTTGAAAACATTGATTTTGATTCTTGCTTTGAAAGTAAGTAGCATATGTATGGACTTGAATGGAGTTGAACAGACTCGAATGGACTTGTATGACATATAGAAAGGCCTTGGAACAAAGCACATAGGTTGTACTTGAACATATGTTTGAATATGATTTAAATTTGAAAGTGCGCCTATAGCAATAGTCGTTATGGATGCACTTTGGAATTGCCCTATTTTTGACGATTTCTATAGAACTTTATAGAGAGATCCTCAGGGATTTCTTGCCATATATATAATGTTTTATATGTATGTTTGTTTCCATAAAAATTTTGGATGGGAAAAAGTTAATTAACATCTCGAAAGGCGACCAAAACTTCACTTATGCAAAACTGTCCCATTTAGACTTGATTTTTGAACATTAAAAGGTTTGAAAAGATATTTAAATTGAAGTACTTTTTCATTCTTTTTATAAGTATTTAGTAACTATTATTAGAGTATTTTAAAAGTGGTTTGTGATTATTTTAAATTTTCAAGAGTTAGCTGTGACTTTTAAACAATAGATTTTTATATGGAAAGCTTATCATTCCAAGTATTAAAGATTTTACAACTTTGTCATTTTAAAGTAATATATTGGATAAATGTTTCAAAAAAATTTCAAATACTTTTAAATATTTTATAGGGATAAAAAAATGTTTTTAAAAAGTTGTAAGAATTTCTTAGTGGCTAAATGGTTTTATTATGCGATTGCTTATTGAAAAGTAATCAACTATGCTTAACATTAAATGTCGAGCGAGGTAGACTTCTCTAATTGTAAGAATTAAGATTGATGTTCAAGTAAGAATGAAGCAATAGAGCTTTAACCTGCATACTTCTTATTTGACCGAGGAATAGTTAATTTGGAATGTCGAAAACGTGTTAATCTTGTTTATTTCATACTTCTTTATGGAAATCATTTATACTAGGCACTAAAAGCCGACGAGTAGGCCAGTCTATCTCTGAGGGGTCAAGAATAAAGTGCCTAAGCAAGGCTTTGATATGCAACCAGTGCTCTAATATATCAGGCTTCACTCTTTTATGAGGGATAGTATAAGTTGAAATGTCGGCAATGTGTTATGTATATGAACATTGATTTGTATAAGTGAACATTTAACTGGATATTCGATTGGTCGACTATCAATCTTACCAAATATATCTTAAGAAGTAATCGAATAGCTTCACGGTTTCATACCGATGAGAACCTCCAGGAAGCGTTATTGGCACGAAACCTCTCTAGCTTTTCCTTATTTCTGAAAGAACCGAAATTGAGTTAACCGAAAATTCATTGATTGGTTTTGAAGAGTGTGGGATTGGTAAGTGTTTTACTTACTGAATACCACTTCAAAACTAGTATATGTTTCAATGTTTTAGAAGCAGTTGAAAAGGGAATCTGTATGGAGATTCAAGATCTGTTCAAGATGCTTGAATCCATGTATTGACTTATAATCTATTCGAGATATGGAAATCCATTTGGGGATTCGTGTTCTGTTCGAGCGACAAAGAATCATGTGAAAGGTGTCAAATATAACCACAACATCATAAATGACTAAAAACAGAGTAGGCCTTATAGCCTGGAATTTGGCAAACCCATGATAGGATAAATCAACTCCATACCTAGAGTATGCTTATCATCGTTGCTAGTGGGATTTGATGATATTTGGGATCCCATGTTCGGTATGGACCAGCTATGTATACCTAAAGGTATATTTTATTTGGAGATATGCATCGCTCGATGGTAGTTTCTACCCATGTGTTAGAGACTGGATTCGACGCCATCTGAAGAGATCCCCACAAAAAATCTATTATGCAAACATACCTTGATGGTTTTGATTGTAACCTAAATATGTTATTGTATGACCAATGTAAGCATTACAGCTGTTTGATATGATTTATATTCTACACGTTAGACATTATCTATCATGTAACTATATTAAACTTAATGAATGGTTGGTTTCTTTTGATAGGAAAACTATTACGGGAATCCATACGGTCTCAATAGTTACCTTTACATGTTGCATGTATCTTGAGTTTTCTCACACCAGACTTATGTCTGACACATGGTTTTTTTTACCTAAATTCGTTGCATACTCTCTCGAGTAGGCTGAGTATAACAGATTTTACCTTAAGACGCTTCAAAGTTCAGAAGAAGAGCTGGAGGCTTCCACTACCTATCTATTTCCATTTCTATTACTCAATATTTGCTATGTATATATCAGTATTATTAGGACAAGTGGTTATAAATATCCAGGCTAATAATAGTACTTAGGTTTTGTAACTCTTAAACTCATGTATTTAGAGTAACCCTTTATATTGTCCTTTTGATATTATATATTATCGTTCCGCTATGAGATTCTAATGTTGTGTTTTTACTTTCTTATGCTATTAATTTTTTTATTTTACCCTAACTTTCTACCTTTCAGGCAGTCAGGTGTTTGGCACACAAATATCATGGATTTATTTAGTGTCGACATTCGAGAGTCGAAAAATTAGGTTGTTACATTTGGTACCATAGCCAGGTTGAGCGAACATCTTGGCTTTGGTTGGGTATGGCTTATTGGAGATAGGGTAAGAAACACCTAGAATTAGTCAAGTGTATTATAAATACGAAAGCTTATTTGTATTTTCTAAAAACTTATATCTTCTTTTCATCTTTTCTTTAGGAAAAATTTCTTTCTATGAAATGACTCTAGCTTTTCATATGCTAAATATATTCTGCTATGTTCAAATAGTATAAATCGTGAGTACTATAGCTGTCAATGTTCGAGGAGGTAGAGGTGGAGGTGACCATGGTAGTATCAATACTAATGGAGGAATTCGAGCACTAAGAAATGACGCTTCGATCGAGGAACCAAGGGTGGATATTATAGAGGAAGTCATGTAGGTCAGGCCTTAGTGAATTTTGCTTTGCTCTGCCATGATTATAAGAATCTAGGAGGTAAGAGGTTTGGTGGTATAGAGACGATCATAGAAGTCCAGACTTGGATCCGACTATGTGATTGAATATTTGGGAATATAGAGTTAGAAGATGCGATGAAGCTTCGGTTGGCGTCACGACCTAATGAAAATAGCCATTGATTGGTGGAGTTCTATCACTACTGATGACCGAGACAACAACTTCTCTTGCGCCCAATTTAAGGAGGGATTGAAGATGAATTTTGCAGTAGAAGCTAGGAAGAATTTGTTTTTTAAGGGCTTCCTCGACTTCAAGTAAGGGGTATGATAACTGATTCACTGCCTTGTCTCAGTTCAGGACTGGTTTGGTAGACACATTGTTGAAGAGAAATGAGATATTCATCGTAGGGATGCATCTGGAATTCTAGGGTAATATGATGAATCACATCGTGGGTCTTATATAAATTTTGTGAACATGGGGTTGAGGTTTGAGAGCATAGCACCAAAGCCGTCTATTGCTGCACCAATTGTTGACAACAAGCGGAAGTTTCAGTCATCGAGGGATATCTCTAGTTTATCTTGCACAAGTGTGGAAAGAAGGGGCATTTCACTAGAAACTGTACGTCGGTTGGGAAAAAAGTGGCAAAAGCACCGTTAATGAAGGCACCATTTGTTAAGGTACCTAAGCTAGAGCTATAGGCGGCCATGGAACAGTTTGCATTGAGCACTTGATTTAACCACCATCACCCGGGCTATTTTGTTAGGGAGTGCCCAATGCTCAAAAAGGGGCAATAGCCCTCAAGCCTTTGTGCTAGCTTAAACATTATTCACTTCTGCAGCTGCAAAGAGGAAGCAGGTACCATAAGGTATTCTATCTATTTTTGGCATTCTTGTTCGTATCTTATTTGATTAGGGCGCTTGTTTTAGTTTCATATCCTGTACTCTTGTTGATAGACTAAAACTTGAGCTAGTTATGGGTCTAGATTCAATTTATGTCTCGAATACTGTTAGTGGCATGGCTAATCTTAACATGGTTTGTTTAGGAGTTTTGATTTCTTTCTTTGACCAACACTTCTCTATCGATATGTATGTTCTGTGCTTTCTGGATTTGGTGTTCTGCTCAAAATGGATCGATTGTCGTAGAATAACGTTATCCTAGATTGTGCTGAGCGAACTATGTCATTATTAAGGAAGGGAAAGAAGGAGATGGCAGTGCCTTATAAAGGGCCGAGCTTAGTTATGTCTAGATTTCTTTATTCGTTGGATGTGGCAGAAGAGGAGTTGGGTTCAATCATGGTTGTTCAGGAGTTTGAGGATGCCTTTGAAGAAGTGTCGGGTTTAACACTTTACCTTGAGATAGAATTCCACATTGATTTGTTTAAAGATGCAAAACTTATTGTGTTTCCTGTACATAGACTTGCCACGAATGAGAGGTTGGAGCTATTAAATCAGATTAGTGATATGTTGTAGAAGGGTTTGATCGGACTGAGTCGTTCGAGTTGAGGAGCACCCGTCGCCTTTGCTATGAAGGCGGGTAGTTCCCAAAGACTGTGTGCAGATTATCATGTGCTCAACAAACGAATTGTTAGGAACAAGTATCATTTTCCTAAGATAGATGACTTGTTCGATCAGCTTCATGGAGCTCGAGTTTTTTCTCAACATGATCTTACTACGGGGTTCCATCAGTTGAGGGCGGCAGAGAAGAGTGTACCCTTGACCGCTTTTAGATCGGACCGGTTTTTGAGTGGTTAGTTATGCCGTTCGGCCTAACTAATGGTCCAACATATTCCATATACTTAATGAATCGAATTTTTTGAAAAGTGTTAAATAAGTTTATCCTTGTTTTTATCTATGATATTCTAGTCTATGCCAAGACCGAGGAAGAACATTCATACCATCTAAGGATTGTTTTGGAAATGCTAAGAGAGAATTTATTGAAAGCTAAGTTCTTGAAGTGCCATTTTTGGCGTTCATAAGTTAGGTTCTTAGTCATGTTGTTTCGATGCAGTGTATTTCTGTGAATCTTGATATGGTTGTGGCCGTTCGGGACTGGAAAAGGCTAAAACGCACAACTGATATTAGGAGCTTTCTGGGTCTAGGAGGTTATTACAGGAGATTCACTTAGGATTTCTCGAAGATTTCCTCTCGTTTAACGAATTTGACAAAGAAAGATGTCAAATTTGTATAGATGGATAAATGTGAGCAAGCATACTTGGAGCTAAAGGAAAAGTTCATTAGTGCTCTTATTCTTACTGTGCCAGATGGAGGTGAGGGTTTAATTGTTTACACTGATGCGTGTGGAACAGGTTTAGGTGTCGTGTTAATGCAGCATGGGAAGGCTATCGCTTATGCGATTTGGCAACTCAAACAGCATAAAGCAAAGTATGCTACTTATGACTTGGGATTGATGGCTGTGGTATTTGCGTTGAAGATGTGGAGACATCATTTGCTAGGTGAGGGTTCGAGTTATACACAGACCATAAATTTTTGAATTAACATTTTACGTAGAAAGACTTGAACATGAGGCAAAAAGTGGTTGGAATTTCTTCCGGCTTATGATCTAGATATATTATACACATCAGGGAAAGCTAATGTCGCAGTATATGCGCTTAGTGGAAGGTACGTAGTTATGGCAAAGGTTTAGATTCGTCTGACTTTAATTAGTCGTATCAAAGAGAATCAACTTAAGGTTATTCATTTTGCTAAGGTAGCAAAGAATGTAGGAAAGAATGAGGCACCAAAAAGACGGCCGGGATTCGAGGTGGATAGTTGTGGCATTTTGAGAATGAATGGTAGGTTATGTGTTTCGAATGTTGATAGGATTAGGTATGAAGTTCTGGTAGAGAGTGACCATTTTGGGTTGACGATTTATCCTGGGCACTAAGATATCAAGGCATGAAGAAAATGTTCTGGTGGGAGGGCATGAAGGGGGATGTTTCTATCTTTGTGAGCAGGTGTGCTAACTGCCAGCAGGTAAAAAGTTGTCACCAGAAGATGGCTGGACTACTTTAGCCATTCAAGATTCCAAAGTGGAAATGGGAGCAGATTTTCTATGGACTTCATCGATGGATTGCCTAGGTCAAGGAGGGGTAACGAAGGTATGTGGGTTATTGTGGATCGATTGATCAACAGCACGCACTTCTTACATGTTAAGACTACGAGGACAACATCTAGTTTGGCTAAGTTATATATTAAGGAGATCGTCAGATCGCATAGTGGTCTGTGTGATAATGTAAGTGATAGAGATCCAATATTCACAAGCCAGTTCTAGGAGGGTTTGTATGAGGCATTAGAGACCAAGCGTAGTTTGAGTTCCACTTACCATCCACAGACTGATAGGCAAACAGAAAAGGTGAACCAAGTGTTGGAGGACATGTTTCGAGCATGCAGTTTAGATTTTGGGGGTTTGTGGGAAGAATACTTACCACTTGTTGAGTTTTCATACAACAATAGTTATAAGCCAGTATTAAAAAGGCACCATTTGAAGCGTTGGAAAGTCTTGCAAATCTCCATCGTATTGCGTAGAAACTTGGGATCGTCATGTGCTTGGACTGGATATGATTCGAGAGGCGTCGGATAAAGTCATAGATATTCGAAAGTGAATCAAGGAAGCGTAGAATCAACAACAGAGCTATGCAGATAAGAGGCACAAAGACTTGGAATTCTCAGCTAGAGTCTTTGTGTTTGTAAAGGTTTCTTCGAAGAGAAGTGTAGTTTGGTTTGAAAGAGCTGGGAAGTTAACTCCTTGTGATATAGGACCATTCCTGATTCTTGAAAGCATTGGCAGACTTGCATATAGAGTCGAATTACTGATTAGGCTATTAGCTGTGCATAATATATTTCATGTGTCACATCTGCGTCAATTTTTGCATGACCTTCGATGATTTTGAAATCATCGCAATAGGAGGACTTGGAGATTGAGCTGAATTTAACTGTATTGAGACAGATTGTTCGTATTGTTGATAGACATACGAAATGATTGAGGACGAAGGTTGTGAAGTTGGTCAAGGTACAATGGAGCGGCGTGCTCGGCATTCGACATGAGTAACAGAGGATAGTTTGAGGGAGTCCTATCCAGATTTGTTCTTAGACTAGAGATTTCTTATCTTCGTATCATATATCTTTTGTAACATTCTCACCTTTTGAGGTGCAGTCACTTAGTTGGCATTTGGGTTGTAGTTTAGTTTGTGTGCAGTTTCAGCAGTACTCTATATATTATCTTGTTCTTCTATCTTCTTTGATTATTGTTCTTTTTTGAATTTCGAGGATAACATGTTATAAGTGAGAGAGAATGTAGTGACTCTGAATTTGAACACTTCTTTCTCAAATATCAAAACATTTTGAAATATAATTAAGTATTATAAATATGATTTTTTAACTTTGTTAAACATCATTTAATTAATAAATAATGAGAAGAAACTTGTCTTTGAAATTTCTTTATAGAAATATATTCTTTGAAAAGAAATCGATAATGTGACCGAAAATTGGTTTATTAGTAAACAAATTTTTGAACGATATTGGTTGTTCAAACTCTCGTGCACTTGTCTAATGATCAAATGAACATACTAGCAGCTAAGTAACACACAATGCACTTCATAAAGAAATGGATGGTTCTAGAAGCTTCCAAATGGATAAGAGATATTACCATGAAAAGGGTACAAGAGTAATTTTCCTAAAGGAGAAGTGATGTAAAGGAGAAATGATGGAAGGTGAGTCATCCATGGCATGGTGGGGATGAGAGCAAGGCTAAGCAATACCAAAGCCTATTCAATAAGGGGCATACTCATGTTAATAAATCATAAATTCACAAGCAAAAGCGAGTTATTTTATGTCTTCCTCTTCTTAATTTCCTAAACAAAATTATTGCAAATCTTGTCCAAATCAACTTGTTATTCAGCAAATTAGTCACCATCCTTAAAGAAGAAATTAAATATTTACTTCTTGATTTCCTTGAATTTATTACCTCAAATAATTATTAAAAAGCAGCCATATCTCCACCGTAAATACCAATTCATTACTTAATTAAAACCAACCATATCTGCACCATTACCAATTCATTACCATCAAAGTCGGATTTAATGCCCAATAAATGCCATGATAACATGCTTATTTATTACTAATTAATGCCAACCATTTTCATATCAAATATTCCTTAATTCCCTTCATTCTTCCCTTAAATAAGAAGATTATGGTGCAATTAATATCAGCCTAGTCAGCGTCACCATAACTCCACACCATCAAGGCTTACAGCTATAAATACACCTAGTATTGCAAAAGGAAAAAAGGAAGAAAATGAAATAGAAAATATGATTTCTCCTCTCTCCTCAAAATCTCTTGTAATATGAAACTACAAATGATACAAAAATTATAAAGTGGATGTAGGCCATAGATTTTGCCAAACCACTATAAAAATTTCATGTCTCCTTTATCTTTTCTTCTTTTTATCTGCTTATTTTGCGATCTGTGTTGCTGTTTTCTAAATTGCCATTAAGGTTGGTGCTTTCATACGTGTTAATCCATTTTTGGGTCAACTTTGTAGTGCTTTCACTTAAAATAACAAGGGAATGTCAGATCTGAAGCTTATTCTCTGTTAGGAAGAAGATCCAACTCCAGATCTGAAAGGAAAAATTAAGATCTAGAAAACAGGTTCCTAGATCTAGCTTTTAGAAGATGCAAAAGCCTCGTACAAGGAAAAGTGCTATGGAAGGAAGTAAGCGGGGGCGAGGGGGGGAACCAGGAGGCGTACTCTCATTCAAACATTCCTTCTACCATGAAGCAAATAGCTAGGGCCAACCAACAAGGACCAGAAACATGGGGCATGCAAAGCCTATTACTAAGATAAGTACCGGGCACTAGGTTCTGCGAATCAAATAGAAATTATCATCAACTGAACTGAACAAAAAAAAAGAGATCTAGAATTTAGATTCCTTTCTGCATTTGATTTGTGCATCATCAAAAAATGTTTAAAGGTTATCATGAAGCTATTTACTCATGTAAGCGATCCCGAATGTAAGCGGTCCAATGCTCTAATTCCTTCCCAGGAGCGACACCTCATAAAAAATGATTTCTTGCATAAAAATCAGTTTTAAAGGTTAGCGCTTAGAGAACTACTTACACATGTGATGAACAACCCCAAACGGTCCACAGCCATGCTCCCATTCGTTCCTAAAGGCAACAACTTTCAAAAATCTTTACAACATCGTTCTTGCTTTCAGTCAAAGGTTATAAAAGCGACCTGACTGTTCTCTAAAGTATCTCTTGAATATGAATGCTCTTGAATAAGAATGATTAACTCTATCTGTTGGGGGCGTCTCCACCCCCACCGAACCAAAGGAAAGGAATTCGACACCGGACCACTTCCCTGCCGCACCAAACACCTACCGAACCAACCCACCTCCAACAACTACAGGACTAAAGCATAGCCGAACCAGGCTCCATCCACTCACCACCGGACCATGTCCAACCGAACCAACCTACCTCCACACATCACCGGACCATGTCCCACCGAACCAACCCAACTCCACACGTTGCCGAACCAGAAGCAAGGGAGGACACGACCGGACCAACTCTGCAAGGCCAGATTGCTTCAGCCCAGGCCCACCAACAGCTATATACATCCAAGACCCCTGCCCCCAGCCTCACTCTATAAATAGAGGGGCAGGGGTACAACGATGGGGGACAAGTTTGAGAGCTCAAGCATGGATAGAACTTTCAAACAACTTTCAGATACTTGTAATCAAAGCTTTGTACTTGTAATCTTAACAGAAAAGGAGAATAACATATAAAGTGGACGTAGGCACATTCCGGCCGAACCACTATAAATCTGTGTGTCTTTTACAGTTTAGTCCATCTATTTTATATATTTGCATAAATCACCCAAATCATTAAAGAACAACATATAATCAACTAAATCATATGACTTGGAGGTGTTTTCCCATTTTTTGTGCAAACATTTTTGGTGCTTTCACTGAGAAAGGAGCTCGAAGCTTCAGCTTCTCCCACTTAACCCTTTTCCTATCAGCATCGTTCATTGCTTGGAAAACATGCCTCCCGGACGAAAGAAAGATGCTAACAAAGGAAAGAACATCGCAACTGGCAGTATCCCAGATCTAGTGATCAGAGATCAAGACAATCATCCAGTTCCAACAGCAAAAGGAAATCAGGCAAATCCGACAACCCCTGCTACGGAACAACCAATTACAAGGGCGGATCTGGACAGGGTTGTGGCTGAAGTAACTAACCGCTTCGCATCTCAACAAGAAACCTTGGTGGATCAACTCATGTCACGCTTAAGGGATGTTGAAGAAACCAACTGCAACACTGAATCATGGGGTGAGTCCCGGTCTGGAGAATCTGGGAGACGACAAAGGTCTTTCTTCTTCAAAGAGGCTAACAACAAAAACAGCAATGGTAGGAGCCGAGCCCGGACTCAGCCCGAATTCCGACTCGAGGAAACACTTGGAACCGAACCTAACAGGGGAGGTACCAGGCAGGGGACGGATGTAGCTGAGCCTACCATGCTACCTAACCATGGAAACACCAATAGACGGGACCGAGCTGGAGTCCAGCCCGAAGTTGGGCCCGAGGAAGTGCTGAGAACAGAACCCAGCAGGGGAAGATCAAGGCAAGGGCCAACTGTGGCTGACCCCAGCGTGCCCCCGGAAGACCAAAGGCCGTCATTGGAGAATGTTAGGAGTGATAGACGATACCATCCCTATAGGTCATCTGGACGGAATCAATCCCGCAGGGAAGAACCAAACTCATTTCTATCCGCTCTAAGTTCTGACGAAAGGATGGCACGATTGTTCAGAGAGTGCGTCCAACAGGAACAAAGGGATCGGGGGATAGACGCTAGGGTAACCAGCCCCTTCACCCGCAATATCGAAACTGCCATCACCCCCCGGGAATGGAAAATGCCAACAATGGAACCTTACAAGGGAACCTCTGACCCCGTTGTACACTTGCAGAGATACACACAGCATATGCTCATGAGCGGAGCAACAGAGGGAGTGTTGTGTAAATGCTTTCCACTATTCTTGGCAGATCTAGCTACCTCCTGGTTCTGCCATCTGCCTCAAGGATCCATCAGCTCATGGGAAATGTTGAAAGAAAAGTTCGTCAGCCAGTTCCGCATTCATGTGGAACAACCCAAGGACGCTTATTCCCTATCTAATATCAAACAGAAGCCCGGAGAGACAGTGCAACAATATCTAACCCGATTCAATGCCGCAGCAGCCGCAGTCCAAGATGCCGGCGAGAAACTTATCCTAATGGCCCTCTGCAGTGGTGTGCATCCGGATACTAAGTTTGCTAGGAGGTTAACGAAAGAAAAGCCAGCTACCTTACCCGATTTCTTCCACAAAGCCGGGAAATATATGAGACTTGAAGACGCTGCCATTGAAAGGCAAATAGGGCAACAAACCAAGACAGCTCATGGCAACACATCCGCAATAGCAAAGGACGTTCGAAGAAATGACTCCAGAGATAGTGCTGGGGGCAAGAAGGGGGAAAAGCGCTTATATAGGCCCGGACCGAGATTTGACTCTTACACTCCTTTAAATGAAACAATCGAAAACATCTTCTTGGCCACCCAAGACGAAGTTAGATACAAGCGCCCCCCGCACAAGAAAGAATCAGATAATGCAATTAAGTCTGGAAAGTTCTGCCGCTTCCACGAATCTCATGGGCATGACACCAATGAATGCCATCATCTCCGGGACTTGATTGAATAACACATCAGAAGGAAGAGACTAGAGCGCTATGTGAAAGGTCAGGACAGGACTTCAACTCCTGCCAATGAGAACCCAGGGCTACCCCTCCCAGAAGTAGGTGGAGGAAATCGCAACACCAGCGGCTCCAGTCAAGAGAAGATAGTGGTCCTTACCATATCAGGAAGACCACACATCGACGACAGAAGCTGGGCAGAGATGGAGAGGTACGGTAAGTCACTTAGAAACAATGAAGGCTATGTTAACTCTGTTACAAAAGAACGCCACCCGAAACGGAAAGGGAATGATGACATCACATTCAGTAGGTGTGATCTAGAGGGAAGGCAGTATCCCCACATGGATCCTATGGTCATCTCTGCCTGGTTCGGTCCAGCCAAGGTTTTCCGAATTCTAGTAGACACTGGAAGCTCAGTGAATATCCTATTCAAGCATGCTTTCGACAAAATGAAGCTGTCAATGAAGGATGTATCTCCCTGCAGCAAACCGCTACATGGTTTCACCGGAGATGCGAAGATTCCCCTCGGGCAACTGGACCTCTTTGTCGAAATAGGAAGCCATCCCCGCTCCGTTGTGCGAAAACAAACATTTGTACTAATAGAGAACCACTCGGCCTACAACGCCTTTTTGGGAAGGCCAGCCTTGTCTGACTTCCAAATTGTCCTAGCCCTGTGGTGCCTGAAGATGAAATTTCCAACGGATAACAGAATAGGAGAAATAGAGGGAGATCAAGACGCCGCTCGAGATTGCTATGTGACTGAACTTCTCAATAACCGCAGGAAGGATAAAGGGAAGGATGCAGAGACTTCTCTCTGCAAGAAAAACTTGGAAGCATAGCAATTAAAGAAAGCCCCTCCTCTTCGATACACCAGCGATCCTTTCAACGAATTAGACCCCAGGGACAAGGAGGAGGAGGCCACCACCGAGCCTGCAGATGCTATGGAATTTGTATCTGTAGACAAACATGACCCAAGTAGACTGCTGAGAGTCGGGTCTCAGTTAAGAGCGGAATTGAAGGATCAACTTGTCGATTTCCTTCGCCACAATATGGATGTATTTGCATGGACGCACGCTGACATGACTATAATCTCGCCAGACGTAGCATGCCACGTACTGAACATCGATCCCACCAAGGTGCCAGTAAAGCAGAAAAAGAGAAGCATGAGGGCAGAACGATCAGCAGCCCTCGAAGAAGAAGTAAAGAACCTACTTGCCAATAACTTCATACGAGAAGCCATCTACCCAGAATGGATCGCCAACCCGGTACTGGTAAAGAAGGCTAATGGGAAGTGGTAAACATGCATCGACTTCTCCAACCTAAATGACGCTTGCCCGAAGGACTGCTTCCCACTCCCCCGAATCGATCAACTCGTGGACAGCATAGCCGGACACGAACTCTTATCCTTTATGGACGCATACTCAGGATATAATCAGATCCCTATGCACGCCCCCGATCAAGACCACACTAGCTTCATCACTGACCGGGGATTGTACTGCTACAGAGTAATGCCTTTTGCACTTAAAAACGTCGGGGCTACTTATCAACGCCTCGTTAACAAGATGTTTGCGGAACTAATAGGACGAACTATGGAAGTTTATGTGGATGACATGCTGGTAAAATCGAGGAAAGCCAACGATCATATAAACCACCTGGACGAGATGTTTCAAGTACTTTTCCAGTATGGAATGAAGCTGAATCCTCTAAAGTGCCCCTTTGGAGTGTCGTCGGGAAAGTTCTTGGGATTCATCGTCCATGCCAGGGGGATTGAAGCAAACCCCAAACAAGTCCGGGATTTGCAAGATATCAAGATACCATCTACTCGAAGAGAGATGCAAAGCCTAAATGGGAAAGTGGCCACCCTAAGCAGGTTCATCTCTAAAGCAACCGACAAATGCATCCCTTTCTTTGAAGCTCTAAAGAAAGACAAAGGAAAGTTCGAATGGACTGACGAATGCTCGACAGCCTTCCTTAACCTAATCGAACACCTTCAGAGACCACCAGTACTCTCAACTCCAAATGAAGGCGAAGAACTATACATATACCTTGCTGTATCATCCCATTCTTTAAGCGCCGCTTTGGTGAGAGAGGACCACCACGCGCAGCAGCCCGTATACTTTGTAAGCAAGAGATTTACAGAGGCAGAAGCCAGATACCCTAAACTTGAAAAGCTAGCATACTGTTTGCTAATCACGTCACAGAAACTGCGACACTATTTCCAATCTTATTCCATCAGAGTTTTAACCGATCAACCGCTAAGGCAGGTATCGCCCCGACACTTCTAGGCGACTACTTAAATGGTGCATTGAACTGAGTCAATATGATATCACCTACCACCCTTGCACCGCCATCAAGGGACAAGCCATGGCCGATTTCATTGCCGAATTCACTACCAACAAAGGTAAAGATCGATCTGAAATAACAAAAGATATCAAGTGGAATCTCTTTGTAGATGGAGCATCAAACGAACAAGGCTCGGGGGCAGGTATTGTGATAATCACCCCCAGGGGAAGGAAGCTGCACTATGCCCAAAAGCTGGAATTCGCTGCCACCAACAACGATGCAGAATATGAAGCAGTGATAGCCAGATTAGAACTTACCCTAGAGATTGGAGTCGGTTCTTTATGCCTCCATAGTGATTCTCAACTTATTGTAAATCAAATACTGGGAGGATTCCAGACTCGAGGGGAACGACTCACCGCATATATAAAGAAGACCAAGCTGCTGCTCAATTAATTGGATCACTATTTAATCAAACACATTCCTCGAGGAGAGAATCAGGAGGCTGACGAACTGGCAAAGCAAGCTAGCATGAAGGACGACACCACTTCAGGAGCAATAACCATCTCAAAGCAACTAGCCCCGAGTTTCGAGCAAGTGAATCTGATAGCTGCAATCGAAGAAGAAACCTGGATGACTCCCATCCGGAAATACTTACAAGATGGCACACTGCCCGGCGGGCGTAACGAAGTCAAGAAAATCTTGAGGAAAGCTTCCCGCTACACAATACAAGAAGGCATTCTCTATCGGCGCGGCTTATCCAACCCCTTATTAAGGTGTGTCACTGGAAGGGAAGCCAAGGAAGTCCTGTCCAACATCCATCAAGGAAGTTGCGGAGATTACACTGGAGGGCAGACTCTAGCAAAGAAAATACTCCGATATGGGTATTACTGGCCCACTTTAAACAAAGACGTCTTAGACTTCGTCAAAAGATGTGACAGATGCCAGAAATTTGCTAAGATTCCTCGACTACCAACAAATGAGATTACTCAAATGACCAGTCCTTGGATCTTTGCGGTATGGGGAATCGACCTGATTGGCGAACTGCCGATGGGCCGAGGCGGAGCCAAATATGCTATAGTGGCGGTCGACTATTTCACCAAATAGGTGGAAGCGGAACCTTTAAATAAAATATCTTCGGCAAAAGTTATTAACTTCTTGATCAAAAATGTTCTATGCAGGTACGGGGTTCCGCTCAAAATCATATCGGACAATGGACTTCAGTTTGACAGCGAGGAGTTCACCGACTGGTGCCGAGAGCACGAAATTCACAAAAGCTTCTCATATGTGGCTTATCCCCCGGCAAATGGACAAGTCGAAGCTGTCAACAAAATTCTCAAAACTCTGATCAAGAAGAAGCTTGAAAAGTCAAAAGGCGCTTGGGTGGATGAACTTCCTACGGCACTTTGGGCCTACCGCACGTCTTTCAGAACATCAACAGGGCATACTCCCTTCTCTTTGGCATACGGATCGGAGGCCATGCTCCAAGTTGAAAATGTAGTGCCCTCCCACCGTAGGATCCACTACAACCCAGAAGAGAATGAAGAACTCCTGCACATGTCTTTGGACCTAATTGAAGAAAGAAGAAATGATGCAGCACTTAAAGCGGCAGCTCACAAGCAAATAGTGGCAGCACAATACAACTCCAAAGTCAAGCACCGCAGCTTACGAGAAGGAGATCTTGTCCTCAAACGGATCTTCCCGCGCCCCGGAGAGCTTGATTCAATCTGGGACGGACCCTATGTAATTCATAAAGATCTCCACAACGGAGCTTATATTTTGTCAATAGTGGACGGAGAGGTGTTCCAGAGGGCATGAAACATCCAACACCTTCGTCGATACTTTTCTTAACTTGTACTGCCCATATGAAGTGAATTAACAATGAGAATCAGTGGACGTAGGCATTTTCGTGTCGAACCACTTTAAAAATCTTGTCTCTTTTAACTTGTTCCTTTATATCTTGGCTGCTTGTTAAGCTTTATCCTTTTCTGTTGAACAAAATCCTGTGTAATGGCATTTCCATTCTGGACGCTTCACGGCACAACCTCACCTGGACAAGACCTAACAGGTACTATACAAATCTATGCCCCCGCCAATGAGACACTTTTGCTCCAGCATCCCTCTGCTGTGGGTTAACTCATTGCTCGCGACGGCCCTCAAAGCCAACTGTAATGAGCCGATTATAAGCCATTGAGAAGGCCGACTATAGCCGAGGCAGCTCATTGCGGCGTTCGGCTCGCCGGCACCGTGAACCGATTATAAGGCCCAACATAAGGTGTGGCCAGCCAGGGGCAGTTCACAGTTGACGATCGGCGCCCGCGCTAGCCAGCCACGGTAAATCGAATAATACCCACGATTACGGGCCATTAATGGCCCGGGTAGTTACTGTGCGCGATCTCGGCTCCGATGTGTCTTAAGTACGGCTGTGGTAAAAAAGAAAACTCCCCGCGGAGGCGTAAGATGGGTGACAAATGTCTCCAAGACCCACAGCTAGGGAAAGTGACTACAAAACCCGTTTTCCATGAATTTAAGCACATCGAAGGCCTTCCGTGATTGGAAGTTTTACTTTTTCTTATATTTCCGTTCTATTTAAAAACTTTCCTCCTATCATCTATAACAACCCTTAAGGTACAGGACACCAAGTAGGAGGCATTCGCTAATGGGAATGAGAACTCACAACTGGATGACGGGTCACTCAACCGTGTTCCATGTTCGATCGCACAAGGCATTCAAAGCTACCATCTACAACTAAAAATCGAAAGGGCGGTATTTTCTTCTCCTGTATACAAATAAGTAGCTCTGATATATTCACGCATCACATTAACATTGCAAGACATGAAATGATACTTTAAGCAAGAACTTGACATCAAGCGCAGTTGAATCACTAGCACATGCATAGCTATATTTCTTGTGCAACACATCAAAATAATGACAGCATCCAAATATGACAGAATCAGCTTATGTTATAAAATTACATGTAAAAAATAAAGTCGTTCGTTGCGATGACATAATTACAACCTAAAAGTACATTTATGTTTTGGAACTAGTATATAGAGGAATGTCAAATAAAACCAAAAATATCCGGATCAAGCCAAAATAGTCGGCAGCATCAGAACTTCATCTCTATCCTTCCAACCCCCCAGGACCTACTTGACCGCAGGATCAGAACTCTCAGCATGCTGACCAGAGGTCCCACCTGTCCAATTCAGGAGAAGAATCTATCAGATAAACGATAAGAAATCAAGTTAAGAAAAGATTAAAGGGGAAGACTTACCAGCGTCTGCTCCCTGATCATCATCCTCCAACTGCACACCCACTTCCTCGGCGGTAAGCAGCCGCATGCCCTCCTTTACCGCCACCTTCTCCTCCTTGGTGAACTGAGCGGTGACCACATCCATTCTGAAGGCCGCGCCACCCTCTTTATTCGCATCAGCCTTGGCCTCCTCCAAAGTCCGGAGATATATCCTAGCCATGAACCGGGGGTAAACGTCCATCCAGGATAGGTTGCCCTGCTTCCAAGTACGAAAATACATATCCTGCAGCATATCATCCATCATCCCCTCGTTCTCCTCAAACTCTCTCATGCCGGCCTCAGAAGCCGACAACTTAGCAACAGCATCATCCTTCTCCATTCGGTATCGCAAGCAGTCAGCTTGAAGGGATCTCCTCATCGCCTCCATCTCCTCCTTTAACTTGGCCTGAGCAAGCCCTGCGGCTTCAAGCCTTCCAGATAACTCCTCTACCTGCTCAAGATCCGCCCTCCGAACTTCATCCACCATTGCGATGGCCATGTCAATTCGTTTCTTGCAAGCAGCCTCCATCTTTCGCAACTCTGCCTTGCTATCCTCCTCCATGGTTTTCTTTAGTCGTCTGGAGGCCGCCTCATGCTAGGAGATATGGATGGCCTGATCGGCAAGCTGTTTAGCCTGATCGAAACTATTAGCCGCAACTGAATGTTAGCACTTCCAATTTCCTCTCCATCCTTGACCAGTCGGGCATGATGCGCCATCAGCTTCCTGGTCGCCTCAGCCACCCGATCGATGTTTGCCTTGGCCTCATCCCCCATAGTCACAATCCGAGTGGTCATCCCTCATCAAGCACCCTTACCATAGGATTGCGGGGTAGGAGGTGCTCACCGGTAACCTCATCGAAGGAAATATCATGGAGGTTCGGGTCCAGGTCCGGATGACCCGCGAATGGGTTGTGAGCCAAGTTGGGACGATCTATCGGAGTAATGGTACGGTTCTCAGATGGGTGCGGAGAGGGTATAAAATCAGTAGTCTCCTCCGTAATATCCTGAAGCGGCTGAGTTGGAGGCTGAGGACGAGATGGAGATTCGAACAAGGAGCGGCTCCTCTTCTTCCTTTGGATATCTTCTTCAATAATCCTGAGAAGAGGACGATAGCCCACTACATCCCCGGGGCGGCTAGTAGGAGGCTTCGGTTTAGCAGAGGCTCTGAGTAGCTTGTATTGTTCAAGGCGGTGTCGAACATCTGATGTCTTGGCCACCTCGCCTGCCCCTGGAATAAAGAACAAGTGTTACGAACATACACTAATCCATAATTCAAGAAATATGTTAAGTTAAAAGGAGTAGGAAGATGCATTTATTTTACAAACCCTGAGGGGGAGTGGGATACTGCAATAAGTCCTGAATCTCATTCCAGGACGGGAGCTGGCCATAAAATATTCCTAAGTCCTTATCATAAAGGGAGTCTGCAGAAGTCAAAAATTCACCTTGAATCACCGTAGTCGCCTTAGCCGGAATACTCTGAGAAGATGAACCGGCACAAGTCCCGGCCTTATCAGTTTCCTTCGGTTTCTCCACCAAGGCCGATCCTTCTTCCAACCCCTCAAAAGCTTGGCGAAAAGCATCATCCGTCCACTCTTGAATCTCACCTGCTTGCCCAGAGGTCAAGGCACCAACGCCACTACCACTTTGTCCTTCGCCACCATTGCCACCATCACCTTCTCCATCAACTCCGCTCTCCTCCTCGCCTCTTTCCTCCTCTCCACTTTCCTCCTCCGAAACATCTGGGCACGTGCTGGGAGAGGGACCATCGGTTTTCTTGAGCTTCTTCCCCCCGACGACTGGAGGTATCGAGAAGGGTTTTCTCTTGCTGCTCTTCGCCGTAGCCCCTCCTTTGGCTTTGGCAGCTCTTTCCTCAACCGTATCCCTCTGCTTGACCACAGACTGATGTGGTAGAATCAAGTTGTGCTCCAGAAGAGTAGCGTTCCTGATCAGGTAAGAAGCTGACCTCTCCCTTCTCGAAATGGCTTCTATCACCGCGGCCATCTGAACCAAGTGATCATTCTCCACGACCGCAAAGCCACCTGTCGCTAGCAAATAGTAAAGCACATGAGGGTAAGCATTGCAGTCAAAATAGAAACTACAAGTAAACTTCAACTTGTAGCCAGAGGTGAAGCGGTGGATAGAAACGGAGTCATCCTGGACGAAGAACCATTCCTTCTTAAACATGGTGAACTTTGAATACAAGTCCAGGACCGTCTTGAAGGACATGGCCGATTCCAAGATGATGTATGGAGACCCCTTCTTGTAATCTCTTAAGTTATATAGGTATCGAATCTCCCGATTAGAAGGGGGCGCCCGTACTTTCTCTGGAAAATCACGAATAGGCACACCAAGATAGCGTAGGAGTTGGGCTGGAGCTGGAAAGGGGCCACCTTCAAATAGGTGACGAAGCTAACTATCCAAGCATTGATTGGAGGAATGGCCCCACACAGCAGTGGTACCTACTATAAGCGAAGTATCCTTCAGGGAGATTATATGGCATGACCCCCTTCCCTGGCAACAGCATGCGTGCTCTATCAATCCCAAAGGAGCGGGAGATAACATCAAGCTGCTCCTCTCTGAGAGAGATGAGAAAGAAATCAGGAGGAGAGTTCAGAAGCTCTTGAGGACCATATCCGTCCGCTAGTGATCTCGGGGTGGGTCCCTGTCGTCCCGGTCCTGGTTGGGCTGGGGGCACCACAGGGGACTCTCTTCTGTCCGTAGATTTTCTCTTTTCTGATCGAGTTTCCACTTTGTGAGACATTATCTGCGATACCAGAAAAACATACTGTTAAAACAATGAATATAGAGAGTTAAGCAAGCGAGTACGTGCGGCCTGGAACTTCACCCATAATTCAAAACACCAGATTTCATTCGGTGGTACGAGTCCGAGACCCCATTCGGAACTCACACTTCCAAAATTCGTTCGGTGGTTCCAACTCAAGGTTCGTTCGGCAACCATACTTCCCCGTCCTCATTCGGCAATTCAAGCACATGTTCATCCGGTACTCAGAATCCATGAGTCCATCCGATAATTCAAGAATATAAGATCATTCGACAAAAGAATGCCTCACCTGGTTCGACAATCAGAATTGATTCGGCACCTTAAATAGTTCGGCAAACGAGACTGATTCGGAACTATAATTGGTTCGGCACTATAATCAATTCGGCGGGTAAGGAATGAAGGAAGCCTACGGCCAATACTTATAGGCAAAAATCAACAACCGGACCAACTGGGTCGGCATACAAGACCGGGCGAGAATCCCCCAAGCTAAAACAAAGCGCGACATATACTGACATATGCCCCACTTTGGGGGGCAAATGTTAGGGGCGTCTCCACCCCCACCGAACCAAAGGAAAGGAATTCGACACCGGACCACTTCCCTGCCGCACCAAACACCTACCGAACCAACCCACCTCCAACAACTATCGGACCAAAGCATAGCCGAACCAGGCTCCATCCACTCACCACCGGACCATGTCCCACCGAACCAACCTACCTCCACACATCACCGGACCATGTCCCACCGAACCAACCCACCACCACACGCTGCCGAACCAGAAGCAAGGGAGGACACGACCGGACCAACTCTGCAAGGCCAAATTGCTTCAGCCCAGGCCCACCAGCAGCTATATACATCCAAGACCCCTGCCCCCAGCCTCACTCTATAAATAGAGAGGCAGGGGTACAACAATTGGGGACAAGTTTGAGAGCTCAAGCGCGGATAGAACTTTCAAACAACTTTCAGATACTTGTAATCAAAGTTTTGTACTTGTAATCTGAACAGAAAAGGAGAATAACATATAAAGTGGATGTAGGCACATTCCGGCCGAACCACTGTAAATCTGTATGTCTTTACAGTTTAGTCCATCTATTTTATATATTTGCATAAATCACCCAAATCAGTAAAGAACAACATATAATCAACTAAATCATACGACTTGGAGATGTTTGCCCATTTTTTATGCAAACACTATCTCCTTGTGCAGGAATGGTCCGACACTTAACATCTATCAAACATCCAGGGAGACAAGAATTTGATGCCAACAAATTTGCTCTAACACAAGTTCTTGAGCGAAGCAGACCTCGTTGCCAATAAGCCATACTTCGGGGGGCATATGTTATCCAGCAAATTAGTCACCATCCTTGAAGAAGAAATTAAAGATTTATTTCCTAATTTCCTTGCATTTATTACCTCAAATAATTAATAAAAAGCAGCCATATCTCCACCATAAATTCTGATTCATTACTTAATATAAATCAGCCATATCTCCACCATAAATACCAATTCATTACCCATCATAGCCGGATTTAATGCCCAATTAATGCCATGAAAACCTTCTTATTTATTACTAATTAATGACAACCATTTTCATATCAAATATTCCTTAATTTTCTTTATCCTTACTTTAAATAAGAAGATTATGGTGCAATTAATATCAGCCTAGTCAGCGTCACTATAATTCCACACCATCACGCCTTACTGCTATAAATACAACTCGTATTGCAAAAGAAAAAAGGAAGAAAATGAAATAGAAAATATGACTTCTCCTCTCCTCCTCAAAATCTCTTGTAATACGAAACTACGGGTGATGCATAAATTATAAAGTGGACGTAGGCCATAGATTTTGCCGAACCACTATAAAACTTATGTGTCTCTTTTATCTTTTCTTCTATTTATCTACTTATTTTTGTGATATGTGTTGCTATTTTCTGGATTGTCGTTAAGGCTGGTGCTTTCCCACTTAATTCAAGGTATTGATCCATTTTTTGGGTCAACACAACTCAAATTTGGAGAGAAGCTTTACTATCACATTGTAACACATCCTACCTAGTTTGTTTTGGAAGAATCAAAGCCACACTCACCCTATCTCTAAAGGCCGGGAGAAATAAGCAAGATGGAAAGGCAAAAGCAAGTGAAAGCGAGGAAGAAGAAGGAAGGAAAGGAGGTTGCAAGGTTGGGTTTAGACTTGGGTTCTTGGGTCTTGGTTGTTTGTTTGATAAATGGTGAACTAACTCATCACTTTGAATGGAAAATACAACATATATGATATATTTGTCTGTGTTGAAGCTGTTGACTTAATAATGACATATGTTGAAAACATCATTTTGATTCTAGCTTTGAAAAGTAAGTGGAATATGTATGGACTTGAATGGACTTGAACAGACTCGAATGGACTTGTATGAAATGTAGTAAGGCCTTGGAACAAAGCACATAGATTGTATTCCAACATAGGTTTGAATATGACTTAAATTTGAAAGTGCACATATAGCAATAGTCGTTGTAGATGCACTTTGAATTGCCTTATTTTTGACGATTTTCTCACCGTATTCATAATTTTTTATATGTATGTTTGTTTCCATAAAAAGTTTGGGGAGTAAAAAGTTATATAACATCTTGAAAAGCGACCAAGATTTCACTTGTGCAAAATTGCCCCGTTAAGACCTGATTTTTGAACTTTAAAAGGTTTGAAAAGGTATTTAAATTTAATCAAAAGACTTCATGATTTCATACCAATGAGAACCACGAGGAGGAGTATTGGTATGAAATATCTCTAGCTTTCGCTTGATTTTGAAAGAACTAGAATTGAGTTAGCTGGAAATTCATCGATTGGGTTTGAAGATTTGGGAATCGTTAAGTGTTTTACTTACCAAATACCACTTCAAAATTAGTATACAATTTCTATATTTTGGAAGCGGTTGAAAAGGGGAATCTATTTGGAGATTTAAGATCTGTTCAAGATGCTCGAATCTATATAGTGAATCGTGATCTGTTCGAGATATGGAAATCCATTTAGGGATTTGTGTTTTGAAATAATGAAGACTCGCGTGAAAGATGGTTAATGTTACCTTGACATCAGAAATGACTAAAAACAGAGTAGGCCTCATAGCCTGGGGTTTGGCTAACCTACAAAAGAATATATCAGCTCCATATCTAGAGAATGCTTATCAATGTTACTAGTGGGAGTTGATGATATTTGGTATTATGTGTTCGGGCATGGACCAGCTATGTTTTCCTAAAGGTTATATTATATAGAGATATACGTCGCTTGGAGGTAGTTTCTGACCTTGTGCAAGAGATTGGATTTGGCATCAATCGAAAAGATCTTCACGGAAAAAAAACCATTATGCAAACATACCTTAGAAGTTTTGAGTGTAACCTAAATATGTTTTGAAGTGATCAATGTAAGCATTACAGCTATTCAATATGATTTATATTCTACACCCAATATATTATCTGTCATATCACTATATTAAACTTAATGAATGGTTGGTTTCTTTTGAGCGAAAATTATTATGGAAATCTATACGGTTTCAATAATTACTGTTACATGTTACATGTATCTCGGGTTTTCTCATATCAAATTTATGTCCAACGCTTGGTTTTATGTTTTTCTCGAAATTCCTAGCATATTCTCTCGAGTAGGCTGGTTATGAAAACCAACTATATAAAACTATATTAAATTAATGAATGGTTGGTTTCTTTTAAGTGGAAAACTGTCATATCACTATATTAAACTTAACGAATGGTTGGTTTCTTTTGAGGAGAAAACTGTTACGAAAATCTGTATGGTCTTAATAGTTACTATTACAGGTGAATTTGAAAGGCAAACTCGATCCAACTAAGGTTTTCCATGGGAGCATTTGGGGTGGTTCTAGGTGGTAGCGAGGTCGAAAAGGAGCAACTTGGTCAGAAAGTGTTAGAAGTAGGTTTGGATCGAAGCTTAACGGATCCAGGCAATGGTGCCGCTGCCTTGAAATAGCTTCACGATAGGTCATGAGGAAGATAAGTACCATATCATGTGGCAAAATATCCCTTATTTAATTAAAGTTATGATATAAACTTATAATCACTATAACTTTCGCATACTACTTATGTTTGATGCACGGTTTGATATATTTGGATTTTGATGAGATAACAAACATTTTGGCATAAATTTGAAAATGCATTATTGGAGTTTAATAGTTGTAAATATATTTATATAATTACAATTTAACCCTAGTTTCTTTACCTCTTAATTTGTGATAATATTCTTTTGATTGATGTAATTAAGATATATCGAAAGTTAGTTTAACTCTTAAGTCAATTGAATAATAATTTATTAGAATGTGATATTTGTTTTGTTATTATTCCCTTTTTTAGTACACATTGTTAATTGCTTAAATGTTAATCTATCTTTATTGCCATGCAGAATTCTATTATGAATGATAAAATAGTCAAGGAATATCTTACGATAATTATTTATAAATCTGAGAAAATAAATTAACTAATTTAAAATAGGTTTAAAATTATTTCTAAACACTAAATAAGACCATCTATAAGTATTGGAGTAATTTTATTACAATAATAAAATAATTTGTACTTAAACTACTATATAAATTTTAGTAGGATTATTATTTCAAAATTTTAAGGAAAATTCATAAATAATAAATAGTATTGGAAAAAACTTATTTTTAGTAAATCTAAGAATGTGATTATTATTTATCACTCGTCCGCAACTAGTAGCGCAGTGGTTGAGACACTTGTCTCCTATTAACGAGGTCGTGAGTTCGATACTCGTGTGCCCTATTCCCCTCAAGGCGCGGAGGTGGATTCCCATAAACCCAATAAATGGTTGGGAACATTATAGCTCTGTGCTGGGGCTAGCTTAAATCCCTCCTAGGGTTGGCGGACTCTCTAGGTAGGGGGCTCTTCCTTCAGGGTTGAGTTTTTTTAAATTATTATTTATCAAGTGGAGAGAAATTTATATGACTATTGGTATTATATAGAATTGTTATTTTTGAATTAAATACAAATATAATTTGAATTATTTTAAATCACACAGTTGTTTAGGTAAAATAATAATAAGTTAAGCTACTATTTTTAAGATAAATAACAATATATATGTGTAAACTGTTGAGACATGCCGCCTCTGTGGCCACATTACCAAAGAGTATTATCAAGTAGCACCGTCTAATAATTCAAAGAATGAGGCGATCGCTATCACACTTGAATGCTCTCTTGGGCTAGCACTAATACATATACAATAGTATATATATATATAACTCATAAATATTTACATAATCTCAATTCAAAGTAATAAACACGTATGTTTTCAGGATAGAACAATACATAATCACAAAATAGATAATAGAGTACACAGTGTCACAAACGTAGTGATCAAATATAATACATCATCGTATAGAAAAGTCACAGTGGACATGCGATATGAGAATCCGAAAAAACACTATCTCTAACTATATACATAACATAATCACATACATAATCCTTAACTATATAATATGAGGCTACAAATATCCATAACGGAAAGGTGACACTACTGTAATTAGCCTTCTAAAATACCCAAGTAAATCATTTTATCTACTCCATTACTGATCTTGCAGTGTCTTGTACTGACCCAAGTATTACAAAATAACACACAGGCTAGACCATATCTAAACATACGATATTAGTGTGATATAGTAATATAAAGATTATAGTATAACAAGTTATATCTCATAAACGTGGACATATCAACATATGTAATCATCATCTCTTAAAGCATCACTATAAAATATGGATGAAACAACCATATCAAGCATACAACATCAATCCATATATCTATATAATATTAGCTTCCACCATAGTGTAGCCTATAATGATCCCTAAATAAATGAACATACACATATGGATAAATATAGGGAATGCCTATACATTAGACACATAGGCACAAGTATAATCATAAGTCATCATCTCACCATACATGTGAGGGGGGTGTGTGTGTATGTATAATATATGCATATTTACACACACCATGTGACGCCCCACCTCTATACCCACGCTAGCCAAGAACACTACGGAGTAGTGCTGTCAACTAGCGCGGAGAATAAGGCTGTTGAGGAGCGACCATCCATGTAATTGCTTATCACACGGTGGCTATAAATAATCTTCGGAAACAAACATAGAAATAAGCATAACACAAATCAGTCACAGCATCCATATCACAGAGGCGGAAGAAGATATGAATGTATAACTAACACATGAAAGTGTATATCAGATTAGTGGTCAAAGAGATCCACAATAATACAAAAGAATAGCAACACGTGCTATACAAAAGAATACAACTATGAGTATATGTCTCAAGTGTATACAACAAAAACTGCTAATCTAAATAGTTAGCCAAAAGTCAGAGTAGCAAATCCCGGGAAGAAGTCAAGCAGAAGCACCTGTAACATCTCGGTCTGACCCGAGTATTATTTAAGAAAATAATAAACGGATCAGTCTAGCTATAAATATCAGATGACATGGTATAAAATAAAAGATATGGCATAACATAAAATATCCATACTGACATACTACTATAAGTATGCAAATGATGACCACAGAAGATCAATCAATAAGAGATAAATCGATATCACAAGAATCTTCTCAAAGATCCAAAGAGGGCATCATACCCTAAACTTGTACTCATAACAAGTCAGTGACATAAATTCCAGAAATCAACACAAGAAATCCAGAACTCATAGAAAAGGGGAAAGAGGCCTATCACATGACGGTCCGAAGACCACGGGGAGCTACCCCATATGTGTGAGTCGAAATCACACAGATGAGGTCTAGACTAACCAAAAATCAAAAAGGTATGTGTGAGTGAAATCACATAAGTGGTGTCTAGTCTAACCTCGCAAACAAAAACGTATGTGTGAGTGAAATCACACAAGTGGTGTCTAGACTAACCAAGAAGGTAAAAAGGTATGTGTGAATGAAATCACACAAGTGGTGTCTAGTCTAACCAAGCAAACAAGAGACATCGCACAATTGCTAGTCTAAATCATAAGAATGATCGTCATGATCAACGAGAAGTGTCAATTACACTAAGCTAGTAAATATAAAAGTTTAGCTTCATGTCCCATAACCACTTGCTTAACTTAAATATTTACGAACAAATTATAGATCTCCACTAGAAAATTGTCACAAGAGGTTCAATCGAACAAGTCCAAGAATTAACCGACAAAGTGAACGCAAGCGTTTCATACCACTTGTTTTACTAAGCCGTTTAATTAGATTTCTCATCCGAGTGAGGTAAAGGTTTGTATATACTAATAGATTGGAAAACGGGTTAAGAAAAGAGCTTTGTTATTAAAAATAAAGTTGAAATCCTTTTATTGAAAGTGTTTTGATATTTACTACTAGTTTTGAAACCTTTATATTTTAAAGTGACCAATCACAGAAGCGATTGTAGAAACAATCAATCACAAAGATCACATTCGGAGATGTGATAAAAATCCAAGGAAATCAGCGCAGCAAGTTCTGTTGAATGTTTTTCATATAAGATCCCCTACGGAGGGGGGGTCCAGGGGGGTGGCAACCCCCCAAGGTGGGGGTGCGGGGGCAACGCCACCGCTACGGGGTTCGACCTGACCGTCCAAAACGGTACGACCTAGTGAAGACAAAATGAGGCCTAACGACCTAAGGGGGATAGGGTCGAGCGACCTAAATGGAGCAACCCTGTGGTCATGCGACCTAACTGAAATGGCCAAGCGACCTAATGGTTGCGACCTAGGGGTCTTCGCGAGTTAGCAGAAGCGAGTGACCTAACAGAGGCGAGCGACTTAAGGGACTCGCGACCTAACAAGGTAATAAGGTCGAGCGACCTACGACCTAACGAGGTAAAGGCCTAACGACCTAGTGAAACACGCGACCTAAAAAAATGGAAGACAAGGCCGAGCGACCTATCGAAGTAAAGGGGCAAGCGACCTACTGGAGAATAAGGTCAAACGACCTAATGGTATATAAGTCACGCGACCTAACGGGATATAAGGACTTACGACCTATCGGTTTATAAGGTCATGCGACCTAATAGTGATGCGACCTAAGGGTCCTGCGACCTAAAGGAGCGCGAGCTAAGGGGGTTAAAATAAAACAGGTCGAGCGACCTAATAATATAAAGGCCAAACGACCTAACGACCTAGTGGTGTAACGACTTAAGGGTTCAACAACCTAACCACTAAATGCCGAGCGACTTAACGAAATAAGCATGGCCGAGCGACCTACGACCTAAAGCTCCACGACCTACGACCCACGACCTACGACCTACAACCTAGTGCCGAACGACCTAATTCCGAGGCGAACGACCTAAGGCATACGAACGAGTTTAAGGCCAGAAACGAGCTATTCTCTGGGTGACTTTTCAACAGCGAACGACCTAACATAGGCAGAATGACCTAAGTGCAGAATTTCACCAAAAATGCTAAAAATAGGAGTTTTTCGCCAATCCAATCCAAACCAGATGCAAATGTACATGCTAAAGTGATGGGGAATCATTCCCAACAGTCCAATATAGTTATAGGCTAGAATTGTGAGATAAAAATCTCACCTTTGCACTAAAATTTATGAAGATGAAGCTTGAAAGCAAGGAGAAGCAATCCAAAGCTTGAATCCAATATCTTCTACTTGAATTTGGAGTTGAATGTTGAAGTTGCAATTGAATTTGAGCTTGGAGTTTTAATTTCCCATTCTCTTCACCATTAATGCCAAAGCTTGATTAGTTAGGAAATTTATGAAGAGTGAGGAGAAGAGGGTTGGAACTTGGGCTTAATAGGCTAAACTAACCCAAAGTCCAAAGCGGGAAAAGTTAGTGAAATTTCACTACCTCCAAACCTATCGATGTTTATACTTAAAAAAAGTTATAAACGGCATTTCGAACTCAATGGAAGTGGTCTCGAGTCCTAATTTGACCGTTTGCAAAAAGTAGATTTTCGGACCAAAATCCGATTAACGATTTAATATTTAAATAAAATATTTAAATATAAACTCGATAAATATGCGGGTTGTTACACACCAAGAACTAGATAGGAGTCTGACAGCACATACTTGGTTCTGGAGACTAAACATGCCCGTCTAGCACGACTCCTACCGTCTTTAGTTACCTCGATGGTTACTATGACTCACCATCTATTAGATGCTAGTCAACGCTAAGCCTTGGACATGAACCTCTAGGTAGTAAAAGACTATTGGTCTATGCGACCCTAGGGTAGACACACACAACAATAGCACAAGCCATATAATATAAGTGTATCACGGATCCGAAGCACGACCTCGCAATCAAGCCATTAGGATGGATGCTAACCTAATATGTTTCACTCCTACACATATATTAGGATTTCAGTGATAGACATCCACATAATATCTATACAAGTACACATCCATATGCATCGGCTGACACACAGCTAAAGACACACAACCTTGCTTACCGCGGTGAGCATCATTTCTTGTATAGATATTGCTATCTTCATATGAGTGTTATCTACTTACAAGGAATAATATAATAAATATCAACACATGCGTCCTATAATGCTTGTGATATTCACTCATTTATTCAATGTTCATCAACTACACTTGCCCCATATAATGATTCTACGCAATAACTCCAAAGAATAACTTAAGGAATATTACTAAATGTCCCAAACCAGATAGTATTATAAGTCTATTTATTAGGATTTCTCGTTATGATGAAAATATACGCGAATAATTTATAAAAGAGATTTTATTTCATAAAATATGTCTACTTATCTTTATAAGTTTCAAATATAATTTTATAACCAAAATATACACTATTCTATTTATTATTATAAATTATAGTTTACCACTATAGAGATAATCTTTAATTTATTTTATATCCTAATTAATAGTTATATAAAATTCCATAATATCTGTAATAAATAATTCAAAACCATTCTGTAATTTTCAGGAATTTATTTAGATTTTTTAAAGTAATTTTAAAATCCAAAATCAAATTTTACTTAATCAAACAATTTCAAGTTAAACTAATATGTATTAATATAAAAAATATTTTCCAAAAAATATTTTCATAAATATATTACATATAATTTATACTTCTATTTCCTTTTTTTACTTTATAATATATTTATTTATATTTAGATCTGTCACTGCCTGCAGCTAATTACTTTGGGCTTTCGACCGTGGTCGACCTGTCCTAAATTGGGTGGTCGACCGCTTAGGTTGGACCTGGAGCAATTAGCCCCAGGTCGTGGCCAAAGAATCATCGGTCATCATCATTTCTCCTCTCTAACTGTTCCTATTTCCAACACATAATTAAACACTAATTCCACAACCATAATCACACATCAAACATGAATTTATCATATCATATTGAAGTGGGAAGAAGAAGAGATTATGCATTCATTTGTTTACTATAAAGATGATTAGCAAATTTCAATGAATGAACAACATCACGAACAAACCATATAATCAAACATAGATGTGTGAGCGATTAGAATCACTCACTTAAAGAAACTGAGGATCGCTTGATAACTAAGACTTCAACTTCTCCTTCTTCTACTTCTACTACTGTCAAGATCTATAATTCCAAAGAAATGATAATCAAAGCTCCAATTTCTCCTTATCTAACGGTGTAGTCCCGTATTGAGAAGACCATATTTGAATTTGAGAATTAACGAAAATTTATTTGAATTTTCTTGAATTTTGAAAAGATGAGGTAAGTTTTATGTGTAATGAAGAATTTTAAAAATAAAGCTTTAAGAGATCATCACGTTGATAACAGAGGTGATATTTATACTCGATAGAGAAAACTTTGGATATTGAAATATCAAATTATATGGAATCAAAAAAGTTGGATTTCGGCTTTACAGTGTACTCTTAAACCCTAGTTTTAAAACTGAATCCCCTCTTTATTTATTTTACTTACTTTAATAAATTTTATAAAATTTATTTAACTATTATAAATTTAAAAAAAATCACATTAGACTCGTTTAACAATCAAGCAACATCATATATTTTAAGTAATTTTTTCTATAGATGTATCTATTTAATTTAATTATTTCCCTAATTTTTTAATCTCATTTTAAATACATTTACTAAATAAATTCCAAATTCATTTCAATAATTCAAATAAAAAAAATTCTAGATGAAATTGAATTATAAACTCATATTATAGTCATTATACTTTAGAACAATTTATTTAACAATTTTAATTCAAATTAAAAATTATCTATAGATTGAAAATATCTAAATTACTTATAAAAATTTATATTTATCACATTTTAACATTTTTCTTCCTAAATAAAATATATTTCATAACTTTTCCAAATCGCCCCTTATAATTTCATACTTTATTATTTTAAAAGAACGTATTTAACTTAATCTTTATTATAAAATTTTAATTAATTACTTCCTGACAACAGGTTGTTGCAATTATTACTGGACTAGCAATAGTACATTAAAGGAAAAATAATATTATTAACGTGGTCCATTATTATTTTGATTTATACAGTAATAAAATGAACATAAGGGGATTGAGGTAAATCCCCACTATTTGAAATAAAAGGTATTCAGTTATTCATTTTTGAAGTAAGTAGATAATAGTGAAATGATTTTTATAAAATGAAATTTGATTCCTATTATTATGCAGATAATTAGTAAAGGAATATTTTAGAAATATTTTAGGTTAAACTATTATTATTTTTAGGATAAATAATAACACAATTTTAGTTCGTTTAAAGTAAAATGTTATGTTTTTTGAATAGATGGGTTGGACCATTCTGATAAAGTTAAAGATATGTATTATAGGCAATTATGTAACTTATTATATTTCTTAACTCTTGTGTGAGAATCATGTTCTAAATAATTATGGTTTTGGCTTTAATTTTTTATTATATGTGTTGTTATATTGAGTAGTGACCCGAATATATTAAACTGTATAAAATTTAATAATTTAATTAACTTATATATTAATCTTATGTATAATCTTATATTAATTGTATTAATTAAGTATTATTTATTTAATTTATTTATTTAATCAATTAACACTTTTAACTAATTTTATTTTTATCCATTTCAGAATTTTAAATTGAAAATGTATACTATAACATTATAGTTATACACATATATCTTAATATATGTGTATAATATTGTTTATTTATTAAATTTAATTAATTTATTTAATTAAATAAGTGAGAGTTGATTTCAAAAATTGTGTTCGTGTGTGTATTACCTTAAATGCCTTAAGATTATGTTACATATATAAACATATAAGTAATTTTAATTAATTAAATTAATTAATTTTTATTAACTTTTGAATTTAATTACTTTTTTTCCGAAATTATCTTGAAAATTATTTTATAACATTTATAAAAGAAATCTTATTTTAAATTTAACCTTTTAAGTTTAAATATTTTATTTTAATTTTAAAACGGCTTTTGAAAATCAGTCCAAACTCAAATTGGGCCTTTATATTAGGGATAATCTTTGGGCTTACCTCACCTTTCAAGGCAGGCCAATAGCAATGTAGGGCAGGATTATTGATTACCCGACAACCCAACCTAGACATTACTTTTTTAAACACTATACTAAATGGGTGGGCTTTAATAAGTTGGTCATAATACTACCAATTTTGATCGCATAGGCTATTAGACTTTGATCTCATTGTTGGAATTAGGCCGATACACAGTTATCAAATGAGTGAATTTCAAAAAAAATTACCATTTTAGATCATATTCAGTCTATGAAGTCCAAATTAATTTAGATCATGTCTAAATAATTTTAATTAAATTTTTTATTTTATTTAATTTATTATTATAAGGATTTAATTTATATATATTTGTGATATATATAAAGTGTATATGTGTACAAAATACACACATGTGTATATGCACAAGCGTTACATCAATATGTACCTCGTTTAACGTGCCCGTGTATAAGTGCTAAGATTTGTACTATAACGGATACATTAGCCACTTTATATACAGATTTGATGTCTATTATAATTTTTAATATTAATATAATATAAAGTATACTCATGCGCGCACACACACACATCCATATATAAAAAAATTATGTAAAAATTTAAATTTCAAATACATAAATCAATTCTTAATTCACATTTAATATTTCAAATAGATTATGATAAATTCAAATTTGAAAAACAGATATAGGTCCAAAATCTAGTTTAAATTTAAAATTCAAATTCTAAATTCTATATTTATATATATACTTAAGTAATATTTTTTCAATTCGAGAATATATGTACATATAAATTTAGTTACAAAATTAATTTGTATATAAAATAATAATATGTTTAAACATAAATACAAAATTATTTTTTATTCGATCGAAATACCTTTTGAACGAAACAAATATTTTTTATAAAATCCAGGTGGACTAACGGATTTCAAATTTGAATTTTTTGAAACTAAATTTAAATAAAATTTAAGATTATAATACACACACACACATATATATTACTACATAATAATTTAAAACTTTAATGTATATATAACTAATATTTTAATTTCAGCATTGATTTTATATATATATATGTGTGTGTGTGTATTATTTTTTTTGAAACTGGGTAAACCGCCTCATTAAGAACCTTACTAGTTATCTACGTGACAACTAGTAAGGGAAAAAGAGTGCGGTGCTTTATTGATAGCGCATCAATAAAAATACATACAATGTATATGTACAATGACGGTAATCCAATACCAAAAACAAAACCATCCAGAAAAAAACAAATAGGGTAAAACCACAGATCCGTTACAAACAGAAACACACACGTGGCAGATGCCAAACAAGAAAAAACAAAACCAACACCGGATGAAAAAAAGGAAAAAAAAATTGGCTCGAAGCTTTAGCCGGTATCCACTAAGTCAATCCCCATCTTTCTAAAATATCCTCATTTTCTCTTGATTTCTTCGTCTTCCTCCTACTTTTTGTCATCAGGAATTTAATGTCTAATTCTGCAAAATTCCATCTTCGAAGCTTGTCGGTCTCTTTACCTTCATGGATTCTAGTGTTTTGCTCCAGTCAAATATGGTAGATAATCGTGACGAAGCTACAAAAAGCAAGTTCTTTGATCTGGTTCGCCACTTTAAATGATTCATATAGAGCAGCAACTTCTTCATCAATCAGCATCGAGCCATTTAGATTCATGCCAAGCTTCATTTTGCTTCGAGTCCAGAGATAAGATGAATACGAACATTGGAAAAACATGTGATTCCTATCTTCTACTTCACATTTGCATAGTACACATATAGGATCTAATGAGTATCCCCATTCAATCTGTTTGTCTTTGGTAGGAATTCTATTTAACATTACTTTGTACGCGCATAGAACCATTTTAGGGTTGTTGCAGTAGTTCCATATTACTTTAGACCAATTTGTAGGCTGAAAATGTCTTCTAGCACAATCCCACGGAGAGTAGAAAGTAAATCCATTAGGATTATTGTTCCAGCTCCAAAAATCTGATTCATAATTAGTAGATAGTTCCACTTCATTGATTTGATTGATTTGTCTAGTGAAATGGAAAATCTCAGGATTAAGAATGTTATCTTGTATAATACTGCTGACCTTCAAATTGTCTCCACCATTTAGGCCAAGGGCATCCCACCTAAGGATATTAACCAATAATTCATTGTTAATCTAAGGGTCGTTCCATTGAAGTGTAACCATCAACTATATTTCTATGTATGTGTTGTAGACCTTTCCGCTTGTGTTTACAAATGGATTTCCATGTACATGAACTATTATTATGAATTTCCATAGTCCAGAAGTGTTTATCTTTACAATATCTTTTGCACATCCATTTAGACCATAGATTATTGTTGTTAATATAATGCCACGACAACTTAAGAGCAGCGGCAGTTCTAATATCTATAAAGTTCCTCAGGCCCAGCCCTCTTTCAAGTTTAGGTCTACATAAGATATCCCAAGCTATTTTATGAGTTCTGCCTCCCCAAATAAAATTTGCACATATCTTATTGATTTTATCAATTGTTGCAATTGGCAGTTGGTATATCATCATCCAGTATAAAACCATAGGAGTAATAACTGAGTGTATGAGCTCAATCTTACCTGCCATAGAGAGTAGCCTACAGTCCCACCCGTCCATTCTGAGCTAAATCTTATCAAGAAGATAACAACAATCAGTGTAGTGAAGATAATTATAGGACAGAGGAACTCCCAAATATTTAATAGGCAATGATCCTTCTCTCATATCCAAAGTATTGAGCAAAACATTTCTGTTTATCACACCTCTGCTGAAATAGGCTTTAGACTTCAGATTATTAATATTAAGACCTGCCAAATCTTTTAAATTCTACATCATATCTTTGATAGTTCTAGCACATTTAAGCTTAGCTTTAGAAAAAATCATGAGATCATCGCCATATATAAGATGAGTGACATTTGGAACTTGGTTGTAAATAGGATGAAAATTATCAGTCTTGTGAGCTTTATGCATCATCAGTGAAAGAAACTCTATAGCAACACAAAAAAGATAAGGGGAGAGGGGATCTCCCTGTCTCAACCCTCTATTGCTAGGAATAAATCCCTTAGGACTACCATTAACAAGGATAGAATAAGTGGGAAAAGAGATAAATTTTCTTATAAGTTTGACCAGATTATTAGGGAAGCCCATCATATTCAACATTTGGCACACAAACTTCCTATTAATCATGTCATAAGCCTTTTGAAGGTCTATCTTAAGACACATTTTATCACTGCCTTTTCTATTGAATTGTCTAATTTTTTCATGTGCAAGCAGGATATTTTTAGCAATATACCTTCTTGGAATAAAAGCAAGCAGACTAGTTTCCTGATATAAGAGGTAAATATGGTTTGATTCTATTGCATATAATTTTAGAAATGATTTTGTATAAGACATTATAGCATGCAATAGGCCTATAATCAGAGATACAATTTGGCTGTTTGGTTTTAGGCACTAGTGTGATAAAAGTGTGATTTAAGCCTTTTTCAATTCTACCAGTATTAAACACTTCTTGAATCAAGTTTAGAACGTCAAATTTCAACTCATCCCAATGAATTTTATAAAATTTTGCAGTGAAACCATCAGGACCCAGGCTCTTGTCATCAGGAATAGAGAATACAGCTTTCTGAACCTCCTCAAGTTTGATACCAGAACTAAGTTTAGTTCTTCCTCTATCATTTATTTTGTTCTAGCACCAAATATCAGGAAAATTACTTGCTAAAGGCCGTAAGGGGAAAAAGATATCAGTGTAATAATTTATAGCATATAATTCAATTTTTTAAAAATCTTGAATAACTTCCCCATTACTCATAATAATCTTATTCTAGTTATTTATATGCCTTCTTTGAGATATCTTAGCATGAAAATTTTTTGTGCATAAGTCCTCCTCAGTAGGCCAATCAATTTTTGCTTTCTGTTTGGTCTTTAAAAATTCAGCAACATTTTGATTCTTCAAGTTGTTATAGGCATTGCTGAGTTTACCAAAGAAAAAGGAGTTAGTATGGTTATCATCACAGTCTTTAAGGCAATTCTGATATTCTACTTCATATTTTTTAAGGAGATTGCCCTCTCTGTAGTTCTTGAGATTCCACTCTTTCAACATAATTTTACAGTCTTTAATAAACTTCATAAACTTGTACAATTTTGAAGCATGATAATTAGGGAAATTTGAATAATATTTGTCTAAAGCATTATCGAAACAAGTCATGTACCCTTCCCCCAAGTGCCATGGGTTAACATATCGAAAAGGAGTATTTTTAGGGCCTTTGATCTCTTTATTAAAACTAATAAAAATAAGGATATGATCACTGATAGCGTTAGAAACCCCAAAAGTGGTAATCCCTAGATTAGTACCCAGTAATAAATGATTGCAGAGAACTTTATCGATTTTAGATGCCATACCATTCTTCCTCAATGTATGTTTGAATCCTGTAATAGGTAGTTCAACCAGACTAACCCTAGAAATACAATTGTTAAAGCCTACTATACGACTAAATGGCACAATTGTACCACCTTTTTTGTCAAAGGAAGATAAAGTATTATTAAAATCCCCAAGAATAATCCATGGGGAATTCACAAACCCAGATTCATCAATTATATCTTCCCATAATTTGTCTCTATCTCTAATAAAATTACTAGCATAAACAAAAGATATTCTGCATTTAAAACCACAATGTTTTCAGCTAATAAAGAGATAGTTGATATGATTTCTTCTCAATTTGAAAATTCCAAATGTTAGAATCCCAAAAAATGAGTATAAGACCTTTGCTACCACAGTTATTATAAATATGAATTTTATTTAACATGCATGTATATATAAGAAAACATTTATGAGTAAGATTTAATAAATAATTTATACAAAGTACATATGTAACTTTGAAATTAAAAATCAACTATTATTTTAATACTAATTTTAAAATAATCTGGCTTTTAATTTTTTTTATTAAAATGGCCAAAGTAAAAGGAATACATATACATAATTTTTATTTATTTATTTATGTGTATGAATACAAACATATGCAAATTTGACAACATATGAATATATTAATTCTTGATAAAATATGACACTGATCTATACAAATGTAATGACATAAATGAACCCATATACAAGTGAATATAAATTAGATATTATCTAAAGTGCGGCTTCGGTATCACACCTCGAATGTCGAATCTGAAACTCCTTGGATTGAATCCTTTCTCTTCCAAAAAGCTGCTAACTAAAGAGATAACCATGCCTTTATATCGTATTTGATTTTTACTTCTATTTTAGAAATTGGATAGGAGGAAGGACAATCCTTGCTGCCAAAGTTAGGAAGAACGGATGCTAAAAAGTCTAGCAGCAAACGATGGGCATGTTGAGTTTACATAAGTAAAGAAAGGAGTGAAAGAGGGGTCAAGATCTCCTTTTTTACCTCTTCTTTCTACTAATTCAAATCTCATATTTTAGGAAAATATCACACCCCTCCCTCCACATTATAGTTAGCCATAACCAAGGGCTTGTAGGCCCATATACATTTTCAAAACTAATCAATATTTGCACATTTTAAATCCAATTAAATTTTTTTAATATCGTATATCGATGTACATATATAAATTTTATATGCACAATATATTAAATACTGACTAAAGTAAATAAAATGAAATATTACAATTAATATTTCACAAATATTAATTGTCTTAGTTTATTTATAATAATTACTGTCTAACTAAATCGCGTGGTAATTTAGAGTATTCAATTTTATAGTTGTGCGACTCATAGATGTAAATTTAGTCAGCGCTTAGTAACGAACAATTTTTGCAGGCAACAAAAAAGATTTAGAGATGTTAGGGTTGTAGCCTCCAATTTCAGTATCATTCTCCTTTCCTGTTGACCCACTTCATCCTAATCGTTCACTCCATTTACTTCACGATTCCGTCCTTTATTTTTATCTTCTTATCTTTCCCTTTTCCCTAATTTTAGCCAATATAAACGAGCTTGTTGTCCGACATATAAGCTTTACATAGATTTCTAGTTCTTATTGCCTTCTTACCCAAGTCGACCTTTTCTCACCTCTGGCGTGCCAAGTGTCAATCAAATGCCAAAACATTTTAGGTGTCAACGCTCTCTCAACCATTGTTCTTTTGCACAAGCTTCCAATTTTTAGGAATTATGAGTAACCGTGGATGCTAAATTAGATGGCTTAGGTACTTTTTCCTTGGGTTATATTTAGCTATTGTACCAGTTTTCATAGCTTGGGTATCGTCTTGTTTGTTGGAATTCTTGCTGCTATTTTTTGTGCTTTTATGGTTTCGATCGCCACTACATATATTCTAGTTCCTATGATGGACCATTTCTAATGATCCCATGTCCTTTGCATGTATCATTTCACTCCCATCATCTCTTTACTTCTAGGACTACTTAGTGTAGCAAGATGTGTTGTTTCTTAATGATGAGTGTTTTTCTTCAAAGAACAAGTTGAAGGTTGTAAAGGCCCATTGTTTCGAACCATTCAAATCGACAATAAACCACCCATGCCAGACTTGGATTGTTCAAAACAACAAATTGTTATATAAATTCGGGGTAAATAAGAATTAATCATAGAATCATGGACAAAGAATATTACAACATCATGCAGCGGAATAGATAAACATAGTAGTTTACGAAGCTACTATATAAACATCAGATTCTAAAGCAATACAACATAAATCCAAATACATAAAGGTTCACTAATACATAAGCAAATGACAAATGTATGAACAGAAATAACTGAAATGATTGAAAAATCTAAATAGATAGACATATAGATAAATCTCCAACAAGTCTCCAGCTCCAAAAGATGAATCTCGAATGTTGTGATACTCTGGCTGATCCAAGCATAAAGCAAAAACAAAACACTTGAGTCAGGATTAACATTCTTATCTAAGTAAATCAACTCAAGTGAAATGCAATAATAACTCAAAGGATGCTTGGGATTCCCATCCTTTAAGGATCCGTTATACTATCTACATATATAATAGAATACGCTACATAGATAATGTCTATCATAAAGTAAAGTATTAAAATTGCGTTAAGGTGTTACCTATATCCCCCTTAACACATTTTTATATAAATATCGTAGTCTATACAGTGTTGTAAGCTCCACCGTAAACTGGTGGTATGCTCAAGGTGCGGTCCATAGGTACAATACAAACAAAGTCGTAGTGGGCTCGATCGAGATAAATGTGACAAGGCATGCGAGGCAATGCCCAAGGTAGGATTCTACCATTTTGCGCTCCCGGACTGGTGATAACGCATAGCAGCTACTACCGCCCACCTTGAGACACACTCCCATAAAAATAGGTGCGCACCAAGCAAATCACAAAGTAATCGATATGGCTTCGAAGAAGCATGTTCGATAGGAGCAGCGACCCCACTTGGCCAGTTATAGCTCCTGCTTTAGTCATTTAAATCATGACCCAAAAGTCAAGGCTATGCATCATTATTCTCTTACTTCATTCCAATAGCGTTCGCCAAACCATCCTACTTCGTTCTGAATTTCGCCACCACGTACATAGTTGTTAAAGTGATTTTCGGCATTGGCAGAGAGTATGACAATATCTGATCCTGGTATCTTTAACAACCAAACCTTATTTCACACCGAAGTCATTTTTATAAAACATTTAAATAATAAATCTTAAATTATAATTTAAAATAAAAACTAAAATATTTATCTTCAATTATATTTTAGATTTAAAACATTTATCTAACAATTTATATTAAATCAAATTATTACATTCCAAAAATCATATCTTTAAAACTTAAATAAAATCTTATTTAAATTTTAAATCTTTAAATAAAATTTAATTACAATTTATTCTCCACTTAACTTCTTAAATTTTATTTATTAAAATTATTATATAAAATTTTATATTTATAATTAAATTAAAACTATATTAATTATGTTAAATCAAAACTATATTTATTATATTAAATTAAAACTATATTAAACATTTTATTAAATTAACTTTTAAATTTATGTAAATTATATATTTTTAAAACCAAATAAAATTATAAGTTAAAATCTTAAAATTACATTTAAACTATATCTAGCTTATAATTTAAAACTTTAAAACATATAAAAACATTATTACTCTCCAAATATAAATTTTAAATAAAATCATTAAATTAAATTTTAAAATCAAATTTATTACATCAAAACATACTTTGTAATTTAGATAATAATTTCAAAATAATTTAAAACCGACCACGGTGTCTGTACATAATTTTCTATCCTGTGGTTAAGTGATTGGGTATATATTATTCCCTAAATTATAATTAAATTTTCAGGTATATATCATTTCAACCCATATCCCAAATTAATAGTTTCAAGTAAATAGAATCGCTTGGGCTATCATTTCAACCCATAATGATTTTTCCTAATCTAAAAGATCATTCGGGTATCTATCATTTCAACCCATTGTGATTTTCCTAACATCCAAGAGAATTTGCAATGTGATTGAAATAATAATAACATGACATATGTGACGACCCAGAATTTTCGAGCGTTTAAAATCGGAATATTTAATTGATTTTAAATATTCAGTAGAGTAATTTTAACTTGAATTACGAATATCACAATTTATTTGATAATTGAATTATTAAATTAAATAAGTGAAGTGGGTAAATTGTTGAATCTGGAGTTTTAAGCCCGTTGAAAATAATTTAAAGGCTTATAAAATTTATATTGATAATACCGAGGATAATAGAAGTGGTACAATTGAATTTAACAGTGACCCGTTCAGTTTTGAAATTTTATCGTTTTAAATTGAATTTAAAAATAGCCTTCCGAGGCGCAGTCTCGGAATTCGACGAAACCAGTTCCATTGGATCCATAATATTGTATTATTATTGGATTTCAAATTTCGTAGCGTTCGGAGTCATCGTGTGATCGTCCGAGATAAAAACGCCTAGACAATAATTTATCGTTTTAATTTAATTATAATATATTATGTCACCAATCAAATCACAGTCTCCCTATGTTTCTTTTGCCGACCTATTCTCGTCTATCTTCTGAAGCAAGCCGACCTAATCTCTGCTTAAGCATGTCCCTTCTTGTCCCTTGCTCAAATTAGTTCTAACGAAAAAATAATAATAATAACAATGGCCGAAGAATTTTGAATGATTGAAGATCTCAGATTTGAATTTTTGTTGCTCGACTTTCCCTTCCTCCTTTTCTATTCGACATTATAGCCTCAAATTCTCGAGTGCCTTCCCAATGAAACCATCTTCGTTCCAAATCGATCGCACGAAATAAAACGAAATCTGAAAATTAAATATAGGGGCAGGTTCTCAATGTGAAATCAAAACCTTTCCCTCTTCGTTTCAATCAGTCAGCTATCTTCCTTCGAAATCAATCGAAGAGTGCGTGACTCCCCTCGTTGAATCGAGATCCACGGTTGAAATTTAGCTCGTGCATGGCGTCCTTCACGAGTTCAGGGAAAGAATCAAGGTCGCGGTGTCATTCTTTGGTGGTCGGCATGACAGTGCTCAGCTAGGGTTCGAGCTCGCAAGCGCGAGGCCGCGTAGAGGGAAGCTCGTTTGGATTTCGTTCGCGTGTACGTACGCGTTAGCATAGCCTCGGTCGGCGTCATGTCTAGGATCGCTCGTGGTGATGGAGGCTGGGTTTGGGCTCGCGTAGGAGTTCGGCGTAGGGTTCACGAGGCAGTGGAGGCTGTAAGGTATTTGTGTTTGTTTTTGATTTAGCTTGATTTAATAAAATATGTATATGCAGAAAAAAATGTTGTTAGGTTTATAAAGATTTGATTTTTAGGTATAAGTGATTTCAAGAAGGAAATAAAAATGAATATTTTTAATCTACTAGTTTAATTTTAAAATAAATGGATTTGAAGATTAAACTGTTTTAATTTCCTTATTTAACTATTTAAGTTACTAAAAAGATTTATTAAAGGAAAATCAGTTTTAAACTAAGTCATTAGTTAATTAAATTTGAAAATGGCAATTAATTTTCCGATTTGTTTAAAATGTTAATAAATCATATAAATATTTATACAAGGTCCAGAATTGGGAGATAATGGTCGAGATGGAATTGGATTGCAGAACGAAAAGAAAATATGAGTTAATCTCACTCAGTTGAATTTAAATTTAAATTCAAATAATTAAATTTAAATAATTGATTGAATGGTTAAATTGATTGATGTGCTATAGTATGGTATATTTTGGAATTGGCAGATTATATTGTGCTAACTTGGAGGGATCCTACTGAACCCCTCAACATTTATTTAACTTATTTAATACCCTCTGTTGTGATTATTTGATATTCTATGATGAATTATATTGGAATATTGGATGTTATGGTTCGATTGGATATAATTGGTACAATGAATTACCAAAAAAATATAAATTGTATTTTGAAAAGGAAATAAAAGAAGTGAATTTGTAAGTAAAATAATTATAGAAAAGATGAATAAATTTAAGAATGAATTGGAAAGGAAATTTTTGAATAAACATAAAGTTAATGAATTTTAAACTTCAATATTAACATTTAAAAGAACAAAACATTTATTTAATATTTAAGATTTAAATTATTGAAAAGCATAAAGAAGAAATCGGGAAAAGCTGAAATTTGTATATTTCAGTTAAAAGATTTAAATCAAATGGAAAATAATAATAACAATAATAATTAAGTCCATAATTAATGAATTTTGAAATAAATTGAGTAATGAAAGAAATTTATTTCAAATGGAATAAATTGGAAATCAATTTGGGAAATTGATTTAAGTGATTGAAGTTGGAATTCTCCCTGGATAACCAAGTACGTTTTCAAAGTAAATTTTTTAAATATAAGTTAAAAGATTTTAAAGTTGATTTAAAAAGCAAATTTTTGGAAAATTTATTATTTTTAAATATTTAAATTCTAAAGTAAGTCTTTCCTTTTTAATCTATTATAGCAGTAATTATTTAAAGAGTGACTTAGTATTTTGTTTTTAAAAGTGAAAATCTAGTTTTGTATTTTATTAAGTAACCTTATTTTCAAATACTCATATAGTATGTATTTTTAACAAATTATTGAATTAGTTTTACCTTAAATGTTTTAAAGTATATTTCAAAGTAAAGTGTTTCAAATTATTTTAAAAATCTAGCTTTGTGCTTGGTGATTTCGGTAGAGAGAAAATATTTGGGAAAGTTTATTCTGGGAAAGAAAGAATGGTTTGAAACGGTTTTCAAAGGGTTGAAAATAGAAATATATCTTGTGAAGATATTTTGAGATAAATAAATAATTTGGGAAATTATTTATCGTGTGATGGATGTTGTGAATGTTAATTGATAGTTAAATCACCGACTATCAATATTGGACAAATGCGTTGATCGTTTCGAAGAGACCGGGATCGATATTTATTTCTCGAAAACCACTTCGATCTGGTTTGTACGTTTCGTGGAAACGAGTTTGGATTCGAAGATGGAGCGGTGAAGTGCAAGGGCTAGTCGCTACTAATCCTGAGGATATCTCCAAAATGGATGTAGTAGGAATAGTGCCTTCGGTTCTGTTCGAACCGGGGACGGACTTGTTTGGTTGAATGCTTTTGGAACATCGTCAGGTGTACGATGGGCATTCTAAAGGATATGTTCTAAAAAGATAACCCTTAGCCGCAAGCCTCATCAAATGGGAATCACTGAAAATCAGGGGTTATGCAGCAAGGCTAGGTGGGTAGCACCCAAGCAGGGTAAGGTCATCCTTGTCTAGGTGTCCCTTTTTATTTCGGCTTAGTGGGCGGTTGCTGATCCCAACCGCGGGGTGATCTCACTCGGGATTATCCAGTAAGGGGTAGTCCCGGTCTTGTGTTGCAGGGGAGCGGGCGTACTCCTCGGTACTGTGATCTAGGCCACGTACTGTGACAGGTGGTACCCCAGTGCCTAGTCATTAGTTGGAAATCCATTCTCCCTACCCGCCTTTTACGAGTTTTGTTTGTATTACCCACTTTGTGGCTAGTAGCTGGAATTTAATAGATGTAACAATTTCGGCTATTTTATAAGTATTTGTATATAGACCCTATTATAATATCAGAGGTTTTCTATAAAAATTGTTTTAGCTATTGTAAGGTAAAAACCCGACATGTTTATTTGTGGCGTGGTCTTACGAGATACTTTTGTTTTCAAAGGATTTTTGAAACTTTAATAATCAGTTGAGTGTGGTTTTTCTCACGCTGGTATTCCAGACTGACTCGGGTATTATTTAACTATAATGCTCGGGTCAGACCGAGTATTATAGGATATAGGATTTGATGCTGTGGAGCTCAGGAGAGGAGTTGGATGACGACGCGTATTTTCGTACTTGTTTTACATATATATTCCGCTGTGCTGAGTAGTTGTGTATCCAGTTGTATGTTATTGATGTTGAGTTGTGATTGATGTACTCTGATGATGTAATAATGAACAGATATATTTGTTTTGGTGTAAAGATATGTTAATATCTATTATATTTTATTCTGCTGCATTGGTTAGATTCTGTTGTTGTTTTCTGTTTTCTCTTCTTCTACCTCTTCTTCTTTAACCCAAATGGTTTGTATTTCTATGCAACTTGAGTTGATTGTTGTAGAATAGTGTTGACTCAAGGGGTACGGATTTGCGGACTGTCACAGTTGGTATCAGAGCATAGGTTGGTGATAACCTTGGCTCTGGTGGGAATTACTCATTTAAATTAGAGTCTGTAGTACTCTATAATGAGTTTGAGCGTATTAATAAATATGAGCGCGTATTTGTTAGTGAATACAAATTGTTTTAATACTGTGTTGATTGGTTTATTGAGTGGCATATGAACCTTCGTCGACACAGTCTGTACAACTGTATCGAAGGGGTTTCTAAACACTTGAATAGAACAATCGACACGGTATTGTTTTAAATGTGGGTGAATGCAATAATTTTACCCAAAAATATATTTTGATATAAAGAAAAGTTTTGTAAACTATTTAGCTAATATATGGTTGCTTGGATGATAGGAATGATGATATTTAAATTATTATCCTTGTTGTATGGAAATTTAACTAGAAATTTAAAATATAACCGAAGTTTAAGGGAATAAATTCATTACAAAATGAAATTTATAAATATGAATTATAAATGTAAATTATAAATTGAAATATAATCAAATGAGAATTTGTATGAGCATAGGCTGTGCAAATGAATTGTAGTTGAAATTTATTTTAGCAGGATTTGGAAATTTAAAATTCCGGAGATTTGGAAGCATTTTGAAGATAAATGATAGCATTATTGGTTTGGAGGTACTTCTGAAAGGAAATTTGTTTTAAGTGGATTTTGAATGTGATATAGCATTGAAATCACTTGGATTATTGGGAAATATTTCTGATGATGACGGCCGCATCATCAGTATTCATTTTCGAATTTCTAGGCGACGGATTGCTGCCAAATTGATCTGTTCAGAAAAGCTAGTTGTTTTTGAAAATTTCCAAGGAAATTTGTTGATGATAAAACCAGGATTGGTTTAAATTTTTGAGAAATGTGATTTGTGATGTTGAAGATTTTAAAATGATTTGAAACCAAAAGCCGGGTGTTTAAAAATCCAGATGAGATAGTTGTAAGCTTATAAATTGAGATGATTTTTAAATTAGGAAGGAAACATAAGTTTTGAATGTTGGAATTTAAATTTAAGGTGAAAATTTAAAAATGAAATTAACTTAGATTTGGGAAAAAAATTTAACTGGATTGAAATAAATTGAGTAGGTTGAAAATAATATCCAGTTATATTCGAATTAAGTTGAAGTCGAATTGAGTTAAATAAATCTGAGTTAAAATAGAATTAAATTGGAATAAAATTCAGTTGAGTTTTGGGTGATATTGAATGGAATTAAATTCTTATCTGAACAAATGGAAAATAAATTGGATAAGGATTGGATTGAAATAAATAAATTAGAATAACTTGTAAAAGAATTAAAATGCATGGAATAAAATATGCTTGGGTTATAAATAAGCGTAAGGCTTGAGTTAAAAATAAAAGAAGAATATATTCAAGCCTAGAATGAATGGAAATGTGTAAAATAATAAGTTGTGACTTATAAAATTTGAAAGTGAAATAGGAAAACCAAAATAAATATTGTTTGATGAATTGGAAAACAAAATAAAAATCTAAACTTGAATTATAAAATAAATTTGAACTTAAGAAAATTAAATGAAGAGATTTTGAGATTTAAAATCAAGTATTGGATTTTAAATAAGGGAAGAACTAATTAGATACTGAATTAATTAATGAAATATGTAATGGGAACCTAGTGTAGTTAAATAGAAGCTGAATTGTGAGTTAATGATGAAGTTTGGAAATAAACTCAAGTTATAAATTAAATTCGATTTAAATTGTTAGTGAAGTTAATGAAATTGAATTATGAGTCAATAAAATTGGATGGTAAATTAAAGTTGAAAGGTGGAATCAGAACTTGAGTTATTAATTAAAATTCGACTTGAAGTGTTAACAAATTAAATAAAATTGGAAATGTGTCGAATAAAGGAAAATGAAATAGATTAAAATAGTAATAGTTTGAATTGCAAATAAAATCCAAATAAGTGGAAATAAATTGGAAATGGCCATGTAATCAATTAAATAAGCTGAATCTGAAAGGTTAAATTTTATAATAACTAATCAAAAGAAATTGTAGATTTAAAATGAGATTTAACTGAGATAGAATTAAGTCGAATGGAAGAGAAAAATTTACTCGTAAGATGAAATTGGCTTAAGTATAAAATTAAAGTAAATTAACTTAAGCTAAATAGATGGGGGAGTAGAATTGAATTCAACTTAAACTTAGTTTAATGATATTGGATTGGATTTAAATCAAGTAAAAATGAATTGTAATTGAAATAAAATTCGGTGAGTTGCCGATAATATTTAATGGAATGAAATTTTTTAAATAAATAATTGTAATCCATTTAAATTGTTAAGGAATTGAAATAACTTGGAGACAATAAGAAAATAGAATGTTTCAAGTTTACTAGAATGGTTTTAAATGAATGCGGATGAGAAACGAAACGCAAATGGATAGATCGTGAATAAAAGTGAAATGGTTACTGAATGAAATAGCCTGGATTGTTTTCGAGCTAAATAAAATAGTTTGGAATAAACAAATATGGAATGAAATGCAAGTGAATGGATTCAAATTTAAAATGCAATGAAAATGAGAACATATGGATTGTGAATAAATTTAAATATGGAATAGAATTAAGTATAAATTGAGTTGAAATCAATTTAAATTGGTTATAAAACATAAGTACTTATTTATTCACATAGATCTCGTCAAATTGCATAGAATAAATTGTCATTTGATGTAAATGGAAGTAATTAAAATTCTATGAATTGATACGAGTAAAATAAATTTATTTTGAGAGCAATTGGATTAAATATGAGTTCAGTTTGCTTAAAAATAAATTAAATGTAAGCAATTGAGTTTTAAACCATTCAAATTGATGAAGTTGTATAAGAATGGATTGAAAACCATTCAAATTGAATGCAAATGGTTTATAAATTAATTGAAACAGATGAACTAGTATGAAAACTATATAAATTGCTTACGGAAAGTGTTTGGTGTACATTTCTTTTAGAATTCATGTGTTTAACTATTGCAGATAAGTGAAATATTGTTAAACTTCGTATATTTGGCACTTACATGTTTAATTGAGTAAGTACAGGTACATGGAAGCCGTGTGGCTGGATTTTGGTCACGCTAACTGCTAAATAAAAAAAGCTGTTTGCTTGAAAATGCTAAATAAGGTACGCCTACGCAATAAAAATAGGAAATATGAACTGTTTTTGGTTTTCCGACCGGGTGGGTCGATGTATATATATTTATATCTTTTGTTAAATTGCAAAAGCTCCTCCATATAAAGGAGACTCTGCCAAAATTTTCCGGAAATTTTGGGAGTTAGAAAATTTTTGAAAATTTTTGGAAAATTTTTGTTAATGACAAAACGATTTCAAACTGGAAATTAAAATAAATTTGTAAATGAAACTAATTTAAAGTAATGACATGAATTAGTTATAAATGAAAAATAAAATTTAAATATTCAGAGTTAAAGATAAAATGAATTCATATGGAAATGAAAGAATCAATTTGAATAGAAATAGATATAAACTAAAGTGGTAGGGTGGAAATAAATAAAGAAACATATAAAATGCTTATACTAACTTAAGAAAAGAAAAGTGAATTCTTAAATGAAAAATTAATACTACAAATATAATCTAAGTTAATATTTGAATGAATAGATATTGACATTTTGTGAGGAAGTCGATAAAATGGTTTTGGAATATTGTGATTGTATATTATTGCTAAATAGGATATGCAGGTATTATAAAGGGAAAGGAGAATTGGTTTTGATTTCAAAGGATAAATTTGAAATGCTCAGCATAAAGGTATGTGTTTAAATTTCTGTGAAATTTGATTGGGTTTTTGGATCGAGCCACTTGGCCTTTTGTTTTCTTTTGGAAATTGGGAGCCCGTAGAGGCCTTTTGTAGTTGTACCGAGCTAGCCACGCAAAGGAGACGCTGGCGAAATTTTTCAGGAATTTAGGGAGTCAGAAAAATTTTGATAGTTTAAAATTTGGTTTTAAATTGAAACTTGAATGGTTAAATGAATAGTATAGTTTGAAACTATGGGAGAGTTGAGAAGTTAATAAGAATGATAATTGGTCTTTTATAAAAGGATAGTTGGTTGGATGTTGGATTGTTTGGCTTAGGGGATAAGTAAACGGGTATTGGACCATTCTTCCTAACTAGTAATTTCGGGGACGAAATTCTTTTAAGGGGGAGGAATGTGACGACCCAGAATTTTCGAGCATTTAAAATCGGAATATTTAATTGATTTTAAATATTCAGTAGAGTAATTTTAACTTGAGTTACGAATATCATAATTTATTTGATAATTGAATTATTAAATTAAATAAGTGAAGTTGGGTAAATTGTTGAATCTGGAGTTTTAAGCCTGTTGAAAATAATTTGAAGGCTTATAAAATTTATATTGATAATATTGAGGATAATAGAAGTGGTAAAATTGAATTTAACAGTGATCTGTTCAGTTTTGAAATTTTATCGTTTTAAATTGAATTTAAAAATAGCGTTCCGAGGCGCAGTCTCGGAATTCGACGAAACCAGTTCCATTAGATCCATAATATTGTATTATTATCGGATTTCAAATTTCGTAGCGTTTGGAGTCATCGTGTGATCGTACGAGATAAAAACGCCTAGACAATAATTTATCGTTTTAATTTAATTATAATGTATTATGTCACTAATCAAATCACAGTCGCCCTATTTTCTTTTGCTGACCTATTCTCCTCTGTCTTCTGAAGCAAGCCGACCTAATCTCTGCTTAATCACGTCCCTTCTTGTCCCTTGCTCAAATCAGTTCTAACGAAAAAAAATAACAATGGCCGAAGAATTTTGAATGATTGAAGATCTCAGATTTGAATTTTTGCACTCGACTTTCCCTTCCTCCTTTTCTGTTCGACATTATAGACTCAAATTCTCGAGTGCCTTCCCAATGAAACTAGCTTCTTTCCAAATCGATCGCACGAAACAAAACGAAATCTGAAAATTAAATATAGGGGCAGGTTCTCGGTGTGAAATCAAAACCTTTCCCTCTTCGTTTCAATCTATCAGCTATCTTCCTTCGAAATCAATCGAAGAGCGCGTGACTCCCCTCATCGAATCGAGATCCACGGTGGAAATTTAGCTCGAGCATGGCGTACTTCACGAGTTCAGGGAAAGAATCAAGGTCGCGGCGTCATTCTTTGGTGGTCGGCATGATAGTGCTCAGCTAGGGTTCGAGCTCGCGAGCGCGAGGCCGCGTAGAGGGAAGCTCGTTTGGATTTCGTTCGCGCGTACGTACGTTAGCATAGCCTCGGTCGATGTCATGTCTAGGATCGCTCGTGGTGATGGAGGCTGGGTTTGGGCTCGCGTAGGAGTTCGGCGTAGGGTTCACGAGGCAGTGGAAGCTGTAAGGTATTTGTGTTTGTTTTTGATTTAGCTTGATTTAATAAAATATGTATATGCAGAAAAAAATGTTGAAGGGTTTATAAAGATTTGATTTTTAGGTATAAGTGATTTCAAGCAGGAAATAAAAATGAATAATCTACTAGTTTAATTTTAAAATAAATGGATTTGAAGATTAAACTGTTTTAATTTCCTTATTTAACTATTTAAGTTACTAAAAAGATTTATTAAAGGAAAATCAGTTTTAAACTAAGTCATTAGTTAATTAAATTTAAAAATGGCAATTAATTTTCCGATTTGTTTAAAATGTCAATAAATCATATAAATATTTATACAAGGTCCAAAATTGGGAGATAATGGTCGAGATGGAATTGGATTGCCAAACGAAAAGCAAGGGTGAGTTAATTTCACTCAATCGAATTTAAATTCAAATTCAAATGATTAAATTTAAATAATTGATTAAATGGTTGAATTGATTGATGTGCTATAGAATGGTATATTTTAGAATCCCAAGCTCATGGCATTGTTGATCTTGTAGCGGTCGAAAATGAAACTATTGGGGATTTCGCCTAAATATATGATTCCCCCCATAATTCTATTTTTTCGTGATTTGATATTGAATGTAAATTATTCATAATCATCAATAAATCAGGTTAAGATCGATCTAAACCAACCTATTTTATTATATATATGTATGATATGCCGACAATTAAACAACTTATTAGAAACACAAGACAGCCAATACGAAATATCACGAAATCCCCCGCACTTAGGGGGTGCCCTCAACGACGGGGAACATGTACTCGGGTGTATGTGCGACTCGTTTAGATCATGAGTTCAAACAAAATAAATACAGCAATTTTTCAAGTACCAATCACCAGTACCGAGGAATAAAGATAGATAGGATGGAAAAACTTACTATCTATAAAGCTAAAGATTCATCATCTTAACGCCTTCTTTTTTCTTCCCATCGGAGTTATTTCACAAAGACTTTCCATGGTAAGGGAGAAGGGGGAACAAGCACACTTGAAGAGCGCAGCACAACGGAGAGTCGTATGCTGCGTTCGGGAAGGATGAATCGCTCCCGAAAAAGAATCTATTGATTCTCTCCCAATTGGTTGGATCATAGGTGCGATGATTTACTTCACGGGCGAGGTCTCTGGTTCAAGTCCAGGATGGCCCAGCTGCGCCAGGGAAAAGAATAGAAGAAGCATCTGACTCTTTCATGCATACTTCACTTGGTGGATGCAGGGAAAACAGGTTGGAGGGATCCAACTGGACCCCTCAACATTTATTTAACTTATTTAGTACCCTCTGTTGTGATTATTTGATATTCTATGATGAATTATATTGGAATATTGGATGCTACGGTTCGATTGGATATAATTGGGTATAATGAATTACCAAAAATATATAAATTGGATTTTGGAAAGGAAATAAAAGAAGTGAATTTGTAAGTAAAATAATTATAGAAAAGATGAATAAATTTAAGAATGAATTGGAAATGAAATTTTTGAATAAACAGAAAGTTAATGAATTGTGAACTTCAATATTAACATTTAAAAGAACAAAACATTTATTTAATATTTGAGATTTAAATTATTGAAAAGAATAAAGAAGAAATTAGGAAAAGCTGAAATATGTATATTTCAGTTAAAAGATTTAAAATCAAATGGAAAATAATAATAACAACAATAATTAAGTCCATAATTAATGAATTTTGAAATGAATTGAGTAATTAAAGAAATTTATTTCAAATGGAATAAATTGGAAATCAATTTGGGAAATTGATTTAAGTGATTGAAGTAGAAATTCTCCCTGGATAACCAAGTACGTTTCCAAAGTAAATTTTTTAAATATAAGTTAAAAGATTTTAAAGTTGATTTAAAAAGCAAGTTTTTGGAAAATTTATTACTTCTAAATATTTAAATTCTAAAGTAAGTCTTTCCTTTTTAATCTATTATAGCAGTAATTATTTAAAGAGTGACTTAGTATTTTGTTTTTAAAAGTGAAAATCTAGTTTTATATTTTATTAAGTAACCTTATGTTCAAATACTCATATAGTATGTATTTTTAACAATTATTGAAGTAGTTTTACCTTGAATGTTTTAAAGTATATTTCAAAGTAAAGTGTTTTAAATTATTTTAAAAATCTAGTTTTGTGCTTCGTGATTTCAGTAGAGAGAAAATATTTGGGAAAGTTTATTCTGGGAAAGAAAGAATGGCTTGAAACGGTTTTCAAAGGGTTGAAAATAGAAATATATCTTGTGAAGAAATTTTGAGATAAATAAATAACTTGGGAAATTATTTATTGTGTGATGGATTTTGTGAATGTTAATTGATAGTTAAATCACCGACTATCAATATTGGACAAATGCATTGATCGTTTCGAAGAGACCGGGATCAAGATTTATTTCTCGAAAACCACTTTGATCCGGTTTGTACGTTTCGTGGGAAACGAGTTTGGACTCGAAGATGGAGCAGTGAAGTGCAAGGGCTGGTTGCTACTAATCCTGAGAATATCTCCAAAATGGATGTAGTAGGAATAGTGCCTTCGGTTCCGTTCGAACCCGGGACGGACTTGTATGGATGAATGCTTTCAGAACATCGTTAGGTGGACGATGGGCATTCTAAGGGATATGTTCTAAAAAAGGTAACGCTTTGCCTCAAGCCTCATCAAATGGGAATGACTAAAAATCAGGGGTTATGCAGCAAGGCTTGGTGGGTAGCACCCAAGCAGGGTGAGGTCATCCCTGTCTAGATGTCCCTTTTTATTTTGGCTTATTGGGCGATTGCTGATCCCAACCGCGGGGTGATCTCACTCGGGATTATCCAGTAAGGGGTGTCCCGGTCTTTTGTTGTAGCGGAGCGGGCGTACTCCTCGGTACTGTGATCTAGGCCACGTACTTCGACAGGTGGTACCCCAGTGCCTAGTCATTAGTTGGAAATCCATTCTCCCTACGCGCCTTTTACGAGTTTTGTTTGTATTACCCACTCTGTGGCTAGTAGCTGGAATTTAATAGATGTAACTATTTTGGCTATTTTATAAGTATTTGTATATAGACCCTATTATAATATCAGAGGATTTCTATAAAAATTGTTTTAGCAATCGTAAGGTAAAAACCCGACATGTTTATTTGTGGCGTGGTCTTACGAGATGCTTTTGTTTTCAAAGGATTTTTGAAACTTCAATAATCAATTGAGTGTGGTTTTTCTCACGCTGGTATTTCAGACTGACTCGGGTATTATTTAACTATAATGCTCGGGTCAGACCGGGTAGTATAGGATACAGGATTTGATGCTGTGGAGCTCAGGAGACAAGTTTGATGACGATGCGTATTTTCGTACTTGTTTTACATATGTATTCCGTTAGGCTGAGTAGTTGTGTATCCAGTTGTATGTTATTGATGTTGAGTTGCGATTGATGTACTCTGATGATGTAATATATGAACAGATATATTTGTTTTGGTGTAAAGATATGTTAATATCTATTATATTTTATTCCGCTGCGTTGGTAAGATTCTGTTGTTGTTTTCTGTTTTCTCTTCTTCTACCTCTTCTTCTTTAACCCAAATGGTTCGTATTTCTGTGCAACTTGAGTTGATTGTTGTAGTATAGTGTTGACTCAAGGGGTACGGATTTGCGGGCTGTTACAACATATATAAAAAAGGAACTTGAAAATGTGATTTAACAAATAAAATAACATAACAATAACCATACATGTTCATATCATATCACATAGCGACAAATAACATATCTTGTAAATCAGCATATCATATATGTGCCAAGCCAACATATTATTTATGTGTCAAATTATATGTCAAAGGGGAACATCATATCAATATATATAAAAAAAATTACCAATAAAATTCCTATCTAAAACTAACATTTCAATGACATTTCAGTTTTCATCAATTCACTTATCATAACTTTGTTAGTCGTGAGTGATTTCTCACCTATCATAGCACGAAGGTGTAAACAACACAATGAATATGGAGCAAAGATCACAAGCTAAACAAATCCAAATCCAAAGTAATAACTAGATCCAAAGCAATCCAAAATCCAAACTAAGCAATTATACAAACAAGCTTGCAACAAATATGTTTCTTCTTTTCTTTCTTTTCTCCTTTTTTTTTGAAGAGAGTAAAAAGAGATGAGGGAGCATAGGGTTCGGTCTATGCTTGTAAAGAGGTGTAGTGCTCGGCCAAAGTAGATAGGTGGTGGTGGTTGACTTTGAATGATCGTCGATTTCACCAAAACGCACCTGAGAAAAGGTCGTATTTAAGAAAAGATTTGAACCGGAATATTACTGAATCTATAAAAGTGACTAACTAAAAAGTTGTTGAAAAATCTTTTTTCTCCACTTTCTAAAAAAGAATCACTCAAAAAGTTTCTGGCCTGAGGAAGTTATGGTCAAAACAAACATAGGTGTTTTCTGAGTTGAAAATCTGAGTATAAAAACAATTTGAAAAGATTTGAGTTTTTGACATAGCATCTTAAGAAATTTGAAAAACTGATCTAAAAGGAACTTGAAGCCATTGGAAAAATAAATGGTTTAAAAAAAATAACGACACTTTTCGGGCTAGAATTGAAGAAGTTCTTTTGTAATAAAAATGGGGAAGAAAGAGAGAGAGGAAGGAGAGGAGAGGGAGAGGAGATTGGATTTTTAGTTTAAGAATTTAGGGATTTAGGAATTTAGGCATATGGAGAGGAGAGAGGAAGGAGAAGAATACAGAGAAGTTTTTCAGAGAGAAGAATTAAGGATATGAGAAAGATTGTACGTACTTTGTTTCAACAGAAGTGTCTATAGTTGATTGGGTAAGGCCATTTAGTTTCCAAGTGTCCATTAGTATCCCTAAGAAGCCTAATAGTCATTAGAAAGCCCATCGTAATGACCCAGAATTTCATTAATTTGAAATTCGTATATTTAATTAATTTTAAATATTTAAGAGTAAATTATATAAGCTGAATAATTTGTATTTCGAATATAGTTGTTTAATTGGATAATTAAATTGTTAATTTAATGTTTGAAATTGCTGAAATAATTGAAATTTGAATTTAATTTGAATAAAAATGATTTATAAAGATGAATTAAATTATACTTGAAATAGAACGATGTTAGTAAACTTTTGAAATTGATTTAAAAGTTAATTTATAGAAATTGAATATTTTAATATTTAATTAACGTGTAAAAATAGTTATTTTTCAAACAATCTTGGATTTCGATGAAACTACTTTCATTGGATCCGTAATCTTATATTATTGTAGGATTTCAAATTTTGTGTCAACCAGGATTTACGGTTTGTCCATGGCAAGCTAAAACGCGTAGAAATTTGTTTACGTAAATTTTAAATCTAAATAAGTTGATTCGAAAACCTATCTTCCAAATACGATCGAATTGGTTCTCGATATATATTACATTGTGTTCGGAATAGGTGTAAAATATTATAAACGCCAGGCGGCATGCTTCGATTGGAGTTCGAAAAATTTGACGATGAATAGTGTCACGAAATTTTCTATCAAAGGCCATGGTTTTTTTATAATTTTCACAAAACCCTAATGCATCTAGGGCTAGATGCCACTTTGATTTTCAATGGTCGAAAACATTCAATACTTTCCCCCTCGATCTCTTCCAATCCGTCGACTATCAGCAAAAACTTTATTCTGCAAAGTGGTAGAGCTCGGCACGATCGACAAATCCAACGGTGGTGATAGTCTGATTCATGACGTGGAGAGAGCTAGGGGCCCACGTTTGTTTGTTATTTGGACGTGGTTTTCTAGTCACATAGGGGACCGAGTCGAGCACGGCTCAGGACGTCGGTGGTGTTCGGATGCTCTTCGAAACGGCGTTGCTCGATGACGTATAGTCGGTTGTAAGAGGTGCGGCCATCAACTTTACGCCCTGCGTATGGGTTCGAATGTGAACCTAGGTGAGTGAAAACGTGATGGAGGAAGAAAATAATCGCGACCCTAATTTATAGATTTTGAAATGAACAGTGTAGATGAAAGTAGGTTTAAAATAAAAAGGACAACCGAAATTGATTGTATATTTAAATTTGTATAATCTTTAAAATTGCATAACTTCATCATACGAGATTCGTTTTTGATGAAACAAGTTGCGTTGGGTCCATATTAATGAATACTACATTTTTGAGATAGTCTGGAGTTGATTGGAGCTAGTGTAAATGTTGGGTAAAATTAAACGCTTGTTTAATTTTATTTGGAATAAAACACTACAACTGCTATTGGAACAAAAGTGAGTACAACTCACTCTTTCTGACTCATTGATATTTTTTATATAAGTGAAAATAAATTTTATTTATGATGATTGATGATTGTTTGGATGATATATGAAATATTATCTATATATTCATTGGTATTTGGATATATTCCTGCCTATTAGGGTAGATGAGACCCTATACGTTCCCGTGTATGAGAGGATAACCATTTGTACGCGCGTCTGCCTCGAAGCGGACATTGTACATATATTTTAATATGTATATTTGTTGCAGGTGACAGATTGGAGGGATCCAAATGGATTCCTCGCCAGTACTGGTTTTATTTACAAATATTGTTATATATGTTGTTATCATATGATATATGATGATTTGGATGTCGTGATTGATGTATTTAGTGATGTTGCAGCATCAGACCTATTTTGGAATTTTTTAAACTGTTAAAGTGATGATTTCCAAATTGAAAAGGCTTTTTAAAGTAATTTTGAAAATATATATTTTTGAATTGTTAAGTAAATGGATTTATTTTTAATAAATAAATGTTATAAATTTTTAAGTTATAAAAATTATGATTTTTGTGAAATATATTAAAATGTGATTTTTGAAATATAAAGTTGATTAATTTGTAAAATAGTTTAAATTGGGATTTTTTTTTGAATTTATTATAAATGGTTTATATATGAGATTTATAAAATTAAATTTTTATAAATCAAAATGATGGAACTGTAAAGGAGTTTTATAAGTGTTAAAATGGAGTTATAAATGGATTTTATAAGTAAATAAGGTTTATAGATTTATAACTGATGAAGTTATATAAAGGAATGATTTGATAAATAGGAGATTTATAAGCAATTAACTTATAATTGGATTTTGCCATGTAAATGAGATATAAACGAGATTGGTTAATAAAGGAATTTTATAAATGGAAGTTTTTATAAATATAAATGGAATTTATAAACATTGTTTTATAAATGTGAACTCAATTAAATTTGATAAGTTAGATATGAAAGCTTATTAAAGGTATTTTATCCATGATTTTGGACAGTGGATAATCCTTAAAATAGATATGTAGAAGTAATGAATTTGGTAAAGGAGATATATTCACGATTTTGGATAGTGAATTATCCTTTAAATTAAATGTGTAGAAATAATGAATTTGGTTAGAGAATTTTATGCATGATTTGGGACAGTGAATAATCTTTTAAATTAAAAGACAAGTTTTGAAAAGTGATCTTTTAAATGAAGTAAATGTTTTGAAGATGTTTTTAATCGTGTTAAGTATCGAATACATAGATTTCAACATTCATTGTTGAAATAGATATTTTCGAGAAACAAGGAAATGATGGACTATAACAATGTTGTTTTAGTAAATGATTTAGAGATGTTTTTTTATAGTATATAGGATTTATATATCTATCTAATTTTCGAATCCCTATACTATTGATTTTGGGTTGTCGTAACAATGTTTTAAACAACATTCGTCTTGACCCAAATAAGTATGTATAAGAGAATGTTTTCCTTAAAGAATTAAATATATACTTACCGTGATTTAAATATACGTAATATTTTCTAAATGTTGAAAATAAATTGAATTGTGAATTTCTTATTATTAAATAAGTGTATGGAAATGTTTTCCAATATTGAAATGGTTTTGAGATTATATCTTTTTAAAGATAATTTGAAGTGAATATTTGGCAAGTGATGTAACTAATAAAGATTAATTAAAAAGGTCTAGTGATAGCATATGGTGTTAAATATTTATTTGTTACTTTGTTAGTTAAATAAATGACTATCAAATTTGGCCATTTTAGTTAGTTTACTTGATGTGGGAACTATTTAGTCGTACACTTAGTAAGTAGCCATCTATGTAGGCTTGATTATCATTTGTGTTGAGGATGTTGATTCGTGTAGTGCAGAGTATTACTCCAATCTATCGAGCTTCCTTCTTGGCCGAAGGATAGAAGGTTGAAATTAGAGACGTGATAAGTCTATGAGACTTAATTTCTATGTGAGGTTGAAAAACGCTTTTGCGTTGTTGGTGTGAAGAGATCGGGATCAGTTTATCCGAAAACCACTTCGGACCAACAATTATGCGACGATTGTTCAGGTAGGTTATGATGATATTGATATTCAGGATTTTCATAATGGAGGACTACTTGTTGGTCATTTGGGGTTAAAATCCTAATATACATCCAGTAGCAGCAGTTTCTTCGTTATGAAATATCAAATGCAAGGACTATTCGCTACTAATCCTAGATATTTCCCGATAGGATGTGGTAGGAAAGTACCTTCGGTTTGTCCTTTTCCTGGACAACTTGTGACGACCTGGAATTTTGGATGTTTGAAATTGGAATATTTAATTGATTTTAAATATTTAAAAGGTTAATTTTTAACTTAAATTTCAAATGTAACCAATTATTGGATAATTAAATTATTGAATTTAATAATGAGAAATTGGGTAAATTGTTGAATCTGAAAATCGAAGTCTATTAAAAATAATTTGAAGGCTTGTAAAATTTATATTGATAATACTGAAGATAGTAAAAGTGTTAAAACTGAATCTAAAGGTGGATTGTTAAGTTTTATAAATATATCGTTTAAATCGATATTAAAAATAGCCTTTCAGGGCACGGTCTCGGATTTCGACGAAACCAGTTCCATTGGATACATAACAGTGTATTACTATCGGATTTCAATTTACATAGCATTTAGAGTTGTCATGTGATCATACGATAGATAAACGCGCTGAAATCTATATCGAAAATTAAATATAATTACTGGTCCAAAAAGCTATCTTCTTCTTACGATCGAGTTAGGCCTCGAAACCTTTTTCATTGCGTTCGGAATAGGGGTATTACATTATAAACGCCTAACAGCATGCCTCGATGGGAGGTCAAGATTTCGAGTTGCGAATTCGAGGCAATTTAAATTGAATTTAAATTTGAATTTAAACATAAAATATACTTTTTTTGAACTGGTCAAATTTCAACTCATATTAGCCCTTTTTCCCAAAATACTGTAGCAAGCCTGCAGACACATATTCTACCTGGTTTTACACGCGTACCCTCAAAATAACAAACGATCCAACACTTTTAATATAAGATAGCCGAGCTATCTTCCCTTTTCTCCCTTACGTATACGAAATCAAGAACCCAACCAGAAAAAAATAAGACAATGACCAAAATCAAATCAAGTTGGTATAAAAAAAGGAAAATGTTTGCTTCGACTAATAATTGAATCTCCTTTCATTTTCTCAAATTGCCCCACTAAAACCCTACTCTCTCTACACGGCCTCGCTCCGCTCCTCTCTTCGACTTATGAACTTAGCAGCTTATTTGGGGTCAGGGCTGAAGTCGAGGCGCAGGGGAAGGCATGAGGGTTGTCGCGATTTTGTTTTGGTCACGTGGTGGCAGGGGCTCGAACGTGTAAGGGGTGGAAGGTTGCGGCGCGTTGGGAAGAGGTGCGATGCCTCTGGATTCTCGTTTTGCTCAGTAGAGGGTAAATGATCAGAGGGGTGTGCTCGATGCACAGCCAGGGCGTTTTCTTTGGGTAAGACGTGTACTAGGGTAATTATTTTTATTCTAGTAAATTTTGTTAATAGTAAATTAAATGTTTATTTTTGGTTTTTAATGAAAAAGGAAAAATTATATACAGTGAAATATGTATGCATGTAGAGGAAGAATTTTGAAAACCAGGTTTTATTTTTATATATATAAATATTTATTAGAAAAGAAAAGTTTTTATAGTTAGGAAATTACAATTTATTCTTACAGAAAAGAAAAGGGAATTTTTAAATGTTGAAGGGTACTTATATAAATTAGATTTTTGAAAATCTATATAGAATATTTTTATAAGTATATATATATATATATATATATAATTTCAATGGAAAAGTAAATATACATATTCATTTACAGGTTTAATTCTGAAATGGTGAAGATTTATTTGTTTAATTAATCTAAATTATTTTAGTTACTAAGAATAATTTATTAAAAGAAAATTTGTTTAAGTTAAACTTTTGGCTGATTAAATTATTAAAGGGCAAATGACTGTTCGATTATTTCAAATATTAGTAAATTGTATAATATTTATACAAGGTCTGAAATCGTGAAGAAAACAAGCTGGTTTGGATCAGATTGCAAATAAAATTAAAAGGCGAGTTAATCTCACTCATTTGGATTACCGTTAATTTAAATAGTTTAAATTTGAATTATTGGATTGATTACTTGAATTGATAATTTATTATCAGTCCGGTTGTGATATTATTTATAGTAGTATATATATATTAGAGTGATTGATTTCCCGCATTATATAGCGGATGAGACCCTATGCGCCCCGCATAATAGCGGATGACCCTATATACCACGATATCCCGCCTTGAAGCGGGATTGGTATTTTAAATTTTTTGTGCTAACATCTGTGGATGCAGGGAAACAGGTTGGAGGATCCAACTGGATTCCTCAAAATGTTGAATTTATTTTATATTCAGTAATGTGATTTATGTGATAATCTGTGATAGATTATATTGGATTTGATGTTATTGATTGTTATGGTTGGTTGAATATATTTGGGTATTTTAATATATCAAATATACAAAGGTGGGAGTTTTAAAGGAAAATAAAATGGGACTTTTGAAATAAAGAATGGAATTGATGTTTCAAATTTAATTGGTGTTAATGGATTTTGGAATTGATTTTGGATAAATCAAGAGATAAATTTTAAAGGGAATTTAACTCAGGAAATTAGTTTGAATTGATTAAGTGTTTTGGAAACTGTGATTTAAAGAAAATGAGAAATGAGGATTTGTAAACTGGGCTTATAAATAAAGTGTAATATTTATCGGTGGATAAATTTAAAAGTATAAATTCACGGTGGGAATTTACAAGGAGATGGGAATTGTGTTTTAAAAATAAAAAGTGGTTTTATTTTCAAATGTTAAAATAAATTTACGAGATTGGGACGTAAATTAAATTGGAATAAATAGAGGATTTATAAAAGGGTTAGATGGGTTGTATTGAAATGAAAGTGTACTTCCCTGAAAAGCCAAGTAAATTTTAAAGGAATTTTTAAGTATAGATTAAAAGTTTTAAAGGGGGTTTTGAAAGAATGTTTTTAGAAAGAACAATATTTTGTTGTTTTAAAATTGGTTAAAGTAAATATTTATTTAAGTTAATTATAGTAGCAATTATTTTTAAAGGTTAAATTGGTATTTTGATGTAAAGGATAGCTATTAAATATTTATACCTTACAGAATAGTTTATTTTAAAAAGTAGTTTTGGCTTAATTTTTATTTGGAAATTTATATATTTTCATAACTTTAATTTTGAATAAAGTGTGTTAAGTATTTTTAATGTAAATGTTTTAATGTATATATTTTTGGACAAAGTGATTTAAATTATTTAAAAATCTAAGTATTAAGACTTGGTGATTTTCAGTAGAAATAAAACAATTGGGTGGGAATTTATTCCGCGAGAGGAAATGTGATATGAAAACTATTTTCAAAGGGTTGAAGTGTGGAAAAAATATCTAGCGAAGATATTTTTTGAAATAAATAATTTGGGAAATTATTAAGGCCTAATGGTTGTTTTGAATGTTATTTGATAGTTAAATAACTGACTATCATATTGGCAGATGTGCTGATCGTTTCGAAGAGACCGGGATTGGGATTTATTTCCTGAAAACCACTTCGATCCGGTTTGAACGTTTTCGTGAGGAAGTCAAGAGCTTAGAGTCAAAGATGGAGCAGTGAAGTGCAAGAGCTAATCGCTACTGATCCTAAGGGTGATTCCAAAATGGATGTAGTAGAAGTAGTGCCTTCGGTTCCGTTCGGACCCAAAACAGACTTGTATGGATGAATGCTTTCAGAACATCGTCAGAAGGACGATGAGAATTCTAAGTGTATATGTGCTAAAAAGGTAACGCATAGCCTCAAGCCTCATCAACCGGGAATGGCTAAAACAGGGGAGATGCAGCAAGGCTAAGTGGCTAGCAACCAATTAGGGTAAGGTCATCCCTATCTAGATGTCCCTTTTTATTCGGCTGTGTGGACGGTTGCTGGTCCCAATCGGCGGGTGATCTTATTTGGACTATCAAGTAAGAGGTAGCTCCGGTCTTGTGTAGCAGGGGTTCGGGGTGGATCCTCGGTACGGTGATCTAGACCATGTACTATGACGGGCGGTACCCCAGTAGCCCTGCCAGTGATGGAAACTCAATCTCCAATAAATGCCTTCGGACTTGTTTGTATACCTATTATGCTGGAATTTAATGAATGTAACAATTTTGGTTATTTGAATAAGTATTTGTATATAGACACTACTATAATATCAAATGATTTGATAAGAAATGTTTTGATTATCATAAGGTAAAAACCCGACATGTTTATTTTTGGCGTGGTCTTACGAGATACCTTTGATTTCAAAGGATTTTGGAAAATTTAATAATCCAATTAAGTGTGTTTTCTCATGCTGGTTTTCCTGACTGACTCGGGTATTGTTTTATTATGATGCACGGGTTAGATCGAGTATTACAAATACAAGATAGAATACTATGGAGCTCAGGAGACGAGCTGGATGGTGAGACATATCACACGTATTTGATGTATATTCCGCTGTGCAGAATCAGCTGTATAGTCAGTTTTGTGAGGACAAGTTAATATAACTGTCCAGTATTTTGCTGTTGATTGTGTTGTCCTCTGATGATGTAATGTATATAACAGATATACTTCTTTTTGTATAAATATTGGTCATTTGTCTATTATATATTGTTCCGCTGCGAGTGTGAGATTCTGATGTTGTTTTCTATTTTTTCTTCAACCTCTTTTCTTCTTTTAACCCTAATGGTTCGTACTTCCATTCACTTTGAGTTGTTCTGATGGAGAATAGTGTCGACTCAAGGGGTACGGATTTGCAGGTCATTACACAACTTGTATGGATGTTTGTCTAACATTGCATTTCTAAAGATTACGTACATTGGTTTTTATAAACGTACATCAGTGGTGGCGGAAAAGGCAACTTCTCTTAGCTTAACACCCTCCTTGAGACGTATGAGCTTAAGGGTTGTACTTTTATGGAAGACAATTAATTGTCAAGGGAAATAGACGTGTGGCATTCAAAGTGATGTGATATCTGATATGTGAAAGGTAATCTTTACCTCGAGCCTTATCAACCGAAAATGACCAAAACAGGGTTAGATGCAGTAGGGCTAAGTGGGTCGGTCCCAAGTAGGATATGATCATCCTCTTCTAGATATATCTTTACACGCTACGACGTCGTGTATCTACTTATTGTGGTTTGTATGCTATGAGGGTCCTCGAAAAAGGTCGGTAACGACCGGAGGATGATATATTTGGTACTTTCTAGTTATAGAGGTAGGCCGGTCTTATGCTTGTAGAGGAACTTTGTGATGGTTTCTCGAGACATCCATCTAGAGGTGTACCCATCGGAAGGTAGTCCCTTCACCTGGTCATTTGTATGGAAATCCAAACTCCACTACGTGCCTTCCATTTTGATTGTATTACCTATTTTGGGCTATATGCTGGAATTTAATCAATGTAACAATTTCGGCTATGATTAATATTATTTGTACACTAGACACTAGTATAATATAAGATGATTTGCTATGAAATGTTTTAGTTATCGTAAGGTAAAAACATGTCCGTGTTTATATGTGGGCGTGGCTTATGAGGTACTTTTGTTTTTAAAGGAAAAGTTTGGTAATTTAATAAATTCAGTTCAGTGTGTTTCTGGTTTACCTGACTGATCCGGGCGTTCTTCCCTTTCAATGGTCGGGTCAGGCCAAGTATATTTACAGGTTCAGATTTGGTGCTTTTGGAGCTTCAGCAGGAGAGCTGGAGATCTTCATCGTGTATACATGTATCTATTTTGATTATCCGCTTTGCGCATTGTTGTTGTTGTTTATATTATCGGCAATTGTGAGGACATGTTATTATAACTTTCCAGGATGGTAATTAGTGATTGATTGTTGAACTCTGTTCGATGTATGTTTACTGTTTCTGTTTTATAACGATCATTGATATGATATTATATGTTATTCCGCTACGATGTGAGATTCTATATTGTTCTGTTTGGTTCTCTTTTCTCTCTTTCTTCTCTTCTCATCTTCTCTCTTCTTTTCTTTCTCCTGACTTTCCATCAATCTGTGCTTTTTGGGTCGGATATGTGTGGATTATTGTCAATTCAAAGGGTACGGATTTGCATGTCGTCACATTTGGTATTAGATCTTAGATTTTGTATATTCCTAAGCTTTGATGTATACTCGGTATAGATAGGGACAGTAGCACCCTAGATTGAGTTTGAGTGTATTATATATATATATATATATATATATATATATGAGCGCGTATTTTTTAGTGATATAAAATGTTTTATATTGTGTTTGCTTATCCATTGAGTTGTTTGTGAATTCTGGTCGGTATATAGGACGCCATGTTATCGATAGGGATTTCTAAACATTTAAACGAGGCAAGTCAACATAGTATTATTTTTAAATTGGGTAAATCAAATAATTTTACCTCTATTATATTTTATATACAAAGGAATAATTCTATAGAAATTATTAAAATGTATATAAATTGATTGTTTGGTTGTTTGAAAATTTAAATATATATAAGTTATATAAAAGCTGTTTGAATAATATTAATAAAAAACAGTTGTAAAAGAATAAATTATATAAGCAAATGAATTATAAAGTATGGAATTATAATTAATATTATTTACAATTGTGAAATAATCTGATGTACAAGAAATGAAAAAATATGAATATATTTTTAAATATGAGTTATAAATAAAAATTGGATTTAAATTGAGAATTTGGAAATTTGAATCATGTTGATTTTGACATTTGTTTTTCAAAAGTTAAGAAGATTATATTATTATAAATCAAAATAAGATAAGTAAATTTGGAATGATCTTATATAAGTAAAGTGAAATTAGCAAAATTATATAAGTAAAGGATTTATAAATAGGATTTATAAAAATAAAAAGGGATTTTAAAAGAATATAAAGCATTGAATTCACTACTGTTGTTAGGAAATAATAAGGGTGATGATTGCAGCATCATCAGTATCATTTTCGAGCTTCTGTGTGATAGATTTGCTACCAATAGTAAATTGAAATTGAAGTTTTGTTTTGATAAACAAATTTCAATTTAAAATCCAAGTTTGAATTGATAAATATAAGTGAAATGAGTTTTGTATTTATAATATGAGATAATAAATTTAATTTTGGTAAAGTTAAATTAAACGAATTGAAATCTAGATTGGATTAGATGAGTTATTTAAATGGAAATTAAAAGTGGTAAGTGATTATATAATTCGAATTTGGATGTTTGAATAAATAAGTTGTATAACTTATAAAGTGAGAAAATGTAAGTAAAACTAATTGTTAAATGGATAAACAATTTTGTTAAGCAAAACAAAATATGAATTTGGATAGTAATATGAAATTTGACTTAAGTAAAATTTAAATAAAATGACTTTAGGGATGAAATTTAAGCTAAGTCAAACAAAATGAAATGATGTGATGAAACATAACTTAAGTAATGATTGAATGATGTTGAAATGGATATTAACAACAAAAAGTAATAAAGTAAAGTGATGAATATGAATATGAATATGAATTTGAGGTATGTAATGAAATTCAACTTTAGTTGTAAAATGAGTTAGCTAATAAACATGGATTAGAAAATATTGTTGTTAAGAGTGGAATAAAGCTTAAGTTAAGAAGTGATGATAAAATTTGCATGGAAATATTGTATAAAAATGTGAATATAGTGAATACTAGAATTCAATCCAAATTAGATATCAACCAACTGAAATTAAAAGTGTTAAACCAAATTGAATGTAATGAAGTAAATATAAATGTTGATTGTAAATTAAATAAAGTTAGTTATGTTGGATATGCATTGTTTTAGTTGATTGAATAGGAATTCAATAAGTGTTAATAAAATGGAACTATTAAAATTGAACTAATAAAATTGAAAGCTAAATAATTGAATCCTAATTGATAGTAAGTGAATTTAAATAGAATTGAATTTAATTTAAATTTGAAAGTGAACGAACTTGAATGTAAATTAGTGAATGTAAACTAATTGAATATTAATAAATGAATGTTAATAAAATCCAATGTTAATGAATCAAATGTGAATAAATTGAAAATCAATTCAGTGAATATGAATGGGAAATGAATGAATATTGATTTGGTTATGAATTTGTTGGATAGAGATTGGTTTGTTGGATGATAGTTGTTTGATGGTTGGATTTGTTGCTTTTGATTGCATTTTCTATATTGGCATATATAGTTGTTGTATTGCTATACGTTGTATATTGATATTGCTTTCATTTATACATTTTCTCATTTGTTTGTTGAGTGTTTAATAGGTGTGGATGGCGTATGCTTTGCATTTGGAGCTCGCTTTCGTGCTATATTAGCCGTATATGCTCGCTAATAATATATAAGGTACATATCTCGGATTACATATCGTACTTTTATAAAAAAAATCCCTACGGGATGCCTCATCCTCGAAGATGAGATGTATATTTGTGATATATATATATATATATATGTATGTTGTGATCCTACTACGATCGAATCGCGCAGAGGAGGCTATGGCGAATTTTTTTGAAAATTTAAGGCGTTGGAAATTTTTGAAATTTTTTTTGATAACTAAAATTTTGATTTTGAGTTATAAAAGTTAAACGATTTTGGGAAAAGTTAAAATGTTTAAATGAATTTGATATCTAGTTTGAATGATTTGTTTTTGAAAAGTTAATGGATTTTTGTGACTTTTTCTTACTTAGTAATTTCGAGGACGAAATTCTGTTAAGTAGGGGAGAATGTAACGACCTAGAATTTCAGTCATTTGAAATTCGTATATTTAATTGATTTTAAATATTCAATAGTAAATTTTATAAACTGAACTTATATTTCGAATATAGTGATTTAATTGGATAATTAAATTGTTAATTTAATTCTGAAATTGCTGAAATAATTGAAATTTGAATTTAATGTGAATAAAAATGATTTATAAAGATGAATTAAATTCTATCTGAATTAGAATGATGTTAGTAAACTTTTGAAATTGATTTAAAAGTTAATCTACAGAAATTGAATATTTTAATATTCAATTAACGTGTAAAAATAGTCATTTTTCAAACAGTCTCAGATCTCGACGAAACCTTTTTCATTGGATCCGTAAGGTTATATTATTATAGGATTTCAAATTTTGTTTCAATCGGATTTACGGTTTTTCCGTGGCAAGCTAAAAGGCGTAGAAATTTGTTTAAGTAAATTTTAAATTTAAATAAGTCGATTCAAAAACCTATCTTCCAAATACGATCAAATTGGCTCCCGATATATGCTCCATTATGCTTGGAATAGGTGTAAACCATTATAAACACCAGGCGGCACGCTTCGATTGGAGTTTGAAAATTTTAACGATGAATAGTGTCACGGAAATTTCTATAAAAGGCAAGGTTTTTTATAATTTTCACAAAACCCTAATGCATCTAGGGCTAGCCGCCACTTTGATTTTCAATGGCGGAAAACATTTAAAACTTTCCCCCTCGATCTCTTCCAATCCGTCGACTATCAACAAAACTTTCTTCTGCAAAGTGGTAGAGCTCGGCACGATCGACAAATCCAACGGTGTTGATCGTCTAATTCGCGTCGTGGAGAGAGCTAGGGGCTCACGTACCTTCATTATTTGGGCGTGGTTTTCTAAGCACATTGGGGACCGAGTCGAGCATGGCTCAGGGTGTCGGTGGTGTTCGAGATGCTCTTCGAAAAGGCGTTGCTCGATCGATGTAGTCAGTCGTAGGAGGTGCGGCTATCAACTTTGTGCCGTGTGTATGGGTTTAAACGTGAACCTAGGGGAGTGAAAACGTGATAGAGGATGAAAAAGAATCACGGCCGTGATCTGTAGATTTTGAAACGAACGGTGCAGACGAAAGTAGATTTAAAATAAAAAAAGAAAATTGAAATTGATTATATATTTAAATTTGTATAATCTTTAAAATTGCATAACTTCTTCATACGAGGTCCGTTTTTGATGAAACAAGTTGCGTTGGGTCCGTACTGACGAGTACTGCACTCTAGAGCTAGTTTGGAGTTTTGGAGCTAGTGTAAATTTTGGGTAAAATTAAACGCTTGTTTAATTTTATTCGGAATAAAACATTGCAACTGCTATTGGAACCAAAGTGAGTACAACTCACTCTTTCTGACTCACTGATATTTTGATAAAAGTGAGAATATATTTTTATTTATGATGATTGAAGGTTGTTTGGATGATATATGATATATTATTTATATATTGATTGGTATTTGGATATATTCCTGCCTATTGGAGCAGATGAGACCCTATACGTTCCCGTGTATGAGCGAATGACCCTTTGTACGTGCGTCTGCCTCGAAGTGGACATTGTACACATATTTTAATATGCATATTTGTTGCAGGTGACAGGTAGGAGGGATCCAACTGGATTCCTCATCAGTATTAGTTTTAATTACAGATATTGTTATATATGCTATTATCATGTGATATATGATGATTTAGATGTTGTGATTGATGTATTTAGTGCTGTTGCAGCATTGAGCCTATTTTGGAATTTTTAAAATTGTTAAAGTGTTGATTTCCAAATTGAAAAGGCTTTTTAAAGTAATTTTGAAAATATATACTTTTTAATTGTTAAGTAAATGGATTTATTTTGAATAGATAAATGTCATAATTTTTATGTTATAAAAATTGTGATTTTGTAAAATATATTAAAATGTGATTTTTGAAATATGAAGTTGATTAATTTGTAAAATAGTTTAAATTGGGATTTTTTGAACTTATTATAAATGGTTTATATATGAGATTTATAAAATTGAATTTTTATAAATCAAAATGATGGAACTGTAAAGGATTTTTGTAAAATCAGAGTTATAAAGGATTTTATAAGTGAATAAGATTTATAAATTTATAACTGATGAAGTTATAAAGGAATGATTTTGTAAATAAGAGATTTATAGATAATTAACTTATAATAGGATTTTGGCACGTAAATGAGATATAAACGAGATAGGTTCATAAAGGAATTTTATAAATGGAAGTTTTTATAAATATAAATGGAATTTATAAACATTGTTTTATAAATGTGAAATCAATTGAATTTGATAAGTTAGATATGAAAGCTTATAAAAGGAATTTTATCCACGATTTTGGACAGTGGATAATCCTTGAAGTAAATATGTAGAAGTAATGAATTCGGTAAAGGAGATATATTCAGGATTTTGGATATTGGATTATCCTTTAAATTAAATGTGTAGAAATAATGAATTTGGTTAAAGAATTTTATTCACGGTTTTGGACAGTGAATAATCTTTTAAATTAAAAGACGGGTTTTGAAAACTGATCTTTAAAATGAAGTAAATGTTTTGAAGATGTTTTAAAACGTGTTAAGTATCGAATACATAGATTTCAACATTCGTTGTTGAAATATACGTTTTCGAGAAATAAGGAAATGATGAACTATAACAATGTTGTTATAGTATTTGATTTTCGAAAAGAGATGTTTTGTATAGTATATTTGATTTATATATCTATCTAATTTTCGAATCCCTATACTAGTGATTTTGGATTGTCTTAACGATGTTTTATGCAACATTAGTTTTGACCCAAATAAGTATGTATAAGAGAATATTTTTCTTAAAAAATTAAATATATACTTAATCGTGATTTAAGTATATGTAATATTTTCTAAATGTTGAAAATAAATTGAATTATGAATTACTTATTATTAAATAAGTGTATGGAAATTTTTTCCAATATTGAAATGGTTTTGAGATTATATCTTTTTAAAGATAATTTGAAGTGAATATTTGGAAAGTGATGTAATTAATAAAGATTAATTAAAAGGGTCTAGTGATAGCATATGGTGCTAAATATTTGTTTGCTGATTTGATAGTTAAATAACTGACTATTAAATTTGGCTATTTTTGTTCCTCCACTTGATGTGAGAACTATTTAGTCGCACACTTAGTACGTAGCCATCTGTGTAGGCTTGATTATCATTTGTGTTGAGGATATTGATTCGTGTAGTGTGGAGTATTACTCCAATCAATCAAGCTTCCTTCTTGGCCAAATGATAGCAAGTTGAAAGTTGAAGACGTGATAAGTCTATGAGACTTAGTTTCTGTGTGAGGTTGAGAAACACTTTTGCGTTGTTGGTGCGAAGAGACCGGGATCGGTTTATCCGAAAACCACTTAGGACAAACATTTATGCGACGATTGTGCAGGTTGGTTATGATGAAATTGATATTTAGGATTTACATAGTGGAGGACTACTTGTTGATCGTTTGGGGTTAAAATCCCAATATGCATCTAGTAGCAGTAGTCTTTTCGTTATGAAATATCCAATGCAAGGACTATTCGCTACTAATCCTAAGGATTTTCCCGACAGGATGTGGTAGGAAAGTACATTCGGTTTGTCCAGTTCCTAAACAACTTGTATGGATGTTTGTCTGACGTTGCATTGCTAAAGATTGCGTACATTGGTTTTTACAAACGTACATCAGTGGCGGCGGAGAAGGCAACTTCTCTTAGTTTAACACCCTCCTTGAGACGTATGAGCTTAAGTGTTATACTTTTGTAGAAGGCAATTAGTAGTCAACGGAAATGGCTGTATGGCATTCAAAGTGATGTGATATGTGATATGTGAAAGGTAATCGTTACCTCGAGCCTCATCAACCGGAAATGACCGAAACAGAGTTAGATGCAGCAAGGATAAGTGCGTCGCTCCTAAGTAGGATATTTCATCCTCTTCTAGATATATCTTTACACGCCATGACATCGTGTATCCGATTATTGTGGTTTGTATACTATAAGGGCCCTCGAAAAAGGTCGGTAACGACCTGAAGATGACATATTCGATACTATCTAGTTACAGAGGTAGGCCGGTCTTGTGTTGGTAGAGGAACTTTGTGGGATTCTATATTGTTCTGTTTGGTTCTCTCTTCTCTCTTTCTTCTCTTATCTTCTTTTTTCTTCTTTTCTTTCTCCTGACTTCTCTTCAGTCTATGCTTTTTGGGTCGGACATGTGTGGATTATTGACAATTCAAAAGGTACGGATTTGCGGGTCGCACACCCAATAGCCAAGGTGGAAACACAAGAGTCAATGTAAAGAGAGTAACACTAGAATTACAATAGGAGATGCAACATATACATGTACAAGGGGATGCACTGTACATTTATGCGAGTTTTTCACTGTAAATTGCATATTTATAGTTCTAGAAGTCTGATTTTGATGAAACGAAAAGTGGAATCCTTCATAGAATTAAGTCTATATTTTTTTGCAATGATAAAATTTAAGTTTTCACCTAAAATTCAAAATTTGACTAAGTTTGACCAAAAGTTGACCTTCAACGAAACTTTCCATTTGAATGTTGGTTACACACTTGAATCAGATTTGAATAATTACATTTTCGAAACTAACATTTTCCGTTTGAATATAAATGATTGTAAATTAAATATGAAACTGAAATAAATTTCAAATTCCTCAACAACAAATTTAGTTTGCATTATTCATCAAAAAATGTTAAATCATTCAACTTCAGTTTAATGGTATTGAACGTTTACTATTACAGTCACTTTGTACGGACTATTTCCGCTATTTAACATATGTAACTTTTGTTTGAATTCAAGTCTCCTATTCTTATAAAATTACACAAAAACATTCATTTTTTAATCACAACTTTGTTTTGTTTCTGTTACGATGTTTAAATCTAATTTATCACAAATGGATGATGCTCATATTGTATGAATTTACAATTAATTTCTCTTTATTTTAATTAAAAGTTTTCCAATAATTTCAATAGTAATAAGCTCAATATTAAATTAAAAAATGAACACAAATAGTACAACCACTTTTCTTTACATTTTATATATTCCAACATTTATTAGTTTATTTCATACAACAACTACACACGTTAATTATCAAATAAATGTTTCTTATCAACTTCTCGCAATAAATATTTTCTTATTAGAGGTCAACTTATCATATACAATTTAATAAATAAATTTAGGTTCCTCCTATTAAATAGCATTCATTTTATTATTTATTCACACTGACCCTTATTATTCAGTTGATGTTAATTATTACCTACAAATTAATATCATTGAATCAATTCCAATAATTGTTACCCACTCATCATATCAGAATTTGTCATATAAGGATTCATTTTGACTTCATATCCAATGGTTTTACATTAATAAATCGTTAAATTTATTTCTACCCATCTTTATTCAGAAATTTCGTTTAATTTAATAAATTCTAATCGATTAAAATATGGGTCGTTACAATCTCCCACACTCAAAACTTTTCGTCCCTGAAGAGGTACGAGATAGTAGAATATAAGAAAACAGAAAGATAAGATAGATTCAAAATACATAGTACCAGATGCAAGCAATAAATTCAAAACCATATAAATTTCATTTTCGAATGTTAACATTATACATTTTCATTACTTATTAACATCATTTTTCATTATTATTCTAATTAACTCCCTTTCAGTTTAGTTTATATTCTATTCAATTGTTTCAATTACTTTACATTCATTTCATTTACACTCGATGTATTCAATTTAAATTTATGACCTAAGTTCCCCTTTTTTCTCTTAAATCAAAATCCATTTAACTCATTTCATAAATTCACGTTAATAGCTTATTTCATTTATCCATTTCCAATAACTCTACTTAAGTTAAATTTTTATTTCATAATTTGACTTCAAACTTTCTTTTCTTAACACTCATACTCAACCAGTTTTAAATTTTGTTTTACGTATATTTATCAGATTTGGAAGTTCTAAAACTTTAAATTCTATGTTTTCAAACATTTATATCATAATATTCATATTCCATTTTTGTATTGAAATTATAAATCACAATCACTTTCATTCTTACTTTAGTTAAGATAAATTTCATTTAGCGTCCCAAATTCAGGTTTCATTTTGCTTAGCCAAAATGTTTAACCATTTTAGATTTGGTTTTAAATTCTATTTCTCTTAAATTTCAAGTTATACAACTCTTATGTCTTTACTTAAGTTTCTTTACAACTTAATTTAAAATTTCATTTTCACGTTTTATTTAAAACTCTTGTTATTTTATACATCTTATACAAGTTTACTAAGCTACATTTAATTTTTAAACATTCCTTACAATTCTAATCACTTATTTTCCTATTTAATTTACAACACTTTACAAGATATGGTTTATAATTTAGTTTACTTCCTAAGTTCACATTCAGCCACTTATAAGAATTCCTATCTTAATCATTGACTAAGTGTATACCCTTCTATTATAACACTTAATTTACACTTAGATTATAATATTTACACGACTTTATTCAAGTTTAATTATTTCAAAAGTTACAAATTTTTATTTAAAGACATTCTTTGTAACTTTGCTTTCTCATAAATCCAATTGACTTTCATTCAATTACTAAAATTGATTTTATTTAACTTTACCTTTCATACAATTCATCGTTCATTCGATTGGTTAACATTCACTTCAGTTTTATATTTAAGTTCATTTCGTTTCAAATCAAATTTATTTCATTTAACTCATTTTGTTAATTATTTTATTAACATTTCTTAAGTTCGATTTTTAATTCATTATGCTACTAAACAACATCCTAACTATATCCGATTTATAAATTTTCTTTATTAGTTTATTCAATTAATTCATTTTATTAACTAATTCATTAATTCAATTCATTTAACTCTGCTTAAGTTAAAATCTGTCTCATTCTTCACTCATTAATTCCATCTCAATTAAAATTGAATTTCACTTTTATAACTCATATTAGTGTCTCTCTTTACTATTAAAATTATCCATTAAACATTTCATTAATATTAACTTCCAATTCAATTGGAATTATTTCATTCAAATTTGTCACCTAAGGTCATTGTCATTTCCTTAAATAATATTCTTCATTTTAGTATTCAGTTTATTTATAAATCAATTCATACATATTAACATGTTATACACTTAAATCTATATTTATAAACATTTCCTCAATGACAATAAATGATAATACTCGAACATTATCACCTTGGACAAACTAAACATCAAAATTAACAATATAAATTTTCAAAAATAATACTTTTGTATATAATATAATCCTAATCAACAAAATAAACAACACAATATAAAACAATTTTTATAAAATAAACAAATACGCTCTCTCATAGGATGATTCAAGAATGGATTTTAGAACGAAGATAGAGATTCAAAATTTAAAGGAATCCTAATCAAAGACAATTCTAACTAAGAAGATAGGCTCGAAAGGCAGGAAGATTCTGTAATTGATTCTACTCATTCTAGGGTATTACTATCCTATCTCTAATGAGCTGTTACCCCATAGGCTAAGGTTTGTCGAAACCAATGCTCTGACACCAACTGTAACGACCCGCTGTTTCGAACCGTTCAAATCGATAATAAACCACCCATGTCAGACTTGAATTGTTCAAAACAGTAGATTCTTATATAAATTTGGGGGAAGTAAGAATCAATCACAAAATCAAAGACATAGAATATTACAACATCACGCAGCGGAATAGATATACATAGTAGTTCAAAAAGCTACTATATAAACATCAGAGTCTAAAGCAATACAACAGAAATATAAATACATAGAGGTTTGATAATGCATAAGAAATGACAAATATATGAACAGAAATAACTGAAATAACTGAAATAGCTAAATAGATAGATAGATCTCCAACCAGTCTCCAACTCCAAAAGATGAATCTCGAATGCTGTGATACTCAGGCTGACCCGAGTATAAAGCAAAAACCAAACACTCGAGTCAAGATTAACATTCTTATGTAAGTAAATTAACTCAAGTGAAATGCAATAATAACTCAAAGGATGCTTGGGATTCCCGTTCTTTAGGGATCTGTTAAACTATCTACATATATAATAGAATACGCTACATAGATAGTGTCTATCATAAAGTAAAGTATTAAAATAGCGTTAAGGCATTACCCATATCCCTCTTAACACAGTTTTATATAAATATTGTAGTCTACATAGTCCTGTATGCTCCACCATAAACTGGTGGGATACTCAGGGAGCAATCCATAGGTACGATACAAACGAAAGTCATAGTGGGATCGATCGGGATAAATATGACAAGGCACACGAGGCAATGCTCAGGGTAGGATTCTACCGTTTTGCACTCCCGGACTGGTGGTGACGCATAGCAGCTACTACCGCCCACCTCGACACACCACCATAATAAAAAGTGTGCACCAATCAAATCATAAAGTAATAGATATGGTTTCGAAGAAGCGTGTTTGATAGGGGGAGCGACCCCACTTGGCCTGGTATAGCTCCTGTTTCAGTCATTTTAATTATCACCCGAAAGTCAAGGTTATGCATCATCGTTCTCTTACTTCATTCTAGCAGCGTTCGCCAAACCATCCTACTTTGTTTTGGATTTCTCCACCACATACACAGTTGTTAAAGTGGTTTTCGGTATTGGTAGAGAGTATGACAATATCTGATCCTAGTCTCTTTAAAAACTAAATGCTTATTTCACATAGTGGTCATTTTTATAAAACATTTAAATAATAAATCTTAAATTATAATTTAAAATCAATACTAAAATATTTAACTTCAATTATATTTTAGATTTAAACATTTATCTTACAATTCAAATTAAATCAAATTATTACATTCCAAAAATCATATCTTTAAAACTTAAATAAAATCTTATTTAAAGTTTAAATACTTTAAATAAAATTTAATTACAAATTATTCTCCACTTAACTTCTTAAAGTTTATTTATTAAAACTATTATATAAAATTCAATATTTATTATTAAATTAAAACTATATTAATTATATTAAATCAAAATTATATTTATTATATTAAATTAAAAATATATTAAACATTTTATTAAATTAACTTTTCAATTTATTAAATTATATATTTTTAAAACCAAATAGAATTATAAGTTAAAAACTTAAAATTACATTTAAACTATAATTAGCTTATAATTTCAAACTTTAAAACATATAAAAATATTATCATTTTCCAAATATAAATTTTCAATAAAATCATTAAATTAAATTAAATTTTAAAAATCAAATTTATTAAATCAAAACATACTTTATAATATAGAAAATAATTTCAAAATAATTTAAAACCGACCAATGGTGTCTATATATAATTTTCTACCCTATAGTCAAGTGATTGGGTATATATCATTTTAACCCAAATTATAATTTAATTTTCAGGTATATATCATTTCAACCCGTATCAAAAATTAATAGTTTCAAATCAATAAAATCGCTTGGGTCTACCGTTTCAACCCATAATAATTTTTCCTAATCTAAAAGATCATTCGGGTACGTATCATTTCAACCCATAGTGATTTTTCTAACATCTAAAGGAACTTGCAATGTGATTGAAATAATAATAATATGACATATACAAAAAGGGTGCTTGAAAATGTGATTTAACAAATAAAATAACATAACAATAACCATACATGTTTCATAGCATAACACATAGCAACAAATTACATATCTTGTAAATCGGCATATCATATATGTGCCAAACAAACATATTATCTATATGTTAAATTATATGTCAAAGGGGAACATCATATCAATATATAAAAAAATACTAACAAAATTCCTAGCTAAAACTAACATTTCAATGACATTTCAATTGCCATCAATTCACTAACCATAACCATGTTAGTCGTGAGTGATTTCTCACCTTTCGTGGCGACGAAGGTGATAACAACACAATGAATATAGAGTAGAGATCACAAGCTAAACAAATCCAAATCCAAAGTAATAACAAGATCCAAAGCAATATAAGATCCAAACAAAGCAATGATGCGAACAAGATTGCAACAAATATCTTTCTTCTTTTCTTCTTTTTATTTTCTTTTTTTAAAAGAGAGGGGGAAGAGAAGAGGGAGCATAGGGTTCGGTCTATGCATGCAAAGAGGTGTAGTGCTCAGCCAAAGTGGATAGGTGGTGGTGGTCGACTTCGAATGATCGTCGATTTCACCAAAATCGTACCTGAAAATAGGTCATCTTTAAGAAAAGTTTTAACCAGAATATTACTGAATCTGTAACTAGAATGTTGTTAAAAATTCTTTTCTCTATATTTCAAGAAAATAATCACTCAAAAAGCTTTTATCTTGAGGAAGTTATGGTCAAAACAAATAGAGGTGTTTTATGAGTTGAAAATCTGAGTATATAACTTTGAAAAGATTTGAGTTTTTGGCATATCAACTTAAGGAATTTGAAGAATTGATCTAAAAGAAAGTTGAAGCCACTAGAAAATAAATAGTTTGAAATTAAAGAATGACACTTTCAGGCCAGAAATGAAGAAGTTCTTTTGTAATGAAAATGGGAAAGAAAGAGGGAAGGAGAGGAGAGGAGAGGGAAAAGAGAGGAGAGAGGAGCGGAGATTGGAGTTTTAGTTTAGGAATTTAAGGATTTAGGAATTTAGGCTATGGGAGAGGAGAGAGGAAGGAGAAGAATACAGAGAAGTTTTTTGGAGGGAAGAATTAACGAAGTGAGAAAGATTGTATGTGCTTTGTTTCATCAGAAGTGTATATAGGTGAATGGGTGAGGCCCTTTAGTTTCTAATTGTCCATTAGTATCCCTAGGAAGCCTAATAGTCATTAGGAAGCCCAATAGAAGAGGCGGAAAACCCAAGAGTCAATGTACAGAGAATAACACTAGAATTAAAATAGGAGATGCAATATATAAATGTACAAGGGGATACATTGTACATTTATGCAAGTTTTCACTGTAAATTGCATATTTACAGTTCTAGAAGTCCGATTTTGACGAAACAAAAAGTGGAATCCTTCTTAGAATTAAGTCTAGATCTTTTTACAATGATAGAATTTAAATTTTAAAACTTTTAAATTTTCACCTAAAATTCAAAATTTGACTATGTTTGACCAAAAGTTGACCTTTCACGAAACTTTCCATTTGAATGTTGGTTACACACTTGAATCAGATTTGAATAATTACATTTTCAAAACTAACATTTTTTGTTTGAATATGAATGATTATGAATTAAATATGAAACTGAAATAAATTTCAAATTCCTCAACAACAAATTTAGTTTGCATTATTCATAAAAAAAATGTAAAATCATTCAACTTAAGTTTAATGGTATTCAACGTTTACTGTTACAATCACTTTGTACTGACTATTTCTGCTACTTAACATATGTATCTTTTGTTTGAATTCAAATCTCCTATTCTTATAAAAACTACACAAAAAACGTTCATTTGTTTTTTTTTATCACAACTTTGTTTTGTTTTCATTACGATGCTTAAATCTAATTTAACACAAATGGATGATGCTCATATTATATTAATTTTCCATTAATTTCTCTTTATTTTAGTTAAAGGTTTCTAATAATTTCAATTGTAATAAGCTCAAGATTAAATTTAAAAATGAACATAAACAATACAACCACTGTTTTCTTTACATTTTATATATTCCAATATTTATTAGTTTATTTCATACAACAAATACACACATTAATTATCAAATAAATGTTTCTTATCAACTTCTCTCAATAAATGTTTTCTCATTAGAGTTTAACTTATCATATACAATTTAATAAATAAATTTAGGTTTCTCCTGTTAAATAGCATTCATTTTATTATTTATTCATATTGACCCTTATTATTCAGTTGCTGTTAATTACTACCTACATATTAATATCATTGAATCACATTCCAATAATTGTTACCCACTCCTCATATCACAATTTGTCATTTAAGGATTTATTTTAACTTCATATCCAATGAGTTTACGTTAATAGAATATTAAATTTATTTCTACCCATCTTTATTCAGAAATTTTATTTAATTTAACAAATTCTAGCAGGTTAAAATATGTGTCATTACAATGATGGTGGCAAGTAGGATTGCTAGTATAGGTTTCATCAATTGGTTACTAGCTCGTGATATGTGGTTATGTAATTAAGTATCTTCCTATGGAAAACTTTGCATTTGGTGGTATGTTGCTTTGGAAGCTTGAAATCTGTTTTCATTGTGATTGTAACATGAGTGTTGGTTGTTGAAAGTTTTTCATGTTTATGATATTTTTGGCTTTTTGTCTTGAATGGAATTGTGTTTGTCTAATGTAGTGGTCGTGTTAGCGAAATGCTAGACTTTGAGCTGTGTTAGTATGTGCTATAATGTAAAGTTGTTGAAGCATCCCACCTCACACCTATTTTATTTCTAATATAAAGTGGACAGTCCACTATAAAATTGACTTTCCTTCTAAAATATCGAACAATTCCAATATTAACATTCACATGTCACTTTAGCTAGTGGTGTGACACTTTGGCTGAATTTATCTCATTCTTAATTATTATTTTTAAAATCCAATTTTACTATTTAAGCAATCCCTAGTAGTGACAATTATTTATACTAATTCCCTTCGTCAAAATTATACCACATTAGGACTTATGAAATTTAGATTTGGTCAAAATATCAACTCATCCACATTCAACTTATATAATTTAAATACAAAGTTCCCAGTTCAATAATAACAATTATTATTAACCGAACTGCTCTGGTTAGAGACTATGACTTTGAGATTACTATAGTTGACCATGATACTAACCCACATAACTACGGAGATGAAACCTCTAATGAATAGTGTTTCACTTCCAAAGCTTCAACTAGTCGTTCGATGGACGTCATGTCACAATTTAACTATAATTAAAGTGGGGTGTCCATATTGAAGCGCAATAGTATTCTTAAGTTGAGAGAACTCTGTAATATTTGCACTTTGATATTCTATATTTGACCTTAGTTATATTAACTATCATGACCGAGATTTTTGACCCTCGAAAATCGACATCAATACGTCCACTGTATAACATGCCAAGCAATCGAGTGTCGGAAATACCAGATCGTTAGTGGAAAAGAAGAAAGAGGTAGAATAAGAAACAGAAACAACAACACAGAATCCCACAATCGCATCAGAACAATATATAATAGATAATAACATGTCTTTGTACAAAAAGAACTACAACTGTTATTTTCACATTACATCATCAGAATACAACACATCAATAACTTAATACTGGACAGTTATAATAGCATTTCCTCACAAGTGCTGAATATACAGCCTACAATACACAGCGGAATATAATCAAGTACGTGGGATACGTCTTCATCATCCAGCTCATAACTTGAGCTTCATAGCATCCTAACCTGAATCTGTAATACTCGGTCTGACCCGAGCATTATAATAAAATAACACCTGAGTCCATCTGGAAAACCAGCGTGAGAAAACACACTCAATTTGAATTATTAAAGTTATCAAAATCTTTTGAAAACAAAGGTATCCTGTAAGACCGCGTCACACATAAACACGATGGGTTTTTACCTTATGATAACCAAAACAATTTTTATCAAAATCATCTAATATTATAATAGTGTCTAAGTACAAATACTTATTCAAATAGCCAAAATTGTTACGTTAATTAAATTCCAGCATATTAGGCTCTACAATCAAAAACATAAAGGGCATGTATTGGAGAATGGATTCCATACGAATGACTAGGCACTGGGTTACTACCGATCACAGTACACATCTAGAAAAATGTACAAAATAAGTAGAAAACAAATATACACACACACACACATGGGTGGGTCGACCTGGGCACTAAGGCGGTCGACCGCTCGGTCGACCCACCTTTCTTATTTACAAACGAACGTTCGTTCGAACGTTCCAAAGCCAATTGGTGGCTTGTTTTGCATTCTTCTGACTAATCCAGTCCATCTATTTTTGCATCCGATGGTTCCTATTCAGCCTATGACGTAATTGCATCCTTTTCAATCCCCAAATCCAACGGTCCGAGATCCACTTCTACTCCAATATATAGACTTCTAGACCTAACACTTTTCTCATTCTAGGTTTTCTCCAATTGAGTTCACCTTTCTAGGAAGGACCCTAAATTAAATAATTTTTTCAAAGGAGAAAATTGTTATAAATTGAATTATTTTACAACTCTAAGTGGATCTGGGAAGACCAAATGAAGAGGTTAGGATCAGAGGTGAGTGATTGTAATTATTTTAAGATTTCTTTAAGAAAATTAAAATAATAGTGTTTCCAATAGTTGTAGTTTTACTACGATTTTTGAAATAGCCTTTTTAGTAGTTTATTTACAGGGTTTAGAACTATTTTTAGTCTATTCCTTTCAGCTATTCTTTTGAGTAATTTTAGTTTATTTCTGTTAATTATAGCTTTTCCGTTTATTTACAGCTTATTTACAGTATTTTAGTTTATTTACTGCTATTTATACATTATTTACATCTTCTTTCTACGCTTTGGATTTTCTTCTATTTTCAATTTTCTTTTATTCCTCCTTCTTCTTTCCGTATGGATTAGAATAGGATGAACGCGAATATGGATTAAATTGTAAGAAAACTAGAATAATGGAATATAAGATGTAAATTTCAAAAACTGTAATAAAAATAGAATTGGACTGAAATTATGCCTTATTATGACGTCAATTGAACTGAATTAAAAAGATTGGCCTAGTTATAACTTAAAATTATAACTAAAAAAGAGTAAAAGATGAAAGAAGCTTATTTTCATACTTAGACCTTGGGTTAAGTAATAAGCATGATTATAACGTAGGTTATAATAAGAAAAAGAATGGAATAAGGCTTATTTTAAGACTTAGGAGAAATTAATAAGCACTGATGGTAGAGAAAAATGTAAAGGCTTTTTTAAATAAATTACCTAAGTTAATGAGCAAAGGTGAAAGTAGGAATTGTACCAAATAGCATTCCTTATTAGATAGAATGGTGGTCTCACATTAGCTTGGAGCGAGACGAGGGCACGATTATGCTAAAAATGGAAGGAATTGGTCAATTAGAAGACCAATTCACGGAGGATTTGGATAAGGGGCACAATTAAATATTGTTTGGATGACGGGGCAGTACCAACAGCATTTCTCCTATTTTCTATGGACCATGGTGATCTCACGTTAGCCTGAAGTGGGATGAGCGGAACGCTTATGCTGGAGTTTAAGGTAATAAGAAGACCCAACAGGTGGAGCAAAAGGTAGCATCGGCATGGTGGCAGTTACGCGTGCAACCTCCATTCGGGTGCTCAGTAATAGCTATGTGTTCCAAGCGCTTAGTATGGGTGTCTTTCGTGGACACCATTGCCTTCTATATAGGGAACTATAAATGTCGTTCGGATCCACAGTGGTTGCTCTGTGCATCTTTCATAGATATTATTAGCTGCTGTGTAGAGAGTTATATAGCGTTCGGTCCACAGTAAGGTCTATGGAGTAGCAGGTTGATCAAAAAGGTTAGAATTAGGGTTACATCCTAATTACAGGATTAGGAATTTGGCCTAATCAAAGAAGAACTCAAGGACAAGTGAAAGCAATCAAAGTTAACCTATCTTATAAATTGAGCAATATTTAATCGTGCTTATTTCCAGTTTATTTCTTTTCTACTTCCTTTGATATCCCTATTTATGCTAGAACTGTTGTAGAGTCTATTACTTTTCTCTTGCTTAAAGACACTAGTAATTACTATCATTCACTGGACTTTTAGTCTGACCAAATCCTCTATTTTTCCCTTTCCCCCATAGGCAATCAAGGGAGAAGTCAGTAGATTACTGCTGCTTGGAGTTTTCTTGATGGAGACTTCTACTATGTACTTCTTTTATTTTCAGCTTCTGTTCTTTCTATATACTAGCTTATTATGATGGATATCATGTACTTTTTTATTTTTAAGATTATGGGTTTTTGTTTCATGAGACATATTAGATTTTCATACATGTATGTAGTATTTGATATTTGACTTATTTATGAAGCAATTATGAAGTTTTGTTTTAATTAAGTTATTATTTTAAGTTTCCGCTGTTTTTATCTATATTTGTCTTGTGAATCTTAGCCTCTGTTAGCTTTAGTTATACCTACAACACACAATGCCTTTTAAGTGTCCTTTTGGGTATATTAAGGGGTGTGGCGTGCTACACTTGGTATTAGATGTTACGGTTACAGGATTCCAAAAAATTTATTATTTTTCAAAATAACTTGATTTAAAAGTATTTTTCAGAAAAGAACTTTTAGAAATGATTTTTCAGTATAAAAGAATGTTTATAAAAATCCCCTCATAAGTTCAGCTCAATCTTCCTTTGACTCTTTCCTAAACTATCTTTTTCTTTTCGTAGAATGGCTAATGTCCCGAACCTTCCCGAGGGCATTCCAGTATTAGCCTGGTTTCATAGGTACTTACAAGCCACAACTCCAGAGGTGCAAGGGCCTGTGCCCATTCCTGCACCAATGGGTGGGAATCCCATCAACCCATCTATCGCCATCAATTTCTCTAAGCTTTGTAAAGATTTTGTGAGTTTGAGCGGGAAGACTTTTTTGGAAAGGAGACTTATGTAGAGGCTAGAGCCTGGCTTAGGGACACAGAGAGGATTTTTGGTCTTTTGGGATTGGATGGTCAGCAGCGAGTTCAGCTATGGGAGCTGAGGAGGAATCTTATTGGTGGGAGGTGATCGAGATGGAGGGGGATGGATTTCGAAAGCGATTCGATAGGAAGTTTCTATCTCAGGCGAAAGAGAGTGTTCAGCTAGAGAGGTTTATTAATTTGAAGCAAGGGAGTTTGTCTGTTAAGCAATACATCAATCAATTCAATGAGCTGTCACAGTTTGGTATGGATTTGGTGAACACACAGCATAAGAAATCTATGAGGTTTGCAAAGGGATTGAATCAATCCCTTCAGGGGCTACTGCTGACTCATGTACCGATGGGAGCTACTTATGAGTCTTCGGTCAAGATGGCGCTTATGTCAGATACAGTCAAGGAGGGAGAGTCTAAAGAGGAGGTTAATTCAGAAGGTTCAAAGAAGAAGTGGTGGTAAATGAATAAGAAGAATAAAGGTGATGGTCCTCAGAAGCAGATTAAGAAGAGAATAAAGTGCCATAGTTTTGGGAAGGTTGGACATATTGCCAAGGATTGCTGGAAGGAGAATATGAAGGGCAAGTGCTATACTTGCAGGTGTCCCAGTCATTTGAGTAAGAGTTGTCCCTAGGGAGCGAGTGCACCAGTTGCATAGATTCAGGCATTAGACACAGCACCTTCCAGTAGCATTCCAGATTGAGGAAGGAAAGTCACAGTTGAAGGTTTGGTTTCTATATTTGATTTTCCCATTCAAACTACATTTGATTCTGGAGCATTACATTCTTTTATCTCTAGTTCTCTAGTAGATTGTTTGCACTTGGACATATCATTAGTAGTTGACCCCGTTATTGTTTCAAACCCCATAGGAGGATTGACACACTTATCTATGGTTTGTAGGGGTTTGAAAATCTTTATCCTAGGAGTAGAATTTGATAGTGACGCCTACGTTTTGAGATTCACGGGGCATGGGATGATGTTAGGGATGGATTCGCTATCCACACATGGAGCTATATTAGACTGCGAGAGGAGAGTCGTTAGACCTGAGACTTGCAGTGGTAGGACTATGGAGGTATCTTGCAACCCGCAAGGGTTACTCATGTTGAGATTTCTCTATTCCCTCGATTCATCGTCATTAGAGTTGCATTCAGCTCCTATCGTCAGAGATTTTGCAGACATCTTTGAGGAGGTTAGGGGACTGCCTCCTAAGAGAGAGATTGACTCCAGGGTTTATTTAACCGAGAATGCCAAGCCAGTAACATTACCTGTGAGGCACATAGCACCTAGGGAGAGGAAAGAATTGAGTAAGCAGATTCGTGAGCTTTTAGAGAAGGAATTCATTAGAAGGAGCTTATCGAAGTGGGGAGCGCTAGTCGTCTCCGCCACTAAGGTGGATGGTTCTCTCCGACTTTGCGTGGACTATAGGGAATTAAATAAGCTCACCAAGAAGAACCGATATCCACTCCCTAGGATTGATGATCTTTTTGACCAGTTGGTAGGTTCTTCGGTTTTCACTCAACTTGATTTAACCACGAGATTCCATCAGCTTAGATTCGCTAATGATAGTATAACTAAGACTGCCTTTAGGACACCAGATGGATTCTTCAAGTGGTTGGTTATGCCTTTTGGGCTAACCAATTCTCTAGCCTATTTCGTTGATTTGATGAGCTGCGTCTTTAGGGATGTCCTAAATCATCTTGTGGTAGTATTCATGGATGATATCATCGTATTTTCCAAGAATATGGAAGAGCACGTTGTTCATTTGGGAGAGGTTCTTAGCACACTTCGTAGTCATCATTTGAGAGCTAAGTTTTCGAAGTGTCATTTTTGGAGAGAGGAAGTTCATTTTTTAGGGCATGTAGTCTTGAAGGAAGATTTGGTTGTTGACCCCGCCAAGGTTATTGCAGTGCAAGATTGGAAGGCCCTCAAGAACATTACCGAGGTTAGGAGCTTCCTTGGATTTGCCGACTACTATAGGAAGTCCATTTGGGACTTTGCCAAGATTTTGGCACCACTCACACGCCTTACTAAGAAGCATAAAGATTTCATGTAGGACGTGGACTGTGAGGATTTCTTCACAAAGCTTATGAGAGCCCTTACTAGTGCACCAGTGTTAGTTTTGCCCGATGGAGCTAAGCCTTTCACTATATACATTGATGCATGTGGGACGGGTCTAGGAGCGGTGTTGATGCAAGAAGGGAGGGTAGTGTGTTATGGTAGTAGGCGGTTGAGGATGCATGAGAAGAACTACCCTAACCACGATTTGGAGTTTGCTGCCATAGTTTTTGCACTTAAGGCTTGGAGGGACTACTTGCTTGGAGAGAGGTTTGAGCTTTTCACCAACCACAAGTCATTAAAGTACCTATTCTCACAGAAGGAGTTGAACTTAAGGCAACAAAGGTGAATGAGTTTTTAGCCTCATATGATTTTGAGATAGCTTATACCCCTGGCAAGGGTAATGTGGTTGCGGATGCACTGAGTAGAAAGAAAGCCACCCTTAGTCCTTTGTTCGTAGAGTGAAGGAGCTTGGAGTTTATTTCTACCTTTGATTTTAAGCCCTCTACGGACATTACTCTCGGATTGTTGGCAACATTAGAGGTGAGGCCTACCCTTATGGATTAAATCGGCTCAAGGCAGTAGGAGGATTCGGTGCTCATGGACACTATGAATAGGATTAGCCGAGGAGAGGTCTCGAGACATCTCCAACGCTATTCCATTGATAGCAGAAGGTGGCTTAAGAGAGATGGGAGGCTTTGTGTTCCATGCGCCAGTGACTTGTTGAGAGCGGTTTTAGAGGAGGAACATCATTCCCGTATTACTATTCATCTGGATGGTGACAAAATGTATCGGGATATGAAGAGAATGTTCTTTTAGGGTGGTATGAAGAAGGACGTGGCGGAATTCGTAGCTAAGTGTTCCATACGTCAAAGGGTAAAAGCAGAGCAGCAGAAGCCCGGTGGATTACTTCAGCCCTTAGATGTGTCGGAGTGGAAGTGGGACAGTATTTCTATGAATTTCATTGATGGTTTACCCCATTTAGAAAGGGGAACACTAGCATTTGGGTGATTGCTGATAGGTTGACCAAGAGTGCTTATTTCATTCCAATTAAGAGTAAGCGTACTACTTCATATTTGGCATCCTTGTATATTCGAGAGATCCATTTACACGAAGTTCCTTCTAGCGTTGTTAGTGATAGAGATCCCATTTTCACTAGTGAGTTTTGGAGAAGTTTACGGGAGGCGCTAGGGACACAACTTAGGTTGAGTACGGCCTATCACCCCCAAACAGAAGGCCAAACGAAGAGGGTAAATAGGGTGCTTGAGGATTTGTTGCGGATGTGCATTTTGGACTTTGGAGGAACTTGGGAGGGGAAAATTCCGTTGGTTGAGTTTGCGTACAATAATAGTTACCAAACAAGTATATAAATGGCACAATTTGAGGCTTTATATGGGAGACCTTGCAAGTCCCCATCATGCTGGGTAGAGTTTACGGAGAAGTTATTACTTGGACCCGACATGGTTAGGGAGACCTCTGAGAGGGTGGATTTGATTGGACGACGGATGAAAACTACTCAAGATAGACAAAAGTCATATGCGACAAGCAGAGGAGGGACTTAGAAGTTTGAGGTTGGAGACTTAGTTTTTATCAAAGTATCCCTACTTAGGAAGATGGTAAGATTTGGATCAAATGGAAAGTTAGCCCCTATATTTGTTGGACCATTTTCTATCGTAAAGAGTGTTGGGAAGATGGCTCACCGAGTAAGGATACTTGATAGGCTCGCAGGAGTGCACGACATTTTCCATGTTTCGCACTTGCGAAAGTGCTTACATGACTCGGCGGAGGTTGTAGAGCCTAGTCAACTAGAGGAGGTGGAGGTATAAAGGAAAAATTCTGTTCGACATATCCCTATGAAGATTGTTGGAAGAGACACCAAGCGACTAAGGAATAAGGATGTTCCACTGGTGAAGGTGCAATGGGGAGATGATGTTGCATACGCCACTTGGGAAGCAAAAGAGAAGATTCATACTCCTATCCTCATCTTTTTTATAGTAAGTTTTAGAATTCATTTTTCCATCTTTAGATTTGAATAAGTTCTTTCCTTTATTATCCTTTGGGAGGTAGAACTTAGGATTTAACCTATGGAAGGCAGGATTTGATGTAAACATGTTAATAGGACATGTTATGAATTATGTATGCTAGTGATTGCAAGTGTTTGCTAGTGGATGCTAATGAATGCATATAGGTACACCAGGCGCTATTATTCCTTAGGGATCGACCTAACTATGACACTAAAGCATATGCATATGGATGTTTGTGCATTTTTATTTTATTTCCATGGTTGCTATAAATGGGTGTTTATCACATGATTGTTGCATTTGGATGATGTTTGTGGCATGCATATAGAATTATCAGTTATCATTAGGAAAATTTTGCATTCATTTGGATACATGGCATGGACATGATTGCATAAAAGGAGGTCAACTGAATTAGTGGACCGCCTAATCTTTTGCATTAGTTATGGACGTTTTCACTACACTAATTGCATAAGTATCATAAAATTGCATTAGAAAAACTTAAGGACAATGGATAAATGGTTGATGATTGAGTAGTTGGTTATAGAATTGGATGAAAAAATTTAGTACATTCTTTTATCCTTAGAGATTTCGGAGACGAAATCCCATAAGGAGGGAAGAATGTAACAACCCGAAATTTAACCAATAATAAGTAATTCATTAATTAATTAGATAATAAAATAACTTTGTGAAATTATCATAATTAAGCCATGGAAGTTGCAGCATTGTATCCGAGGTAATTTTCTGGTCAATTTCCATATATAGAACGTTAGAAACCGAGCTAATATGACCAAATTATGAAATAAACAAAATAAGCGAAAAAAGAGAATATATATATATGGGTAGGTCAACCTGGGCACCAAGGCGGCCGACCCGCCTTTGTTATTTACGAACAAACGAACGTTCATTACTTTGAACGTTCCAAAGCTTATTGGTGACGTGTTTTGCATTCTTCTGACTAATCCGGTCCATCTATTTTTACATCATATGGCTCATATTCAGCCTATGACATGGTTACATTCTATTCAATCCCCAAATCCAACGGCCCGAGATCCACTTCTACCCCTATATATAGACCCCTAGACCTAACACTTTTTCTCATTCTAGGTTTTCTCCAATTGGGTTCACATTTATAGGAAGGACCCTAAAAAGAATAATTTTTCCAAAGGAGAAAATCGTTATAAATTAAATTATTTTACAACTCCAAGTGGATCCGAAAAGACCAAAGGAAGAGCTTAGGACCGGAGGTGAGTGATTGTAATTATTTTAAGATTTCTTTAACTAATTTAAAATAATAGGGTTTCCAGTAGTTCTATTTATACTACGATTTTTGGAATAGCCTTTTAAGTAGTTTATTTACCGTTTTTAGAACTATTTTCAGTCTATTTCCTTTCAGCTGTTCTTTTCGGTAATTTTAGCTTATTTCTATTAATTATAGCTTTTCCATTTATTTGCAGTTTATTTATAGTATTTTAGTTTATTTACTGTTATTTATACGTTATTTACATCTTCTTTCTACTTTTTAAATTTCCTTCTATTTTCAGTTTTCTTTTGTTCCTCCTTCTTCTGCTCGTATGGATTAGAATAGGATTAACGCAAATATGGATTAAATTGTAAGAAAACTGGAAAAAAAATGGAACATAAGATGTAAATTCCAAAGACTATAATAAAAATGGAATTGGACTGAATTTGCGCCTAACGTTAATTGGACTGAATTAAAAAAATTGGCCGAGTTATAACTTAGAATTATAACTAAAAAAGAGTAAAAGATGAAAGAAGCTTATTTTCAAACTTAGACCGTGGGTTAAGTAATAATCATGATTATAACGTAGGTTCTAATAAGAAAAGGAACAAAATAAGGCTTATTTTAAAACTCAGGAGAAATTAATAAGCATGGATAGTAGAGAAAAATGTAAAGGCTTATCTAAATAATTTACCTAAGTTAATGAGCAAAGATGAAAGTAGGACCTATACCAAGTAGCAATCCCTATTAGACAAAATGGTGGTCTCACATTAGTCTAAAGCGAGGCAAGGACACGCTTATGGCAAAAATGGTAGTAATTGGTCAATTAGAAGTCCAAATCACGGGAGATTTGGATAAGGGGCGCAACTAGATATTGTTTGGATGACAGGCCAGTACCAACAGCATTTTTCCTATTTTCTATGGACACGCGGTGATCTCACATTAGCTTGAAGTGGGAAGAGGGGCATGCTTATGCTAGAGTTTGAGGTAATAAGAAGACCCAATAGGTGGAGCAAAAGGTAGCATGGGCATGGTGACAGTTACGCGTGCGACTTCCTTTCGGGTGCTCAGCAATAGTTATGAGTTCCAAGCGCTTAGTATGGGTGTCTTTCATAGACACCATTGCCTTCTATGTAGGGAGCTATATATGTCGTTCGGATCCACAGTGATTTCTCTGTGCATCTTTCGTAGATACCATTGGCTGTTATATGTGGAGTTATATAGCGTCTTGTCCGCAGTAAGGTCTATAGAGTAGTAGGTCGATGAAAAAGGGTAGAACTAGGGTTACATCCTAATTACAGAATTAGGAATTCAGCCTAATCAAAGCAGAACTCAAGGACAAGTGAAAGCAATCAAATTTAACATATCATATAAATTGAGAAATATTTAATCGTGCTTATTTCTGGTTTATTTCCTTCCTACTTCCTTTGTTATCCCTATTTATGCTAGAACTATTGTAGAGTCTATTACTTTTATCTTGCTTAAAGACTCTAGTAATTACTATCATTCACCAGACTTTTAGTATGACCTACTCCTCTATTTTTCCATTTTCCCCCCATGGGCAATCAAGGGAGAAGTCGGTAGATTACTGCTGCTTGGTGTTTTCATGGAGGATTTTTCTACTATGTACTTCTTTTTTTTCCAGCTTTGGTTCTTTCTATATACTAGCTTATTATGAGGGATATTATGTACTCTATTTCTTGAGACTATGGATTTTTGTTTCATGAGACATATTGGATTTTCATATGTGTATGTGGTGTTTGGTATTTGACTTATTTATGAAGCAAGTATGAAGTTTTATTTTAATTAAGTTATTATTTTAAGTTTCTGCTGTTTTTATCTATATTCGTCTTGTGAATATTAGTCTCTATTAGCTTTAGTTATACCTACAATACAACACGGCTTTTAATATGTCATTTTGGGTATATTAAGGGTTGTGGGATATTACAACACTTCACTGCTCCATCTTCGATTTCATGCTCGGGTCTTCACTTCGAAGACGTATTCGTTGGATCGAAGTGGTTTTCGAATATCTTATCCAATCCCCATCCCTTCGAAACAACGTTCGATATTTTCGATAAACTCAACCCTGGTTCTTTAGCGCATAAACAGACGAAAATAAGATTGAAGATCTCCTCCTAACCGTAAGTGGACGGATTTCCTTATCATTGTCCTAGAAGAACGAAATGAGTTTATACGTACAGTATAGCACCTTTCGACAGTAACTGCACCATATAATACCCGTGTTTCTCCTAGATATTCCTAAAGTTATGTTTTGGGTCCAGATTTGATAGTCAGTTATTTAACTATCAAATAAACAATCACTCAACCAAAAGTTTCATTTTCCACTGAGCACACTAAGTCTCACTTAATTTAATTCTAATAAATTAAATCTCTTTATCAAAAGGTATGCACTTATCTTATCGGGTACGTACGTTCACTAACCATTCTTTTCAAAAATATTTGAAAACATTTTAAAATAAAAATTGAAAGCACCATGAGGTATCAACCATGGATTCACAGCTCAATGATTACGTCTCTATCTCGGAGAAATTCAAACTTAAGTACAGGCAATCTCTGCCTCCGATTTTGCCATGAAAGCATACTATTACTTACCAAAAACTTTATTTAATAATTTTCTCAAAATAATACTTATAAAATTTCTATATAAATTCCCAAGTTAAACTTAGGAAAATACTCTTTAATAAAAGTTACTATATAAACAACATTAACATTAAATAATTTATCCTTTTAAAATAATAATATTGACTAATTTTTAAATAATAATAAATCTTTAACGAATCATTATAAGGAAACTTAATTAATAATTAAATATACTTTAAACAATTTAAAACAACTAAATAATCAATTTTCTGGAATATTTTTAAACACTTTTTAAATTGCCTAGTTAATAATTAAAAATCCTCCCTTTAAATAACCCAACTTCTCGATAAAAATATACTTTTTTCGATTCCAATATAAACAATCTAATACTTATAAATCTCTCTCGATTTATCACCAAACGATTTACGTTTCCAATTTCATAAATCCTTTTTTCACATTTTCAAAAGAAAAATCTATCTTTTCTTTTTAAACCAATTTACTCACCCCACTATAAATTCTCACCATTAATTTATGACTTCAATTTATCAAGTGATAATTATTCACTTTACTTTATAAAACCTTGTTTATAAATCCCATAGTCTCATCTTTCGTTTACAATGGTTTCACTTCACTTAAATCCATCATAAATTGATTTCCATATTAATTTCCATTTATAAATCAATTTTTTAAATAACCCAAACTATATTCCAAAAACCAACCAAAATCTCGATTCTACTTCCATTTCATAATTTAGAATCTTATTTAAGATTCGGTGTAACCAGTTTGATATTTATTTCCAATTTCATTTTTTTATTCTCACAATCTATTTAAAACTAGATTTTAAAACCTTTTTATCTTAAACAAAAACCACTTAAGAATTATTATTTAAAATCTTTCATATACAATATTTTCATAATCTCTATTCCAATATCCTGCAATAATTAAGTACAATCTAAAGTCAAAACTATTTATTTTATCCAAATTCATTTCTTTTAATTAATCTAAAATTCACCATAAATATTTCACTTCCAAATTTCTTTTTATTTTCTTTCAAATTCAAAACATATATTATTGGTATTTGAAAATACCAAAATCTAGGCCAAAACTACCATAGCATCCAATAAATTCAAATCACACTATAATCCACCATAGTTTATTCAAACAGATCATATATCAATATATATGAAATTTAATTCAACATTTTTGAGAAATCCAGTTGGATTCCTCCAACCTGTCTTCCTACATCCACAGATGTTAATACAATATAAAAATACGAATCCTGCTTCGAATGGGATATCGCGGTATATAGGCTTATCCGCTATTATGCGGGACGCATAAGGTCTCATCCGCTCCAATAGGCAGGAATATCAATCCAGCTACTAACATATACTACTATATATATATATATATATTATAACATCCAATTGATAACAATAATTATCAAATCATCCAATCAACCAATAATTTAAATTTCCAACATTTAAATTAAACCAGCAATCCAAAAATGGGTGAGATTTACTCATATTTATTTTCTATCGCTTTCGCACTCTGGTTCCGATTAAATTTCCTTGCATTCGAATTTTCTTGAAAATCCTAGAAGCTCCTAATTCAATCAATCCAATTCCTATGCGTAGGTGATGACCATATGATCCCAACACAACTTGAATCATCCGAATCAGGCCTAGTGAGAGAGAGATATACGTTTCATAAGTTAACGAACATTGTTAAATTAATTAAAATAAATAAATTTTGAGTTTGAGATATTTACACTACTGCCATCCTATCTTCTTACGCAAAACAAATGTCTATACACAACAACCCAACTCCACCGTGCACCATTCCAAGCGATATGGAGCTCAGAGACTCTGTTTGACGAACCGACAGCACTATGATCTTCCCCTCGCCGAACTCGACCTCCTCATATCGACGCCACCTCATCACGCTCTTCCATATAGAATGCGACCTCGGCCTTCCCCTACGTTCAACCATACACGGTCGCACCACACCCGCAAACAATCGCAAGTCACCAAATTCCTTCCCCAAGTGCGCCTCATCCTGCTTGTCCCAAATCCACACTCAAAACTCCACATCGTCGCTCGAACTACAAGAAACGGAAAACCCTAGGTCTAACTCGAGCTCGACTACACAGTGGACCATCCAAGAACGAAGCCGCGACCTTCAAGAGTCATCCCAGGCTGAAGCATATGCAAAATAGGATTTTTAAAATAAATTTCGTGATTTATAGTTTTGTATTTCAAAAGGATTTAATTTCGAAGTTTTTCATCTTTCATTTTTTTTCTTTTTTACTGTGTTCGGCTACTTATTTAAAAAGAGAAGGAGGGAAAAGATGCCTTGTGTGTTGGTTGCTGGTTATTGTGTTTTGAAATAAGGGGAAAAAGTGCTGATGTGAATATTGTCAATCAAATAAATATATATATTATTTAAATTTTAAAACGTCTCGTTTTACGAAACTCAAAATCCCAAACCACTATCGAGGTGTGCCGCTAGGTGTTTATAATGTTATACCCCTATTCCAAATATAATGGAAAAGGTCTCGAGTCCTAATTCAAACGTATGGAGAAGATAGCTTTTTGGGTTCAATTATTATATTGAATTTTCGATATTAATTTCAATGCGTTTATATCCCGTACATTCAAAATGATAACTACAAACGCTATGAGAATTGAAATCCGATAATAATACACTGTTACATATCCAATGGAACTGGTTTCATCCAACATAACAAAAAAGAGCTTTTGCAGTGTTTTAATAATGCTGCCATAATGATTTGCAGCGTTTCAAACGACATTGCCTGATGTCATGTTGCTATAAAGTCAGGGAATACTGCAGTGTTTCTAAAATGTTGCTAAAAAAGGCTATCGAAGCTTTTGCAAAACGCTGTATTTTTGAAACGATGCAAAAATATATAGCATTGTTTTAGAGAACGTATTCTAATAACATGTTTCAAGTAGAACCAGTAATATACAGCAGTTTAGAAACGCTGCAAAAATATTCTGCAGCGTTTTCATTTTGCTTCAGTTTGATTTTCTGCTGCATTTTGTTACTTTAATTATTGTAGCCCTTCATAAAGGCTGCAGCAATTTTAAAACAATTATAAAAGCTATGAATAACGTATTCAAAAACAAATTGCTCAATTTATAAAACACTAATATATATAATCTGATATTATAAAAAGTTATAAAAGTTAAACATAATCAAAGCTACATCAATTTCATACACCATAAAGTTTAGTCATATGCAACATTTCATATGTTGTAACGACAAATGTTAATGATATAATATCTTACAAAAAGTGCTTGCTAAAAGAGAAAATTTAAATCGTGGAAAGTCAAAGTCCGTCTTCTTCCAAAGTCCAATATGCCGATAAAAAATGCAATTAAAGATTAGCAATAGAGAACAAATATGGTAGAATGTGAAAATTTTAAAATGACATCTATTTAACTATAATGACCGGTACATCAGTGATTCATATACACAGTAATAACAATTATTTTATTAGCAACACTTTCCTTTAACTACATTTCAAAAGTCTACTCATTTGTAGTTGGCATTTTTAAGTTGTTCATTGTCTATTAAGTTGGTGTTACATTTCATCCACCCTCCTTCAACTACAACCTGCATTACATAGTTCTGAAGCTACGTCTAGGACCATACATTATTAGGACTAGACAAGTTTGCCAAAATGATGTTGTATATTTCCTGTCATTTAATTCTCAGTATTAATTGGTACTATTATTATTTTGCTAAGTATATTAATCTGTCTTCCTGCTTTGCATTGCTAATCATTTAATAGTACTCATTTACATTGTATATGACATTTGTTGATTTAAAATGACAACTGTTGTTGCCAGGAGGCAAGCTTTTTAGGGTTATCCAATTTCCGCAAGCTTAACATTCTCTCTTTTATCAACTGTTAGCAGCTAACAATCTCTCTCTTCAATGTCAAAGGATAGTCTTATTCTGACCTCAGCAATCATTTACATATTCAAGGGCAGCTAATAACTTTTCTTTAAGTCCAAGACTCTTATTTCAAAATTTCAGTTTGCACTTCCATTCATATCGATCAACCACACAACTTGTCCACTTAAGAATGGTGTTTGTTGTAATAAACATTTGAATACACATGTTGTAGGTAAAAGTTGAAAGACAAAATTAGACCATGTTCAGAATAAACTAAGACCATTGGGTTTGAGAATTAAATGATTGTATTTCATGATGATGTGAGGCAGAAAAATGATAGTATGATAGAGAGGGAGAGTATCATGTATCCAACAATTTATTTTTCAAATCCAATGGCTAAAACGAAGAGGCTACTAACTATATGTGTGTGTATGTGCACACGCATGCACATATAGAATGCTATTTTAGCATCCAAGATTCAAATATGAATTGATAATCCGAATAATAAAGTTCACCCGATAATCAGTTTGTGATGTAGTATCTCAACTTCTCTGATATTTGTCAACCCATGGGCGGACATCTGGATCAGCAGCTAGCTTACTTTCTGTTGTTAATTGATTGGGTCCAAGAAATGCAGACATTACAGCTAGCTGCAAACAAGTAATTTCACTTAGTTCTCCTTTACAGTAGAAGTGCATGGTTTAAAAATTAATGATGCCACATATGTTCTAAATCACGGATTGTGCAAGAAACATCAGTTTTTCTTGTATTCATAATGATGAATATGGTTGGTAAAATTAAGTCACAAGGATAGTGTGGAGACAAATAAATCATTATATGATACAGCCATACCTTGTTTAAATTTTATTTTATATTTTGAATATATTGAATAAAAAACTTTTATATATATATAAATACAAGAAGAGCATCTGTTAGATATAAAAAATACACAAGGAATAAGTTTCGGAAGGGAAAAATAGACAAGATGACAATCTTAATCGCTTACAAAGTGAAGTAGAGTATTCACTGTCAGGTTTAGTGCACTCTATACCTGTCAGTAGAACCAACATATCCATGAATATATCTTAAAAAAAGTACCAAGCAAGAACCAAAATAGCATTGAACTTGTCCTTCATCTCTTGAATAGAAGCTTTGTCCCACTACGTCACTTTCCCCTCTGAATCGACTTCTTAAGAGTCTATTCGTCCAAAATTTCTATCAAACAAGCCCCACTGAAATGCCATTTCAAAATGTCAAAGAAAAACATTAATAATAACTTTTGATTGCACCTAAGCACGTATTTCGTTTACGTGCTTATAGGTTCCCAGTTATTCAAGCCTTCTTGGAAAGAGTGATTAAACTGCACAAAAAGGTAGGGAAAAAATGGCTCTTCTCAAAGTAATAAAGGGTAAACATTTTAGTGTCGTCAAACTGCTGCAAGTAGTTAGGGACTATGAAGAAATATAAAATGCACAAAAAAGCCTAGTTTTAACCGCCTCGGTTTTCTTATACTTGCTGTGAAAACTACTGCAAGTAGTTAGGGACTATGGATAATATAAAATAATCCATATAGGTACAAACAAAAACTAATCGTGTCTTGAATAAGTATGCCAAGAAAATTTACTTTATATATTTTCATTGAAATGTGATAGCTTAATATTTGTGCTTTGCACGCTAAATGGTTATACGAATAAAAGATGTAGTTCCACCTCCCATACCTGATGCTTTCCATGATGTATATATTGCAACTGAGCCTATGGATACCTATCTTCATAATATGTTCTGATCCAATAAAGATTTATTTGAGGAATATTGTTAAGTAACATCCATATCCTACACGAACAAAAACTTAGTTAGTCAATAAACACTATTAAATTTGTTATTTTTCTTTCGAAATTCTACCGTGCTTCTATACCAAGTTGTGAGAGGGATTGAAAGTAGTTATAGGATACATTAGATAAAAACAAGTGTACATGGTTTTGTTTCTTAATTGATAGTGCAAGTGTTTAACAACATTGGTAATAGATAGTGCAATTGTTCTGTTTCTTAATTGATAGTGCAATTGTTCAATGGCATAAGATAGACCATTATATAAACATGGTCTTAACTATTGTGTCATCATAGTCATGTCACCAAGAATTACATGACTAATTAGTTATTAATATTATGATTATACTCGTTTAATTATTGTTATTATTATTTTTATAAATCTTAATTTATTATTATTATTTTATCATTATTATTGACTCGTTTAATTATTATTATTATTATTATTATTATACATCTTAGTTAACTTATTAATATTATTATAAATCTTAGTTAATTTTAATAAATTTACTTATTGTTATTATTATACTTAGTTAATTTTCCATAAAATTTATTATTATTATTATTTAGTTATTTTTTTATAATACTTAGTTAATTTTTATAAACTTATTAAATTTTTATAAAACTTAATTAATTTTTATAAATGTAGTCAATTTTTTATTATTATATTATTATTATTATAGTCGTTTAATTTTTATTACTATTATTATAAATCTTAATATTATTATAATAGTATTATTATACTTGTTTAATTATTATTATTTTTATAAATCTTAGTTAACTTATTATTATTATTATAAATCCTAGTTGCTTTTTATAAAATTATATTTTATTATTATCATTATACTTGGTCAATTTTTCATAAAATTTATTATTATTATTATTTGGTTATATTTTTATAATATTTAATTAATTTTTATTATCCTAATTTATTATTATTATTATTATTATTATTATTATTTAGTTATATTTTTATAATACTTAGGTAATTTTTATAAACTTATTGATTTTTTTTAAACATAATTAATTTATATAAAATTAGTTAATTTATTATTATTATTATCATTATTACATACTCGTTTAATTTTTTTATTATTATTATAAATCTTAATTAACTTATTATTGTTATTATTATAGACTCGTTTAATTTTTATAAAACATTAGTTAACTCGTTATTTATAATCATGTTATATTTGGATGCTCTTACAAGTGCAAAATCATCTTAAGTTCCCACATTGTGTATATGCAGTCTTTATTGCTCTCCAGCACAAATTTCAATTGTAATTCATCCATCTGCTTATGAAATGTTACTAAATACCTTATTTATTTCTCCTAAATTTTAGGTTCTTTTAATAGTTAACAAATTATTCTTTGCAACTGCTATTGTGTTGTTGTCTACTACTGCAGCATTGAATCAATGTTTAGCAGAAATGGCGGTACTCACAGTACTCAATTTTTTCTCTCCATTTTTCTACATTTTTGATATCACTTCGTATGCGCTCAATTTCATATCAGCTTATTAGATAGGTGATCTGGTCATTTTTTCTAACCATGTTTTACTACATTTAATCATTGGGTGTATTCACCGTCTTTAGGTGAGCTTACAAAGAAACTCCCTTCATCTGTGCAGACTGAGAAATTTTCAATACCCCACACATTCAAATTATACAACTTATTGGAAAATGAAAGTTAAGGAATCATTCTGCCTTAATATGATGTAATAAATAAAATATAAATGTAATTCAGAGTGTGCTGTTGTTATTTCTTTACACTGATAACTCTATTTTCCTGCTGCTAATTTTATCTGTTGCATTACATACTGTTGAACTTCTTATACGATCTGACATTGTTTGCTACTGTTATGCGTGTTACAGAGATATGACTAAGATCCGCAAAGTATGTACTTCCTCATTAAAAAAAATGATAGCTAATTGTTCATTACACATATATGTCTAAAGACAAATATAACTTTGGTAGTATGAGTTCATCAATTTGAAATGCTGGACAAACATGAGAGAACTTTTACAGTGGTCAACATCTTTAGTTTGTGATGAAAGCATAACGTAAAGTACTAAGGCTAGGCCAATCACATTGTATACTGAGCACGTAGATTAAAATGCTGCTCCTAGTACGAACAAAACTAACTACATTATTAAATTAACATAAGTCAAACCAAATAACTTGTTTTCATCTCTATTATAATATTATTATAATCAAAGAGGCATGAGATTCCCAGGTAACATAAAATCAGAAGGGCAAATAATAATACATAATTTAAACATATATTGCTGGGTTTCGAATTTCATTAGATTCAACATCAGATAAATTTTGAAACAAACAAAAAGAATTCAGTTAAAAAAAGTGTGTCCTTCCTCAATCAACTATCACGCAGGAGCTATAATCTAAAAGCCTCAGTTTGGTCACTGTTGAGAGCACAAAATGTGCACAAACACTAACAAAGCTTAAATTCAAGATGTATTATATATCTGGGTATGCATTAATTCACTTCGAGAACTATGAAGATGAATCAAAGCGTCTTTTTTATTATTTCAGTTCATGCTATAGTTCTAGATTAAAAATCGAGAAAGAAAACACAGAGAGAGAAACGAACATGCATATCTTCTTTTGGGTCTGTTCTAGATTGAGCAGAACTCTAAATTGGGTCATCTTTTGGGAAAGACGCCATCAAAAAACTACTTCCACATTTCACTTTTTGGTTCTTGTTATTAAATCCATATCCATATAGATCAACTCCTTTACCATTTCCACCGTTACTACTTCCATGCATCCTAATTGACAAACTGAAGAAAATCATACAATTGCCACATGGTAATGTCGATCAAATCACAGTTACTGTCCCTTAATCACCAATCATAAATAAATGTCGTATGAAACATATATAAGGCAATGTCGATATTATGAAGCTTGAATTATGAATTTGGAGAAAGATAGAGTTTGCCTGACATTCAAAGGATCGGGTACCTTGTTATAACTTTTGCAATTACCATGTTTTTATTCCATTGCATTTTTTTTGGATGAATTCCCTTTTTTGCGCTTATCTTTTTTCTTTGACTTTGGCCTTTTGTTATGACAGTTCAAAGTGTGAGACAGGGATGTAATCCGATGGAGAGACATAATGGAAGCATTTAAAATCCACCTTGTTGCATACTGTTGATAACTAAAAGCAAAAGTCTTAAAATATTTCACAGGACTTGGATCTTTGAACATTGCCATATCATTTCTGATCTTTTTTATACAACGGAATAAGATAAGCTTTGTGTGTTCATATATTTGGAATTAACATGAGCAAAAGCATATACCAGTCATTATCAACTAACTGAACTGAAATATAGGATTGAATATAAAGAAGATCTTTACCAGTAACCTACCAAATTTGTCTTATAATGAAATACAAATATACTTCCTCTTTCTTGCTAGTCATGCAGTCATAATAAATTGCTAGCATCTTATACATTTTATCATTTAATACATTATTGATTAACAAATATGTATTAAAGATATGTGAAACAAAAACTATATACTATACTGACTTCATTAGTCCAGGGTCAACAAAGACTAATTATTGTAAAGATTCCTTCTAACACTATAAACAAGTTGCCTTCCCAGAGTATGATATTATACCATGATTGCTTACTAATGTACTCACACATAACATAAACAAGTTGCCTTCCCAGAGTATGATATTATACCATGATTGCTTACTAATGTACTCACACATAACACTGTAACAACACGTAATTTTTTGATAATTCAATTTTTTAATTTAATGAATTTTGTTATTAAATATTGAAAGAAATAAAAAGTTGTAAGGTAATAATGAAAGAATAACTAAGATGAAACGTAACAAGGTTAATTAAAGCTAACAATTAATGAACCTGAATGAAATTCCAATTAAAAGTAATAATTTAAAAGTTATAACTTGGTTATAAAATGAATATAAGAAAGCAAGTGTAACATTTGTTTGTTATTAATAACTTATAAGGGTAATTGAAAGCTAACGGTAACAATTATTGTATTTTACTCCTATATTTAACCTGTTAATTTTAAACTGGAAATAAATTTCAATAAACGAAATTAAATATTTAAATATTATGATAATGGGAAATTAAGATGAAATTGGGAAGCATTAATGTGCTAAGAGGTAAACCAATGTTAGCTATACCCTTATCGTAATGAAAGACCCGAATAACAAATGGATTTCGGAATTTTAATTTATAATTCCTAAATTTAATGAAATTGAAATTAAACACTGTGAATTTGTGAAATATTCAGAAATGAATTGATGTAGATATTTATTTAAAAAGATTTATATTTTATTTAGTAATTCGAAGGGATAGAAATTTTAAATTATAGAATCTGAATTGAAAAGCGAATTGATTAATTTAATATTAATTTAATTTATTAACTGGAAAATAGCCATTTTGGCCATTGGCTTGGATTTCGACGAAACCAGTTTCATCGGATCCGTAACAATGAATTATTGTAGGATTTTAAGTTGCGTACTGATCGGACTTGTCGTTTGATCGTACGGACTCGAAACGCCTAAAAATCAATTTAATTGAAATCAATTGAAATCAATTTGAAATAACTTGATTTTAGCATAATTTCTTCATACGATAGAATTTGGACTTGAAACCTGTTCTATTGATTTTCAAATATACAAAAACATCCATTTTGATATATAGGTTGACCCAATTTCGTTCCGGAGTCAGGACGGGTTTTTCGGGTCGTTTATCGTTCCAACCCAAACCAAATCTGATCTGTTATTTCTATTTTCTAACCTGCATATATAAATATCTAGTTATAAACCCTAGTAGCTTTCTATTTCTTATTTCTGTACGACAATTCCAGTTGCTCCTTCTCATTCCAGTGGCAAACAAAACCAAAATTCCAATTGCAATTTGAAGTCAAAAATTCAAATTCCTCAAATAATACCAAATTATATATCAATCTGAAGCTCTCGACGAGCGCATCTTAGATCTGCAATTCGTTTTTCATTTTGGCTCATCATTTGTTCTATAGTCGTCGAACTATACATGGCCATTCATCGTGCCTCGATCAAAATTTTCCGATCGTCTAATCAATTTGTGGGTATTGTAGAGTGGACTGAGGGGGTTGGATCTGATTCGTTCGTAGATGAAGTTGACGGTTGGATTTCGCATGAAAATTCGTTAGGGTTTCCAATAGGAGGCGGCGGCTAGGGTGCTTCCGGATTTCTAGTTACATTGGCGCATGCACGTGGCCTTTGCGAGGTCGTAGGGATGGCAGAGGGGTCGGTGGCTCTGGCGTAGGCGCTCGAACGGCGATCATCTTCTTGGCGGTAGTATTTTGACGAATGCGATCAACTGCAGTTGGCTGTAGAATTTCCGCGTGAGAAATAGTAGACTTGTGAGGACGTGTCGAATTCCCTCTGGTTTATTTTTTATATATTTATTTTCCTTATTTTAAATCGTGTAATCTTCTAATGATTATAACTTTCGCATACGATGACTGATTCAAGTGCGGTTTGTTTTATTTGGATCGTATCAGAATTCCGAACTTTTTGACGCTAGTTTGGACGAATTCTGAGACCATTCGAATTTTGGATTTAAATTCAAAGGTGAGTGTTTTAACCCACTCACAACTTCTAAAATTTCTTATGTTTGTTAAATTAACTTATGATGTGATTAGAAATGTATTCATGACTGTCTGGCATTTTGAATCATCGCCTCTATTATTTGAATTTATTTGGATAAAATAGTAATTTAATTTATTATTGAATATAAACTGCCAGTAAATACCGATTATTTATTATCTGTTCTATATTGAAGTTATTGATTGAATTGGATGATGATTGTGATAAATGTTTGATGTTTGATATTGGGTGATTGGATGTTGTATTTTATATTATTATAAACTGCAAGTGGTTATGGATTTTTATTTCACTCAGGAATGCGGTTTGAAATGATATATATCCGTATTTATATTTTAAATTACGGATTGAAATGATAAATATCCGTATCACTTAACCATAGGATAGAAAATTATATACAGACACCGTGGTCTATATATAAAAAAAATTAAAATTGATTTCTGTGGTTTTGTAAAGCAATATATGGTTTTAGATAAATACTGATTTAGATGTTATATAAATGTTATTTTATCCTTGATTTTGAGCTATGTATAATTTGTTTTAATATGGAATAAGCTTAACAATAAGTTTGGTTTTTATTGAAGATAATATGGTTAAGTATTTAAATTATATTTTAATATAGAGTTTATAATGACTTAAATAAATTAAGGTTGGAAGATAAACTTGAGTTTTAATTGAAATTGAATTTATTTAAGAATTAAACTCAAATAATTTTGATGTGAAAATTATTTAAATTTGAAATTTTAGAAGGTATGAGTTTATAACTTGATTTTGGTTTAAGGTGAATTAAATGAATATTTCAAGTATAAATAAATTGAAGGAAATATTTAGTTATTAAAATTTGAGTTTTATTTAAATGATAATGGATTTATTAAGTAAAATATTTGGAACTAAATAATAGAAAATTGAATTGTTGAATCGTAATTACCAAACTTAGTGTTGAAATAGTTGAATACTTAAGTTTGAAATATATTGAATCGGAAATGGTTTATTCTGTGGATCAAATCCATTTGAAATCGATATAATTTGGAGTAGTTTATTTGGAAACTAAATTGAATTGAAATTTATGATTTGGGGTTTGGTTAAATTTAAAATTTAGAAATTCGAGTTGTTTTGGAATTGATTTGTGAAATTGGAGAAGCTAGTTTATCAAATAAAGTATTTTAAATATTTTAACCATTTAAGTGGTGGAAGTTATATTTCAAAGTTTGAGTTTCAAAGGATTATGATTTGAAAGTGTTATATTTCAAGTGTTTTGATTTCGAAGTGTTATAACGTTGAAAGTGCTATGATTTTTGGAAAGGATGTATTTGAAATAAAAATGATATTATATTGATTTGGGTTTTAATAAAAATGATATCATATAGGTTTGGGTTATCATATTTATATGGTTTTTAAATGGATATTATATTCTGGTTTTGAAGTATAAATTATTTTGAAATGACCGCGGTGTTATAATAATGTTTGGTTGTTATAGAGACCGGGATCGGAAGTTGTCATACTCTCTTCCAACTTCAAAAACCACTTTAATAACCGTGTACGCGGTGGAAATTATAGAATGAAGTAGGATGGTGGCGGCGTTCCTTTGAGGTATCTACGTGGACTCGACTCCCCTGAGTTGGCATAAGGTGGCTAAAACAGGAGCGATCTCGGGCCAAGGAGGTTGCCCCCTTATCGAAAACACTCCTTCGATATTATATGATGATTTTGAGATTGATTTGGTGGCCACTTTTGATTTTTGATTTGGGGGTATGGCTCGAGGTGGACGGCAGTAGCTGCTTCGCGTTACCACCAGCCTATGTGCGTAATTGGTATATCTACCCTGGCATTGCCTTGTGTGTCGTGTCACCTACCTTATCGCGCCTTGTACGAGTTTGGATTTCTCCCGTTGCCCGTGGAGTGCCCTCTAGTAGCCTCCCGATCAGGAGGTATTATGGTATTGGATGGACTATTGGGGCTATTACGTGTTAAAGGGAATATTGGGTCACTCCTTAACGCTATTTAAAAGTAAGTTTATTTTACTGTAGACACTATTATAATAGTGTATATTACTACATAGTAAATAGTTTAACGGATCCTTAGGAGATGTGAATCCCGAACATCTCTTAAGTTACTGCACTCACATTAGACACTGGATAGGAGATGTCAAATCCTATAAACATCTCTGGCGCCGTTCCACTCATATTTTTACCGTTAATTTAACTTACATAAGATCTTTTAGTTCTGACTCGAGTGTTGTCTTTTCAATTCGCTCGGGTCAACCATAGCATTACAGGATTTTGAAGACCTTATTTCTAGAGGACAAAGACGAAGATAGTATAATTACTATTTATTATTATTTCACCGCATCACATTGTTCCGCTGCATTGTTTTTTATTTTTCTCCGGTATGTGTAACTCGGATTTTGTATTGTATAAGTATAATCAAATGTTTTGTAAACAGGTTCATGAACTGTTATTTGATTATTATATTTATCATTCTGCTGTGAGATTCTGTTTTATTTTCTTTCTTTGTTTTTCTTACTCATCCCAATAATAATCCACCCTTTTGTATGGTTTGAGTCTGACGTGTATGGTTTATCATCTATTTAAAGCGTACAAAAGGGTGGGATGTTACATTTGGTATCAGAGCTTTGGTTTAGCGATAAACCTTAGCTTTGTGGGGTCTGACTCATTATTAATAGGGTAGTAATACCCGATGATGGGACGCTGAGTGTATATATGTGAGAGAGCGTATTTGTTAGTGTCATAAAAGGTTTTTATATTGTGTTAATTTGTTCTGTTTCGTATTTATAAATTCTAGTTGGTGCATAGGACGCTATGACATCAATAGGGATTTCTAAACACTTAATAGGACAGACCGACACAATATTTGTTTTGAATATAGGTGAATGAAATAATTTTGCCTATTATATTTTCTGCATATAAAATAAAATTTTTTATAAATGACATATATTTGGTTGTAATAAAATTGTTATTTGGTAGTGAAATTTATGGAATAGCTTGGAAATACTTTGGAAATTTAGAACTTAAGTTCTGGGGTTTCAAAAATTTCTTTCGAATGATTTTAGGATATAATAATAATGCTATTAGAAGCATTTTTCGATATAAATATTTCAATATGATTTGAAAGAATTGATTTAAGAAACTTTGGAAAGAAATAAGTTCTGTACTTCCCTCTCTGTCGCTGGAAAATAATTTCATGATGAGTGCACACATCATCGACATTCATTTTCGAGTTTCGGAGTGGGAAGGCCACTGTAGTAGTTTTACTACAGATTTATTTGATAAACAAATATAAATTTCAAATTGTTTTAAATATAATTGGATATATAAATTGTAAGTGTATACATCTATCTATTATTTCAAAATGATTTGAAATTTAACTCGGTATTTAGTTCTTAAATTTCCGTTAATCAATAGTTTCGATTATTGTAGTGAAATGGAATGTAACTAATTAATAATTGGAACCTTTAATTAAAATAAGAGACTAAATGCTAAGTTATAAATGGAATTAAAAGAAAGTTGAAATTTGTAGTCTATAAAGAGCAAAGGATATGATTATTGAACCTTAAAGTAATTAAAAGAAATGAGATAAACTTGTATAAATTTCAATTGCACTCTTAAAGCGTATATATAACTTACCAAATATTAAAAGTTCTAATGTTTAATAAGTAAATGTAATAGAATATTATATAAGTAAAAATTTGAAATAATGAAAGTATTCAATGAAATTCTTTAATGAATAAGAATTTGATGTTGTAGTTGTTATAAACTTAAGTATAATTGAAAGACTACTAATTAAATAAATTGAAAGGTAAATATTATAAATAAATGAATAAATGAAATTAAGTAATAAATGAAAATAAATGAAACAAACACTGAATCAATAGATGGAAATAAAAATTTGCAAGAAATAAATGTAAATTAAAAAGATAAATCATTATATGAATGAAAAGGAGTTTTAACAATAAATGCAATGAAATGGAATTAATAAGAATGAACTTGATCTATTGTTTGAAATTGTTGTTTGTTTGGTTTATGGTTGTTTGGGCAAGGATACTTTAAAATTGTTTGGATGTATGAATAATCTATCAAGTTTCATCTAAGACAGTTGAATAAATGGTGCAATTAGTAGTTTATTTTTCATTCTGCACAATTTAAAGTTTTTGAACCTGAACAGCTATTTGTTTTGTTGATATGAATGGATAATTGATTTGTGTTGATTTAATAGGATGATTGTATATTGGTTGTGAGTGATTGTTATTTATATGGATTTGTTAGTTAGTGGTTGCAACAACTTTAAATAATTCATTTTATATAATTATTAAATTTTTGGATTATATAAGTGAAATACAGGTTATAGAAGCAATTTCTACTACTTTTGGTTTCATAAATAAGCGTTAATCGCCCGACAAATAGGTACGTTCTCTGATTACGGTTTTATTGTGTTATTATATTGTTTTCCCGTGTTGGGATATATTATTTTGGAAAATATATGTTATATATTGTTATATTGATATTATAAGCCTCTCCGTACAAAGGAGACTCTGCTGAAATTTTCCGTAAGTTTTGGACTTAGAAAATTTTTGAAAAATATTTTCCAAACTTTACTAATTTGAGTATAAAAAGATCTAATAGTTATAAATTGATATATTTTATTTAAATTATTAAATTTTGTAAATTTATTTGTTATAAAATTAATATTTTGAATAAGATGTATTGACTACTTAATTTTTTCTTTTCCCTTCTTTTTCCTTTTCGGGGACGAAAAGTTTTGAGTGTGGGAGAGTGTAACAACCCGTAAATTTTTGATAATTTAATTTGTTAATTTAACGAATCTTGTTATTAAATATTGGAAGAAATAAAAAGTTGTAAGGTAATAATGAATAACTAAGATGAAACGTAATAAGGTTAATTAAAGTTAACAATTAATGAACCTGAATGAAATTCCAATTAAACAAAATAATTCAAAAGTTATAACTTGGTTAAAGAATGAATATAAGAATGCAAGTGCAACATTTTTTGTTATTAATAACTTATAAGAGTAATTGAAAGCTAACGGTAACAATTATTGTATGTTACTCCTGTATTTAACCTGTTAATTTTAAACTAGAAATAAATTTCAATAAATGAAATTAAATATTTAAATATTATGATAATGGGAACTTAAGATGAAATTGGGAAGCATTAATGTGCTAAGAGGTAAACCAATGTTAGTTATACCCTTATTGTAATGAAAGACTCGAATAACAAGGTAAAAATTTAATAAATGGATTTCAGAATTATAATTTATAATTCCTGAATTTAATGAAATTGAAATTAAACACTGTGAATTTGAGAAATATTTAGAAATGAATTGATGTAGATATTTATTTAAAGCGATTTATAGGTTATTAGTAATTCGAAGGGATATAAATTTTAAATTATAGAATCTGAATTGAAAGGTGAATTGATTAATTTAATATAAATTTAATTTATTAACTGGAAAATAGCCATTTTGCCCACTGACTTGGATTTCGACGAAACCTGTTTCATCGGATCTGTAACAGTGAACTATTATACGATTTCGAGTTGCATAGCGATCAAACTTGTCGTTTGATCGTACGGACTCGAAACGTCTAGAAATCAATTTAATTGAAATCAATTTGAAATAACTTGATTTTAGCATAACTTCTTCATACGATGGAATTTGGACATGATACATGCGCCATTGATTTTTAAATATTCAAAAACATCGATTTTGATATATGGGTTGACCCAATTTCCTTCCGGAGTCAGAACGGGCCTTTCGGGTCGTTTATCGTTCCAACCCAAACCAAATCCGATACGTTATTTCTATTTTCTAAACTACCTATATAAATATCCAGGTATAAACCCTAGCAGCTTTCTATTTCTCATTTCTGTACATAAAATTCCAGTTGTTCCTTCTCATTCCGATGGCGGACAAAACCAAAATTCCAATTGCAATTTCAAATAAAATTCAAAGTCAAAAATTCAAATTCCTCAAATAATATCAAATTATATATCAATCTGAAGCTCTCGACGAGCGCATCTCAGATCTGCAATTTGTTTTCCGTTTTGGCTCATCGCTTGTTCTGTAATCGTCGAATTATTCATGGTCGTTCATCACGCCTCGATCAAACTTGTCCGATCGTAGAATCAATTTGTGGTTGGATCTGAGTCGTTCGTAGATGGTTGACGGTTGGATTTCGCATGAAAATTCATTAGGATTTCCAATATAAGGGGCGGCTGGGGTGCTTCTGGATTTCCGGTGACGTCGGCGCCTTCGCGTGGCCTTCGCGAGGTCGCAGAGATGGCGGGGGGTCGGTGGCTCTAGCGTAGGCGTTCGAACGGCGATCATCTTCATGGCGGCAGTATTTTGATGAACGCGATCAACTATAGCTGCCTGTAGGATTTCCGCGTGAGCAATAGTAGACTAGTGAGGACGTGTCGAATTCTCTCTGGTGCGTTTTTTTATATTTATTTTCCTTATTTTAAATCATGTAATCTTCTAATGATTATAACTTTCGCATACGATGAACGATTCACGCGCGGTTTCTTTTGTTAGGATCGTATCAGAATTCCGGACTTTTTAACGCTGGTATGGACAAATTTTGAGACCGTTCAAATTTTGGGTTTAAATTGGATTTAAATTCAATTTAAATTCAAAGGTGAGTATTTTAATCCACTCACAACTTCTAGAATTTCTTATGTTTGTTAAATTAACTTATGATGTGAGTAGAAATTTATTTATGACTGTTTGGCATATTTTGAATCATCACCTCAGTTATTTGAATTTATTTGGATAAAATAGTTATTTAATTTACTATTGATTATAAAGTGCCAGTAAATACCTGTTATTTATTATATGTTCTATATTGAGGTTATTTATTGAGTTGGATGATGATTGCGATAAATGTTTAATGTTTGATATTGGATGAATGGATGTTGTATTCTATATTGTTATAAACTGCAAGTGGTTATGGATTTTTATTTCACTCGGGATTGCGGTTTGAAATGATATATATCCAATTTATATTTTAAATTATGGATTAAAATGAGAAATATCCGTATCACTTAACCATAGGATAGAAAAATATATACAGACACCGTGGTCTATATATATAAAAAAATTAAATTGATTTCTATGGTTTTGTAAAGAAATATATGGTTTTAGATAAATATTGATTTTAGATATTTTATAAATGTTATTTTATCCTTGATTTTGAGCTATGTATAATTTTTTAATATGGAATAAGCTTTCCAATAAGTTTGATTTTTATTGAAGATAATATAGTTAAGTATTTATATTATATTTTAATATAGAGTTTATAATGACTTAAATAAATTAAGGTTGGAAGATAAATTTGAGTTTTACTTGAAATTGAATTTATTTAAGAATTAAACTCAAGTAAGTTTGATGTGAAAATTATTTAAATTTTAGATTTTAGAAGGTATGAGTTTAAAACTTGATTTTGGTTTAAGGTGAATTAAATGAATATTTCAAGTATAAATAAATTGAAGGAAATATTTAGTTATTGAATTTGAGTTTTATTTAAATGATAATGGATTTATTAAGTAAAATATTTGGAAACTAAATAATATAAAATTGAATTGTTGAATCGTAATTACCAAACTTAGTTTTGAAATGGTTGAATACTTAAGTTTGAAATATATTGAATCGGAAATGGTTTATTCTGTGGATCAAATCCGTTTGAAATCGATATAATTTGGAATAGTTTATTTGGAAACTGAATTGAATTGAAATTTATGATTTGGGATTTGGTTAAATTTAAAATTTAGAAATTCGAGTTGTTTTGGAATTGATTAGTGAAATTGAAGAAGCTAGTTTATTATATAAAGTATTTTAAATATTTTAACCATTTAAGTGGTGGAAATTTTGTTTCAAAGTTTGAGTTTCAAAGGATTATGATTTGAAAGTGTTATATTTCAAGTGTTTTGATTTCGAAGTGTTATGACGTTGAAAGTGCTATGTTTTTTGGAAAGGATATATTTTAAATAAAAATGATATTATATTGATTTGGGTTTTAATAAAAATGATATCGTATTTGTTTGGGTTTTGAAATGGAAATGATATCATATTTATATGGTTTTGAAATGGATATTATATTTTGGTTTTGAAGTATGAATTATTTTGAAATGACAGCAGTGTTATAATAACGTTTGGTTGTTAAAAGACCAGGATCAAAAGTTGTCATACTCTCTGCAAACTTCGAAAACCACTTTAACAATCGTGTACGCGGTGGAGATTCCAGAATGAAGTAGGATGGTGGCGGCGTTCCTTTGAGGTATATACGTGGACCCGACTCCCGTGAGTTGGCATAAGGTGGCTAAAACAGGAGCGATCTCGGACCAAGGAGGTAGCCCCTCTTATCGGACACACTCCTTCGATATTATATTATGATTTTTGAGATTGATTTGGTGGCCACTTTTGATTTGGGGGTGTGGCTCGAGGTGGGTGGTAATAGCTGCTATGCGTTACCACCAGCCCGTATGCGTATTTGGTATATATACCCTGTCATTGCCTGGTGTGCCGTGTCACTTACCGTATCGCGCCTTATATGAGTTTGGATTTCTCCCGTAGCCCGTGGAGTGCCCTCTGGTAGCCTCATCATGAGGTATTATGGTACTGGATGGACTACTGAGACTATTACGTGTTAAGGGGAATATTGGGTCACTTCTTAACGCTATTTAAAAGTAAGTTTATTTTACTGCAGACACTATTATAATAGCATACATTACTATATAGTAAATAGTTTAATGGATTCTTAGGAAATGTGAATCCCGAACATCTCTTAAGTTACTGCACTCACATTAGACACTGGATAGGAGATGTTAAATCCCGTAAACATCTTTGAAGATGTTCCACTCATATTTTTACCATTGATTTAACTTAAATAAGATCATTTTGTTCTAACTCGAGTGTTTTGTCTTTTCAATTCGCTCGGGTCAGCCTGAGCATTACCGGATTTTGAAGACCTTATTTCTGGAGGACGAAGACGAAGATTGTATTATTACTATTTAATATTATTTCGCTGCATCACATTGTTCCGCTGCATTGTTATTTATTTTTCTCTGGTATGTTTAACTCTGAGTTTGTATTGTATAAGTATAATCAAATGTTTTGTAAACAGCTTCATGAACTGTTATTTGATTATTATATTTTGTCATTCCGCTGCGAGATTCTGTTTTATTTTCTTTCTTTCTCTGTTTTTCTTATTCACCCCAATAACATTCTGCTCTTTTGTATAGTTTGAGTCTGACGCGTGTGGTTTATCGTCGATTTAAAGCGTACAAAATGGTGGGATGCTACAAAAACAATGTTTATAAAAGGAATAACATTTTGTCTTACCCTCGTCTTACACATTCATCCATGTCTAAATCTTTGCATTGAGTATGAGAGGCAACCTCTTCTCAAAATTGAAAAAGACATTTATGACCCCGACATCTGGCTTTCTTCTTGGAGAAAAGGCAAAGAGTGTTGTAACTGGCAAGGAATCACTTGCGATAACAGAACTGGATTTGTCATCAGTTTAGACCTTTAATATCCTTATGATTGGTCCATTGGTGAAGTTAAGAAACCCAGTGAAAGTAAGTTGAATCCTGAAATTGTTGATTTAGAACATCTCACTTACTTAGACTTAAGTTACAACAACTTCTGTGGGGCATCCATTCCAATTTTATCGTGTCCCCAACCCATTTAGAATATTTGGATCTCTCTTCTTCTGGATTCAAAGGAACCATTCCACCTCAATTAGGAAATATGTCAAGTTTACAAACGCTTAATATAAATAATGGATATGGCCCAACTTCATACGACTTATGAGTTGATCTTCATTGGTTTTCGAAGCTGACATCTTTAGCCTATCTTCAAATGAACTCAGTTGACTTATCTCCTTATGTTGATTGGTTTCATGACATTACCCAACTTTCTCTGATTTCAAGTATTTCATTTGAGTACAATAGATTATCTAGCATCCCTATGACCATGCCATCATTGAATAATTTTGTGCAAAGACTCCAACCTTGTCTTGCTTGTACATCATCTCAATATGCCACTGACTTGCATGTGCACCACTTACTTCGGTCATTATTTTCAACTTTCATGTAGAAAAATCAAAAGAGCATAACGAACAGAATTACCAAACAAAACTGGTAAATTCCGAATAGACCAAATTTTTACCAGATATGAAATTTCCAACTTTTGATTTAGAGCGCATATGTCTCTTTTCAAGTATCCTTGAGAAACTGTACCGGAAACAAATTGTGAAATGCTTATTCTAAATGTTGATTTGAAATATAAGAACCAACTATAAATGTATTTCAAAAACTAGTGTACACACACACACACACACACATATATATATATATATATATATATATATATATATAAATAAAGGAACTAACACGATTTTAGAAAACAACTGCCAACTATATATTCACGCGTTGGATGTGGAAAGAAAACAATATATGCAACCGTAGAGAAGTATTCTACAACCACTACAACCTGTACTAGTTAATGAAATATTATATAAGCAACAACTTACACAGCTAAAGTTAACAACTAAGAGCTCTGCATTACATGATAAAAATAATAATACAATAGAGATCGAAAAGGTAAAAAAAGGAGGTGTTCATGGAAGCATTAACATGTGTGACCAGTGGTAGTGACCTTACGATGTTGCTGATGATCAAATTTGTTGAACTGATGAGTAATGGAAAACAAATGGGGGTACTTCTCATAGTTCTTTTTCTAATTTTATTTTCTTTTAGTTTGGTTTATACCCTATTTTAACGTAGTACATTTTAGTATACATGAGTATATTTTATCTCCATCGCCTACTAATTTCCTGAAAAGCCCTCGCCTTCTTCTTTACATTTTTAGATTCTTTGTTTTTCACCAGAAAATAACTAAAATGTGTGTTTAGTTTCATTTTGTTTATGTAAGTGCATGTATATTTTGAGAAGATCAAAAGTCAAAACAGCTTCATCATGGGAATGTCCCCATGTTACTTTAAATTTTCATTAATTTCCCTGCATACTCAAGTGCTCAAGTTTTAAAAAGCCCAGAGAAATTTTACTTCATGATATTTGAAAGAAGTAAATAATTATGAGTACTAAATAAAATATCTCTACGGCTCTGGTTTATGAAGGGTATGGGATAGAAAACGAATGAGACCAATAAAAGTGACATGGTCTGCAAATACTCCCACAATAAGTTCTCATTCCACCAACCACTGAAAGTAGAAAAGTGAAGAATATATTTTTTCCACATGTAGGTTGAAAAAGTCAAATGTTCCTTTAACTTCCAATTATGCTCCAACATTTATACAGAGAGCCTTTATTTACTTGGAAGAATCTCTAGAATATCACATGCCTTATACCTAACTTCCTAAATGATTGATACTAAAAAAAGGAAAACAGCAAAACCTGAAAGCTGTAGAAATTAATAACCAAGAACAAAATACAAAAAACATTATGAACTTACTATGGATAATGTTTCAAGTTCAAAATGGTGCACATCTCTGTCACCATCTTTGGTCAAACACATGTTCTTTACCTAAACCGATAGTTATAATAATTAAAGTAAAACTAGCATAAGAAAACTTGTATTCCTGAAGTAAGAAATTTAAACCTGGTAAGACAATACAAGTTCTTTCCCTTCAGTCAAAGTGCCTTCAAAAAAGTAGACTTCCAACTCAAGAGCCCTCACACCCACCTTTGCCAACGCCCTTCTAAACTCCTTCTCCTTTTGCATAGCCTTTTCTATTGATAAAATTAATCTGAACAGTGTTATCGATGCTACCTCGCTTGGGCAGTTATGATGGCTCTATTAATCACACTGGAGGAGAATGAATGCAGAACTGAAGGATAAAGCTGCAAAAAAAGAGTCCCGAACTTGTGAAAAGGAGGAGCTACCCCAATGACTCAAATCAAAGAAGAGGGGAAGGGAGCAGTGTTCGTTGGAGGAGGGAAAAGAGGTGTGGTGTTGATCGACAAGTTTTGGGGAAAGTAATTAGGATGTTAAAGAGGAAAAAAAGAATTGGGGAAAAGGGAGAAAGTAATTAGGACATTTGGGAGGGAAGAAATTTACGTAGAAAGAAAAAGAGCCGTGCATACAAAGAGAAAGAGCCGCATAAACAGGAGTTGGCAGAGGCAGCATTTTCTTAGCATATAAGTATGTTTTAAGACGCAACAAGTAGCATTTTGTATTAAAACGCTGCATCCTAGTGCTGCTAAAAATGTATTTTCTTTTAGGGGTCGAATTCCAAGACTGTGCCCTAGAAGGCTACTTTTACTCGTCAATTTATACAAGCTATTTTTAAATTAAACAAATCACTTTTTAAATCCATTTTAAAATTATACTTACCTTCATTCTTATTAATATAAATTTAATAAGCCTTTAAATTATTTTTATCAAGCTTAAAACTCAAGATTCAATAATTTAACCAATTTTCAATTATTAAATTCAATAATTAAATTATCCAGTAAATCGTCATACTTGGAATTCAAGTTAAAAAATTAACTTTTAAATATTTAAAATTAATTAAATATTCAATTTCAAATAACCAAAATTCTGGGTCGCTACATTAATTGATAGAAACTATCAAGTGAGTCATTTCATAGTTATCCAATAACTATAAGTACATAACTCATTAGTGCCTCCAGTGGTCATGAGTAATACACTGCCCAAAATTTGGAGAGTGTTACATACTTTAGTTTCAACGGATATATCGATATTCATTCTAAACACAACTTGATTAGGAATATTTAAAATGATATGTTTCATTTTCGTTATGATAAATTTCTCAAGATTACAACACATTGTAAGTACTATCACAAAACATACCATTTACAGATTTCCTACTAATTATACTTAAATTAAATAATTAATCAATTTAACGTATTATAACAAGTATATAACAAATGTAGAGAATATAGTTGATGTGGATTAAAAGCTTCTAAATCATGGCAAAATTGATATGTCTAGTTTAGATGAAATGTTATTGAAGAGGAAGCGTGGAATGCCTTGAATGAAATGCCTAATGATAAAGCGCCTAGACCTGATAGTTTTCAACCCTTTTTCCTTAAAAATATTAGAGTTCACTAAAAGGTGACATAATGAGAATGTTTGATGAGTTGAATTCTAGGGTTATAAATCTTAAAATGATAAGCTATGAAAATGTGGTGTTGATACCAAAAAAGGAAGAGAATGTGACTTTAGTGGTTTTTAGGCCTATTATTTTATTAAACAGTACATACAAGTTGATAACTAAGGTAATGGCTAATAGATTAAAACGTAAAATGGAAAGTTTAATTGATAAAGCACAAGCTGCATTTATTAAAGGCAGGTCAATTCTTGAAGGAGCGGCATTAGTTTAGGAAGTTGTTTTTCTTAGAAAGAATTTAATTCCTTGTTGTGACAACCCACACCATCCGACACACCGATTTAAGTCTAGGCTGACTTTAGGACTCACGTCGGTGCTGAGAAGTAATAGCTGTCGGGGTTTTCATAACATTATAGAGACTAAAGATATACAAATATGATCCAAGATATATTACATTTTCAGATCTCACAGTGGAAGGAGATAAAGTTTAATTACAGAAAATATCCATCTCAAACAATATCTCAAAACATAGTCTCAAAAATAATATGTAGTCAAATCCACTACACAGAAGTACATAAAATAGTTTGATAAAATACTAAATACAATAAATAGTACATGTAGAGTAATAAGAAACAAGAAGCAACTCTAATGGTAAGCCTGCCTCTCTAAGTACTAACATTGGGCCTATCACCTGCCGTTGTGTCCTCCTATAGTGGGGAAAAGAAAGAAAAAAGGGTGGGTTGGACAAAAGACTAGTGAACGAGTACACTATTAATATATAGTGATCATATATAGTTGATTTTGGTAATAATTTATGTGACCGAGGATGCAACTACAATTGTTCATGGATTACTTGTTTTCTTTACCTAAGGAATTTAGCTCAATATACACCTACACTAACTACTTGTGCATGCTCATACTAAGGGTTGAATAACTAATCAAACCTCAAGACAACGAATGATCTGCTAGTAGCTATTAGACCTACTCTATATAGGATTACCTTAACATTTCCTACATTACAACTACATGCAACTATTCCAACATAGGTTCTCCTACAATTTCTACCACGGGACTGAGTTTCCACTATTACGACTACACATACCCCAGTTACACATTGAGGGGGAGCTTGTAATGCCGATTTGCCAAAGTATCTCATCGTCTGCATCCATGTCCAACTATCAGTGGTAATGTAATGCCTTATTGCACGCGTCTGAATCCATCAACAACATAGCATCACGTCACTTCATCCGTGAATACCAAAGAACTTCCCATTATGCTGGGCCACATACTTCATCGGGCATCATCAACAATGTTGTGTGTCCACCGTAGAATCTCCTATGAGTGCAATTTACGACAGAATCGTCCCTAGTTGAATATCGACCCTAGCTGGATAAATTACATTTACCCAGTCCTGCAACGTTCTAGTGTCTCCACATAGGGAACTAACTTCCCTGCTTATCCTAACATTTCTACATACATATATATATATAGTATAAATTAATTTTTCTATCCAGAATAGGTAGGCCATGCAGAAACAGTTATTGAAGAAGAAACCCCAGATCTGAATGAAAACAATGACGAAATCAACGATCAAAGTACAAAATCTGATAATGAAAACACTATTTCACCTCGACTGGCCTATTCAGAAGTAGCTAGAGGAAATAAAACTATAGCAATTATGAATTTGAAGTACATCAAATTGAGCACTGAAGATAATTATGAATATGCGTTCCTTCCACATGAAATAGTGTTTCGATCTACAACTAAATAGGATAATATTGTTGTTTGCTACATTTACGGAGCATAGCCTACCTATTATCAATTCAAGAATTATATAACAAGTTTGGCAAGTTGAAAATAACTATAAATTAGAAGTACATAGTTCAAGTTTATTTTTTTATGTCTTCCTATAACATTGCTATTACGAATATATAGAATAGTGGTCCTTATACATATGAATTAAGATATATAATTATAAAAAATGGGCCCCTAGTATGGATCTTGTTAAAGATAAGTTGCACAAGATGCATGTTAAGATTAAATAAGTAATCTTCGCCTAGAACACTGGGCTGCAAAAGCACTCGGTCGAATATGTAGTGTGATTGGGCATCCTATTTGACTCGATTATATCACTGCAAGCATGGAAATAATTAATTATGCAAGAATTTTGGTACATATAACTACTGCAACTACTATTCCTACTCAAGTGACAATTAAAGGTAGCAGTGGCGACACATGCTATGTGTTAGATTATGATTTAAGCCTTATGTTTGCACAATATGTAATCACTTTGGACATCAATAGAAAAGGGTAGTGCACAACCACAAAACACAACAACTGAGACAACAAAGGGGAAATCTAAACAACCTTGGCAACCAAAAGGCTACACACAAGAAACTATTGGTAACTCTTGAGCTACAACATCATTAGAATCACATACACAGGGTACAAATAGTAAGCAGCACAATGAAAACAACCCAACTACTGTTAGCAATGCACAAGGCAAGAATGTATTTACCAACACTTAACAAAAAAGGAAAGCTAAGGCAAAGAAAAAAATAGCACAAAAACTCCTATCAGCAATAAGTTCCAAATTTTAACATCAGATTCTGATGAGGAGCATGTGGATTCAAGTAACATTACAAAAAAGGTATAAATCATCCTAGCATAAGAAGAATTCATTGAGGAAACAGAATCTGTTCAATTGGTAGCATAAAACTTTAAGTGAAATTCCATCAGATACTCCTCAAGATACATCTCATGCAAAATATGTGTCTAAAACCCCATAGTATGAAAAGGAAGTGAAAGAAAGCACTTTCACTACAATTATCAACACTAAGCCCCATAAAAGAGCAACAAGGGCTATGAAGCCAGGTAAATGATATTTTATTTCATAGAATGTTAGAGGGACTAACACTGATTTTAAGATGAATCAAGTGTTGTTCCTCCTAAAATCCTTTAAACCAACTGTCATTGGTTTATTAGAGAATAAATTGTCTAATGCAAGAATGAGCGCTGTATTATTGAAACTGGATCAAAATTAAGACCTGAGACATAATAATGACTATGGCTCAAAGGGTAGAATAATATTATTATGGGACAAAACAATTCGGAATTTGACCGTTATACACAAATCCACCCAATAAATAACTTGTAAATTAGAAAATTTAGGAGGACATGTGTTTTATCTAACTACTATATATACAAGCAATATGTTCTCAAATAGGGAGGTTTTATAGAAAAAACTTATAAATATTGCAAGTACGGTAGAAAGACATGGCTACTCATAGGTGATTTCAATAATATTTTAAACTGTAGGGACAAAAAAGGTGGACTTCCTGTCCCCTTTCTCATCTCAAAAGGTTCACTAACTGCTTTCTCACATATGGCTTTGCTGAAATTAATATGCAAGGCTTTTAATTCACATGGAGAAGGAAAGGGGTAGCCACACACATTAACAAGGTTCAAGCAAATGAACTTTTCCTTCAACACTTCTAAGAATCTATAGTTACTGCCACTTCATCGACATTGAGTGATCATACTCCTATCATCGTTAAACCGCTTGCATAAGGTACCCAAATAAGGGGACACCATTTAGATACGTCAATAGTTGGCACATGATAGATGGCTATGAGAATCAAATAATGTTTATTCTATCAGATTCAAGTTTGGGTACTAATGTTCAAAAATTTATGATCAAACTTAGAATAATAAAACAAAATTTGAAATTATGGAATGAAACAAGGCAGAACGACAATACAGATTTGTCAACTTTGAAAGAGCAATACAATCAAAAAATGCTTGTAGTAGTGTAACAACCCTCCTCGGAACAGGCCTAAATTTCGATCAGAAAAGGCCTATCGAAACTAAGATCCATTTTAAGGCTAGTTATAGGTTGGAAAAAGAAGCAATAATACAGACCAATAAATATTTTTTCAGAACTCACAACGGATGGAATAAAATATAATATCAAATTGTGCCCATTTACTTCAAAACCATTTGAAATATCATAATACAAAGCATCGTAAAACTGTCATATAAGGTTTTTTACATCCAAATACAGGGGTACAAGATAAATATAATAAAATATTATAATAAATGCCACAAGCTTAAGCCACTCCGACTTCAAGCATCATCACCATCATCACTCCATCCTTAACATGTGTTGTAATGAGAGGGGAGTCAGAACAACAAATATCTGGTGAATAAAAATAAAAACATCGAGTCTCAACATTTTAGTACTTGGGCGGTATAATTGCAAATAAGAATGTCTACATACATAAAACCATTTAATACTTCTTATAAGGAAAGGATGTGGGTCCATAATCAACCACTTAATACTTTACATTCTCGAAGTAGGTTTCTAAATCCCATAACCCAAACCCCATGTCATAAATATATAACAATGTAAGGGATAGTATCTAAACCACTTAATACTTTTTATTGGAAAATTGACAGACTCTGGCCATTTAAGACCTCAATTGAGGCAAATCCCAATACCATTTAATACATATTCCCAAGGTGGACCCTTTAATGGCTACTATCAGCTGACATCATATGAAATCACTTAAGCCACTTATTATTTCTTAATGGAAAGATGGACCCTCAATCAGTCACTTAATACCTTATCCCGAAGTAGACCCCTGTTGAGATACCACTTATCATGCCTAATAACTAGCCTCTTGGCTATTTAATACTTCATTTAGGAGAAGAGGCAGGCCCTCAAACAACCACTTACTACCTCAAGGCTCCAAAGAAGGCCCCATGTGTTATGACCCGTACTTGTAATGACGTCTCACATTAGTTTAACTATTCGTAGGAACTATTAGCCAGATTAGCAACGTAGATTTACCCTACAGAATTTGGGACAGACCTCACATCATCACAAATATTTATCATACGAGATGTCCCATGGTATTAGAAAGTATACACAACTACCGGTAGCCTAAAAGTGAAGGGCGGACCTCGCATCCCTATGACTTTTCCATAATTTAAATACTCACCATATATATAATACTCGTCGCACTATTTAAAAATTAAGGCCTTATAAGGAATCTTCTTTATTACGCCTTCTAATATCGAATACCTTCTTAAAGAGGGAAATTAATATCTACTTAACTATGAAATTATACATTGACGCAGCGGATAATTCGAAATAAACTTCAATCGATGAATGTAGCAATCGGTGAGTTGAAAATACCAAAACGCCCAAGTTCGTTGATCCAAAGATACCGAACTCTAGCTATCTCAAACACGTTGATAGCGCACTATTCCGTGTTTAAAGATCTACGATTCTTCGCACGTTGATCTAGCGCACTAGATTCCGTGAATCGGCTTCTGCAATCGTTGAATCGAGCGCACTCGATTATCCGAAAAAGGAGATAGGAGATCACACTCAACTACCAATTGTATGAAAGCACAAAGCTAACAAAAGGAAATTTTATTCAATATTCAACAACCTAAAAATTTACAACACACCCGCTATTTATAGGCATTACAACTCAACACAACCTACAACACTCAACTCCTAGGTCGGCACCGACTCACCATGTACGACTCATCTCGGCCGACTCACCATAAGTCGTTACCGACTCAACACACGCAACTCCAACCCCTTACAACGGAATACAAAGTAAACGACTCAACATGACCGACTTAACAGTAAGACCTACATATAACAACTCACCCGGTTCAATACATTACCGACTCAACGTATAACGACTCAAGGATTTGCGCCTTAGCACCCAACACAAACCATAGGTCGGTAACGACCTAACATACAACAGTACACGACTCAAAAATATACTGCTTATCTCCTTGCCGACTCATCTTAGGTCGTAGCCTGTTAGCTCGGTCCCGACTCATGCCTTCCTCATTAACTCGCACCTTTCCCACACATGCTCCCTTAGGTCGGTCTCGACTCAAGGCCGCCTCAAGTTCCTGCTCAGTGACTCGTGCCGTTTCTTCCCATGTCTTGTTGAGTCGTGGACGCTTTATACTGAGTCGTAGACGACTCAAACCAAGTCGGAGACGACTCAACACCGAAGTCCATTTTACTCTACTTTTGTTATCCCGGAAACGACTTAGGGCCTCCTCCTTTGCTCGTAACCTATGTCCCTTAAGTCGGTAACGACTTAAAATCTCCGAGTTACCCAACTCCACAGCTTCCCCCACACGACCTAGAAGCATGTTAACTCGTGACCGACTTATCTCTTGGGAAATTGTAGATCGTGCTGCATCATCCTCCCCTGGTTGAGAAAAATTCGACCTCGAATTTGCAACTTCTTTCCCAACAATCTCATCTCCATGATACGGAATTAAATGTTTGACGTTAAAGACATCAGAAGTATAAACATCATCTGGTAACTTTAATCGATAAGCATTCTCATTGATTTTTTTCAAAACTTCAACTGGACCCATTTTTCGTGCTTTCAACTTGTTATAAGCACCCACCGGAAAACGATCCTTTGTCAATACGGCATAAACCAAATCACCTTTCTTAAATTCAACATTTCGACGTTTCAAATCTGCAAACTTCTTATATTTCTCATTCGATTTCTCCAATCGTTCCTGAACGATTTTATGACATTCATTCAGCTCTTCAACAAAATCAACAGCTCGTTTAACTGTTCCCTTTGACTGTGGTACTACTGCTAAATCCAACGGTCCCCTGGGTAAATTTGAATAAACAATCTGAAACGGACTGAATCCTGTGCTACGATTTACTGCATGATTATGAGCAAATTCTGCCTGGCATAGCTTCATATCCCAACTTCTCAAATTATCCTGTACAAGACAACGCAACAAATTTCCCAATGACCTGTTAACAACTTCCGTCTGCCCATCAGTTTGCGGATGATAAGCACTGCTGAAATTCAACTTCGTTCCCACCATTTTCCACAAACTCAGCCAAAAGTGACTCAGAAAACGAGTATCTCGATCAGAAACAATAGATTCTGGCAATCCATGAAGTCGATAAATCTCCTTGAAAAATAACTGCGCTACTCGAACTGCATCTGCTGTCTTCTTGCAAGCAACAAAATGTGCCATTTTTGAAAACCTGTCCACCACAACAAATATCGAATCATTTCCCCTTTGAGTTCTCGGCAAACCCAAAACGAAATCCATGCTAATATCAACCCATGGCTTGGATGGTACTGGTAATGGCATATACAACCCCGCATTCGTTGCTGTTCCTTTTGAAACTTGGCAAATATGACATCGCTCCACAAATCTCTCAACTTCTTTTCTCATCGATGGCCAAAAGTAAGATTGTGAAATCAACTGCAAAGTACGATCACGGCCCACATGTCCTTCCTCGTGCAATTCCTTCACAATTTTCATCCTCAGACTACAATCCGGAATACATAATCGATTTCCTTTAAACAGAAAACCATCAACCAACATGAATTCATCGGTACTCCCATCCTTCACTTTTTCAACATATTTCACAAAGTAAGGATCTTCTTCAAGCATCTTTGGCAACATTTCAAACCCCGTCACTTCAACCTTCATTGTCGTTAGTAAATGACTCCTCCTACTCAAAGCATCAGCTACTCGATTCGTCACCCCAGATTTGTGCTTAACGACAAAAGTAAACTGCTGTAAATATGCAATCCACGATGCATGTCTTGCTGAAATTTTATCCTGTCCCTGTAAATGCTTCAATGCTTCATGATCAGTGTAAAGAACAAATTCCTTCTGAAATAAGTAATGTCTCCAATGCTTAACAGCCTGAACAACAGCATGAAATTCAACGTCATATGTACTGTATCTCATCTTTGCCCCTGACAGTTTCTCACTAAAATAAGCGACTGGCTTTCCATTCTGGCTCAGAACTCCTCCAATACCAACCTTCGAAGCATCAGTATGCAATTCAAACAATAACTGAAAATTCGGTAAAACAAGAATTGGTGCAGACGTCAACAATTCCTTGATCCTCTCAAAGGCAACCCCCGCTTCTTCTGACCACACAAATTGTTTCCCTTTCATGCAATCAGTCACTGGAGCCATCACGCTACTGAAGTGTGGGATGAATCTTCGGTAGAATGACGCTAGCCCATGAAAACTTCTCACTTCTGTAATTGTCTTTGGCTGTGGCCAATTCCTGACTGCTTCAACTTTACTCCGGTCAACTTGAATACCTTCCCCTGAAACAACATACCCCAGAAATAAAACAGTATGCGTCATAAACACACACTTCTTTGTAGCAGCATAAAATTGTTCTTCACGAAGAATAAGCAACACTTCCCTCAAATGTAGAACATGTTCCTCCGTACTCCTGCTATAAATCAGAATATCATCGAAATAAACCACGACGAACTTCCCAATGAATGGTCTAAAGATTTGATTCATCACTCGCATGAATGTACTAGGTGCATTTGACAAACCAAATGGCATAACCAACCATTCGTACAACCCCTCTCTCGTCTTGAAAGCTGTCTTCCATTCATCTCCAGGTCTGATTCGTATTTGATGATAACCACTCTTCAAATCAATCTTCGAGAATATAGTTGCCCCACTCAACTGATCCAACAAATCATCCAACCTCGGCATAGGAAATCTGTAACGAACAGTGATCTTATTCAAAGCTCTACTATCAGTGCACATTCTCCAAGTTCCGTCCTTCTTTGGTACTAACAATGCAGGCACAGCACACGGACTCAAACTTTCCTGAATACGACCCTGCTCAAGCAACTCTTCCACCTGCCTCCGTAACTCCTCATGTTCCTTCGGACTCATTCTGTAATGTGGTCGGTGTGGTAACACTGCTCCTGGAACAAGATCAATCTGATGCTGAATGTCTCTAAGTGGCGGTAACTCCTTTGGTAACTCATCTGGAAAGACATCTTCAAATTCTTTCAAAACAGGCTTTACTTCTTCTGGAATCTCAACTTCTTCACTACTCTCTCTCCCAATCAACAAAAACACTTCCGGTTCTTCCTCCACTTCTTTAACAAACTCCTTCAAAGTCAACAGAGTTTTTAATTCTTCAATCTCTTCTAGCTTGCTCTCCTTCTGTTGCTGTTTCTTGGGAACCAAAGTAATTTTAGTACCCTCGAACATGAAACTGTAACTGTTGGCACGACCGTCATGCTGAACTGCTCTATCAAACTGCCATGGTCTGCCTAACAATAAATGACAAACATCCATATCGACGACATCACACCATATTTCATCTTTGTACTTCTTTCCGATTGAAAAATTCACACAAGCTCTTCGACATACTTTCACTTCACCTCCCTTCCTTAACCATGCTAGCTTGTACGGTTTCGGATGTTTCTCGGTCTTCAAGTTCAACTTTCTAACTGCCTCTGAAGAAATAATATTATCACAACTTCCCGCATCAATAACGAACTTGCAGACTTTCCCCAGAATAGTGCATGTCGACTGGAAAATATTGCTTCTCAACCAACTACATTCCTCTTCTTGTTTTGGTGTCAAACAGCTTCTCCTCAACATAAGATTACAACCTTCATCTCCCGACACTTCTTCTTCCTCCTCAACATAAGGTACATTTGAATACTCTGCCTCCTCACCATCATCTGCCTCAACCTCTGCAACCATGGTTCTCTTCTTTGGCTTCGGACACTCATTGCTTTTATGACCCAACTCCTGACAATTATAACATTTGAAAACACTACTAGCCTTCGCTTTCTCTGCCTCCTTCACCACTGGTTTTGTAACAGGTTTAGGAACACTAGAACTTCCACCGGCACCTTTCACTGGATTATTAGAATGAGTAAACACACCTCCTCCACGCCTTCCTTGTTTCTCCCAAGCCAATGCTTTTTGATGTGCTTCTGCAACGGATCTAGGATCGAACATATTAACCATATCCTGGATCTGCATTCTCAAACCCCCAATGAATCTAGCAGTTAGCTGTTCTTCTGTTTCCATGATATCATTCCTGGCAATGAGTTGGTAAAATTCATCAGCATAATCACTAACAGACTTTGTCCCCTGCCTCAGATTCTGCAACCTTTGGTACATAAGTGACTGGTAGTTGTAAGGTAAGAAAGTAGATCTCATCAACTTTTTCATCTTCTCCCAAGATTCTATCTTTGACTTCCCCATTCGTTCTCGAGTAAGTTTAGTTTGCTGCCACCATGCCAGTGCTCTTCCCCTCAGCCTTGTAGCAACTAACTTCACCCTTCTATTCTCCGGCACCTCCTTGAAATCAAAGATTTCCTCCACATTAGACAACCAATCTAAAAACTCCTCAGCAACCATTCCGCCTTTAAATTCTGGAATTTCCATTTTCATACCCGACTCCCAACGACGATCATCCTCCACATCACGGTAAGAATTTCGAATTTGGTCTCGATCTCTATAAGGAATACTTGCTCTATCACCCTCTTCAACAAAATCAAAGGTACGCCTACATCGATCTCGACTAACATCATCCCTTCTCTCATGCATGCTTCTTTGACTATGTCTCTCTTCATCTCTATATACTTCATGGTCAAATTCTCGATGACTTCTTCTTTCTTCATGTGCATAGTCATGATGATCTCTTCGTGATGAAATTGATGTTTCTCTTCTATCTCTACAAGAATGTGGTGATACCCTCCTCGCTTCCGTAACCAATGGCGAAACTCGGATTCCTCCATGGTTCGAGTTTGGTGATCTCCTCCTTTGATTCAAATCAGTCATCAATCTCTCCAATTTACCAATGCCTTCATCAAACTTTTCATTAATACGTTGTTCCATAAGCTCGGCTTCTTCTCTACGATACAAAGCTTCAACGTTTTGATGTCGGTTAGCTCTCCTTGGTGGCATGGTTGTAAACTTCACAAGACTTCAAAAATTCACACAAGACTTCAATCAACAAGTCACGGTTCAACAATGTCTCGGCTCCAACTGGTCTCGGCCTTGACACTTCACGGTTCAACTTAGGTCGATTTCAACAATGCACAACTCAATCACTTGTCACGGCTCAAACTAGCTCGCACCAATCTATCTCGGTTCACTTGCTTAGCTCGGCCTACAACTCCAAAACCCTTCAAAATTTGGCGCGCAAAACTCCAATTCAAAATCCAAACAAAGTCCAACTCCTCGATCCAAAATGAAATGGATCAAACACCCCAAACTTGTTGCAACTTCAATATGAACACAATGAACAACTCCAAACTTCAAAAACTTCAAAAACTTGGCTCCAAGAATCAAACTTAGCTATGATTGGCTAAGTATGGCTCTGATACCAATAATGACGCAGCGGATAATTCGAAATAAACTTCAATCGATGAATGTAGCAATCGGTGAGTTGAAAATACCAAAACGCCCAAGTTCGTTGATCCAAAGATACCGAACTCTAGCTATCTCAAACACGTTGATAGCGCACTATTCCGTGTTTAAAGATCTACGATTCTTCGCACGTTGATCTAGCGCACTAGATTCCGTGAATCGGCTTCTGCAATCGTTGAATCGAGCGCACTCGATTATCCGAAAAAGGAGATAGGAGATCACACTCAACTACCAATTGTATGAAAGCACAAAGCTAACAAAAGGAAATTTTATTCAATATTCAACAACCTAAAAATTTACAACACACCCGCTATTTATAGGCATTACAACTCAACACAACCTACAACACTCAACTCCTAGGTCGGCACCGACTCACCATGTACGACTCATCTCGGCCGACTCACCATAAGTCGTTACCGACTCAACACACGCAACTCCAACCCCTTACAACGGAATACAAAGTAAACGACTCAACATGACCGACTTAATAGTAAGACCTACATATAACAACTCACCCGGTTCAATACATTACCGACTCAACGTATAACGACTCAAGGATTTGCGCCTTAGCACCCAACACAAACCATAGGTCGGTAACGACCTAACATACAACAGTACACGACTCAAAAATATACTGCTTATCTCCTTGCCGACTCATCTTAGGTCGTAGCCTGTTAGCTCGGTCCCGACTCATGCCTTCCTCATTAACTCGCACCTTTCCCACACATGCTCCCTTAGGTCGGTCTCGACTCAAGGCCGCCTCAAGTTCCTGCTCAGTGACTCGTGCCGTTTCTTCCCATGTCTTGTTGAGTCGTGGACGCTTTATACTGAGTCGTAGACGACTCAAACCAAGTCGGAGACGACTCAACACCGAAGTCCATTTTACTCTACTTTTGTTATCCCGGAAACGACTTAGGGCCTCCTCCTTTGCTCGTAACCTATGTCCCTTAAGTCGGTAACGACTTAAAATCTCCGAGTTACCCAACTCCACAGCTTCCCCCACACGACCTAGAAGCATGTTAACTCGTGACCGACTTATCTCTTGGGAAATTGTAGATCGTGCTGCATCATACATTTATTACGCTAATAGAAACAAATATATATTCATGCCTAGTAAATTCTAGTGTGTGGTTTATACGTCCTAAACTAGCATTAAATGTCAATTCTTTTAACCATAATACTAATACACGTCCTTTTCCTTCAAACTCTTAATATTTCAATATCTATAACAAGAGATTAGATATTCATATCCAAAACAGCAATACATAGACTTGTAAAAATAGAAACGTAATAGACATCAATCTAGTGGTAAACAATATAAATGGCAATCCTAACTTCATATTCTATTCAACTTCTTTTACATAGAAATAGATGAAGGAATTTTGTGTAGGGTAAGTGGTGTAAACTATGAATTGAATTCGTACTTTAAACCCTTATTTTATTAAGGAAAACTCACAACTTGAATCAAAGGATGAGAAGTGGAATAGAGTATGAAATTATCAAAAATTACAGAACAATATAAATCTAATCAAATTAACATAAATAATTGTGAATCTCCATCCAAAATTGACATTTTGAAATAAAAGGGAATTTTGGGGGATTTTATCTATTTTTTCGCAATCCCAAAATCTCTAAGTCATATTCAAATCCACAGATATGCACTAATCAATTGTTGAAATGAAAATACAAAGGTTTTCACTTATATATTTTGCTTACCTTCTCTTGTATGGATTTGTAACGCCAAAACAAATCTTTTCCAAATCTCCTTCTTTTGATATATACACACGGCGAAGGATAGGTGTATATATAATTTTGTTAGATTTAGAGAGGTTGGAGGAGTAGGAAATACATTTAAAGAATAATAAAAAAGGATTAGAGTCCTTACTTGAATTTTTAATTGAATTTCTGAATCTAACTGAAAAGAGAAAATGGTAGAGGTTTGAGGTATTACTCAAATATTTATGAATAAAAAGTGGAGAGGATAGAGTCCTATTTATAGAAGTTGAAACGCACCACAATTGTAGGATGAAGCTAGGTGAAAACAGATAAATTTGGAACGTTTTTTCGCTAAAAAAGTCCTAGCCACCACATGAGTAGGGCTCGACTGCCCCCCATAGACCGGCCGACCGCTAAGGGTCGACCGCTTGGGGACAGAGGTGTCGACCTTTAATCCTATTTGTGGTGCACTGATTTGTTTTCTTTGCTCGTTTATTTTATTCCCTAATTAAATTTTAACATTAACTATTTAAGTTAACGTTACTTAACTCCTAAGTAATCCTACATTTAATTCTTGAAATTCAAACCCTAAATTTAAATACTCATTTGAATTTGAATTTAAACTAAATTAATTTAAATTTGAAACCTTCAACTGCTCGTAATTTTTTTGTTTGAGCTCCATTTTTAGCATATTATATATGGAAACAAATCAGAATTTCTCTACGAATGCAATGGAATAACTTTCGTTTTCAACTTTTATAAAATTTCTTTTTCAACCCATCTTATTTAATTTAATTCACTAAATTCATTTATGTTTGATTTTACAGGATGTTACATTCTCCCCTCTTATAAAGGATTTCATCTCGTAATCTTTTAAGGGGCGAATAGCGTAATGCGTAATTACATTCATGTTACACAATCAAGTTATCTACACAACCATCTACTTAACCAAATTTCAATCTGATTATATATTGCAGACGTGCTAAAATGAGCTCAATCCTAGCGTAAGTGTGTAATCGTGTAATGCAAATATGTATGCAAATATCCTAAATATGCATAAAAATTTCTATCTTGAATGTAAAGTAATTGTGAAGAAGTAGGGCAACCATCTTGTAAGGATCCACTTTTCTATACAGTCTAAGCTGACAATAAACGGCACATGTTAACTCAAACAGAACAAAAATGCGGATTGTTAGGGGAAAGAAAAAAGGAAGAAGATAAGAAGAAAACAGAAACAATAACACAGAATCTCACAATCGCAGCAGAACAATATATAATAGATAATAACATATATTTACATAAAAAGAACTATAACTATTATTATACATACCATCATCAGAGTACAATAATCATCAAATCAATCTGGACAGTTATAATAACTAGTCCTCACAAGTGTTGAATATACAGCCTACCACAGTGCGGAAAATAAACAAGTACGAGAATACGTCTCTATCGTCCAACTTGTCCCCTATGCTCCATAGCATCTTAACATGAATTTTTAATACTCGGTCTGACCCAAGCATTATAAATAAATAACACCCGAGTCAGTCTAGAAAACCAGCTGAGAGAAAACACTCAATTTGGATTTAATTATTTTCAAAAATCCTTTAGAAAACAAAGGTATCACGTAAGACCCACCACACATAAACACGATGGGTTTATACCGCATGATAACCAAAACATTTTTAGATAAAAATCCTATGATATTATAATAGTATTTAAGTACAAATACTTACTAAAATAGCCGAAATTGTTACATTAATTAAATTACAGCATACTAGGATCTACAATCAAAACTTAAGGCACATATTGGAGAATGGATTCCATACTATGATCGGGTAAGGAACTACCTTCGATGAGTGCATCTCTAGATTAATACACCTGGGTCTAACAGCAACATCTTGCATCCTGCCACACAGAACCGGCCTAGCACTTGACTACTAGTACTGAATATGTCATCATCCCTATTTTCTGACCTTAATCGAAATTTCTGATGCACAACCAAATCCATAATAATATAAGGTAATCTAGAAAGATGATGACATACCACAATGGGAGCGACCCACTTAGCTCTACCGCATGCCATGTTTTAGTCATTTCCTGGTTGATAAGACCTGAGGTTATGATTACCTTTCAATAAATTTACACTTAGAATGCTCATTGCCCTCAAATTTCAATGTGCTGATAGCATTCGTCCATACAAGTTGTTCTGGGTCTGAACAAACCGAATCTCCAAAATCACCATTTTCATTATCTTCACGATATCATAATTCACAACGCTTAAATCGGATCGAAGTGGTTTTAGGATAACAAAATCCGATCCCGGTCTCTTCAAAACAGTCAATGAATTTGGCCAGATTTGATAGTTGGTTATTTAACTATCAAATTTCACACATAAGCAGACGCTAGGCCATATTAAAAAAATTCAACATTTATTTCAAGATATCTTTACAAAGGTATATATTCAAATCTCTTTCAATATTTCAATATTTGAAAACACTTTCAAATTCTTATATTCATAACAGGATATTTCTAACACTTAGAAATATTTCTCATTTCAATTTGTAATCCATCACTTAGAAAAAATTTCTATAAAATCATTTCGTAGTTAAAATATTTCCAAAACCATTAATTCCAATACTTAAGGAATATTATAAATCTATTTCCCAAAATCATTCTAATATCAAACTTAGGAAATATTTCATAACTTATTTCTTAAATCTTCGGAATTTTATTAATTCCCTTTACAATTTCCAAATTATCGATTATACTTATTTATAATCCAACTAACCTTTTATAACTCCTATAACGTATTTAGATTCATTTTCGAAGTTCCCGAGTCTAACTATTTTGGAAATTCCCCAATTTTCCAGAAATCCCACTATAACACTTCACTTATGCAATCACATCCGTTTAACAAATCGAGATTACAATCTCGAGAGTATTTATAAATAAATTCCAATCACTTACTTTTATTCTATATACATAATAATAATAATGAATTTCAAAGATATGGTTAAATAATTATTTAAAATATCAAAGCACTTTTAAAATAAACGTCAATAACCAATTCCAATTTATTTACAAATGTTGAATATGAAAGTATATGATTTTTGTTTGATGATAATAAACATATATATATATATATATATATATATTCATTTAAATGTATTTGTTATTGTACTATTTTATTTTCAGATAATTAATAAATATTTTCTGAATAAAATAAATCACACAGAATTTAAATTCAAACGGATATTTTATTCAAACAAATATTTATCACAATTTTGAGTAGTCCAAATTTGTGCTCTCGCTATATATATAAAATTTCAATTACAAAACATATTCAATTTATACAACTGTCTTTACTACATATCGCTCATTCACTCGTATTTTATCTTCAACTCTATTCCAGATTGAATCTAGCATCTGAGCGATCTGCAAAATAAACACTAGCGCAGTAAAATTGAAAAAGAAATATTTTTGCAGTGTAAAATGAAATGTATTTTTGAAAATATTATTTTCCTCAATTATTTGGGTTGTTCGTCATCATTTAATTTTGAATTCATCATACACGAACGGCTTGTGACATGCACAGTGTATCATTGTACATGCCACAAGGCCATGCACACCAATATACACTTGATAAAATTACAGGGATAGATGAGCACAAGGTCAAACCCAAATAAAAGCTGGGTTAAACTCAAGTACAATACAAATAAAGTCATAACACGAGCACAAGGTCAAACCCGAGCTATAAGCTAGATTCAACACAGGTGTAATACAAAAACAAAAACAGAATGGTCAAGTTTTAATGACTGGAGCAAGCCTCGACCAAAAATTTCATAATGTAACATGAAGTTAGCAACATGCTACTATAATAAACATGTATAAAGCTCAAATAAAAGCATGTACAGAGCAGCAGTAACAACATACATGTACTCAAGGCAACAAAGACTGTATGAAAACTGCCTCGAAGCAAGTGACTATGATCAGAGACATAAAGGCGCGCTGGAATATATAATGCAACAAAGTGCACAGTGTAGACTTGTATACTACACATAATAGTAAAGAAAGGATGCAGCAAAACCAAAATGAACAAAATATACATGTGTACCTAACCAAACCAGGTAGGATACAAGTGTAGCCCTAACAGTGCAGTGCACCATATACATAACAAATCGAAGTGAACAGAGCAAGTTGATAGTGCAACCACGTGCACAAACCAAAGAGACTATGATCAAGACTTCAACATATGACAGTGACCAATGCAATCAACTGAGGTGAACCAGACCAACAGAGACCAAAACAACACATTCGAGTGAAGGTTACATCAGCACATGAAGAAGTCAACATATATGATCAAAGGAAAGTAACACACAAAAGTGACAACCAGACGACATGGATGAGCACTAATGCATATAAACTAGAGCACTAATGTACATATATATGATGTATGTAGTGATAACCAGTACCATAACTCGAATGGTATACGTGCAACATCAACATGGCAGTGGATAGAATAGTGCAGCAGTTTAAAATAGCAAGCAACAGAGCGTCAAGTTGAGCATACATATATACGATACAGTGATGCAGTGTTCAAGTCTGAGACAAAATCAAGCAGAGGTAGCGGTTTCAAAATAAACAGTTCGAACAAATCCAATTCAAAGACAGATGATATCATGAATGAACAAGTCAAGATAAATCAACATCATCAAAGAAAATTTAAAGCCGTGGTGACCAAGGTAAGTTCAAAAAAATCAGAATCAATATGGTATCATGTAATCAAAAATCAAACTCATGGAGCCATGATGATCAAGCCAGTAAAATATATGAATTGAACAAGTCTAAAGAAATCACAAACTTCCATGCAAAATTGAGTGGCCGAGCTTAAAATCATCAGATGAATTCGTATAAAATATACGAACGAACTTTAGGGAAATAAACCCTATATAACCCATATCATCATCGGCTACCAAATCATCTAGTTCAAGCAAGCTAACCAGTAAAGAAAAAAGAATAAATCACATACCATTTTAGTCGAACTCGATCAAATGGAAGTGCCGTGTGCGAACCGAAGAAACGGTCGATTGGCGAAGAAAACAGAGCAATAGCCATTGTATTCGATCAACAATCAGTCGGCTTCTTCGAATTTTCCAGGAACCCTAATTTCAGAACATACGAGCAATGAATAAGAACGAACGAGTAAAAAAAGGAAGCGTCCATATTTTTTCAACGCAAGGAATCAGGATGAAGATAATATAAAAATCTAAAAAGGGATTCACTTTTATTTGGGCCGGCTTCTTCAACTTATTACTTTGGGCTTTATTTTTTAAAATTACAGTTTATTATTTTTTACATTGTTTTTAATTTGTATTTTTCTTTCAAACCTTTATAATTTTCTAATCGTGTGACTAGGGACAAACTACGAGGCGTAGTTTGAGAATTCGCAACTCATTGGCTAAGTTGTGGTAGGGTTTTGAGCATAGAATTAGGTTAGTCGATAGTGAGTGGCGTGAGTTTACGTGTGTAAGCGTCTGACTACTTAATTTCTGGTAGAAACCTTGGGTGGAGCATGTAGGTAGGGTTTTGCCGAAGATGGGTAAATCTATTTGTTCTATTTTCTATTTTTTATTATTCTGCTATTATCTGTGCTGCTATTACTCTGCTATATCTGTGATGCGATTATTTTATATACTTCCGCATTGAAATTTTATAATTGATAGTATCATCCTATTCACCCCTCTCTAGGGTGAAATCGATCCTAAAAGTGGTATTAGAGCTAGGAACAAAAGCCATTTTTGTTTTAAAAAGTTTGATTTTTCAAAGACCAATTTTTTTTACAAATTTGAATTTTGAAAATGGCTTCTTCTAATAATACTTTTTATAAGGGTCGGTCCAATATTATTCCTCCTGTTTATGATGGAGCAAATTTTTTGAATTGGAAATTAAAAATGGAATATTATTTAAAATTTGTTAATTTTAAATGTTGAGATATTATTGAAAACGGGAGTGATATAATAGATGAGAAAAATATTTCGGTTAATGCTCTTGCTATGCATATACTATATTATCATATTAATCAAGATAATTTTAACTTTATCTCTCATTGTGAAGATGCACATGAAATCTGGAATACTTTTGATGCAATATATGGTGCAAAAGTCAACAACCATGAGAGATCCCCCATAATCTACTCAGAAACATGCTTAACAGGATTGACAAAAGGCAGTAGTGATGATGATGATGGAGCAGCTGAGCTGGCGCTACTAATAAGAGATCCAAAAGTGGAACCACAAATACAGAAATCCAGCTCCAAATAAAAAATTGAAAAGCAGAATAGTCAAAGCACTAGACAATTTAGAAGAGCAAGAAATTATTTGTCACAAATGTAATAAACCCGATCATGTCAAGCCCGATTGTCATCAGAGTCGACTCAGCCAAGAAAAGAAATAAAAAAGAAGAAGTTTTGCTGCCACGTGGAATAAAAGCGATAATGATAAAAGCACTAGTAGTGAGAGTGAAAATGCAGATCGGTGCCTTCAAGGTGATATGACTGATAACGATGATGATGAACCAAGCGAGGTATGTAAAGTTACTCACTCAAAATTACTTATATATTTCCACGAAGTAAACGATTCTTTCGAAAGACCTAGGGAGAAATACGCTAAATTGAATCACAAAGAGATACTTTGATAGATTTAAATAAACAACTTAATTAATTGGTTAAAAACCATCAAAACAAGATCCCTAAGTGTGATAAGTGTCCATCACTTGAAGAAGAGATTAAAAAATTAGGAACTAAAATTAAATCACTTGAAATGAAATTCTGATTTTGAAAGAGAGTGAAAACACTAGAAGAGAAAATTCTATCAAAAAGTGCACTCAATTATTAAACGAAAATGAATCTCTCAAAACACAAGTCCAACAATTGTTTACGACTTTAAGAAAATTTTCCAAAAGTGAAATCGTTGAATATGCTATTAGGGAAACAAACTATTAACACTATTAGACAAGGACTTGGGTATAATCAATCTGATTGTGCTAGAAATGTAATAAAACAAGTCGATTCCATGTGCACAATTTGTAGAAAATTTGGACACAATCAAGATAATCGTTGGTATAGACCCAAACACGTGAAAACTATTCCAATTTGGATTCCTAAAGGCACGAATATAAAATCACTCAAAGTTAAACAAATCTGGGTGTCAAAAAGAACATATATAAATAGTTTTGGATTTCTACAAACTCATTTTTCAAAGTCTATTGCTACTAACAACCATGGACCTATAAAAACAAATAGGTCACAAAAATATTCTTTCATGTAGGTATGGTGGCAGGCTAAAGAACAACAATAGTGCTATCTGGATTCTGGCTGTTCCTGGCACACCAACGGATGACAAGTCAAAGTTCATTGGCCTAGTACAAAGGTGGCAGAATCACAATAGGCAACAACGAAATATTATTGGTAAAGGTAAAACAGGCAATGGTATATTCATCTTGAATGATATATTAAAATGTGATAATCTGCACCATAATTTGAATTTAAATCAGCCAGTTATGTTATAAAGAGATAATGATAATTTAGATTCTGACTTATTCAAAATGTTGGCCAATCATCTTTGAACTATAGGTTTGCTTGGACTAATGATGATGATTGTCGATTACTCATGATACACATGGATATATTTGGTTATCTTATTACTTCGGGATCAGACACTATGGTCATTGTTCGTTTATTTACACGGCTTCAATTCAAATTCAAGAGAATTTTATTTAAAAACTGTAAAAATGATTTTTAAAAATTTATTACAACTTCACGGTCTGGTTATAACATTCAACAAATGATAATCTTGAGTCTAAGAGAAATTCAGACGTAGATTACACTGGTAATCTAGTTGATGAAAAATTACTAGTGAAACGTGATTTTTTGTTGAGACATTTAGTAGCTGTATCGTTTTTCAAAGAAAATATCTGTATATTTTTCATTTCAAATAATTTTCAAATAGCAGAAATTTTTCTTTTATAAAACCCCTTATAGAAAATCATTTTTGTTGACCTTATTTCAGATCTGTCATTTTAGAAAATTTGACTTTAAAATTATTTTTGAATTTGATTTTAAACGACTACATTAACTAATCTGACTTCCTATTGATTATCGAAAGATGAATAGTGATTGAAAAAGTGATGAATGTTTATATTAATCGTAAATTTTAACTTGAGACGGTATAATTAGTAAATTTCTTTAGAAATTTAAACAAGAGTTATAAAAACATTTTGTTGTTGGTAAAAATTCCATGATCATTTATATTTCTATCATATTTCTATCGACCATCACTCATCGAAATCCAATATAGTCTGTCATATGTGGTATTTTAAACGGAAAATCATTCGTTTTCAATTTTTTATATTTTCAAGCAATAAAAACATCCAAAGTATTCACTCTCATTTAAAAGTCCTCAAGGTTATGCATGGGTAAATTACTTGGAATTTTTGATTATTTTATTCCATTCTCATTTAAAAGTCCTCATGGTTATGCATGTATGGAACTAATATCAAAATTGATTAATTAAATGGACAAGTTGATTCTAATCTCATTTAAAAGTCCTCACGGTTATGCATGGTTAGAAGATACTTGAGTTCATTTATTTTTTTATAAAAATTTGGAATACTACTAATCTTATTTAAAAGTCCTAACGGTCATGCGTGGTTAGTAGATATTCAAATTCCTGATATAAATATACCATAAATAGACAGAACTATATGGTTTTATATGATGACATCATTCCTATCATTCTAAAAGTGGAATATGCGCCTAACAGAGTATTTATGATTTTTGTTTGATTTTTTATTGAAATTTAATATTTATACTCGATTGAGTATTAATATTGTATTAATGTCTATCACTTTATCTCTTATTTTTCTAACAATATTACTCTTTTGCTGATAACAAAAGGGGGAGAGAAATGTTAAGATTTTGGCAAATAAAGGTCAAATATTTTATTTTGTATTTTCTATATGCATCTAGGTTTATTTATTCATTTTTATTTATTTACATGCATATATGTAGGGGGAGCTTTGTGTAGAGAGGGAGCATTCAAATAGGGGGAGCAAATAGAATGATCAAATACATTTAACAAACTCAAAAATCTTAAATATATGTTTGTTATCATCAAAAGGAGGAGATTGTTGAATATGCAAGTATATGATTTTTGTTTGATGATAATAAATATATATATATATATATATATATATATATATATTCATTTAAATGTATTTTTCATTGTATTATTTTATTTTTCATATAATTAATAAATATTTGCTGAATAAAATAAATAACACGGAATTTAAATTGAAACAGATATTTTATTCAAACAAATTTTTATTACAATTTTGAATAGTACAAATTTGTGCTCCTGCTATATATAAAAAATTTCAATTGCAATACATATTCAATTTATACAATTGTCCTCACTGCATATCTCTCATTCACTCGTATTTTATCTTCAATTCTATTCCAGATTGAATCCAGCATCTGAGCGATCTGTAAAATAAACACTAACGTAGTAAAATTGAGAATGAAATATTTTTGCAGTGTAAAATAAAATGTATTTTTGAAAATATTATTTGCCTTGGTTATTTTGGTTGTTCGTCATCATTTAATTTCGAATTAATCGTACACGAACAGCTTGTGACATGCACAGTGTATCATTATACATGCCATAGGGCCGTGCATACCAATATACACTTGATAAAATTACAGGGACAGGTGAGCACAAGGTCAAACCTAACTAAAAGCCAGGTCCAACTCAAGTACAATACAAATAAAGTCACGACACGAGCACAAGGTCAAACCCGAGCTATAAGCTGGATTCAACACAAGTGCAATACAAAAACAAAAACAGAATGGTCAAGTTTTAATGACTGGAGCAAGCCTCAACCAAAAATTTCATAATGTAACATGAAGCTAGCAACATGCTACAACAATGAACATGTACAAAGCTCAAATAAAAGCATGTGCAGAGCAGCAGTAACAATATACATGTACTCGAGGCAGCAAAGACTGTATGCAAACTGCCTCGTAGCAAGTGATTATGATCAGAGACACAAAGGCACACTGGAATATATAGTGCAACAAAGTGCACAGTGCAGACTTGTACACCACACATGACAGTAAAGAAAAGATGCAGCAAGACTAAAACGAACAAAATATACATGTGCATCTAACCAAACCGGGTAGGATACAAGTGCAGTCCCAATAGTGCAGTGCAGCATATATATAACAACTCGAAGTTAACAGAGCAAGTTGACAGTGAAACCATGTGCACAAACCAAAAAGATTGTGATCAAGACTTCAACATATGATAGTGGCCAATGCAATCAACTGAGGTGAACCAGACCAACTAAGACCAAAATAATACATTCGAGTGAAGACTACATCAATATATGAAGAAGTCAACATATATGATCATAGGAAAGCAACACACAGCAGTGACAACCAGACTACATGGATAAGCACTAATGCATATTATAACGACCCGGAATTTTCGATCCCGAAAACTCCAGATAGTTAGGGAAAGAAGAAAGGGATAGAAGAAGAAGAAGAATAAACACCACAAAGATTCTCATATTCGCAGCAGATGAAAATATAATATCAAATAATAACAGATTACAAAGAATTCTGTATCTGTCAAATACATTTATAATACATCAGAGTTACACAAATATACAGACACTGGATATACACAATCATCATGTCTCAGATATACAACAATATAATATAGCGGAAACACTCCATACGTTCTTGCCATCCAGCTCGCCTCTTGAGCTGTAGAACGTCCTTACCTGAATATCTATAATACTCGATCTGACCTGAGCATTACATCAAAGTAACACCCGGGTCAGGCTGGAAACCAGCGTGAATAACTCATCTAACATGGAATACAAAGCATACAACTTATATAAAACTTGGGGTAACTCGTATCAATTTACAAATTTATAAATTGTTATAGACATCACTTATTTCACACATCAATTTTCTAAGTACCCAAATTTAGATTAAATAGTCCAATTCACTTAAATCATTTCATTCCAGCCTATTGATTTCACATATCAATCTATAAAAATTCGAAGTGATTTCGCATATGTTCTAATACCCGACCCCGGTCTCTTCGAGTCTCATGTCATCCTAACCCAAGTTATCCAAATGAAATACACTTCAAACTTTAAATACAGGATGTCCCTTTACACAACAATTCATCATTGATAGATAACCACAATATCCTGTCCGCCTAAACATATGATACTACAAAACATTTCATATCAGAGATACAACTCATTCAAGGCATCCAATATCATTCAATCATCCATAAGCAAACTTGATCACTTCCAAAATAAATTTAATCGCTTCTAATTGAATTACTAACCTCAATCACTTAGATTCCTTGACTTGAAAATAATTAATTTCAAATCAATTAATTAATCATCCCTTAATCATCCATCGTAATTAATCACCCTGGATTAATTACCCTTCAATTACATTCAAGTGATTATCTTTAATTAAATACACAAATTAATTATTATTAACCAAAAACAGTAATTAATCTTTAATTACTTCACAAATTAATTAACTATAATTAATTACATTAATCCTTAATTACTTATACTAATTAATTTCTCATAAATCACTTATTACTGATTAATTAATCTTAATTAGTCAACCTTTAATTACATCATTAATTATATAAATTAATGATTTCTAATTACATTTTAGTTTATCCTAATCTAAATTAATTACATTAAGTAATTAATCATTAATTAAACCACAAAAATATTAATCACTCTTGCTTAATATCAACCAGTAATTAACTACCTTTTTATTTACTTCATTAAATAAATTAATTACTCATTTTATAAAAGAGGTTTAAAGGAATTTAAAACCAAATTCATTTTTAAATTCTAATCAATTTAAAAATGCACTTTAACATTCACGTTGTTAAAACAATTTAAATTTAAAAACTTTATTTGTTTAAAAACTGAGATTCACTAACATGAATTCCAGATTTAACTTTGATTTAAAACTTGTTTTAAATCTCTACTTTATAATTTAACTTCAGTTTTTAAAAATCACTTTTATTTCTTTCCAATTCATTCTTATTTTTATTCTATAATTATTTCACTTTCAAAATTTACACTTATATTTCTTCCAAAAATAAATCCAACTCTAAATATTTTGATGACCCACTTTACTAAAATATATTCAAGCAAACCATAGTATTCAATATTCCAATTATCAATATAATTCATCACAGAATATCAAATATTCATAACACGGAATATTAAACAATCTAAATAATTTTGAGGAATCCAGCTGGATCCCTCCAACCTGTTTCCTTGCATCCACAGATGTTAGCACAACATAAAATACCAATTCCACTTCGAGGTGGAATATCGCGGTATATGGGATTTATGTAATATCATCCGCTATTATGCGGCGCGTAGGGTCTCATCCGCTATACAATGCGGGAAACAATCACTCCAATATATATATTATATACTACTATATATAATATAACACATCAAATCAATTCAATCATTCAACCAATTATTTAAATTTAACAATTTAAATTTAAATAACTCAGATAAGTAAGATTAACTCACCTTTTCCCCTTAAATTTGCAAATCCACTTCATTCTCAATTTGATTCCATGATTATTGACCTTGTATAAACATTAGATGTTTTATTAATATTCGAGTCAATTGAATAACTAAATTTCCATTTGATAATTTAATTAACCACGCATTTTATTACCATTAACAAAATTTAATTTACTAATAATTTAATTTAATTTAAACCAATAATTCCCCTTTAAAAAACTTTAGTAACTAAAATAAATTAAATAGGTCAATCGTAAAATTTTATCACCAAATCCCTTATATAATTTTCTTCCAAAATCTTATATAAATTTCTTGTACCGTTATATATATATATATAAATCTAAACTCTGGCATTTTAAAACTAAACAGTAAACATTCTTTACTGAAATAATATACTAAGTTATATACATATATATATATATATATATATATATATATATATATATATATATATTCTGATAATTAATAATGAACAAATCGAATTCAAAGAGTTTTAAACTAACTTAACTAAAATAAAATTTAATTACCTTACTGTGATCAAACCCTAGCACGCACCCACCCCTGAAACTTGACTTCAATCGCTTCGAGTTGCCGTCGCTAGCCTCTTTCAGGTCGAGTCCCCTTTCCACCATCGATCGTGTTACAACGCAACTCCAGGCGACACCGCAGCCCTTCAATCTACGCCCTCGACTAATCGTGAGTGCACGTGATTGGACTCGTGATGGTTTTCGCAATTTTCCCCTTCCTCTTGCGATTCGCGACCTATTCGCGGTTTCCCATGGATCGAAGTCGAAATCGACTTCGATTCACTATACTTTTTTTTGATGGAAAGCTTCGGCTGTTAATATACAAAAGGAGGAAACGATATTGAAGGGGGAGCGTGCTTGAGAAGGAAAAGCGCAAACCTATAATAATACTTTTTTTCTTTCAGCCTGGTTTTAAAAAAAGACATAATTAGATGGTAACGTGAAGAAATTTGGCTACAGTGACATCGAGTTGAAGGCAAAAAGTTTTGATGTGAAATTGTTTTTGACTGGTCAACATTTATATTTAAATTTAAATTCAAACCGTTTTGAAACCATAGCTTAAAATCCTGACATCCTATCGAGGCGTGCCACTAGGCGTTTATAATGTTATACCCCTATTCTGAACGCAATGAAAAAGGTTTTGAGTGCTAATTCGATCGTATGGAGAAGATAGCTTTTTGGACTCAGTCATTATATTAAATTTTTCGATATAAATTTCAACGCGTTTATATATCATACGCTCACACAACAACTCTAAACATTATGAAAATTGAAATCTGAAAATAATATAATATTACGGATCCAATGGAACTAGTTTCGTCAAATTCCGAGATTGTGCCTCGGAAGGCTATTTTTAAACATCGATTTAAACGATATATTTTCAAAACATAACAAATCACCTTTAAATTCAATTTTTAACACTTTTACTATCTTCAGTATTATCAATATAATTTTACAAGCCTTCAAATTATTTTTAACGGGCTTAAAACTGAAGAGTCAATAATTTACCCAATTTCAGTATATTAAATGCAATAACTTACTTGCTAAATAATAATAATAATATTTGAATTCAAGTTAAAAATTAACTTTTAAATATTTAAAATCAATTAAATATTCCAATTTCAAACATCCAAAAATTCCAGGTTGTCACATTCCTCCCCCCTTAAAACAATTTCGTCCCCGAAATTACTAGTTAAGAAGAATGATCCAATACCCATTTACTTTTCCCCCAAAACCAACAGTTCAACATCCTACCAACTATCTTTTTATAGAAGACCCGTTATCATTCTTACTAACTTCCCAAACTCTCCCATAGTTTTCAAACAATACCTTTTTGCTCAATCATTCAAATTTCAATTTAAAACCAAATTTTGAATTGTAAAAATTTTCTAACTCTCTAAATTTTCGAAAAATTTCGTCAGCGTCTCCTTTGCGCGGCTAGCTCGGTACAACTACAAAATGCATCTACGGGCTCCCAAATTCCAAAAGAAAACAAAAAGCCAAGTGGCTAGATCAAAAACCAATCATACAGAAATTTAAACACATACCTTTTTGTCGAGCAATTCAAATTTACCTTCTGGAATCAAAACCAATTTTCCTTTTCCTTTATAATACCTGTATACCCTACTAAGCAATAATGTTCAATTACAACATTCAAAAATTGCTTTACACATTTCTTTACAAAAGATTTCATATCTATTTTGGTTTTTATTCACTTGTTCACAATCATCCCATATTCACTTTTCTAATCCTTTAGTTCCAACTAAACAATTAGTTACACTCTCCATTTTCAAAATTCCTTATTTCAATTCCAATTTGAATCATTTTATTGCTAACAAAAATTTTTCCAAAAATTTTCTAACTCCCAAAATTTTTGAAATTTTTTGGCAGAGTCTCTTTTGTACGGAGGAGCTTTTGCAATTTAACAAGAGATATAAATATATATACATCGACCTACATAGTCGGAAAAACAAAAAAAGTTCATATTTTCTATTTTTATTGCATAGGCGTACCTTTATTTAGCATTTTTAAGCAAGCGGCTTATTATTTTAGCAATTAGCGCAACCAAATCCAGCCAAACGGCTTCCCGGTACCTGTACTTACTCAATTCAAATATGTAAGTACTAAATATATGAAATTTATTAACATTTCACTTACTTTCAATAACTAAACATATGCATTTCATAAGCAACATGCACCAAACACTTTCCATGAGTAATTTACATGATTTCAAAACTAATTCAATTGCTTTCAACCAATTAATGTGCCAATCCATTCAATTTTAATGGTTTACATTTCAATTTCTTACATTCAATTTTTTTAACCCAAACAAGCTCATATTCAATTCAATTGATTTCAAAATCAATTTATTTAACTTCTCTCAACTCATAGAATTTTAATTACTTTCGTTTACGTCAATCGACAATTCATTCTATGCAATTTGATGATATCCATGTGAATAAATAATTACTTAAGTTTTATGACTAATTTAAATTGATTCCGACCCAATTTATTTTAAATTTCATTCCATTTCCTTTCAACTTACTTTAAATCCAATTCATTATTATTAACTTTGCTTAAGTTAATTTAATTCTAATTAATTTATTTCCCATTCCAAATTTAATTTTTATTTTCCCATTCCAATCACATTCAAGATTTACTAATTATTTCTTCCAATCTTCCATTAAATTTTCCACAATTTAATTAAATTTATTTTTCAAATTAAATTTAATTATTGGTAAAATTTATACTCATACAAATTTCCATTTGATTATACAAGTCATTTCAATTTTTATAATCTTATTTGTTTAAAATATTTTCATCCAAACATCCAAGTTATACAACAATTTAAGAAAATATTTCTTTTATATCAAAATATATTTTGGGTAAAATTATTTCGTTCGCCCACCTTAAAACAACACTGTGTCAATTTATCGTGTCAGGTGTTTATAAACTCTTCTCGAATAGCGGCTTACTCTTTTATCCTAAAATTTTTGAAATACTTTTAAATTCACATAATACAATTAAAATAGCTTTTTATAAAAATACTTCTTATAACTCGATGTCTCAACCAGTCCATCCTTGTTCTCACAGAAATTCGATCACACGTTGATCAGGCGTAGGACAGAAAATCTATAAGTACCTAGCAGACCCATTTTCAACATCCAGTGAAAATACTTGGAAAATAATTTTATTTAAAATATCGAAAACATTTTTTTAAAAGATAGAGGAAATATCTTTGGTGAGAATGCTCTGGAAATCATCACCCCCATCCATGGTCGTAGTTACATCCTGGGTTACGTTGCCATCGCAGCAAAAGTCCATGTAACTGTAGGCACTCCATGCCCCTCGATTACACCATGGAACCCACAACAGATCGCAGTTACATTTCAGGGTTACGTTGCCATCGCAGCAAAAGTCTATGTAACTGTAGGCATCAGCGCCCTCGATTTTCACTGTCAAAAATGAAACTTTTCCACTCCCACATAGGTCGCAGTCTACCGATGTAAAATCAGACGTAGACCATTGTCTCTCAGCGGCACACACGACTTTCGCTATGTTACCATAGGTCGCAGTCTACCGATATAAAATCAAACATAGACTGTTGGCTCTCAGCGGCACAAACGACTTTCGGTATGGTCTGTAGTAGACCGTAGTGACATCGAGTTACATTGTCGTCACAGCATAATCCAAATGCCTCTGTAGGCATCAGCGCTCTCCACTTCCTCTACACACTACACATAATCCTTAGGAATTAGTTTTGTCCGGAATCCTCACAGGATCAACTTTAGAACCCCCCCCTTAGGTTTCGAGGCAGTACCACCCTGTGGCACTCCTGAGAAGTTCATTTCAAGGGAGCGCCTTTTTCTCCAGAGCCATTATCAAAACACTTTATACTATACACATGTAGTATCTTCCAACTCATACACCTAGTATGAATCTCATATAAATCTCCTTTTCTCAAAATCGATTATCCCAAAATCGATAATTCTCAAACTAGGCTTTCCAAATTCCAATATTGGTTTTACCCAAAAATCAAAAGCCTTTAGAAATCCAATGGTTCCCAAAACCTTTTTCCAAAATCCTCATAAGATCCTTTATATCTATATATATAGATATAAATATATATATATATATATAATTTTTATGAAAACTTTGGATCATTTCAAACTTGTATAAAACTCCTTTTATACTCCAAACACTTTCAAAATCCTTTCCTTCCGGCAATAGATTCAACAAGGGGAGATTTATCTTATATAACAAATATATATAACTTTGTTTATTCAAAATCAAATATTCAAATTTGATTACTCTATAAAGTCACTTACCATTTTACTTCCATAAAGTAAATTTTTACCATAGAAATATCCAATTTCCACTTTACTTCATCATATGGTTCATAAAATATACCTTTCATTTCAAAAACCATTTCACATTTCTTATCCCCACATTTTCAATATTAATTTCATTCAAATCCGTACGATGTACACCTATCATCCGTACGCTATACCAATCTGATCGCTCACTTGATCACACAATTTCACTTTTGAACTAGTATCGTCCACCCGACTTCCTAGTGCGGACTCAGATCTGGTTTCTTGATCAGAAACCATCATTCTCCTTGCATAGCCATAACTATGATAGAGAATATGCAGAACCAATCAACAATCCATATCCAGGTTCGCCGTCGAAAATTAAGTGAAAAACCCCAACTCGGATCGATATAACTATCCCAAAATTCTGTACTCGAATCTGGATCAAATCACTATGCGAATAGAATAATATACGTATATCCTATGTATTTATCTTCATTGATTATCAACTAAATCAATTTCTCTTCCTATTCACATTTCCTTTAATTTCTTTCCCCATAATCACAATTATTTCAATTCCGTTGGATTACACTTTAATCCTTATCCCAAATGGATATTCAATCATAAACAGTTTGAACTCTATCCAGCTTAAATTCAAAAAATAGCTTGAAAAGTTTAAAATAGATAAGTCATTGAAAAATAATTATTAGTTTGTAACATAGCTATAAAATAGTTAAGTAATTGTAAAATAGTTGGAAAATAGTCAAATACTTATAGAAATTTTAAATAATTGCAAAATAGTTGTAAAATAGTAATTAGTTTATAAAACAGTTGAAAAATTGTTAAATAGTTTAAAAAATAATTGTAAAATAAATATAAAATAATTTGGCTTTTTTACAAAAAAAGATTGTATATAGTAAATAGCTTGGAAAAAAATAGATTATATTAAAACCATTTATTCTGAAAACAGTCCAGAGCCAAACTGTTCAATTTCCAAATCTTCATTCTCATCAATTCAATTTAAATTTCCACTTCCATTTAAATTGACTCAATTCCAATTTAAATAACTTCAATTTTCATTGAAATTGATTTAACCCCAATTCAAGTTGAATTAATCTTGATTTCTTTCCAAATTCAAATCAAATTCCATTTGATTTCAAACCTATTCAACTTTAATTACAATTCCAAATTATTCCACTCAATTTAGACTAATATCAATTGAACCCACTTCAATTTCAAATCATCTCAATTCCTGTTTGAATTAATCCCAATTCCCATTTGAGTTTTTAAACTTATCCAACTTCAAACACAATTCTAATTAATTTAAATCAGATTTACACAATTTTAATTTCCATTCATATTTTATACTTCAGATTATTAACCTTCCCACTTAAGTTTAAAACTTACTTCACTTTGGGTTTCGCATCACATTCCAAGGAAAATTCAAAACTCAACCTTAGAGTTTATTTCATATTTATTTCCTTTACACACCAGGTTACTTTTAAATTTTAAACCATCTTTGGTTTTAAATTCAAACAAATTCCTTTCAAATTTTCAAACGACTCTTGTTGAATCAAGCTCTATCATTCAAATAATATTAAATAACATTATTTATTATTTCTTCATTACTTTGAAACAAAATCTTCAAATCCTGGACCCAGATTTAAAACTCCACAATTCAGATCAACTTCAGTTCCAATTTATAAGTCATACTTGCCTAAATATTTTACTTCTTTAAAACATTTCATTTTTCTTACTTGTTAATTATTAAACACAACAATCATTTATGATAATAACCAAGATTATCATATCTGCAACCATTCATTATCATCTTATTCTGAAACTCTTCCCTAATTCAAGATTTCAATTTCAGTTTGAATCCATTTCAAACTTATCTTTATTCAATTTCAGTTTGGTTGTATTATATTACTTCTTAATTTAATTCCAATAATTTAACAACCAATCACCTTAATATTTATTAGATGGAAATATTGCTTTATATATCAAAATTTATTCATATATAAAATCATTTAAAATCATTATATGAGAAATAAAAAGTACGCTCTCATATATATAGACACTCAACTCATTCTACGGTACCATTGACCCTATCCTTAATGAGTAATCCCACCAGTGCCAAGGTTCTCGCTTAACCTTCAGCTCTGATACCAACTATATTGACCCAGAATTTTCAATCCCGAAAACTCCAGATAGTTAGGAAAAGAAGAAAGAGATAGAAGAAGAAGAAGAAGAAACACCATAAAGATTCTCACATTCGTAGCGGATGAAAATATAATATCAAATAATAACAGTTTACAAAATAATTCTGTATCTGTCAAATACATTTATAATACATTAGAGTTACACAAATACAGACACTGGATATACACAATCATCATGTCTCAGATATACAACAATATAATACAGCAGAAACACTCCATACGTTCTTGCCATCCAGCTTGCCTCCTGAGCTCCAGAACGTCCTTACCTGAAAATCAGTAATAGTCGGTCTGAACTGAGTATTACATCAAAGTAACACCCGGGTCAGGCTGGAAACCAGCGTGAGTAACCCATCTAACATGGAATACAAAGCATACAATTTATATAAAACCCGGGATAACTCGTATTAATTTACAAATTCACAAATTGTTATAGACATCACTTATTTCACACATCAATTTTCTAAGTACCAAAATTTAGATTAAATAGTCCAATTCACTTAAATCATTTCATTCCAGCCTATTGATTTCACATATCAATCCATAAACATTCGAAGTGGTTTTGGGTATTTTCTAATACCCAACCCCGGTCTCTTTGAGTCTCATGTCATCCTAACCCAGGTTGTCCAAATGAAATACACTTCAAACTTTAAATACAGGATGTCCCTTTACACAACAATTCATCATTGATAGATAACCACAATATCCTGTCCGCTCAAACATATGATACTACAAAACATTACATATCAGAGATATCAACTCATTCAAGGTGTCCAATACCATTCAATCATCCATAAGCAAACTTGATAACTTCCAAAATAAATTTAATCACTTCTAATTGAATTACTAACCTCATTACTTAGATTCCTTCACTTGACATTAATTAATTTCATATCAATTAATTAGTCATCCCTTAATTATCCATCTTAATTAATCACCCTGGATTAATTACCCTTCAATTACATTCATGTAATTATCTTTAATTAATTACACAAATTAATTATTCTTAACCAAAAACGGTAATTAATCTTTAATTACTTCACAAACTTATTAACTATAATTAATTACATTAATCCTTAATTACTTATATTAATTAATTTCCCATAAATCACTTATTATTGATTAATTAATCTTAATTAATCAACTTTTAATTACATCATTAATTATATAAATTAATGATTTCTAATTACATTTTAATTTATCCTAATCTAAATTAATTACATTAAGTTAATTAATCATTAATTAAACACAAATATTAATCACTCTTGCTTAATCTCAGCCAGTAATTAACTACCTTTTTATTTACTTCATTAAATAAATTAATTACTCATTTTATAAAAGAGGTTTAAAGGAATTTAAAACCAAATTCATTTTTAAATTCAAATCAATTTAAAAATGCACTTTAACATTCAAGTTGTTAAAACAATTTAAATTTAAAAACTTTATTTGTTTATAAACTGAGTTCACTAACTTGAATTCCAGATTTAACTTTGATTTAAGACTTGTTTTAAATCTCTACTTTACAATTTAACTTTAGTTTTTAAAAATCACTTTTATTTCTTTCCAATTCATTCTTATTTTTATTCTATAATTATTTAACTTCCAAAATTTACTCTTATATTTCTTTCAAAAAATAAATCCAATTCTAAATATTTTGATGACCCAGTGTACCAAAATATATTCAAGCAAACCATAGTATTCAATATTCCAATTATCAATATAATTTATAACAGAATATCAAATATTCGTAACACAGAATATTAACAATCTAAATAATTTTGAGGAATCCAGTTGGATCCCTCCAACCTGTTTCCTTGCATCCACTGATGTTAGCACAACCAAGGTTTTAAATATCGGATTTCTCTCACGTTTCGTCTCGGAATTTCTACACAAGTTATCTCGTATCGGGAGAGATCTCGGATGAGATGAGTATGTATCGGGTGTACATCTCGGATTGACATCTCGGGTCTTATAATGCATCTCGGGAATATCTCGGATGTACTTATGTGTTAAAAATTGATGTTTCAAAAATTTATTTAACGATTATAACTTTCTTAGTAAAAATAAAAATGGTAACATACTTGATTTACATGGAAAAAGAAATATTTTTAGAAGAGTAGTAGCTTGATTAGCTTAATTGATTTGGTAATGATTGAATAATATCCTTTTATTTGAACGTAATAAAGAAGTGAAACCTTTCGCTATGACTCATTAAGATAAAAAGTAAAGAATATGTTCAAAAAGTTGGTAAATTATAATTGGATTGAGTTGTTTCTTTTGAATCAATATGAAAATAAAAATTATTATGGAAAATAAGAAAAATGTATACCTTCGGGTGAGATCTCGGATTGAGATTTTGATCCATATATCGGGTGAGATTTGAATATCTCGGACGAGATGAGTGTCGAGGGAGATATGGAGGAGATTTGATGTCTCGTCTCGTTTAAGTGTGAAAATGAGATCTCGGGCGAGATCCCGGGCGAGATATAGGAGATTTAAAACCATAAGCACAACATAAAATACCAATTCCACTTCAAGGTGGAATATTGCGGTATATGGGATTTATATAATATCATCCGCTATTATGCGGCGCATAGGGTCTCATCCGCTATATAATGCGGGAATCAATCACTCCAATATATATATATATATATATTATATACTACTATATATGATATAGCACATAAAATCAATTTAATCATTCAACCAATTATTTAAATTTAACCATTCAAATTTAAATAACTCAGACGAGCGAGATTAACTCACCTTTGCCCCTTAAATTTGCAAATCCACTTCATTCTCGATTTGATTCCACGATTATTGACCTTGTATAAACATTAGATGTTTTATTAATATCGAGTCAATTGAATAGTTAAATTTCCATTTGATAATTTAATTAACCACACATTTTATTACCATTAACAAAATTTAATTTACTAATAATTTAATTTAATTTAATTTAAACCAATAATTCCCCTTTAAAAATCTTTAGTAACTAAAATAAATTAAATAGGTCAATCGTACAATTTTGTCACCAAATCCCTTATATAATTTTCTTCCAAAATCTTACATAAATTTCTTGTACCTTTATATATATATATATATAAATCTAAACTCTGGCATTTTAAAACTAAACAGTATAAATTCTTTACTGAAACAATATAATGAGTTGTATACATATATATATTCTGATAATTAATAATGAACAAATCGAATTCAAAGAGTTTTAAACTTATTTAACCAAAATAAAATTTAATTACCTTATTGTGATCAAACCCTAGCATGCACCCACCCTGAAACTCGACTTCGATCGCTTCGAGTTGCCGCCGCTAGCCTCTTCTAGGTCGAGTCCCCTTCCCACCATCGATCGCATCACAACGCAACTCCAGGAGACGCCGCAGCCCTTCAATGTACGCCCTCTACTACTCGCGAGTGCACGAGAATGGAATCGTGATGGTTTTCACAAATTTCCCCTTCATCTTGCGATTCGCGACCCATTCCGGTTTCCCTTGGATCGAAGTCGAAATCGACTTCGATTCACTATACTTTTTTTTGATGGAAAGCTTCGGCTGTTAATAAAAAAGAGGAGGAAACGATATTGAAGGGGGAAGCGTGCTTGAGAAGGAAAAGCACAAACCTATACTAATACTTTTTTTTTCTTTCAGCCTGGTTATAAAAAAAAGAGACATGATTAGATGGTAACGTGAAGAAATTTGGCTACAGTGACATCGAGTTGAAGGAAAAAAGTTTTGATGTGAAATTGTTTTTGACTGGTCAACATTTAGTTTTAAATTTAAATTCAAACCGTTTTGAAACCATAGCTTAAAATCCTGACATCCTATCGAGGTGTGCCGCTAGGCATTTTGAATGTTATACCCCTATTCTGAATGCAATGAAAAAGGTTTCGAGTGCTAATTCAATCGTATGGAGAAGATAGCTTTTTGGACTCGGTCATTATATTAAATTTTCGATATAAATTTCAACGCGTTTATAGATCATACGCTCACACAACAACTCCAAACATTACGAAAATTGAAATCCGATAATAATATAATATTACTAATCCAATGGAACTAGTTTCGTAAAATTCCGAGACTGTGCCTGGGAAGGCTATTTTTAAACATCTATTTAAACGATATATTTTCAAAATTTAACAAATCAACTTTAAATTCAATTTTTAACACTTTTACTATCTTCAGTATTATCGATATAAATTTCACAAGCCTTCAAATTATTTTTAACAGGTTTAAATTGAAGAGTCAATAATTTACCCAATTTCAGTTTATTAAATCCAATAACTTACTTGCTAAATAATAATAATATTTGAATTCAAGTTAAAAATTAACTTTTAAATATTTCAATTAAATATTCCAATTTCAAACATCCAAAAATTCCGGGTCGTCACACATGTGACCAGGGCACTAATGTACATATATATGATGTATGTAGTGATAAAAGTTCCACAACTCGAATGATACATGTCAACATCAAAAAGGCAGTGGACAGAATAGTGCAGCAATTCAAAATTTCAGGCAACAGAGTGTCAAGTCCAGCATGCATATATACGGTACAGTGATGCAGTGTTCAAGGCCGAGATAAAATCAAGCAGAGGTAGCAGTTTCAAAATAAATAGTTCGAACAAATCCAATTCAAAGCCAAATGATAATATTAATGAACAAGTCAAGATAAATCAACATCGTCAAAGCAAATTCAAAGTCGTGGTGACCAAGGCAAGTTCGAACAAATCAGAACTAAACATGTAAGCAAAATTCAAACTCATGGAGCCCTAGTGATCAAGCCAGTAAAATATATGAATTGAACAAGTCTAAAGAAATCACAAACATCCATGCAAAATCGAGTGGCCAAGCTTAAAATTATCAGATGAATTCTTATAAAATATACGAACGAAATTTAGGGATATAAACTCTACATAACCCATATCATAATCGGCTACCAAATCATCGAGTTCAAGCAAGCTAACCAGTAAAGCAAAAAGAATAAATCACATACCATTTTAGTCGAACTCGATCAAATGGAAGGAATCGTGTGCGAATTGAAGAAACGGTAGATTGGCAAAGAAAACAGAGTAATATCCATTGTAATCGACCAACAATCAGTCGACTTCTTGAATTTTCCAGCAACCCTAATTTCAGAATAAACGAACAACTAAGAAGAACGAACGAGTAAAAAAAGGAAGCAGATATATTTTTTCAATGCAAGGAATCAGGCCAAAGATAATATAAAAATCTAAAAGGAGATTCCCTTTTATTTGGGTCGGCTTCTTCAACTTATTACTTTGGGCTTTTATTTTTTAAATTAGGGTTTATTGTTTTTTTAAATTGTTTTTAATTTGTATTTTTCTTTTAAACCTTTACAATTTTCTAGTCGTGTGATTAGGGACAAACTACAAGCCATAGTTTAAGAATTCGCAACTTAGTGGCTGAGTTGTGGTAGGGTTTTGAGCGTAGATTTAGGTTAGTCGATAGCGGATGTCGTAAGTTTACGTGTGCAAGCGTCTGACTACTTAATTTTTAGTAGAAACCTTGGGGGCAGCACGTAGGTAGGGTTTTGCCGAAGCTGGGTAAATCTGTGTGTTCTATTTTTTGTTTTTATTATTCTGCTATTATCTATGCTGCTATTACTCTGCTATATCTGTGTTGCGATTATTTATGTACTTCCGCATTAAATTTTTATAATTGATAGTACCACCCTATTCACCCCCTCCCCTTCTAGGGTGAAATCGATCCTATAATAAAATTTCTAATCGATTTGCAAAACTTGTTTATTAAACTTATAATTCATTTCAACAAATTTAAATATTTAAATAGCTAACTTTTTGAAATATTTTAAATCCAATTAATAGTTTTTAAAACTACATAGTTTAATAAATAAAAATTCCTTTTTAAAACAAACTTTAACTTCTTGTGAAAACCATTTTTAAAATTCAACAAACCCATCTTATACTTATAAATCTCTCTCGATTTATCACCAATCGATTTACATTTCCAATTTCATAACCATTCCCAAATTTCCAAATAGAGTCCACTATTTCTTTCTAAACCGATTACCATATCTCATTTTAAATTCTCACTGTGAATTTATATTTCCAATTTACCAAATGATAATCATTTCACTTTATTTATAAACTTTGTTTATAAATTTCATAATCTCATTTCCAGTTTATAATAGGTTCATATCACTAAAATCCATTTATAAATCGATTTTTAATTGAAATTCCATTTATAAATCTAATCCAAAACTATATTCCAAAACAATTCAAATCTCAATTTCGACTTCCATTTCATATTTTTAAGAATCTTATTTAAGATCCATTATTTAAAAATTCCCAATTTAGAACTCTCTTTTAAAAATCATTTTATGAAATAGCTAAATAAATACCAAAACCCAATCATTTATTTTATCCAATTCAATTCCCTTTAAAATAATCCCAAAATTAATATAAATGTATTCATTTCCAAATCTCCTTTGAATTTCTTTTTTTTTAATTCAAAAATATTATTTATGGTATTTAAAATACCAAAATTAAGGTTTGTGCTACTATAGCATCCAATAAGTCAAATCACAAAATAATCTATCACGGACTATTCAAAACACATCATATATCAGTATATTGAAATTAAATTTCAAATTTTTGAAGAATCTAGTTGGATCCCTCCAACTTGTTTTCCTGCAATCACAGATGTTATATAACATAAAATACCAACCCCGCTTCGAGGCGGGGTATCACGGTAATATATGTACATCCGCTTTTATGCGGGGCGCATAGTGTCTCATCCACTCCAATCGGCAGGAAATATATCAAACTACTAATATAGATACTAATATATATAATATAAGATCCAACTAATAATAATAGCTCGATTCATCCAATCAGCCAATAAATAATTTTTAACTATTTAAAATGAAGTGAAAATAAGGGACACATCCCTAAAATCAACCTTAATACATAAAACATCCTCCTCATAAAAAAGATATAAATTACATCCCTATTTTCAAATACTATAATTTTTTTCCCTACAGTGCCCCTTTTCTCCATTGCAACAATGTTGATTCTTCGTATATGGTTGTTATGCTCACAACCATAATTAAAATTTGCACCCCATTAATTATCAATTTTTAAAATGCAATAACTTCTTGTAGAAATGGCGGATTAACAAACCATTTTCACCACTAAATCACAAATTTTACTATCTTTCTAACGAGTGGTATTGTACATATGAAAAAACTGCGGTAGGATAAGCAATTATATGGTATGATTGCAGACAATTCAGCAATTATATATAATAATTGCAGAAATGTCTGCTATTATACCATACAATTGCAGACATGTCTGTTTGCGCCAAAACTGGTCAGCAACCCCAAAATCCATGAAAGCACCAGTGCTTACACATAGATCCACAATATTCACACAGATCTCAGATCTAGATGAAGTAGAGAATAAAAATGAAGAGATCACAAAATGAAAATGAAAGAAAGCAATAAATAACAAAAGGTTTTAGTGGTTCGGCTATCTCCGGCCTACGTCCACTTAGAATCAATCATTTTACTCCTTTTTATATTGTAATTACATTTACAAGCCTTTAGAATCAAATAACAAAAATGGTAGAGTGTCTGCATGAAGACAAGGAAAAGATCCCTTTTTAGTAGCCTTCGGACTGCTATTTATAGGTGTAGATCCAAAAATATCCTTCCCTAAACCTGGAATACCTCTTCTCGTGCGCAGTTGGGCCCACATGTTCGATCCAGTGTGATTTGGGATCGATCCAAGTGTAATTCGTATCAATCTCGATATGGTCCAATCAAGCTGGGATTGATCACGAACACTCTTTGGTGCATCAGGAAGCTCCTGTAAAAATTTCATAGCATTTGAAGTTGCAGAGTGAGAGTTATGATCGATCAAAACTTGAGTTTACATGAAGGTCGAATGATTTGTATCATTCATCTCGCCTCGATCCCCTTTGTATCCATTTTATCCCTATATCCATTGGTGGCCTTCGCATCGACCGGAGTTCCACGCCTACATCCATGTTGAGCGCTTCATCGCTTGATCAACGCCACTACCTTGTATCCATGCTTCGCATCCATCGGCATGTGCTTCTACATATCAATCGACCGACCCTTTTTCGTATCCATCCCTTCTTTGTATCGATCCAAGCTACATTCAAGTCCATGTTGTTCGTAACCTTCGTATTACATTTCTTTATGTCCATCACTTCGTATCGATCCAAGTCATGTTCTTATCCATACCCTTCGTATCGATCCAAGCTTCATCCCTTTGTATCGATTAGTTATAGATTGGTACAAAATGCTTCATGTTGCCTTGCTCATGTCCATCATTGAGCGCCCCAGAAACACTTGCCTTCGTATCCGTTAGAACCACTTCCATGCAGACATTTCGTATCGATCGATATTGATGGATATGAGATCCATCGGTCTGATCGATCGAGACCATTTACTACTATGATCGATATGAAGGTATCGATCCTAGAACCATTTCTCACCAATATTGATCCATCTATATCTCGAGCATACGAGCTCCGATTGACCTGAAATTTGATACGTAGCCTCTCCTAGCCTTGTTCAACATTCCCAATCGATCCCACTTAGATTGGAGCTCGGTCCAATTTTGACGGTATCGATCATAGCCTTATTTCCAATCGATCTCCAATCCTGATATCCATTCTTTCCAGCCAATTTTTTGGTATCCCGGCCTTGACCAAAAGGCGGGGTAATATTTGCCCCCCAAAACATACCTTACGGTAGGAAGGCATGTTTTGAATAGCTTTAAATCCGACATCCAAAGTCCATATTCCATCCTCAGCCATTCTATTCGAGTTCCATATCCTTATCAAAATCCGCGACTGCTCTGAGTCGATATCCGATTCCGAATACAGCAACCAAATCCTTCGCTAATTCCATACCCATCCGAACCCGACAATCGAGTTCTAATCCATCCATATCTAATGACCAATAACCAAATCCATGACCCCTCCGGTCGATATCCAAATCCAAGATAGCTTTGAGCCCTTAGCCAAATCCTTAGCTGTTCATAGCCAATATCCGAATCCATAACCTCTCCAGGTACTTGCCGAGCATAATCCATATTCGACGATCTATGTTAAACAATGCCATGGTGTTCCCAATTCAGCGTCCCTAAACGCTGTATAATGCCATGGCTTAAGTCCTAAGCAGAATCTCGGTCGCTCCGGACCGAGCATAGTCCACACTCGACGACCCGAAATGCCAAATGACAAATAATATAGGGCCTAAGTCCTAGGCTGCATCCTGGTCTCTCCGGATCCTTGTTGAGCATAGTCCATACTTGACGACCTGAACAAGTTGATCCGCCACATTCGGATGGAGCGACCTATCCTGTATCGGGCATAATCCAGACCCGACGACCGTTTAACCAAAAACATATAAAAATCCAATCAAAATCCAATCCGAAATCCGAATCAAACCGTAAAACCAAAAATCCATACCAAAAATCTAAATCAATATCCAAACCATAAAACAAACATCCAAACTAAAGTCCAAACCAAAAACCAGCAAAAACCAAGAGCTCAAACCGAACTCCAAAACCAAACCGGAAAGAAAAAATAAATGTCCAAACTAGAAAGAAGGGTAGATTTCTCAAACTAGAGCATCATAGTTTATTATCATCTTAGTGCATGCCTAGGAGCTATCTCCATCCCCGTACATGAGTAAGTGACTTAGTCGTTTGCCCAGAGTTTGTTACATATTTTAAACCATCCTGATTAATCGGTGACCAATCAACCTTCATTCCTGGGACCCGCGCCATCGTCGTTTGAAGTGGATGGTAGCTGCTCCTATTCCACCGCTACATTTCGAGTTCCGACATATTACCGCAACTGACCATTCCTTATATGCTCCTCGATTATATCCTTTAGATGCCTGTAGCTATTGGCATCATGCTCGTCCAGGTCATGAAAGAGACAATGCCTTCCCGATGGACACTCGCGTTTCGAGGGTTCCCTCTTTGCCGGCCTTCGGTAAGGAAGGAGATCTCGAGTTTTCAGTTATATATATTCCAATGTTTCATTCAGTCATGTGTAAGTGGAGAATTTTCGTTCTCTCTGGCATTTCCTTGCCCTACCAGAGTTGTCATCCAACTTCCTTTTTCCTTTATCCTTATCCTTTCCCAAGCTTTTGCCGAATGGTTCTCCATCCCCAACCGCATTTGTAACATTCCCAAATTTTATCAATCTAAAATTAGTAATTTATTTGAATTTTGGAGATTAATTTGAATTTAAATTGAATTTGATTTGAAATTTAAAATTTAATAGAATGTCTTGGTAAAATAATTTGGATTTATATATATATATATATATATATATATATATATGTATGTATGTATGTATGTATGTATGTATGTATGTATGTATGTATGTATGTAATTTATTTAATGTACATTTAATTTCAAAATTCTCTTTTAAACAGAATTATTAATAATAAGCAAATGCCTATAGGAAATGGAAAAAATGTAAATTTAAAAACAATTTAAATAATGTAAAAAATATTTCTCTAATATAAAAAACTACAAATGTTAAGCAAGTAAGGAATATAGAGACAAGTGTTTAACATGTAGAAAGAATTTAAACAAGTGTCATTACATCATTTTCATTTTTTTAGAAATTCATAAAAAAAAAGGAAATATAGTTATATAAGCCATTTTATCTCCTTCTTCTTACCCCTTTTTGTCATTTCAAAACCCTGTACAATCTTTAAACCAGAGAAGAAAATCATCATAACAAGTAATCAAAAGCAATCTCCTCAAGTTTTAAATCGAGACTAAATTCCAGGAAAATCTGTAACCAGTTTTCTTCCAAATCTCAAGCCAGAAAAAGGAATTTCAAGAACAATTTCAAGTCTTCAACAAATAATTCAACATCAAAGCAGGAATCAACTTCAATAATTAACAGAAGCTAAGATCATTACATAAACAACAAGAATCAGGATCAACTCAAAGATTTGTGAACTCCAACTTTAAAGTTGCAGACCAAAGTTTCTCTGTTTCATTAAAAACAAAACTGTAAGTAAGTTGAATTTTAGTTTGTTGTTGAGGAATTAAGTAAGAAAATCCATCAGAGATTAAGTAAATTTATATTAACAAGTTGCAGATAAAAAATTCAAGATCAAGTTAAGAAAAACAATTTCCAGGCCTTCAATTTTTAAAATCAGACAGAAAGCTTTCTGCTCAACTCCATAGGTGAGTAAACTCATTGATTTGAACTTGTTGTTGTGAACAATATTGAAGTTTGAATGATAAATGTGTGTTTGCATGTATATATTTATACATGAAAATGAAGATGCATGTCTGTGCACATCAAAATAAACTCTGTTCCATGCCTATAGGTTCAAAACCCTATCTCAAAATCCAAAAGCTCTATATCATATTGTTTTTAGGATTTGAAATCAAAAAGAAATATGTTTGTATGATTATGCTCTAAGTTTAAGAAACAAATTTAAGTAAATCAAACAAAAATCTTGTCTGGAAATACAAGAATACGGGCAAACCCAATATAAACAGAAAATTCAGCAACCATGATTTCAGATTTTGAATATACTAATTGAAATAACTTCGAAGTTGATGATTTTTAAAAGAGAAATTATTATTTTTATCAAATATTTTATGAGAAAGAGAGGGATGAACAGAATTGCCGTTTTCTCTAAGTTCTGGCGATCGATCACGTGATGGACTTCGAGATCGAAATCATAGCAAGCTCGAAGACCGTAGAGTTGGGGAAAAATGCTTGATAAAATTCTAGATTAACGTGGATGTTGATTTTGATCGAGTTAGGGTTTAAGGTTTAAAATGAGTCGAGGTTAGAAACATGATCACTGCGCCGTCTTTAGGCCATCGGAGATCATCTGACCGGGGCCATCAGAAGTGTGGGAGGCTGGCGGAGCTTAGGATGCAGTATCTCGATTTCTGATGATCAGAAGAGGGAGAGCGAGGCGATCGATTGGGGCTCAAGTTTGTTCTAGATTTGGGTCTGGTGGCTCGAATACGAAATCACCATCGTTTTGAAATTTTGAGTGTTTGTGAGGTTGAGGAACATCGTCGTGGACGTATCGATGACCAGAGATTCAAACTGAGGCAGCCGGAGTGATTGTGCATGTGCACACGTCTGGGGTTGCGTCAGGAGGCAGCAGTTTGGGAAGAAAGGGAAACTCGAAGCTACTCTCGGAAAATGTATGTGATAGCTCGGGTGTGGACTCGATGCAAAATTCTGGGCCACACGGGTTTATACTTAGACAAATTTGAGAAAAATATATAAGGCACACGGCTAGGTTTTGCTGATAACTCGAAGCAAGTAGTAAAATGATTCGGGGGAGACTTGAAGTGGTCTCAGGGGTTATCATACAAAGCAGTTTTACTTTAAAAAAATAATAAAGGTCAAAATTTTAAACAATTTTAAAATCATGTTTTCAAATGATAATTTTGATTTGAGTTTAAAACTAATTAAAGTTTTAAAGTAAGGCATTTTTAAAGTAATTAAATTTAATTTAATTTTGTTACATTATTTTATAAAATTATTTATATAAATTAAATAATGTAATTAAGAATGATAGTTAAGATAAAATGCGATGTAATCTAATTTTAATCTCTTAAGTTAATTTATGTGATAAGGATGACTTATTTAACAAGGTTTATAAGATAATCAAAATGATTAACAAAGGTAAAGAGAATTATCTTTTAAACTTATTAAGTAATTAGTGATTTGTTGATAAATTACTTAGAGAATAACTATTAAATTAATTACTTAATATGAAAGATTAATTAAGTAAATTACTAAGGTTAATTGATTTGTAATTAATGATTAATTAATTAAGGAATAATTAATTAATAAAAGTAATTAAGATTTAATTAATTAACAATTAAGGGTTAATTAATTAAGATAATCAATTAAGATTAATTAATGAAGGTGATTAAGATTTAATTAACTGTAATTAATGATAATTAATTATTGATTAAAAATAATAAATGAAAGTAATTATGTGGATAATTAACTTAAACCGCACCATAAATTCATCTTAATCGAAGATGATTGATTTTTATTGAATGATGTGTATTGGATTGATATCTCTGATATGTGATTGTGATGCTATGTAATATGAATTGCTTTGTGCTGAGCTGTGATATCTATGATGAATATACTTCTGTGTGAATGTGAAAACCCATTAGCCTGTAAAACGGAAATTGAATTTCGATGCGATAGGGAGTCAGATTCCAGTTGGTTATCCGAAACCCACATCAAACCTATGAATCTTTGTGAATCATATATCCACATGTTTTTAAATTGAACGCTCACTATTCGGTTTAGCCGGGAGAGGACCTTTATGTCATATAACCCATTCCGAATAGTGATACGACGAAATGGATAACATTTGAAGACGGTGGTGAAGACTGGGTGTTTACGGGAACGATAGGATAACCGATCGAATATCTCTGCATTGAGTTGCTTCGATATAGTGATACGACGTATGGTTATATGTCTGACATTACACTTTGAGATATAAAGCAGATTTCTTTCAAATACATTTCTGTTGGTGGCGGAGAATTTATTCTCTTAGCTTAACACCCTTCTGTGAGACGTACGAGCTCAGAGGTTATGTAGTTGAAGGTTATCAGTGATATACTACCAACTTGGTAGTGTGGCATGCTGAGTGCTGCTGATCATGTGTTATCAAATCATGGCTTTTGTGAAAAGTGTAACTTTGTGGACGAACCTCACAACCCGGTAATGGTCGAAACAGGAAAGATGCAGTAAGGTTATTGGGGGTAGCGCCCCTTAGGGTATGTGCATTTCCTTCTGGATAGAAGTGGTATCATGGTATGGAGCCCAGATACTAACTTATGTTGTATCTGTGATGTTGATTTACGATATTCATTTTGTTTCTGTTGTTTATATTCATCTAATGTTGTTATAAGCTCCATCCGAAGTGAAGTTCAACGTTTGAATCTGAGGCAGTCGAATACAAGTGAGGTATTTGATATCGATTTTCGAAGGCCGGATTTTGGATCGTGACAAGTGGTATCAGAGCTAAAGGTTGAGTAAGAACTTTAGCTTCGGAGTATAACACATTAGATGGCTCATTAGAGATAGAGTGAAGTATACCCTAGAATGAGTATAACCCGTGAGACCAAAACCCTGAAATTTCTTGGTCTAATTCTTTTAACTGCTGATATTTCCTAAGATATCTCGTCCGTATATCCAAATCAAGTTTTCTTACTAATTACAGATAGTAAAAATGAGTGGGCGAAGAGGAAGAGCTAGGGGACAGGGAAATACCACAACTGGTCAAATCCCCACAACAGCAGAAGCAGCTGTGCCTACTCAAACTCAGCCGAATCTGGCTGATTTGTATAAAAGCTTCTCGAGACTTGGTGGTAAGCCGTTCACTGGCAAGGAGTCGATTGTCGAGGCCCAAGCCTGGATCAGGTCATGTGAAATAATTTTTAAAGGGCTAAAGTCGGAAGATGATTAAATGTGACTAATAGCTTCTTGGCAACTCCAAGAAGAAGCACTTGCTTGGTGGGAGACGGTTACTGTAGACAAACCTGAAGAAGAGTTTACTTGGAGTCGATTTAAGGAAGTATTTGAGAAGCATTATATGCCGTCGGCTGGCATTTCTCCAATGTACTAGGAATTTATGGACTTAAACCATGGAAGTTTATCATTTGAGGAGTACTTAATCAAATTCAACGAATTATCCCATTTCGGTCCATAATTGGTGAACACGCCTCTAAAGAAAAATGAAAGGTTCATTTGTGGGATGAACAAGAAGTACCACGAAAGGATGACAGCACATGTAAAAGAATCTTTTTCAGATTTGATCGATATGGGGTATAGATATGCTACCCTGCATATGCAGGAAGAGGGAAGGAGGGAATATGAGCAATCAAAATTGGATAAAGAGAAAGTTTGGGGGCAAGAAACCATATCAAGGAAAGGATAAGAAAAGCAATCAAGGAAACCCGGCTAGAGATGTAACTTGTTACAATTGTCAAGAAAAGGGCCATTATTCGAGTAGGTGCAAGAATCCAAAGAAGCAAGTTAAGAAAGAACAACCTATGAAGCCTATTCAGGGAGTTAGAGAATGCTATAATTGTCACAAGCCTGGCCATGTGGTTAAAAATTGTCCGGCGATGAAGCAAGCACAAGTGGTGAACGTCTATGCGATAAAGGATGAACCCTCAACTTCAAAAGCTAATAAGGGAAAAGGTGTTCTAGAAGGTAACCTTACTATTTATGATAAAGTTATTAGAGTTTTGTTTGACATGGGAGCTTCACATAGCTTTATCTCCCAACAAATCGTAAATGAATTAAAACTTAAACCTGATTTTGTCAATGAGCCCATTTGTGTGAAAAATCCAGTTGGTGGTCCTGCGAACCTTTGTCTATGATGTAGAAAGGTTCCTATCATATTCTCAACATCAATTTCCTATTAATCTCTTTGTCCTTGATTTTAATGAATTCGAAATCTTACTCGGAATGAGCTGGTTATCGAAATACGAAGCCAAATTAGATTGTAATAATCGAACGATATCGATCAAAACAAACCTTGGGAATTTTATTGAAATCTCTTGTGAGGATCCAAGTCTTAAGAGAGATAAACTGATGCATACTTTGGGATATCCTGAACCTAGTCTGGAGTCTATATCTTTTGTTCGGGAATTTCCCAACGTATTTAAAGAAGTAAAACCCTTACCTCCACATAGAGAAATAGAAATCAGAATTGACTTAGTACCCAATGCTCGTCCTGTCGTTCATGCAAGTCGCAGGATGGCACCCAGAGAAAGAATTGAATTAGTCGAGCAAACTCGAGATTTGCGAGAAAGAGGATTGATTTGCCCTAGTGTTTCCGAATGGAGTTCAGCTGTCATGTTTGTGGCTAAATCATACGGATCTTTGAGATTGTGTGTAGACTACCGCGATCTCAATAAACAGACTCTCAAGAACAAATTCCATTTACCTAGGATCAACGATCTATTTGATCAACTGCACGGCTCTCGTTTCTTTTTGAAGATGGATGTAACCCAGGGATTCCATCAGCTACGAATAGCCGAAGACTGTGTTCACTTGACCGCTTTCAGGGGTCCAGACATTTTCTACGAATGGTTAGTCATGCCTTTCGGACTAACCAATGCTCCCACGTACTTTGTAGATTTAATGACCCGTGTATTCCGAGAAGTGCTGAAAAAATTTGTACTTGTGTTCATTGATGATATCTTAATCTACTCCAAAACCGAAGAGGAGCATGCTGAGCATCTTAGAATTGTTTTGGAGATATTAAGAAACAACATTCTATTTGCAAAATTTTCTAAATGCCAATTTTGGATTAAAGAAGTCAGATTTCTCGGGCACATTGTTAATGAAAAAGGAATCTTTGTTTATCCGGGCAAGATTCATCTATTCTAGACTAGAAGCGACCCACAACTCCAAAAGAAGTTCGAAGTTTTCTAGGTTTAGCGGGATATTATAGAAAGTTTGTCCAAGATTTTTCCAAGTTGGTCAGTCCATTGACTAAGCTAACGATGAAGAATGCAAAATTTGATTGGACTCCGAAATGTGATGAAGCCTTCCAGGAGTTGAAAAGGAGATTGACTACCGCTCCCGTTCTAGCTATCATTAACGGGAACCAAGTGTTATCTGTCTATACTAACGCTTGTGGTGATGGTTTGGGTGCGGTGCTATGCAGAATGGGAAGGTAATTTCCTACGCGAGTAGACAATTACGTCCACATGAGAAAAACTACCCAACACATGATTTAGAGCTTCTAGCTGTTATTTTCACTTTGAAAATCTGGCGACACAATCTTCTGGGAAATAATCTCTTCAGCTTTACTAAAATTTAAAAAGTTTAACTTAACTTAAAATATATACTTAATGAATCCTTCTTGTTCTAGGAGAAAATTTTGAATTATTCACGACCACAAATCTTCGAAATATCTCTTCACCCAGAAAGATTTAAATCTATGACAACGATGTTGGTTGGAATTTCTGGCATCCTATGACCTAGATATTCTATATACACCCGGAAAAGCCAATGTAGTTGCCGATGCTTTGAGCAGAAGACATGATGTTCTCGTATATCTGGTTGTCGCTCCTACTCTTCTTAAGAAGATTGCAACAAAGCAGAAAGAAGACGAGCTTCTTTGGGAAATCTATAAACGAATATGTCAAGATGAAGATACCAGTTTTGAAGTTGATAATAGAGAAATTATAAGACTAAAAGGCAGAATGTGTGTTTCGGACATTCCTGATCTTAAACAGGAAGTTTTAGATGAATGTCACAAGTCTAAACTCAGTATCCATCCGGGAGTTAATAAGATGTATAGAGATATCAAAAGAACTTTCTGGTGGAAGACAATGAAAAGGGATATATTTATATATTTGAGTCGATGTGCTACTTGTCAACAAATCAAAAGCGATTAGAAGAAGACGGCGGGTTTACTCCAGCTTTTGGAGGTATCCAAGTGGAAGTGGGATCAAGTGTCGATGGATTTCATCGACGGGTTGCCCCACACTCGAAAGGGGAATGAAGCAATTTGGGTTATTGTGGACCGTTTGACTAAGACAGCCCACTTTATACCAGTGAAATCTACCCGCACAGCAGCAAGCTTAGTAGAGCTATATATAAAAGAGATTATTCGTCTCTACGGTATACCCAGCAGTATAGTGAGTGATCGTGACCCGATCTTCACTAGTAGATTTTGGAAGGCAGTCCAAGCCGCAGTGGGAATAAAACTGAACTTCGGCACTGGTTATCACCCACAGTCTGATGGGAAGACTAAAAGAATAAATCTAATATTAGATGACCTTTTGTGAGCTTGTATTCTTGACTTTGGTGGTTCATGGGAGGACTATTTACATCTGTTGAGTTCTCATATAATAATAGCTATCAAGCCAGTATCGAAATGGTTCCTTTTGAAGCTTTATAGGTCGTCCGTGTTGATCGCCTGCATGCTGGATAGAGTCAGGTGATAGACTCGTCCTTGGACAAGATATGATTAAAGAAGCCGCTGAAAAGGTTGATTTTATTCGAAAGAAGTTGATAACTGCACAAAGTCGTCAAAAGAGTTATTACGACCGCAGGAGAAGAGCTATAAAATTTCAAGTTGGAGATTCTGTATTCCTAAAAGTGTCTTCAATGCGTGGTGTGTCAAGATTTGGGAAAACTGGTAAGCTGGCACCGCGTTATATTGGTCCTTTTCCTATTCTGGAAAGGATCGGCCCTTCGGCATATCGAGTGCAGCTACCTAGCTGGTTATCTGGCGTACATGATGTATTTCATGTTTCACATCTTCGAAAGTATATTCATGATCCAGACTGTATTATTGAAGAGGCAGCTCAGCAGGATCTTGAAATCACTCCCAACTTAGTAGTTAAAAGAGAGCCATTGAAAATAATCGATCGAAATGAAAAACAATTGAGGAACAAAGTTGTGAAACTAGATAAAGTGCAATGGAGCGGTGATCCAAAGGACTGTACTTGGGAGACAGAAGATAGCATGCAGAAATCATATCCCAATTGCAGAGTGGATATTCCGGCTTAATCTGGTATGCCATTTCTCTATCTTTTTCTGAATTCGTATATTCTTTGTTTGCTTTTCTCTCTCTTTCAAATTTCGAGGACGAAATTTTCTTAAGGGGGGAATCTGTAACATTCCCAAACTTTATCAATTTAAAATTACTAATTTATTTGAATTTTGGAGATTAATTTGAATTTAAATTGAATTTGATTTGAAATTTAAAATTTAAAAGAATGTCTTAGTAAAATAATTTGGATTTATAAATATATATATATGTAATTTATTTAATATATATTTAATTTCAAAATTCTCTTCTAAATAGTAATTATTAATATTAGGCAAATGCCTTTAGGAAATGGAAAAAAATGTAAATTTAAAAACAATTTAAATAATGTAAAAAATATTTTTCTAATATTAAAAATTAAAAATGTTAAGCAAGTAATGAATATAGAGACAAGTGTCTAACATGCAGAAAGAATTTAAACAAGTGTCATTACATCATTTTCATTTTTTTTAGAAATTCATAAAAAAGGTGTGACGACCGCCCATGACTCCCGCACCAAATCAAGGAAATAATGCGCTAAAAGGTGTGCCAGGCAGCCATGGACGATAGTCAGGGTAAAACAAAACAGAAGAATCTCTATCGCATAACTCACAGCGCATGGATAAAATACAATAGAGAAATATAATATAGTGAAGCTCCATAGAACAGAACATCATCATATAAGCATCACAGTTGTTTCATACAATCATCTACTCAAATCCATACATGAAAGCCTCACTACAAATCACTCAACCAAATACAGCAGCGGATACCCAGTACATATAGTAAGAAAACTAATATGCAAAGCCTCCTGCTCGTCTTCGTCATCTTTAGCGTAGAACTCCTAGCACAGCACCTGTCACCTGCTTACCTAGTCTGCCCATCCCAAACATGGATGAACAGCCCAAGGTAATAAGAGGAGACATAAAACCTTGAGTCAGACAAAGTCTTAGTGAGCAGTAAATTAACTATCAAACATACCAAAAGAGTATAAAGGATAAAAGGAATAGGAACCAAACCATCCCACTCCACCTCTTTCTTCAGTGATAGCCCCAGACATACACTAAGGAGAAGCAAGCATAACAACATAGACAATTAAGGTAAAGCGAATACCACTCGAGTCAAGGACGATGTTTTCCAAATACAAACCCCCAAGGCCTAAACCAAGATCAGATAAGCACCCAGAAAACACCGCTCTTGAAGCCGAATGATAATACAACCAAACATCCATGACTCTGGCTATCACTGTTAACCTTGCTTCGAAATCACCGTTAATTGAATGACCGACTCCTTCCTGAGCCATCTGTCAAGGGCTAATGGTAACCCCGGTTCTAGACAAAACTCCGCACACTGCCTTGTGCCTAGGACTTATCTTCTTGGCCCAGAGTACTCGACTACCTTCCTGTAGTCTTTTAGGCGTCCCTATGTACCCTTGCTTTAAGTTTGCTAGAACCTTCAACAACGATAAAGTCCAAGCCTCCTAGTCATCCTCCTCGACGACTATTCTCAACCTAGCCCAAGCTACCTCTTGAGCAGCTCCATTATCAACCAACTTGAACTACCCTTCAAGTTATCAACATGCTTGGAATGATCCCTGCCTGGATTAAGCCAAGACTCACATCATACTTGAACTACCCTTCAAGATATCAACATGCCTCGCTTCATCACATCAAAGCAAGATCTCAACTCAACAACATGGTTTGCCTCATCGCATCATGGCAAAGTTCCATCTCAACATCATACATATGAGCTTCAACATCCGCTACATATGCCTTAAGCAGCTTTCACCATTCAAGAGCCTTCTTCCGTAGCTTTTGAATCATCTTCAATCACCTTGTTCCAAATCAACTACAAGCTAACTTGGAGCAATCAAATCTAACATACATTCAAACATTCAAGCATTCAAACAAGATATATTAAGCAATAACAATTATAATGGCAATTTCGTAATTAAGTGTGCAAAAGTCCAACATATGTGAAATCATGGTTTTTAGCATAGATCTATCAAATCTAAACATGGGTTTTATCTCTAATACTTGATAAATAACTTCTAAAGGTAAACATCTTCAAACATGATGGATCTACATGCAGACTTAAGGAAAATGCGAGAAAACGCTAACTTTAACACATAAAAATATCACCAATCCCATACACTCCTTTGGATCCGCGTGAGAGATAACTACCACTCACCAAATCACCCAAACACTACAAAAACTACACACTTCAGATCTGGACAGCGAAGATCAAGGTTTGATCCGGCGATATCTCACTTGAAACGATGAATTCTAGCTCAAACGGGTGAAGATCTTCAACTTTGGCACTTGAATCTTCAATCTAAATCTTCGATCTTGGATGGATGCTAACACTTGATTGGAATGGAGAAAAGAAGATGAAGAAATGTTGTAGTCGAGTCTTCAAAATGGCAGCACTTCGTCGCTTCAAAAACCGGTGCCAAAAAGTGAGCCAAACCCCTCTATTTATAGGCTGGAAACCCCTTAGGTCGTCGCCCCTTAGGTCGTCCCCGACCTAACTATGAGTCGTTGCCGACTCATCAGCCCCTACGACCTACGACCTAACCAACACAACATACAACCAAGGCCGACTTACGACTTAAGCCAGACGCGACCTAAAACACAGGCCGACCTAACGACTCAACGCACTGCCGCATTTCCTAAGTCCTAAGTCGTATGACGACTTAACCACCATGCCGACTTATGTCCCCAACGACCTAACAAACACACAATACAAAAGCCTCCGACCTAACTTAGGTCGTTGCCGACCTATCATGCTACGACCTAACAACATAGCCGACTCACGACTCAACCTATTTCCTTTAGGTCGCGCTAGCGACCTAACGACTCATCTACCAACGACTCAAGCATGCCTCTCTAAACCCTAAGTCGGCTACTTTCCTGGGTCGGTCCATCTCTAAGTCGCCTAACCTTTAGGTCGCTACCCCCTCTTAGGTCGCTCTCCACTAGGTCGGTCACTTTCTTAGGTCGTTCCTCTATCCTAGGTCGCTCAACCGACCTAACTCTCAACACATTAACATCCTAACCCGTTAGCTCCTTAGGTCGCTCACCCCTACCTACGACCTATCCTATGAGTCGGCCCTCTATGAGTCGGCCACGACTCATCACTTGACCCCTATTTCGCCTCTCTTCTTAAGTCGGCAACTACTATGCCGTTCTATCCCTTAACTCGGTCCATCCCCTTAAGTCGTCTACGACTTATCTATGAGTCGGTCACGACTCATCACTTGCACTCGGGTCAACTCCTAAACAACTCAAGCTAGAGGCCACACAAACAACACTATCGACCTGCAAATTCTACGTTTTATCGACACGTAAAATACGGGTCGTTACATTCTCTCCCCCTTAGGAATTTCGCCCCCGAAATTCCAAGCAAACAACAGCAATCAAAATTATTCCGCATGCCTATCATCCATGGCAATCAACAATCCATGCAACCAATTCTAACCTAGCATGCAGAATTCTAAGACTTAGAACAAGCTACAAATTCATGAGATGTCACGACACTTTAGGGCCATACCTCGAAGAGTTCGGGATGAGCTGCCTTCATCCTCTCTTCCTCCTCCCACGTACAGTCGTTAACATCATCACTCCATTGTACCTTGAGCAACGTAATCGTCTTCCTCCTAAGCTGTTTCGTATCGGTTTCAACAATACGAAGCGGCTTACGAGGTCTCGAAACAACAGGATCAACCTCCAAGTCTTCACAGCTATCAGCAGAAACCACCGTAGTTGGGTCGTGCACATACTTCCGTAGATAAGATACATGAAAAACACTGTGCACACCCGCCATCTTTTCCGGTAACTCCAATCTATAAGCGAGCTTTCCAATACGCTCGATAATCGGGAATGGTCCAACAAATCTCGGAGTCAACTTTCCTTTCTTCCCAAACCTTATAGCATTCTTCAATGGAGAAATCTTCACAAAAACCATATCACCTACGTCGAATTCCAAATCCTTACGACGATTATCGGCATAACTTTTCTGACGATCTTGGGCTGCCTTCATTCGTTGCCGAATGATCTCTATACAATCTGAAGTCTGTCGAATCATCTCTGGCCCAAGTATCAGCTTTTCTCCAGTTTCCAACCAACATGTCGGAGAGTTACACGGTCTTCCATATAATGCCTCATATGGTGCCATACCGATACTCGACTGATAACTGTTATTATAAGCAAACTCCACCAAATGAAGGTGATCTTCCCATGATCCTCCGAAGTCCAAAACACATGCTCTAAGAAGATCTTCCAAAACTCGGTTGACTCTCTCAGTCTGACCATCTGTTTGAGGGTGATAAGCTGTACTCAAACACAACTCAGTTCCCAAAACTTCCTGGAAGCTCTTCCAAAATCTACTGGTGAACAATGGATCTCGATCGCTCACTATACTCTTCGGAACACCATGGAAACGAACTATCCACTTCACATATAATTCAGCCAACTTCGATGCAGTCCTAGTCGATCGAACAGGAATGAATCTTGCACTCTTGGTCAAACGATCTACGATGACCCAAATCCCTTCATTCCCTGCTCTTGTCCTAGGTAGACCACCGATAAAGTCCATCGACACTTGCTCCCACTTCCATGTAGGAACCTCTAATGGCTGAAGCAATCCACTGGGCTTCTTCTGCTCAGCTTTCACCAACTGGCAATTCATACACTTGGAAATAAAATTTCCAACATCCTTCTTCATACCTTCCCAGTAGTAGGTTCTCTTCATATCCCGATACATCTTATTTCCACCTGGATGAATTGTCAACTTCGAGTGATGACTCTCCCTCAGAACTTCATCTCTCAATCCATCTACATCGGGAACAACTAATCGTCCTTGCTTTCGAAGCCAACCCTCTCGATCGACCTCGAATCCCTTATCCTTCTCCTGATCCAATCCGGATTCCAAATCACGGATAATCTTGACAAGCTTATCATCTCGCCTTTGGCTCTCACCAATTCTTTCCACAAGTGTAGGCCTTATCGATAAGTTTGCCAACATCTCAGGTTCCAATTCACTTCTGGGCCTGAAATCAAACTCAGCCAAATACTCAAGACTCTTCCATTCCGAAAACATGGCTCCCAAACCTGCATGTCTTCGACTTAACGCATCAGCCACTGCGTTACCTTTCCCTGGAGTATAGGCTATACCAAAATCATATGATGCTAGGAACTCTAGCCACCGTTGCTGTCGAAGATTCAAATCCTTTTGGGAGAACAGATACTTTAACGACTTATGATCTGTAAACAACTCGAATCTAACTCCCAATAGGTAATGTCTCCATATCTTCAAAGCAAACACAATCGCCGCTAACTCCAAATCATGAGTCGGATAATTCCTTTCATGCGGCTTCAGTTGTCGACTAGCATATGCAACAACTTTATCCTTCTGCATTAGCACCGCTCCTAGTCCAGTGCCACATGCATCGGTGTAGACCACCATCTCATCATTCCCACTAGGAATAGTCAAAACAGGAGCACTTGTCAGTCGCTCTTTCAGGATCACGAAAGCTTGCTCACATTTATCATCCCATCTGAACACTTGGTTCTTCTTCGTCAATCCTGTCAACGGTGCAGCTATCTTGGAAAAGTCTTTGATAAACCGACGATAATATCCTGCTAATCCAAGAAAACTCCTCACATCAGATGCATTCTTAGGCCTAACCCAATCCTGGATCGCTGCCACCTTAGCGGGATCAACCGCTATTCCATTTCCAGAAATAACATGACCTAAGAACCTCACTTCATTCTTCCAGAAGTGACACTTCGAAAACTTAGCCTTCAGCTGATGTTTCCGTAAGATTCCCAAAACAATCCTCAAGTGCGTCTTGTGCTCTCCCTCAGTTCTGGAATAAATCAGAATATCATCCACGAACACAAGCACGAACTTATTCAACTGATCTCTGAACACTCTATTCATAAGATCCACAAAATATGCTGGCGCGTTAGTCAATCCAAACGGCATTACCAGCCACTCATAAAACCCGGATGGTGTCCTGAAAGCAGTCTTCGGCACACTATCCTTCGCCACTCTCAACTGGTGAAATCCCGTTGCCAAATCCATCTGAGAAAACACCTTAGCCTCGTGAAGCTGATCAAACAAGTCATCTATTCTCGGCAATGGATACTTGTTCTTCTTAGTCACCTTATTCAGCTCACGATAATCCACACACAACCTCAACGATCCATCCGCTTTGGTTGCGAACACAACTGGCGCACCCCATTCGGACACACTTCTCCGAATGAATCCTTTCTGCAAAAGGTCATCAACTTGCACCTTCAGCTCTTGCTGCTCCCTCGGTGCCATCCGCCTAAGAGGCATCACAACAGGTCTGGCTCCCTCAACTAGATCGATACGAAACTCGATCTCCCTATGCGGCGGCAACCCTTTGACTTCCTCAAAGACATTCTCAAACTCATTCACAATAGGCACCGATGACAGTCCATCCCGTGGAACAACTAGCGAATACATGAAGCTCATGAAGACGCCTTCTTCATGCTTACATCGTATCACAACCTTTCGCCCTTCCACATTCCCGACTGTCACCTCAAGCCTCTCACAATCAATCCTAGCCGCATACTTCCTAAGCCAGTCCATACCCAAAATAATTCCGAACCCCGCAAAGTTCAGAACAAAGCAATCACAAACAAACGAGCAATCATGACTCGACACAACTAGACCACGGCATATCATACACAAACATGACGAACCCCCCACTGGATTAGTCACAACCAATGGCCTATCAACAATATCCGGTTTCATACCTAACCGGCTTACCAAATCATCACAAACAAAAGAATGCGACGCTCCAGTATCAAACAACACTCTAACTGGAACACCACAAATAGAAAGAGTACCTTGAACCACCACACTCTTCCCCTTTTCTTCAGCAGTCGGAGCTTTTGAAGACGATGGAACAGCCCCCAAAGCATAGGCTTGCACAACCTGCCTATCTTTCCTCGGTTCTGGACAATCCTTCTTGATATGTCCCAGCTTATCACAGTTGTAACACTTTCCCAGCACTTTGGGATTCTTACAATCTTTGTAAAGATGGCCCTTCTGCTGGCAGTTATAGCAAGTCATTTCGCTCTTCGGCTTCTTCTGGCCATCCTTACCCTTCTGCTGCTGCTGCTTCCTCCTCTTATATCCACCCTGCTGTGGTTTAGATCCTTCCCTGGTTACAGCAATAACAGAACTTTCCCTAGGAAACAAACTCTCATGCCTAAGAGCTTTTTCCACAAGCTTCTCAAATGGATCGTCCAGATGATCCACTAACTGCCTCCCAAGATAAGCATCCAGACCAGTCACAAACTTTTCATTCTTCTGGTAGGGAGAATCAATATATGATCTGGCATACTTAGACAAAGCTTCAAACTCAGAAATGTACTCAAGAACAGGCCTTCCCCCTTGCTTGAGCTCCACAAACCTCTTAAACAAGACAGATTTCTGGGAAGTAGAGATGAACTTAGCTTCAAATCTAACTTGGAATTGCTCCCAAGTAATCCCTTCTTCTGGTGTATCGATGGTGATAGAATTCCACCAATCAGCAGCTCTTCCCTGAAGCTGTCTCGATGCAAGCTTCCTCTTAGTTGCATCCTCAATCCCTAAGTCACCAAAGATTCTTTTGCAAGCATCAATCCATCTCTGCACCTCAATAGTCGACTCCGTCCCCAAGAAAACTTTTCCTCCAAGAGAAGTATAATCCGTGCAAAGCTTAGCAAAATCCACCGGTCTTGGAGCTTGAACTTGAACTCCCACATCCACTGATGATCCTGAAGCTGGTATCCTTCTCATGATCGAAGTCATCATCGCTTCGAACATAGTTCCATAATCAACAGCTCCTTCATCAGCACGGCTTTCCCTTGCAGCTGGTCTCCCTCTTCGACTCATCCTTAATATCTGTAATAAGAATGATTAGAACACCTTAAGAAACAACTGCATAAGGAGTTCAAATCCTTCTAGGCTACTATATTATATATAGTAATCATCCATCAAAATACAATTACGTCTCTCATACGTAGTTACGTCAGCGAGCGTTGGCTGAAATCGATTAACCAAAGCTCTGATACCAAATGTGACGACCGCCCATGACTCCCGCACCAAATCAAGGAAATAATGCGCTAAAAGGTGTGCCAGGCAGCCATGGACGATAGTCAGGGTAAAACAAAACAGAAGAATCTCTATCGCATAACTCACAGCGCATGGATAAAATACAATAGAGAAATATAATATAGTGAAGCTCCATAGAACAGAACATCATCATATAAGCATCACAGTTGTTTCATACAATCATCTACTCAAATCCATACATGAAAGCCTCACTACAAATCACTCAACCAAATACAGCAGCGGATACCCAGTACATATAGTAAGAAAACTAATATGCAAAGCCTCCTGCTCGTCTTCGTCATCTTTAGCGTAGAACTCCTAGCACAGCACCTGTCACCTGCTTACCTAGTCTGCCCATCCCAAACATGGATGAACAGCCCAAGGTAATAAGAGGAGACATAAAACCTTGAGTCAGACAAAGTCTTAGTGAGCAGTAAATTAACTATCAAACATACCAAAAGAGTATAAAGGATAAAAGGAATAGGAACCAAACCATCCCACTCCACCTCTTTCTTCAGTGATAGCCCCAGACATACACTAAGGAGAAGCAAGCATAACAACATAGACAATTAAGGTAAAGCGAATACCACTCGAGTCAAGGACGATGTTTTCCAAATACAAACCCCCAAGGCCTAAACCAAGATCAGATAAGCACCCAGAAAACACCGCTCTTGAAGCCGAATGATAATACAACCAAACATCCATGACTCTGGCTATCACTGTTAACCTTGCTTCGAAATCACCGTTAATTGAATGACCGACTCCTTCCTGAGCCATCTGTCAAGGGCTAATGGTAACCCCGGTTCTAGACAAAACTCCGCACACTGCCTTGTGCCTAGGACTTATCTTCTTGGCCCAGAGTACTCGACTACCTTCCTGTAGTCTTTTAGGCGTCCCTATGTACCCTTGCTTTAAGTTTGCTAGAACCTTCAACAACGATAAAGTCCAAGCCTCCTAGTCATCCTCCTCGACGACTATTCTCAACCTAGCCCAAGCTACCTCTTGAGCAGCTCCATTATCAACCAACTTGAACTACCCTTCAAGTTATCAACATGCTTGGAATGATCCCTGCCTGGATTAAGCCAAGACTCACATCATACTTGAACTACCCTTCAAGATATCAACATGCCTCGCTTCATCACATCAAAGCAAGATCTCAACTCAACAACATGGTTTGCCTCATCGCATCATGGCAAAGTTCCATCTCAACATCATACATATGAGCTTCAACATCCGCTACATATGCCTTAAGCAGCTTTCACCATTCAAGAGCCTTCTTCCGTAGCTTTTGAATCATCTTCAATCACCTTGTTCCAAATCAACTACAAGCTAACTTGGAGCAATCAAATCTAACATACATTCAAACATTCAAGCATTCAAACAAGATATATTAAGCAATAACAATTATAATGGCAATTTCGTAATTAAGTGTGCAAAAGTCCAACATATGTGAAATCATGGTTTTTAGCATAGATCTATCAAATCTAAACATGGGTTTTATCTCTAATACTTGATAAATAACTTCTAAAGGTAAACATCTTCAAACATGATGGATCTACATGCAGACTTAAGGAAAATGCGAGAAAACGCTAACTTTAACACATAAAAATATCACCAATCCCATACACTCCTTTGGATCCGCGTGAGAGATAACTACCACTCACCAAATCACCCAAACACTACAAAAACTACACACTTCAGATCTGGACAGCGAAGATCAAGGTTTGATCCGGCGATATCTCACTTGAAACGATGAATTCTAGCTCAAACGGGTGAAGATCTTCAACTTTGGCACTTGAATCTTCAATCTAAATCTTCGATCTTGGATGGATGCTAACACTTGATTGGAATGGAGAAAAGAAGATGAAGAAATGTTGTAGTCGAGTCTTCAAAATGGCAGCACTTCGTCGCTTCAAAAACCGGTGCCAAAAAGTGAGCCAAACCCCTCTATTTATAGGCTGGAAACCCCTTAGGTCGTCGCCCCTTAGGTCGTCCCCGACCTAACTATGAGTCGTTGCCGACTCATCAGCCCCTACGACCTACGACCTAACCAACACAACATACAACCAAGGCCGACTTACGACTTAAGCCAGACGCGACCTAAAACACAGGCCGACCTAACGACTCAACGCACTGCCGCATTTCCTAAGTCCTAAGTCGTATGACGACTTAACCACCATGCCGACTTATGTCCCCAACGACCTAACAAACACACAATACAAAAGCCTCCGACCTAACTTAGGTCGTTGCCGACCTATCATGCTACGACCTAACAACATAGCCGACTCACGACTCAACCTATTTCCTTTAGGTCGCGCTAGCGACCTAACGACTCATCTACCAACGACTCAAGCATGCCTCTCTAAACCCTAAGTCGGCTACTTTCCTGGGTCGGTCCATCTCTAAGTCGCCTAACCTTTAGGTCGCTACCCCCTCTTAGGTCGCTCTCCACTAGGTCGGTCACTTTCTTAGGTCGTTCCTCTATCCTAGGTCGCTCAACCGACCTAACTCTCAACACATTAACATCCTAACCCGTTAGCTCCTTAGGTCGCTCACCCCTACCTACGACCTATCCTATGAGTCGGCCCTCTATGAGTCGGCCACGACTCATCACTTGACCCCTATTTCGCCTCTCTTCTTAAGTCGGCAACTACTATGCCGTTCTATCCCTTAACTCGGTCCATCCCCTTAAGTCGTCTACGACTTATCTATGAGTCGGTCACGACTCATCACTTGCACTCGGGTCAACTCCTAAACAACTCAAGCTAGAGGCCACACAAACAACACTATCGACCTGCAAATTCTACGTTTTATCGACACGTAAAATACGGGTCGTTACAAAAGGAAATATAGTTATATAAGCCATTTTATCTCCTTCTTACCCCTTTTTTCATTTCAAAACCCTGTACAATCTTTAAACCAGAGAAGAAAATCATCAGAACAAGTAATCAAAACACAACCTCCTCAACTTTTAAATCAAGACTAAATTCCAGTAAAATCTGTAACCAGTTTTCTTCCAAATCTCAAGCCAGAAAAAGGAATTTCAAGAACAACTTCAAGTCTTTAACAAATAATTCAACATCAAAGAAGGAATCAACTTCAACAATTAACAGAAGCTAAGATCATTACATAAACAACAAGAATCAGGATCAACTCAAAGATTTGCAAACTCCAGCTTTAAAGTTGCAGACCAAAGTTTCTCTGTTTCATTAAAAACAAAACTGTAAGTAAGTTGAATTTTAGTTTGTTGTTGAGGAATTAAGTAAGCAAATCCATCAGAGATTAAGCAAATTTATATTAACAAGTCGCAGATAAAAAAAATTCAAGATCAAGTTAAGGAAAACAATTTCCAGGCTTTCAATTTTTAAAATCAGACAGAAAGCTCTCTGCTCAACTCCACAGGTGAGTAAACTCCTTGATTTGAACTTGAACTTGTTGCTGTGAACAACATTGAAGTTTGAATGATAAATGTGTGTTTGCATGTATATATTTATACATGAAAATGAAGATGCATGTCTGTGCACATCAAAATAAACTCTGTTCCATGCCTACAGGTTCAAAACCCAGTCTCAAAATCCAAAAGCTATATATCAGATTGTTTTTAGGCTTTGAAAACAAAAAGAGATATGTTTGTATGATTATGCTCTAAGTTTTAAAAACAAATTTAAGTAAATCAAACAAAAGTCTTGTCTGGAAATACAAGAATACAAGCAAACCCAATATAAATAGAAAATTCAGCAACCATGATTTCAGATTTTGAATATACTAATTGAAACAACTTTGAAGTTGATGATTTTTAAAAGATAAATTAAACTTTTTTTATTAAGTATTTTTTGAGAAAGAGAGGGATGAACAGAATTGCCATTTTCTCTAAGTTCTGGCAATCGATCAGGTGATGGACTTCGAGATCGAATTCATAGCTAGTTGGAAGACGGTAGAGTTGGGGAAAATGCTTGATAAAATTCTAGATTAGCGTGCATTTTGATTTTGATCGAGTTAGTGTTTAAGGTTTAAAATGAGTCGAGGTTAGAAACGTGATCACTACGCCGTCTTTAGGCCATCGGACCGGGCCCATCAGAAGCGTGGGAGGCTGGCGGAGCTTAGGATGTAGTATCTCGATTTCTGATGATCAGAAGAGGGTGAGTGAGGCGATCGATTGGGCTCAAGTTTGTTGCAAATTTGGGTCTAGTGGCTCGAATACGAAATGACCATCGTTTCGAAATTCTGAGTGTTTGTGAGGTTCAGGAACATCGTCGTGGAGATATCGATGACCAGAGATTCAAATTGAGGCGACCGGAGTGATTGTGCATGTGCATACGTCCGCGGTTGTGTCAGGAGGCAGGAGTTTGGGAAGAAAGGGGAAACTCGAAGTTACTCTCGAGAAATGTAGGTGATAGCTCAGGTGTGGACTCGTAGCAAAATTCTGGGCCACACGGGTTTGTACTTAGACAAATTTGAGAAAAAAATATAAGGCACACGGGTAGGTTTTGTTGATAACTCGAAGCAAGTAGTAAAATGATTCGGGGGAGACTCGAAGTGGTCTCAGGGGTTGACGTACAAAGCAATTTTGCTTTAAAAATAAATAATAATAAAATTCAAACTTTTATACAATTTTAAAATCATGCTTTTAAATGATAATTTGGATTTGAGTTTAAAACTAATTAAAGTTTTGAAGTAAGGCATTTTTAAAGTAATTAAATTTTATTTGATTTTGTTACATTATTTTATAAAATTATTTATATAAATTAAATATTGTAATTAAGATTGATAGAGATAAAATGCTATGTAATCTAATTTTAATCTCTTAAGTTAATTTATGTGATAAGGATGACTTATTTAACAAGGTTTACAAGATAATCAAAATGATTAACAAAGGTAAAGAGATTTACCTTTTAAACTTATTAAGTAATTAGTGATTTGTTGATAAATTATTTAAAGAATAACTATTAAATTAATTACTTAATATGAAAGATTAATTAAGTAAATCAGTAAGGTTAATTGATCTGTAATTAATGATTAATTAATTGAGGAATAATTAATTAATAAAAGTAATTAAGATTTAATTGATTAACAATTAAGGATTGATTAATTAAGATAATTAATTAAGATTAATTAATGAAGGTGATTAAGATTTAATTAATTGTAATTAATGATAATTAATCATTGATTAAAAATAATAAATGAAAGTAATTATGTGGATAATTAACTTAAACCACACCATAAATTCATCTTAATTGAAGATGATTGATTTTTATTAAACGCTGTGTATTAGATTGATATCTCTGATATGTGATTGTGATGCTATGTAATATGAATTACTTTGTGTTGAGCTGTGATATCTTTGATGAATATACTTCTATGTGAATGTGAAAACCCATTGGCCTGTAAAACGGCAATTGAATTTCGACGCGACAGGGAGTCGGATTCTAGTTGGTTATCCGAAACCCACATCGAAGCTATAAATCTTTGTGAATGATATATCCACATGTTTTTAAATTGAACGCACACTATTCGGTTTAGTCGGGAGTAGAGCTTTGTGTCATGTAACCCATTCCGAATAGTGATGCGACGAAATGGATAGCATTTGACGACGGTGGTGAAGACCGGGTGTTTACGAGAACGATAGGATAACCTATCGATTGTCACTGCACTGAGTTACTCCGGTATAGAGATCGCCATATGTGATGGGGAGTCCGATCGGGATTGTGGATGCTCGGATTGCTAGGCTTTTTCGGAAGTTCCTTCGGTTCTGTTCGAACCCGGAACAGACTTGTATGGTTGTATGTCTGACATTACACTTTGAGATATAAAGCAGACTTCTTTCAAATACATTTCTGTTGGTGGCGGAGAATTTAGTCTCTTAGCTTAACACCCTTCTTTGAGACGTACGAGCTCAAAGGTTAAGTGGTTGAAGGTTATCAGTGATATACTCCCAACTTGGTAGTGTGGCATGCTGAGTGTCGTTGATCATGTGTTGATCAAAGTATGGCTTTTGTGAAAAGCGTAGCTTTGTGGACGTGACTTCATCGAACCTCACAACCCGATAATGGTCGAAACAGGAAAGATGCAGCAAGGTTATTGGGGGTAGCGCCCCTTAGGGTATGTGCATTTCCTTCTGGATAGAAGTGGTATCATGGTATGGAGCCCAGATACTTAACTTATGTTGTATCTGTGATGTTGATTTATGATATTCATTTTGTTTCCGTTGTTTATATTCATCTAATGTTGTTATAAGCTCCATCCGAACTGAAGTTTGACGTTTGAATCTGCGGCAGTCGAATACAAGTGAGGTATTTGATGTCGATTTTCGAAGGCCGGATTTTGGATCGTGATAGCATTTACTTCCTTTAACTTCATATCCGAAAAAGCATCTTCCTATCGAAGAAATCTTTCGACCTCGTGAAAGAACTCCCTAGGATCCATTGGTCGATCTCGTATCAACGATACCTTAAAATCCGAGTTATCCCTGACTCCTGACACTATCGCCATTAAAACCATCGATGGATCCAGCCTAATCCACCAAAGCAACCATTGCATTGAACCGAGTTAAGAAAGCCTTGAGCGATTCTTCTGTCCTCTGATTCATAGAAGTTAGTGTCATCACATTCTTCGGCCTTTTGATATGAACCCAAAACTGCTTTAAAAATCGTTCCACCAATTCCGTCCATATCCTGATAGATCCATCTTCCAACTGCCTGAACCATATACCAGTTATATCCGTCAAGTACAAAGGGAAAGACCGGGCCATAACTTCTTCCTATGCCCCCAGCGCTTCCATGTGTCTTGTGTATCTCATCAAATGATCGATCAAATCAGCCTTGCCGTTGTATAACTCTAGAGTAGGTAGGTTGAACTCCGGTGGATTCCTAACTATTATGATATCACGGGTAAATGGACCTTTGTTCACCTCTTCCAGATCTCTGTTCGCCTGGCCTCCATGCATAGTTCTCCTGATAATCTCAGCTAATCCAGTTGCCCACCAAGGATTGCTCCCTAGAATCCTCGAGGGAATTCTAGTACATACTCTTCATCACGTTCTCTCATGCTCGTGCCGGCACCATATTATGCGGTGTCACCTGGAATCCCTCCATGGATTGGTCTATCATTGTGTGGTGGTGTGCCCCCAAGTCTAGATCCATCCATACTGGTAGTTGTGTGCTGATTGGAGGCTGCGACCTATTGAGCTGCTCTATCTGATTGTCTGTTGAGTCCTTCTGTTTCAGCCCCATGGATCTGAACTCCAGCAGCTCCTGCTGCTCCTGCCTGTCCAAACTGTATGAGAAGGTTCTTCATCATTTTCTCCTGCCTTTTCAACAATCCTTCCTGAATAGCATCCATCATCATCTCCATCTCATCTCTAGTGATGAAAACTGAGGTTTTATTTTCTCCTGAGGAAGCCTCCTGACTCCCTTCGTACTGACTCCTTTCTATCACTTATCTTCTTGTTGATGGCCTAACCATGGTACATTCTGGATCCAATCCTTTAGCTTTCCAAATCTAAACTCCAAATCCGATATAGCGGGTGCTAGTCTTCTCAGTGAAAGCACTAAAGTGTTTGTGCAAAAATTGGTCACAAACCTCAAAAGCTGTGAAAGCACCAGTGTGTACATACAGATCCACAATGTTCACACTTAGATCTTAGATCTAGATGAAGTAGATATCGAAAATTAGAATGAAAGAAAGCAAGAAAGAACATAAGGTTTATAGTGGTTCGGCTATCTCCGGCCTACGTCCACTTAGAATCAATCCTTTTATTCCTTTTTATATTATAGTTATAATTACAAGCCTTTAGCATCAAATAACAAAAATGGCTGAGTTTTCACGTAAAGGGAAGGAAAAGATCCCTTTTTGGTAGTCATCGGACTGCTATTTATAGGTGTAGATCCGAAAATATACTCCCTAAAACTTGGAATACCTCTTCTTGTGCACAGGTGGGCCCACATGATCGATCCAGTGTGATTTGGGATCGATCCAAGTGCAATTCGTATCGATCCCAAAATGGTCCAATCAAGCTGGGATCGATCATGAACACTCTTTGGTGCATCAGGAAGCTCCTGTGAAAATTTTGTAGCATTTGGAGTTGTAGAATGAGAGTTATAATCGATCAAAACTTGAGTTTACATGAAGGCCAAATGATTCGTATCGATCAGCTCGCCTCGATCCCCTCTGTATCCATTTTATCCCCATATCCATAGCCGTGGTCGTGGCCTTCGCATCGATCCGAGTTCCACGCCTACATCCATGTTAAGCGCTTTATGGCTTAACCAACTCCACTACCTCATATCCATGCTTCACATCCATCGGCATGTGCTTCTTCGTATCCATTGACCGACACTTTTTCGTATCCATCCGTTCTTTGTATCGATCTAAGCCACATTCAAATCCATGTTGTTCGTATCCATCATATTATATTGCCTTATGTCCATCACTTTGTACCGATCTAAGTCATGTTCGTATCCATACCCTTCGTATCGATCCAAGCTTCATCCCTTCATATCGATCAGTTGTAGATCAGTACGAAATGCTTTCTGTCGCCTTGTTCATATCCATCATTAAGCTCCCCAGAAACACTTGCCTTCGTATCCACCAGACTCGCTTCCATGCATAACTTTTGTATCGACAAATATTGATGGATACGATTGGTCCAGTCGATCCAAACCAATTACCACTGTGATCGATACGAAGGTATCGATCCTAGAACCATTTCTCACCAATATTGATCAATCCATATCTCGAGCATACAAACTCTGATTGACCTGAAATTTGAAACGTAGCATTTCCTATCCTTGTTCATCATTCCCAATCGATCCCACTTTGATTGGACCTCGGTCTAATTTTGACGGTATCGATCATAGCATTGTTTCCAATCGATCTCCAATCCTGATATCCATCATTTCCATCCAATTTGTTGGTATCTCGGCCTTGACCAAAAGGCGGGGTAACAATATCTGCAACTATATGCAATAGTTGCAGACATTTTTGCAACTGTATGCAAGAATTGCAGACATGTCTGCAATTATACCGTATAATTGCAGAAATGTCTGCAATTATATGCAACAGTTGCAACAGTATGCAATAATTGTAGACACGTCTTCAATTATACCATATAATTGCAGAAATGTCTACAATTATATGCAATAGTTGCAGACACTTCTGCAACTATATGCAATAATTGCAGTCATGTCTGCTACTATACCATATAATTGTAGAAATATCTGCAATTATATATAATAGTTGTAGATTTGAAGAAAAATCAAATATGTTTAAAATTTACAGAATTGTCTGCAAATATATGGAATAATTGCACCTTTATTGCAAATATTATTTTTTGGTATCAACAATGGATCTCAATTGAATGATCATAAATTTTTTGATTTTTGGGTGAAAACGGTATGTTAATCCAATGTTTCTACAGAAAGTTATATGCGTTTGAAATGTTAAAAACGTAAAGGGTATTTAAATCTATGTGCAGGTGTAAATTTGAAAATAGGGACCGAAAACTTATTAAAAAATGGAGGGATGTTTTGTGTATTTTCAAACCTTACCAAAGATGTATGCCAAACGCACCCTAAAATAAAACTAGTTATCCAACATGAGTGAGATTTACTCACATTGATCCCAGTTGACGCTTTCGCCTTCTGTTTCTGATTAAATTCGAACGGCGTTCGAATTTAACTGAAAATTCTGTGAGCTTTAAATTCAACTAATTTGATTCCATAGTAATGATCTCATTAATATGATCCCAACGCAATGGACTGTGTTGGATTTGGACCTAAAACAAGTGAGCTATGAATTTTATAAGCTTTGGAATTTATTTAAAACAATTTATATAATTTAATCACCATTTTAATTTTTATTACCCACCCAACATAGCCCTGCCCACCAATAGAACCTGACCCATCATCTCTTTTTCTTGCCTCCTTTCTTCCTTCTCCAGTAATGCACATAACATGCACGTGCATATGCATGAGCAAGCGACTCCACCATCCAACGACTTGCGACCACCGACGAACTCGCCTTGACTTCCTCCCTGATCGCACACCAATCCCCACACTCCAGTCACCCCATGTGAAACGCAACCCATCTTCCTCCCCATGTCATATAGCAGGTCACGCGACACTTCCCATCGCCGAACGTATCCAAACTTTGGCCACAGCTGCGATTTCCCACAACGAATCCAAATATGATCTTCAGTTACAGAATCGAGGCTTATCATCTCAACAATCGCTAAACCCTAGCTTTGGTCGGCCTAACCATCGACCATAGTCGAACACATCTTGCACTACACCAAAAGCAGATCATCTTGAAGACCATGAGGAAGCACGATTTTTAAAACTGGTCTTAAATTTTTTAATTTGTGAGATATTGATTTTTAACTTGAAGCTTCTCCCTTTTTTCTTCTTTTTTTGCATGTGCGCTCTTATTATATAAGAGAGGAAGAAACATAGATGGTGGCTATAGGGTGGTTGTTTCCGGATATAAGGCGGCTGAGATGAAGGATTAGGGTGTGCAAAAGTCAAACCAATGAATATAGATATATATATATATATAATTTAAATTCCAAATTCCTCACTTATAGTAACTAAAAATCCCAAACCCCTATCAAAGCGTGCCGCCAGGCGTTTCTAATGTTATACCCCTATTCCGAATGCAATGGAACAAGTTTCGAGACCTAATTCGGTCGTATGGAAAAGATAGCATTTTAAACTTTATTATTATATTAAATTTTCGAAATTAATTTCAATGTGTTTCTATCCCGTATGACCAAAGGGTAAATCCAATTGCTATGAAATTTAAAGTCCTCTAATAATACAGTATTACTGATCTAATGGAACTGGGTTCATCAAATTCCGAGACAGTGCCCCGGAAGGCTATTTTATATGTGAATTAAAACAAGAAATTTTTTAAATCGAGTAAATCACTTTTAAATCAAATTTAAAAGTTTTATTACTTTCATTCTTATTAATATAAATTTAATAAGCCTTTAAATCATTTTTATCCAAATAAAATCCAAGATTTAAATTTTTAAATGATTTCCAATTGTTAAAATCAACAATTTAATTACCCAAATAAATCGTTATATTTGAAATTCAAGTTATTAAATCTATTTAAAATCAATTGAATATTCCAATTTCAAATAACCAAAATTCTAGGTCATTACATTCCTCCCCCCTCAAAAGAATTCCGTCTCCGAAATTGCCAAGGTGGGAAAAATGTCTAAACCAATTTTCTTTTCTAAAACCAATTAGTTCAAATAACTTACCAAATTCATTTAAGCCTTTAACTTCCAAAACCCATTTGTTGAAACATTGATATTACTTTTACTAAATTTCCAAATTCATTCATATATCCCAAATAATATTATCCATTCAATCATTTCAAGTTATAATCAAAATTCAATTTTAATAGACTAAACGGTTTCCAATTTTAAAATCCTAATTTTGGAGAGAAAATTAACTGGTGAAAAGATATGGATGAGTAATCTTCATCTTCTCCTTGGTTTTCCATATGCTTTCCGCTAGGTTGTCTCCCCATCGAACTCGGACCAGCCTAATTATTTTATTGCGGAGTCTTCTATTCTGTGCTCCACGATGCGTGTAGTGGCATGGGTCACTATCGGCTCCATCTCAATTTTCCCTAATTGATTAGGCTCAACTCTAATAGTTGTGTCATGAAGGCATTTTCTAAGGAAAGAAAAGTTGAAAATATTATGGACTCCTGCCAATCTGTCAGGAAGCTCTACGCGGTAAGCAAGTTTTTCTGTCCTTTCCAAAACTCTGAAGTCTGGACTTACCAAACCTAGACACATTTCTAAGAGGTTAGACTTTGATGACTACCAAATCTCCAACCTCAAACTCAAGCTCTTTCCTTCTTCTATTTGCATGAGATTTTTGACGGTCTTGCGCTTCCTTCATTCATTGTCTGATCAACTCTACTTTTTCCATTGTATCCCCGATCAAAACGAGTCTGAGTAATACTTTGTCAGTTGTTTCCCATCAACAACTTGGCTCCTTGCATGGCCTCCTATAAAGTTCTTTAAAAGGGGCCATACCAATCGTCGCTTGATAGCTATTATTATAGCGAACTCGACCCATGGTAGGGCTGCTGCCAATGTCCTCTGAAATCCAAAACACAAGCTCTCAACAAGTCTTCCAAAATCTTATTCATCCTCTCTGTTTAACCACCAGTCTACGGGTGATATATAGTGCTGAGATTCAAAGAAGTTCCCAAAGCTTCTTGTGGGGTCCTTCAAAACTCACTAGTAAACAGGATGTCCCTATCACTAATTATGCTTATAAGAATTCCATGCGACCGAACTACCTCCTTTATGTAGAACTGCATGAGAGAAGTGGTAGTTCTATTGTTCCTAACCGGGATATAATGGACACTCTTAGTGAGTCTATCCCCAAGAACCCAAATAGCTTTATTACCCCTCTGACTTCTTGGCAATCCTTCCACAAAATCCATCAAAATATATTCCCACTTCCAAGTTGGAATTTCCAAAGGTAATAGTAATCCACTAGACTTGTCTTGCTCAGCTTTTTCCCTCTGACATGTCAAGCACTTAGCAACAAACTCAGCCACACTCTTCTTCATTCCATGCCAAAGGAAAATTCTCTTCATATCCATGTACATCTTATCTCCTCCGGGGTGAATGGTCTTCTTCGAGTAATGACACTTCATAAGAACCTCTCTCAACAAACTATCAACCATAGGGACACAAAGGTATCCATCCCTTCTCAAGCATCCTTTTTCATCAACTGAATACCTACCAACGTAGGGGATGTGCTCTCATCTCCTCAACTTCTGTGAAATCTCTATTAACTTCTCTCCTTTCACTTGCTCAAACCTTATGTGGTTCATCAAGGTGGATCTAAGCTCCATAACTGCTAAAAAGCCTTGGATAGTTTCCGTTGGCGGTTGGAAGTTAAAATTTGAGAGAAACTCTAATTGCCTCTATTCATATATAGCACCCAGATTAGTGTGTCTTCGACCAAGGGCGTTGGCGACTATGTTCACTTTTCTAGGGGTATAATAAATACAAAAGTCAAATGATGCACTATATTATATCCATCTCCACTTCCTAAAATTTAAATCTTTTTGGGAAAACAAGTATTTGAGAGATTTATAGTCAGTGAATAATTCAAACATTTCTCCTAAAAGATAATTCCTCCACATCTTCAAAACAAAGAAGATAGCTGCTAACTCCAAGTCATGAACTGGATATCCCTCTCATGATCCTTCAGTTGCCTACTAGCATAAATAATTACTTTTCCTCCTTGCATTAGAACTGCTCCTAACCCCATGCCACAAGCATCTGTGAAAACCATGAACAGTTTGGCTCCATCGGGAATGTTGATCATACATGCATTAGTCAATAACTCATTGAGCTTCTCAAATGTTGTAATGCATCTATCGTCCCAAGTAAAGACTATCTTCTTAGTCAATTGGTTAAAGGGGGTGATATTCTTGGAAAGTTCTTGATGAACTTTCTATAGTAGCCCGCCAATCCGAGAAAACTTCTAAACTCTGATGCATTCCTAGGAGTCTTCCATCCTTTAACAGCTTCTACTTTGGCGAGGTTTACTGCCAGTCCTTACTCGGAAACAATATACCTAAGAAATCTAACTTTTTTTCTCCAAAAGTGGCATTTAGCAAATTTTGCCTTAAGCTAGTGAATTCTTAAGGTTCTTAATACCTCTCTTAGGCGATCCCCATACTCCTCTTTGCTCTTGGAGAAAAGCAAAATGTAACCAATGAATTTATTGAGCTGCCCCTAAAATACCATACTCATCAAATCCATGAAGTATGGACCATTTGTCAATCCAAAAGGCATCATTTCCCACTCATAGAGTCCACCTGGTATGTGAAATGTATTCTTCGACTTGCTTTCATCTACAATCCTCAACTACTGTAATCCAGTTGCTAAGTCTAATTGAGAAAAGACTTTAGCTCCTCCAACCTGATCAAACAAGTCGTTTATTCTAGGTAAAGGGTGCCTATTCTTCCTTGTCAACTTGTTCAATTCCCTATAGTCGATGAAAAGTCTCAAGAACCATCTGCCTTATTAGAGAAAACAATAGGGGCTCCCCACTCTGAAGTACTTCGATGGATGAATCCTTTCTTTAATAGTTCAGAAACTCTCTTGTCCAATTCCCTTCTTTCTTTAGGGGCCATGTGTTTAAAAGGCAGGGGGACTGGCATTGTTTTTTTCTCCGAATCGATTCAGAACTCGATCTCCCTATAGGCTATGAAACTCGAGACATCCTCAAAGATATTAGGAAATTCACAAACTATGGGTACGAATGATGGCCCTCCAACAACAGATAGACTTAGTGAGTATAGGTGGCCAAACTCAACTAAATTTTAGGGTGTATAAAGAATTTCTAGGTCATGGCCTCCATAACTTCTTAATCATACAAACCTCCAATCACAATTAAGAATTTCTTCATAATTAGCTAACCAATCCATACCAAAAATAAGTCCATAGTCCTCAAAATATAGAACGTACACATTACGTATGAAATCAACATCGCATATGTCCAACACTAAGTCTTTGCAAATAAGATAGAGATGTGTCGAACCTCAAATAGGAATAGAGACCACGATTGGGCCGGTGATAATCTGGGTTTGAGGGTTCAACCTTTTTTTACTACGTTCCTAGCTATAAAGGAATACGATGCCCCTGAATTAAATAGGGTAAGAATTGTAACTATGGAAATAAGAGTTATACCTTCTAATGCTGCCTTACCTTGGTCTGCCAGTGGTCTACTTGCAATATCGATGGCTTCAATAGTACAAGCTTGTATACTCGATTCTTCCTTTTCCAAATTAGGGAATTGATTCTTGAGATGCCCTTCCTCTTGGCAATAAAGCACTTCCCTTTAAAAGCTTCCTTCATTAAACTCGCCCTAAAATGTTTAGCCTCGTGACCTTTCTTCTGACATCGCTTGCACACCTTACCATCCTTCTTAAACTTCCCCTTCGACTTCTTGTTAGCCCAAAAAGCTTCCTTTTGTGGACCCTCCTTGCTTTTGGGTAGGTGCAGCTTTCTCCTTTTCTACCTCCTTATAGTCCACATAGCCATGTGTAGCATTGCCATCTCCACCAACACCTCGTTCGTAGCACCAATGGGTACTTGGGTCAACAACTCTTAGCGGAGAATTTAGGCCCTTCACGAACTTAATCGCCTTTTTATAGGTGTATCTATCAAGCTCATATCAAATTTAGCCAACTCCATGAAGTTAGCTATATACTCCTTAAGAGTGGAGTCTCCTTGCCTAAGATGAATGAATTTCTCCAGTTGAAGAATCACTTCTGCCCTAGACAAAAACCTAATCTCAAATATATTCTTGAATTCATCCCACGAGAAAATCCTTCCAACATTTTCCTCAGTCACCAAGTTCCAACAACCTAAAGCTTTTGCTCTGAGGTGTTGTTATCCCACCTTTAGGCAAGGCCGTGATATCAAGGACTTGACTAGAGACAGAAGACAGTCCACTTCGAAAATCAGTTATATGTAGATTCACGATGGATACAAGCAAAATTGGTCCGAGTCCGGATCGAACCACAGTTAGCATGACATGAAAAGCATAGCTATGCAAGACGACATTCCAAATTTCAAGTCAATCATAGTTCATATGCTCGAGTTATGATCAAGATCCATCATTTCGTATCCATCCATCTGTATCCATCATTTCATATCCATCAGCATCGATTCGAAATGAACGTAACTCCATCACTTGGCATCCATCGTTCGTATCCATATGGTTCAAGCATATAATGATGGACTTCGGCACTTCCCAGATCGATCGCACTTTACTTGGCCAGCAACTGCATTTCTCATCTCGATCACCTACTTGATCGATACGAATAACAGAGCTTACAATCGATACGAAGACGGCGGCAAAGCATCAATACGAGAAGCAAGGTACTGGATGGATACGAAAGAAGCGTCAACCCAAAAGAAGAGGTTCCTCTGCACAAAATATGGATCACCAAAAAGCGCGCATGCTATGTCATCGACACGAAGAGATCAATACGAAGGTATCGATACGTAAGCTTCAGCCACTCTATATTTGCAACTTTGATCGATCAATAAATCCACAACACAAATCCAAATACAATGAGGTTTTCAAAGAAGGTTGTATATCATCTCAGGAACATCCATGATCGATCGCAGCTCAATTGGAGCAACTTCCAATCAACACGAAAACAATGTGAATCGATCAGGGATCGATCCCAAACGACTCCAGATCGATTATGTGGTCTCACCTAGGCTTGAGAAAGGGTATTCCGAGATTCAAGGAAGATATTTCCAGCTTCACACCTATAAATAACACCCTCGTTGTAACTAAAAAAGGACTTTTATGCTGCCGCTCGGGTTAAACTCCATTGAAATTCGAATGTTAGTCATTGTACTGTTGTATTTCGGTTTCTAATCAGTAATAAACATCAAATCCTTCAAAGTGGACGTAGGCTACAACGCCGAACCACTATAAATCTCTATTTTCTTTCTATTACTGCTTATTTTCTTGGTGTGATTATTAGATTAGTCTCATTTTACATTTTATTTCTTCATTCTAATCTCTTCTGTTACACCCGAAGAGTGTTGTGCCCATTTTTGGTACAAACACTTTGGTGCTTTCATTGAGAGAACTCTGTTTTTCTTTGATTCTGTGGATCCCCTACCGTTGGATTGCTAAAATCTAAGGAGGAGATCCAGGTCCGCCTTCCAGCAGTTCCTTCTATTCTATTCAGATCATTTCAGATCTAAGAAGAACTACATTCAACATGGTGCGCACTACCAGAACCACTTCCAATGCCGCTAATCCCGAAGGAAGGGATAGGTAAAGTCCCGTGCAGTTGACTACTACATGCCAAATATTAGCTAGAGCTCCAGATGCACCCGGTCCAGTAACTAGAGAGGAATTCCAGGCCTTCATGCATGAGCTCACTCATAGTCGTCAAGAGCTCACTCAATAGTTCCATGCCAATACGAAACTTATGAACCAGCTAAATGAAGAAAGGCAGGGGAGATCTAGAAGGGATCATACCTCTTATTCCTTGTTTGAAAGATTGGCGTCATCTGACTTCAATCATAGATCTACACGCCGCTGATTAGATGAGAATTACGCGGAAGCCTCCGGGCACACGTCTGCTGCAAATCCTGGATAGGCCATGATAGGTCCTTCAATATAGCATCAATCTGCACCCTCCTCCCGAGGAGGGGCTCGTCCTTGAAACACTACTCATGGAAACGCTACTGTTGCTATAGATCTAAATGTCAAGATCCAGAACCAACCAGATCCAGCCCCTCGTCACCACATTCTTGCCAAGGATCCTCGCGTCCATGAAGCCCGGGAGCCAAGGAGGCATGGAATAGACTTTAGACAATGACCGAATCGTCCTCGTGACATGGAACCCGACTGTGCCTTGGCCCCGAATCTCCAGATGCCTGATATTTCAACTACGATATGGCAGATGATAAGAGAAAGTCAAAGCCTCACTAATGATGACTGAGGGATTTCTAGAAGTCACACCCCGTCACCAACGATATCTTGCATGCGTAATCACCCCCATCAATTCAGGATGCCGACCTTGCCAGTGTATGAAGGAAATTCGGATCTCAACCAATATATTCTGAAATATGAATGGCTTATGAATGCCGCTCAAGCTGACGACGCAGTTAAGTGTAGAAGCTTCCCTATCTCCTTGGGAGGCATTTCTACTATGTGGTTCACCCATCTACCACTAAGATCTATTTCATGTTTCGACCAATTAACTACTAAATTTGTTGAGCAGTTTCATATGCATGCTACAAGACCGATGGATGTTAACACCTTGTCCAATGTTGCTCAAGCTCTAGGAGAGACTCTAAGGCATTATCTGGAAAGGTTCCACGCTGCTTGTGTCGAAGAAAGCAATCCCAATGACAACTCTATTCTGATGGCATTGACTAAAGGGATCGATCATGATTCCGAATTTGGTGATTGGTTGGCTGGGAAACCCCTTGCTTCGTTGGACTGTTTCTATGCAAAGGCATCCCGGATATTGAGGAGAGAAGACGCTAGACAGTCTAGGAAGCAGGACATCGTGGGGCTAAGTAGTGAAGGAATCCAGAGTAATGTTGCAAAAAAGCAGACTGGGGAGAGCTCTGGTAAAGTACAGTTAAATATTCAGAATAAATAGGGCCAGCAGAAGGGTAACGGAGGTCAAGGAAAGAAGAGAAACCCCCATCAAGGGAGACCGAGAGCTCCTATGTTTGATCGATATACACCCTCGAACACGTTGCTAGAGAATGTTTATCTTCAAACCTGTAATACAGGACAGTACAAGAAGCCAGATCTGAAACCATTGTCAGAGAAGCAGATTCAGACGAAGTTCTATAGATTCCATGATTGTTATGGCCATAACACTAATGAATGCCGTCATTTACAGGATATTATTGAAAGGTTGATTAGAAAGAGAAAGTTAGAGCAGTTTGTCCGGGCCATGCAGGATGCTGGAGCGGGCCCATGAAACCTTAATTGGGGCCAAGACCAGGCTAGGCCTTAGGAACCCGCACGTGCTGGCGGGAGATTTCTGATTAATACTGTGAGTGGCGGTCCTCGTCCGGTTGATCGAAGCTGGAAGGAAATTGAATCATATGCTAGTTCACTTTGGCATGTGGACTTCGAATATTGTAGTAGTATCGACGAAGGGGCCCCACTAAAGCAATAGAGCACGATGACAGGCGACATCGTTTTTAGATTCCACGATACCGATAGAGTCGAGGCCCCCATCATTGATCCGTTGGTTATTTCTGCCCAAATAGGTCCTGCTTGGATGAAAAAAATCTTAGTTGATAGTGGAAGTTCTGTAAACATAATTTTCAAGCGTGCTTATGACCAAATGCTAATGGAAGCGAAGGATCTGAAACCATTCCAGTCACGTATACATGGTTTCAATGGAAGCACCACCATACCAGCTGGAATGGTAGAGTTACCTGTTGATTTGGGTGTTAGTGATCACCGAAGTGTCCGAATGTTATAGTTTGTCGTGTTGGATATACATTCCCCTTACATTGTATTTTTGGGCCGACCGGCCCTTGCGGACTTCAGCGTAGTGGTTGCCTCTTGGTGCTTGACTCTGAAATTCTCGACCAATAATGGAGTTGGGGTGATCCATGGAGATCGGGCGTATGGACGCGCCTATTATGTTGCGGAACTGCTGGATGCGCAACGCAAAGAGAAAGGTAAAGGCGTGGAGGAATGTCTCTACGTCCATATCTCAAAGGTTTGACAACTAACGTCTGAGCCGAGGCTCGGGTGCCACGACAATTTCCTAAAGATCTTGATCCTAAAGACAACGAAGATGAAGAGGAAGCCAAAGAATACCAGGCTTACTTAGCAGAGATGACAATTGATGTCCCGGTCAACGACGATGACGATCCTAGAGTGGTAAAGATACGATGTCGGCTCAGCCTCCAGATGAGACAGGAACTGGTTTATTTTCTCCAAGCAAACCGCGATGTGTTTGCCTTGACTCATTCAGACATGTGTGGCATCTTGCCGAATATCGCAAGCCATGCACTAAATATCGACCAGTGGCACGTCCCAGTGAAACAAAAAATGCGCAGCATGAATCCAGAGTGATATGTCGCCCTGAAGGAAGAGGTGGATAAACTCAAGGTTAATGGGTTTATTCCTTATGCTTTATACCCGGAGTGGGTAACGAATCCAGTGCTTATCAGAAAGTCGAATGGAAAATGGCGGACATGTGTGGACTATTCAGATCTGAACAAAGCCTGCACCAAACACAGTTTCCCGCTTCCCAGAATCGATCAACTGGTGGATTCAATAGCCGAACATGAGCTCTTTTCTTTCATGGACGCATACTCTGGATACAATAAAACCCCGATGCACCGTCTTGACCAGGAGCACACTTGCTTTATAACTGATCTGGAACTTTATTGTTATAAGGTGATGCCATTAGGACTTAAAAACGTTGGAGCAACTTATCATAGGCTCGTAAACCGAATGTTTTGCAAAGCAGATCAGGAAGACTATGGGGGTGTACGTAGACGACATGCTTGTGAAGTCGTGACTATCCAGCAACCATATCGGTGATTTGGAGATGATTTTTAACATACTCCCACGGTACAAAATGAAGCTCAATCCACTGAAGTTCCATTTCGAAGTCGGATCTGGAAAGTTTCGTGGGTTTATTGTCAATGCCAGAGGAATTGAAGCCAATCTTGAAAAGATCCGAGTGATTCAGAATCTCGAAACTCGTAGAACCATAAAGCAGGTGCAAAGTCTTAATGGGAAGGTAGCGGCCTTAAGCAGGTTCATTTCCAGATCCACGGACAAGTGCATCCCTTCTTCGACCTGATCGAAAAAGGAAACAGAATTTCGAGTGGATAGAGGAGTGCGAGGGTGCCTTCCAAGTACTAGTACAACATCTAGCAACACCTCCCATTTTATCGAAGCCGGTTAATCACGAGAAGTTTTATGTCTATCTGGTGGTTTCGGCAAACACACTCGGCGTTGCGTTAGTTCAAGAAGAGGATCCAACGACCGGTCTATTATATCAGAAAAAGATTGACGGGGCGGAAAGATACTACCCAAGATAGAGAAGCTGGCTTATTGTCTTGTTGTGGCCTCGAGAAAGCTCCACCCATATTTCTTGGCTCATCTGATCACTGTTTACACCGACCAACCATTACGAAAGATCATGACACGACCTGAGACGTCTGGTAGGTTGTTCAAGTGGAACATCGAGCTAAGTCAATTTGATATCACTTATATGCCAAGGCGAGCTATTTAAGGACAAGTTATGGTGGACTTCATAGTCGAAATGCACCATACCGGAGCACTTGCCCGAAACCTGTTAACCTCCCAATTATTATGGAAGCTATACACATATGGTGCATCAAGCGATCGGTGCTCAAGCATTGGAGTGGTGCTCGATACCCCAGAGGGGTGATCCGTATGCTATGCTTTGCAACTTGAATTCCATGCAACTAACAACAAAGCTGAGTATGAAGCCTTACTCGTTGGACTGAGGCTCGCCAAGGATTTGCAAGTTGTTGCCGCAGAAATTTACTACGATTCACAACTGGTGGTGTGCTAGGTTCGAGGAGAGTATCAAGCCAGAGACCAAAGGTTGGCCTCCTATCTTATGCGGGTCTAGGAAGGGTTGAATCGGTTTGGCTATTATATTATGCGTTGTATACCCTGAGAGCAAAATCAGAAGGCCGATTCTTTAGTAAAACTGGCCAGCACTGGGGAAGCACAGCAAATGGGACTCAACCCGTGGATACGCTTACTGTTCCAAGTATTGATCAGGTGGAGTCAGACTGGGTGCATGAGGCAACACCCGAGAGGGAGTCATGGATGACTCCAATCAGAAACTATCTTGAACACAGAACGTTGCCTGAGCGCAGGAGTGAGAAGAAATAGGTCCTTTGAAAGACTTCACGGTTTGTTATCCAAGATAGAGTCTTGTACAGAAGGGGATTTTCTGTCCCTTTACTACGGTGTATCGCCCATGATGAAATCAAGCGGGTGTTGTAGGAAGTGCATGAAGGAGAATGTGGCGATCACACTGGGGGGCAAGCCCTTGCAAAGAAGATACTCAAATACGGGTACTAGTGGCCAACCGTAAACCAAGATGCATCAGATTATGCTAAGAGATGTGATAGGTTCCAAATGCATGCCAAAATTCCGATAGCCCCACCAACCGAGATTACTCAAATGGTCAGTCCATAGCTATTTGCCACATGGGGTATTGATATAATAGGGTTCTTGCCTCTAGCTAAAGGTGGTGCAAAGTACGTCATCGTTGCAGTTGACTACTTTACTAAGTGGGCAGAAGCTGAGCCCTTTGCTACTATCACGACAAAGAAAGTGATAAACTTTATTGTGCGCAACATCATTTTTCACTTTGGCCTCCCATAAACGATTGTAACTGATAACAGGGTCCAATTCGATAGTGCCGAGTTTAAGAATTTCTGCCAATGCTTTCACATCCAGAAGAAATTGTCGATGGTAGCTCACCCTCAAGCGAATGGACAAGTCAAAGTTGTCAACAAAGTCATCAAGTCCATTTTGAAGAAACAACTAGAGAAGGCTAGAGGTAAGTGGGTCGATGAGCTTCCCATAGCCTTATGGTCATATCGAACTACCCACAAGTCCGCGACCGGCCATACTCCATTCGCACTTTCTAACGGCTCCGAAGCTGTTATTCCAATTGAGCTAAAAGTGCCTTCTCACCATGTGACTTATTATGAATCAAGGACGAATGCCATCCTGCTTGCAGAATCTTTGGATTTATTAGATGAGAAGCATGAAGAGACTGATTTGAGTGCAGCCGCACATCGCAGCCGAGTCGCCCAATTATATACAATGCCAAGGTCCGACCTAGAACCTTTGAAGTCGGCGATCTCATACTTAAGCTTTCTTGTACTTGCAGAATCGCATGAAACCAACATGGATAGGACTGTATGTCAACGAACGGAGGCATGGAGACGGCACATTCAACATGTCAACCGTTGATTGTCTCACTCTACCGAGAGCATGGAACAACGAAAGTCTCCGTCGCTATTACATAGTTTTGGCTTTCATCCATTTAGTCTGCTTTCCTTTTCAAGTTTTTTTATGCAATTTGAGAATTTGTACTTATAATAAGGCAACTGATTTTGCTAGGATTTCGTATTTCAGCAATAAAGCGCAGACTCATCAAGCCAAATTAGTGATTCCTAAATGCATCATGTAATCGTCATGATGTAAGAAGAGCAGATTTCCATCTTACGGTGGGACTTATTCAAATAGAGAGCGATCCGACCGGTCACTCGGTAAATGAAACCATGAGCTCGCTGGAAAACAAGGATTAATTAAAAGAGAGTTGAAACATGACAATTCTCTAACGAACTCTAGCTCCCAGAGTGCAAGCTAAAGTGCAAAATCCAAAATCAGGATGTGAATCGACCGTCCAGCTCGAGGAGGATAGATCCGTCCATCCACGACCTCGTTTCTTTCCAAGCTCGAGGAGGATGGATCCGTCCATCCACGACCTCGCTTCTTTCCAAGTTCGAGGAGGATGGATCCGTCCATCCATGACCTTGCTTCTTTCCAAGCTCGAAGAGGATGGATCCGTCCATCTACGACTTCGCTTACTAGATTAAGGAGGATGTGATCCGGCCATCCATGACCTTAACCAACTCCTTATTCCCAAAGCGTGAATAAGATCATAATCCTTACACAGATGTGATCAACCATTTGTCAACTGACTCTAGATTTCTAGAGTGTGAACTAGAGCATAAACATGAAACGAGTGTGATCGACCACCCACAAAATAACTTATAGCCCCAGAATGTGGACGTAATCCTAAACAATAAGCCGACGTGATCGACTGTCGGCATACAAATATAATCCCAGAGTGTGGATGCAAATGCTAGCAAATGAGCGAGTTCATATAGCCACTCAAACTCGTGTTACTTAACTTGGTTCCGACTAAGTTAAATCAAAGTTAGTGAAGGTGGAGGATGACTGCCAACTAATTAATTCAACTATCCCTACAACTAGGGGCATACCTGAAGTACCAGCCGCTGGCCGATAAAGCACAACGTTGGGACTCAACTCAACATTTGATTATGAGCCAAGGCCATGACCTTAAGACTTAAAGACCGAACTCAAGTTCGACTCAGAGACTAAAGCTTCATGAGTACATTGAATGGAAATGTGAATGTTTAAGTACTTCAAAAATAAACGCAGAGTTATGCCCAGAGAAAAAGGAATTTTGTTCATACTCTTCTTAAGAAAAGAAGTACAAAATCTGTCCAAAGAATTCCTGGGCCAAGCCAGCATCAATACATGGCCTACAAAAAGTAAAAGAAAAGAAGCTTATTCTAGCTATCTATAAAAGAGGAAGTCAAAATGCAAATCTACGCCTTTCATTTCCTATCCTTTTTAACTTTCTTTGGCGTAGACCCGCTCGAACTACCGCCCGGACCACTTTTGGAACCCTTGCCTCTCCGGCTCGCTTCAGTTGGCTTGTCTCCAACCAGGGGAATCGACATGGTCTCCTCTTGGGAGCCCATGGGGATTGAAGTATCCCCTGTGTGCGAAGCTGGTGGAATAGTGGCGCTTTCGATACCAGAAGAATAAGGCGCGCTAGTCTCAATCATGGTGCCACTTGGAGAAATCATGATAATGGGGGTTGGGCCAGGACCTACCATACTCCATCGGCTCTAAGATCAGAATCCATCTCAGCCTTAATTTCCCTTATTATTTGTTCCTCATGGTCTATGCACTCGCTCATTGGGATACCACTAGTCAGACTCGAGGAGCCTGTGATAATAGAACCTTCATCCACATTAAAGGTCATTTCAATGCTCGAATCGCTTTGGCGGCTGAGAAGTGCTTCCATCGGTTGTTCGTCAAACATACAGCCGCTATCATGCATCTCCTCAGCTGAACTAGTAATCATCACAGTCGTGGCCTCTGTTGTCAACGCCTCCTGCTCTTGATGAACTTCTTGAGTTGCAGAAGGGTTAGCCAATGTGGAATCTAAGACTGAATAATGATAAGAGAATATATAAGTAATATCCTCTGATAATGTTCCTACATTTTGAAGAATAGGAGAAATGTCCATAATACCTTCCTTGGATTGGCTCTCGGGTTGAGCCGACATGCCTTTGAGCAATGCTCGATGACTGGAGAGAGATGTGGCTTGTCGTGATCATACTCTGGGACGACTGGAGGGTCGACATAAGATGTGGGTGCATTTTGAGATGCCGGGGGCATTTCGAAAGTAGCGTCATGGTGTTCACCCCAGATCCTTCTCCAGCCTCTGGGTATTTGGCAGCCAGGGTTCTCTCTGGAGCAAGATGGTTGTGTCATGAACAACTTTGGGCTCATCTCCGATCAACACTTAAGTTTCCAATTCAAACTCATCGATAGTTTCAACTTTACGGGTCACCTTTTCATCCTCAATTAGGCGTTCCCAGGCCTTATAAAATTGGAAGGGATAGTCCTCGCCATGCCAGTTCAAGTTGCGGTTCCTCGGGACATTTGCATTATAGGTGACTAGGAGGTCCTCAAATTCTCTTTCCATCTTGGCGTCAACGGCTTTCATTTCCCTTTCAACCCTGGTGTCAGCTTCTTCGGCCTTTTGATTTGCGATGTCCCTCTCCTCTCTAAGCTTCACCACCTCCTCGCATGCTTCCTGGGCAACCATATTAGCTTCATTTTTTTCTTTGGTGACCTCAGTCAGCTTTGCCTTTAATTCGGGAATTTTTTTTAGTGTGGCATCCCTTTCTTGGATGATTATGGTGTTGCAATGCGCTATCTGTTGCATCAAGTCCATATGGATTTTCCTCATTTCTTCCATGGACTTCCTCACTTCCTTAGCTCTCTGGTCAGCCACTATCTCAGCTTTTCTTGAGGACTCGAGTTCATCGGAGAGCACCTATATTATCTTGTCCTTATGAGAAAGATTGCCCTCCAATTTCTCAATCGCTTTGGCTCGATCAAAGGACACAGCCGAGACCCACTCTGCTGTCTTGACCCACTCACGGCATTGGCTGTATGCATCGTGCATATAGTCTTGCACCATTTTTTCTATGTCGTTTGCGATTTTCTTCAAATTAGGGGGAAAGTGGAAACCATCGAAGAATATGTTTGGAAAATATTTCTTTGGTTTAGCAATGCGGACGGCACCTTCCCCTGTTGGTTCTATAGCGGATTGTTCTACGACAACGGGAGAAGTTGCTTCACTTCTGCGGCGATGTTCACTGATTTTTGGAGCATGAGATGGCGTTGTTTGTTGCGATGATTCAGAAGAGGGCCTGCTGAGGCCAGAAGGTTTAGAAGGCGCTTTCCGTGGCGGAGATCGTGACCTGGAACGGTGCTTACTTTTGTGTGATTTTTCTTTTTCCCGGTCGTAGCGCTCATGTTCCCCGCTAGAATGGTTGCCATGACCATAATCTCTCTCACTCCCACGGCGATGTGATTCAGAACGCGATCCAGACGACTAGCGCGAAGAGCGGAGTTTATCAAGCATAGAACCTTGTTTCACCATTATATCTGCAAAAAAGAAGAAGGAAACAAGTCACTACAGGATAGGAGAAGCACGTGATGGAATGTCGTGTAATGTCGTGAAGTGTGTGTATGCATGTGTAAACTACCCAACCGACCGGTTGTAGCAGCTTGGCTTATTGGAGTTGGCTCCCCTATATCTATTGAAGTTAAGTCTGCGCTGGTTCTTGAAGAGAAGTTGTGATGTCCCGGAAATTTGAGCAATATTTATTTAATAATTTCATTAATAATTATTTTAAAATGTGAAATACTGATTTAATAATCCAATTCAAATATAATTTTCTTTTGAAAATTTATAATTATTTTGTTAATAAATGATATTTTTTTGAAAATTTATAATAATGATTTAATTTGAGAAGCTTATTGTTTTAAAATGTTGAAAATATTTTAAATGATAAAATTTCCTTTCTAAATTGATTTAAAAATATTTATTTATAATGTATATATGTGTATACATTGTAAATAGGTGTTTTGATTTTAATTTTAAATTTAATAAAGGATCTTTTCAAATTTATAATATATATAGGTGTATAATTTATGGATTGATTAAACTAAAATGAAAATAGTATTGAACTTTTCATAAGTCAATTTATAAATCTATCTTGTATTTTTAGAAGGAAATTATAATAAATATTTTGTTATAAATATATATAGTTAAGAATTGTATTTTTATAATAAAGTTTATTTTGTTTTATTTTAAAATTGTTTTGAAATAAATTTAGTTTATTTATATTTAAGTATAATATGTTAATTTGAAAACTCTTGAATAAAATATAATTCAACATTTGTTCTTTTCTTTTTAAAAAGTTTCTCTTTTGAAATTTGTTTTAAATAATTCTTAAAATATTCAAACAAATATTTGTATATGTTTGGATAATTCATTTGTAAAGACTAAATATATATAAACATATTAAAACATCATAAATTAAATTAGAAATGGTTTTATTTTAAATTAAACAATTGTAAAACAAAGAAATTTATTTATATTAAACTCTTACATGTGTTTAACATTCATGTTTTAAATTTGACACATGTAATTAATCTTCATAGCTAATTAACAAGTGGCATTCTAAAACCTATTTGAATTTATTATGTTAGATAAAACTTAAACATATCTTTTGTTTTCAAACATTTTTATCTTCTACTAAATGAAAATTCAGATCTGTGAAAAAGGAAATCCTACTTCACTCTAATTCCACAATCAATATTCTACAAAATGAAAACCAAATTTAGATGGATCTGCAGAACAAAAGTTTTATAATCTGCAATAAAAAGCATTAAACCTGCAAATTCTGTTAACCTGCAACCCAATCTCTACTCTGCAAATCAAAGTTTTTGAATCTGCAAACAAACAAAGTTCTGCAAACCAACTTCTTCAACCTGTGGGAAATAATCTGCAATCTGAAAGATCAATGCAAGCAAGGTGAATCTGGAAGCATGCAGACCAAAATCATTGGCAAATGCAGTTCCAAAGCTTGAAGCATCATGGCATCATCAAGTGCAAATTCAACTAGGACTGCAAGCATCAAGGTATCACCAAAATTCCCACCAGCATGCAAGCAGATTCACAATGCAATGGAAATTCAGATTTGCAGGGAAATGGATTACAGATGGATGCTTTCTCTTTTTCAATTTTGAGGTGAGTAAATTTTCTATCTTAAAAACAGTTTTCTCTTTTAAAATTTAACTATCAAAAATCTACAGAAACTAAAGCTAATTCAAAATGCTCCAAATAAGAAAACTGTAAAATAGTAGTAATTAAAAACTGTTCTGTTTTCTTTTAGTAAGTAACCTTAAAATTTTATAGGTTGTACTAAATTTATCTATGCATATGTATATGATAGAATTGAGTATGTCTTGATTGTTGTATGATGGATGTTTTGTGTTTTTCTTGAATATGCTTGTGACTGTTGTAGATGGATGTTCTGTGATACTTTATAGATTATGCAGATAAATGTTGTGTAAATGGTTTTACAGTCATGCTTCTGTTATTACTTGGATTTGAATTCAAATCCACTTCTTTATGACTGAATCATGGTTAGAGAATATTGTGTAAACTTAATGTGTGTTCAGTATAGTTTAGGTTTGAAAATTTTTTAGTTTAAAAAAAAAAAAAGAAGAAGAACCCTGTTACATCTGAAAACAGTAACTACATACAAAAGTTTTCAAAGTAAAAGTTTTCCAAACATCTTTAAAATTATTAAAACAATCTTAAGCTTAAATGTATGTTAAAAAAAGAAAGCATGGATATTTAAACATGTATCAAGTTGTAAAGGCTTATGAGGAGTCTGTGATTATGGTATGTGCAGTAATTAGGATTCTTGAGGATATCAATTCATAAGTAAACTTTGGAATCTAAAATTCCTTCTGAAGATAGAATGATGACTGGAGAGAATGGGGGGAAATAAGGGGAAGATGGTCAGAGATTAAAGGTGATGACTGTAGGTTTTTTTTAAGGTTTGGTCTGTCTTGGTGAATTAGTTTCCAGGGTGTCATTTTGCTTGAACCTGATTTTCAAGCTACAGAGTATTTGTGTTGGGGTTTGTATCAAGTGGAGAGGTGGATAGCTTCCTGGAGATGGCCAGAGTTTAGACCATAAGATGATCAGAGTGAAGTGTTAAAATGAATGACAGTTTTGGTTGGTCTCTGGTGGAAATTTTGGTGCAGGCTTTGAGTGACTCGGAGTTGAACCCGTGCAGTTTGTGTTATAACCCGAAGTATGATAGCATTTGACTCGAAGTAAATTGTGGTGGCCTCGGGTAAGTTGTGCAGGGTTTAGCCTGAGTTTTGTTTTTTTTTAAAAATCTGGAAAAAAACTCAAATGTCTAAAAAAGCTATGAGTTAAAATTAAGAATAGTTTGAATTGAATTCAAGTAAGTTTATGGATTTAAAAAGTTTAAATTGAAGAATTCAAATATAAAGTAAGATTTAAACTTAAATTTGAAACTGTATGAATATAGTGCAGTTTTTAACCTGAGTATTGTTTTTGATGAAATCTGGGAGATCTCAAGTGTTTAAAAGCTGTGATTAAATTCAAGTATAGTTTGAATTGAATTCAAGAAAGTTTTGAATTCAGGAAGTTTAAATGATAATTTAAATTTGAGGGAGATTTAAATTTTAAATCTGGGAGAAACAGTAAATGTAGTTTATGTTTTGAATCCAGATTTTTATCTAAAAACAGTTTGTTCTTTTAAAAATTTAAAAGTGGATTCAATATTTAAAACAAAATTCAAATTTAGGTTTGAATTGGAATTGAGTTTAAATTCAAATATGGAAACAGTGCAAGTGTAGTTTTCAGGTTTTAAATCCAGATTTTTATTAAAAACAGTTTTGTTTCTTTTTAAATTTTTTTAAAGGAATTCAATGTTTAAAATTAAGATTCGAATTCAGGTTTGAATTTGAGTTAGATTCAGGAATACTTTGAATTCAAAATGAAATATTTGAATGATAAGCAAGATTTAAAAATTGGGTTAGAAATCAAATTCAAATATGATTTCAGTTTTTACTTTAAAACCTGTTTGAATTCAAATCAAGTTTGAAAAGTTTTAAATATTGAACAAAAATGTTATTAAGTAGAATTCAAATATAAATTTGATTTCAAACAAAGGTTTAAATTTAAAAGATTTCTTCTTTTAAGTATTAAATAAAATTATGATATGTTAATTTTAAATTGAAAGTTGAATTAAATTTTAGAAAATGTATTATTTAAATACATTTTGAATATTAATTAAGTTATAAATAAGTAAATGAATTATTTTGGAAATAATTAAGGATTTACTTATTTATTTGATTTTAATTTATAACTTGAATTAATTTATAATTAAAGATGATTTATGAATAATTAATTTAAGGTAATTATTCTTAAGTAAGGAATTAATGAAATATTGTTAATTATCTAAGGATAATAAATAATTAATTAATGTAATTAATTTTGATGGATTAATTAGATTAATTAATTTAAGAAAATAAATTGTAATTTGTTAAGTATAATTACTCTATAAAAGTAATTAGGGGATTAATTACATATTGTAATTAATTCTGATATTGTGTTTTGTTAAATTAATTAATTTAGTTTAATTAATTTAAGAATAATTTAATGATAATAATTACTTAATGTAATTTATGGAGTAAGATTACTTAGAGAAGTAATAATTACTGGAATGTAATTAAGGAAAGGTGATTTACTTAAAAGTAATTTGGATAATTACTTTTGTAATTAATCAAGGATTAATTAATATAGATAATTAATTATTGATAATTAATTTATTAAGGAGTAATTAAGATAGTTAATTACTGGATTTAAGTATTAATCAAGGTGATTAATAATGGTATTTAATTTAATTAGTAAATGTAATTAATTTTTAATTGAGTAATCAATTTAAATATTAATTAGAGATCATTAATTATTATAATTAATGGTGTAATTAAGAATTGTTTAATTAAGAATTAATTAATTAATTAAGTGATTAATCAATTGTAATTAATTAAGGATAAATGTAATTAATTATAGTTAATTAATGAAGTAATTAAATGTTAATTACTTATGAATAAGGTTAATTAATTTTATGAAATTAATTTAAGACTAATTACTTATTGTAATTAGTGAATGATTAATCAAAGATGTTTAACCAAGTTAAATACTTTATGAATGATTAATTAACTAGGTTGATTAATCAATGGATTTATAAGCAGGATTTATAGATGAGTAATTAATTTAATTTATTTTAAATTAATTAAGGATAGAAGTAATTAATTTAATTCATTTTAAATTAATTATAAATGATGGATAATATATCATTACTTATGGATGATATTGATATACCTTTGGATGGTTGTGATCTCAGAAATGAGATGAGTAGTATCTATAGGATATGGATGCTTAATTATAGTATGATGGATTATTTGGTTGTGATGATTGTTGTTGTGATGTTTGACTGTTGTGATGATTATCTATTGTGATAATGTTATGGGTTATCTGTTATGATGTGAATATGTAGTTTATCTATCTGTGTGAAATAGATAAAAATTAAATGAGTTAATTGTTTAAACCCTTAAGTATAACTTGGACATTAAAATGGCGTTTGGTTTCGGTGAGACCGGGATCGGGTTTCCATATTTGGATATCCGAAAACCACATCGATTCCAATTAAACGTTAGGTCGTTAATCCAAGTGGAGCAAGTGAAGACTCGAGGTGTAAGGGCTATACGTCAGTATAACTCTGTGGGTGATTCCGTAATGAGTTTGACGGAATAGTACTTATAGGTTCGAGATGGTGGTTTAGAGTGCAAGGGTTATTGTCGTTAACTCTGAGGGTGATTCCAATACGAGTGTAACGAAATAATGCCTTCGGTTTCGTTCGAACCCGGAACGAACTTGTATGGATTGAATGCTTTCAGAACATCGTCAGGTGGACGATGAGCATTCTAAGATAGATGTGTCCTATAAAGGTAATCGCAGCCTCAAGCCTCATCAACCGGGAATGGCTAAAACAGGGGAGGTGCAGCAAGGCTTCGTGGGTCGCACCCACTGGAGAGCGAGATTTACCCCTGTCTAGAGGTCCCTTTATATTTCGGCTGTGTGGACGGTTTTTGAGCTCCAACCGTCGGGGTTATCTTGTTCGGAACTATTCAGTAAGGAATGGGTCCGGCCTTGTGTTGCAGGGGATGAAGGGAGTAATCCTCGGTACGGTGATCTAGGCCACGTACTGTGACGGGCGGTACCCCAGTAGCCCTGCCATTGATGGAAACCCATTTTCCCTACGAGACCCTACGGTTTTGTTTGTATTACCCACTTTTGTGGCTAGTAGCTGGAATTTAATCATGTAACAATTTCGGCTATTTCATATTTACTTGAAAACCCTAGACACTATTATAATATCACTGGATTTCCTATCAAATGTTTTGGTTAGCGTAAGGTAAAAACTTTTCCATGTTTATGTGTGGGAAGTCTTACGTGATACCTTTTGTTTTCAAAGGATTTTTCTAAAAGTTAAGCAACTTTTAAACTATTTACTCACACCAGACCCCTGTCTGACCCGAGTGTTTATTTTCTGTTTTATTAAACTCTTGGGTACTCATATTATGTATGAGTAGTCAAGTGATTCAGGATTGCTTTGACGAGTTATGGAGGAGCAAATGGAGCAGGAGGCTTCTGCGTTGTAGTTATCTATTTTCCGCTGTGTTGGTATCTCTGAGTCGTCTCTCTGAGTTATTCCTTGTACTGTTTAGAGTTGTATAACTAGACAGGTGTTTATAACTGTCTAGTATTTGTTGTATTGGCTGTAAAACTCTGATGTATATGATACTATGTAAAGTAATTATGTGATATATTATATTTGATTCGTTCCGCTGTGAGATTCTGATGTTGTTTGTGTTCTTCTTTCTCTTTCTTTCTCTTTTCTATCCCTTTCTTTCTTATTAGCGACGCAATTTCCTGGAGTCTGGAAGTTGGGTCGTCACAACGTGGTATCAGAGCATTAGGTTGAGTGAATACCTAGGCTCTGTAGTGGTGTCTTTCTCGAGAGAGCGTACTTGTAATTTTAAATATAAATATATTTAATTCTACCTATCTGTTGGGTTACCTGTTCAGGTTTTCCAATATAAGTAATAAAGGTAGATAGGGTAGTGGTGTGTGTAACACAACTACCAATGGTTGGAGTTCTGAGTGTTTGAGCTTGGAAGTGATCTGCTAGGGCAGTATTGGGCATCTTGAGTAGTTTGGCAGTTTGGTGTGAAGGATTTTTCTGATCTCTGAAGGAGAATCTTTTCAAGATTTGGAGTGTATCTTTGGATTTTAAGCTTGATTTCACTCGTGTGAGTGGATTTTTCTTGAGTCTGGATCAGTTTGGAGTACTAAAGCCAGCATTGGTATTTTGGCAACTTTAGGAAGGAGTTCTGTCAGTATTTGAGTTTGAAGCTCAGTTTGGCAGAGTATTTTGTGCTTGGTTTGAAGTCGAGTTTCCTGAGGGATATCTGTCTTCTGAAGGCTCTTCTATAAAAGTGGTTGGTGTAGCTTTGAGGTTCGATGAGCTTTTGGGTAAGGAAGTTTTTGGCAGCAGTAGCAGCCGTGAGTGGCCTGTTTCTTCATTGGTTCTGAAGTCTCTGTGATTCTTTTGTCAGTAGGCCGGGCAGATGGTGAAGCTTGTCCGTTTCTTCTGGAAGCTCAGCTGGGTGTGATGTTTGTGGTTGAAGATGGACCACTAGTTTCCCTTTTGATTTGAAGGCTTGGCTGTTCTGATTGTTGAAAAGAGAACGATCTGAACTGAGTAGAATCGCAAAAGTGACTTGCGATAATCCGGAAGTTTTTTTTGAGTAACCTTTGTTTGGATTGAAACATCTCTAGAAGATGTTTGAGTTATCGAGGTGGTTTGATATTTTCTGGATGTCTTCGAAGGAGTTAAGTTTTGCATCCGCCTCAGGAGATTGAGTTCTGTTTCGACTTGGTTTTTTTTGAGATTTTATGGAATTTGATGAACAATGTTTTCGGGGTAAGTTGAGCAAGTTTGTACCTGTGTTCACCAACAGCATTCTCAAATCAGAGTTGCGCAGTGGAAGCATGGTGGCAGCTATTCCAGAATAGGAGCACCCGATTCATTTGGGGATTTGTGTTTTGTCTTGGATCAGAAGATTTCTACCGGAAATTCATTTTTATCTGGAGATTTGGATGTCTTGTGCATCTGTTCTGTTTTCCGAATAAGTGTTGTTTGTCTGAAGTCTTTTGATATTTGTAGTAGAGTTTGTGTGAAGGATTGGATTGATCTAGAAGTTGAAGGCAGCCCAGGATCGACAGGAAAGATTTGTGGATAAGAGATTAGACCTTTCTGTTTTTTCTCAAAGGTTAAGTGATTGATCTACAGGATTGGATTGCCAGTTTGGATAACTGGGATGCGATGAGTTTCACGTATCTCTGAGGGAATACGTGTATGATCTATCTCTGGTTGTAGAACCAGCAGTTCTGGAATTTTGGTTGTTGAGTCAGACTCGTCTACAGTCTGATATCTTGTCTAGTGTTGTAGATATAGTTGTATAGGAGTTTTGGAGCTTCTTAGTATTGATTGTTTGGATTCTCTTGAGCGAGTATCCCGGTATATATTTATACCTAGGGGAAACTCGATAGAATTTTATCCAGAATTTGTCTGGATAATTAGATTTGTTTGATTGGTTGAATTGGTTGTTTTGATTGTTAGCATATGTTTGATATATGCTTGTGTATTAAATAAAATCTTTAAAGAGATTATTAAATTACCTTTGCTTTTAAATTTCGGGGACGAAATTCTTTTAAGGGGGGAGGAATGTGATGTCCCGGAAATTTGAGCAATATTTATTTAATAATTTCATTAATAATTATTTTAAAATGTGAAATACTGATTTAATAATCCAATTCAAATATAATTTTCTTTTGAAAATTTATAATTATTTTGTTAATAAATGATATTTTTTTGAAAATTTATAATAATGATTTAATTTGAGAAGCTTATTGTTTTAAAATGTTGAAAATATTTTAAATGATAAAATTTCCTTTCTAAATTGATTTAAAAATATTTATTTATAATGTATATATGTGTATACATTGTAAATAGGTGTTTTGATTTTAATTTTAAATTTAATAAAGGATCTTTTCAAATTTATAATATATATGGGTGTATAATTTATGGATTGATTAAACTAAAACGAAAATAGTATTGAACTTTTCATAAGTCAATTTATAAATCTATCTTGTATTTTTAGAAGGAAATTATAATAAATATTTTGTTATAAATATATATAGTTAAGAATTGTATTTTTATAATAAAGTTTATTTTGTTTTATTTTAAAATTGTTTTGAAATAAATTTAGTTTATTTATATTTAAGTATAATATGTTAATTTGAAAACTCTTGAATAAAATATAATTCAACATTTGTTCTTTTCTTTTTAAAAAGTTTCTCTTTTGAAATTTGTTTTAAATAATTCTTAAAATATTCAAACAAATATTTGTATATGTTTGGATAATTCATTTGTAAAGACTAAATATATATAAACATATTAAAACATCATAAATTAAATTAGAAATGGTTTTATTTTAAATTAAACAATTGTAAAACAAAGAAATTTATTTATATTAAACTCTTACATGTGTTTAACATTCATGTTTTAAATTTGACACATGTAATTAATCTTCATAGCTAATTAACAAGTGGCATTCTAAAACCTATTTGAATTTATTATGTTAGATAAAACTTAAACATATCTTTTGTTTTCAAACATTTTTATCTTCTACTAAATGAAAATTCAGATCTGTGAAAAAGGAAATCCTACTTCACTCTAATTCCACAATCAATATTCTACAAAATGAAAACCAAATTTAGATGGATCTGCAGAACAAAAGTTTTATAATCTGCAATAAAAAGCATTAAACCTGCAAATTCTGTTAACCTGCAACCCAATCTCTACTCTGCAAATCAAAGTTTTTGAATCTGCAAACAAACAAAGTTCTGCAAACCAACTTCTTCAACCTGTGGGAAATAATCTGCAATCTGAAAGATCAATGCAAGCAAGGTGAATCTGGAAGCATGCAGACCAAAATCATTGGCAAATGCAGTTCCAAAGCTTGAAGCATCATGGCATCATCAAGTGCAAATTCAAATAGGACTGCAAGCATCAAGGTATCACCAAAATTCCCACCAGCATGCAAGCAGATTCACAATGCAATGGAAATTCAGATTTGCAGGGAAATGGATTACAGATGGATGCTTTCTCTTTTTCAATTTTGAGGTGAGTAAATTTTCTATCTTAAAAACAGTTTTCTCTTTTAAAATTTAACTATCAAAAATCTACAGAAACTAAAGCTAATTCAAAATGCTCCAAATAAGAAAACTGTAAAATAGTAGTAATTAAAAACTGTTCTGTTTTCTTTTAGTAAGTAACCTTAAAATTTTATAGGTTGTACTAAATTTATCTATGCATATGTATATGATAGAATTGAGTATGTCTTGATTGTTGTATGATGGATGTTTTGTGTTTTTCTTGAATATGCTTGTGACTGTTGTAGATGGATGTTCTGTGATACTTTATAGATTATGCAGATAAATGTTGTGTAAATGGTTTTACAGTCATGCTTCTGTTATTACTTGGATTTGAATTCAAATCCACTTCTTTATGACTGAATCATGGTTAGAGAATATTGTGTAAACTTAATGTGTGTTCAGTATAGTTTAGGTTTGAAAAATTTTTAGTTTAAAAAAAAGAAAAGAAGAAGAACCCTGTTACATCTGAAAACAGTAACTACATACAAAAGTTTTCAAAGTAAAAGTTTTCCAAACATCTTTAAAATTATTAAAACAAGCTTAAGCTTAAATGTATGTTAAAAAAAGAAAGCATGGATATTTAAACATGTATCAAGTTGTAAAGGCTTATGAGGAGTCTGTGATTATGGTATGTGCAGTAATTAGGATTCTTGAGGATATCAATTCATAAGTAAACTTTGGAATCTGAAATTCCTTCTGAAGATAGAATGATGACTGGAGAGAATGGGGGGAAATAAGGGGAAGATGGTCAGAGATTAAAGGTGATGACTGTAGGTTTTTTTTAAGGTTTGGTCTGTCTTGGTGAATTAGTTTCCAGGGTGTCATTTTGCTTGAACCTGATTTTCAAGCTACAGAGTATTTGTGTTGGGGTTTGTATCAAGTGGAGAGGTGGATAGCTTCCTGGAGATGGCCAGAGTTTAGACCATAAGATGATCAGAGTGAAGTGTTAAAATGAATGACAGTTTTGGTTGGTCTCTGGTGGAAATTTTGGTGCAGGCTTTGAGTGACTCGGAGTTGAACCCGTGCAGTTTGTGTTATAACCCGAAGTATGATAGCATTTGACTCGAAGTAAATTGTGGTGGCCTCGGGTAAGTTGTGCAGGGTTTAGCCTGAGTTTTGTTTTTTTTTAAAAATCTGGAAAAAAACTCAAATGTCTAAAAAAGCTATGAGTTAAAATTAAGAATAGTTTGAATTGAATTCAAGTAAGTTTATGGATTTAAAAAGTTTAAATTGAAGAATTCAAATATAAAGTAAGATTTAAACTTAAATTTGAAACTGTATGAATATAGTGCAGTTTTTAACCTGAGTATTGTTTTTGATGAAATCTGGGAGATCTCAAGTGTTTAAAAGCTGTGATTAAATTCAAGTATAGTTTGAATTGAATTCAAGAAAGTTTTGAATTCAGGAAGTTTAAATGATAATTTAAATTTGAGGGAGATTTAAATTTTAAATCTGGGAGAAACAGTAAATGTAGTTTATGTTTTGAATCCAGATTTTTATCTAAAAACAGTTTGTTCTTTTAAAAATTTAAAAGTGGATTCAATATTTAAAACAAAATTCAAATTTAGGTTTGAATTGGAATTGAGTTTAAATTCAAATATGGAAACAGTGCAAGTGTAGTTTTCAGGTTTTAAATCCAGATTTTTATTAAAAACAGTTTTGTTTCTTTTTAAATTTTTTTAAAGGAATTCAATGTTTAAAATTAAGATTCGAATTCAGGTTTGAATTTGAGTTAGATTCAGGAATACTTTGAATTCAAAATGAAATATTTGAATGATAAGCAAGATTTAAAAATTGGGTTAGAAATCAAATTCAAATATGATTTCAGTTTTTACTTTAAAACCTGTTTGAATTCAAATCAAGTTTGAAAAGTTTTAAATATTGAACAAAAATGTTATTAAGTAGAATTCAAATATAAATTTGATTTCAAACAAAGGTTTAAATTTAAAAGATTTCTTCTTTTAAGTATTAAATAAAATTATGATATGTTAATTTTAAATTGAAAGTTGAATTAAATTTTAGAAAATGTATTATTTAAATACATTTTGAATATTAATTAAGTTATAAATAAGTAAATGAATTATTTTGGAAATAATTAAGGATTTACTTATTTATTTGATTTTAATTTATAACTTGAATTAATTTATAATTAAAGATGATTTATGAATAATTAATTTAAGGTAATTATTCTTAAGTAAGGAATTAATGAAATATTGTTAATTATCTAAGGATAATAAATAATTAATTAATGTAATTAATTTTGATGGATTAATTAGATTAATTAATTTAAGAAAATAAATTGTAATTTGTTAAGTATAATTACTCTATAAAAGTAATTAGGGGATTAATTACATATTGTAATTAATTCTGATATTGTGTTTTGTTAAATTAATTAATTTAGTTTAATTAATTTAAGAATAATTTAATGATAATAATTACTTAATGTAATTTATGGAGTAAGATTACTTAGAGAAGTAATAATTACTGGAATGTAATTAAGGAAAGGTGATTTACTTAAAAGTAATTTGGATAATTACTTTTGTAATTAATCAAGGATTAATTAATATAGATAATTAATTATTGATAATTAATTTATTAAGGAGTAATTAAGATAGTTAATTACTGGATTTAAGTATTAATCAAGGTGATTAATAATGGTATTTAATTTAATTAGTAAATGTAATTAATTTTTAATTGAGTAATCAATTTAAATATTAATTAGAGATCATTAATTATTATAATTAATGATGTAATTAAGAATTGTTTAATTAAGAATTAATTAATTAATTAAGTGATTAATCAATTGTAATTAATTAAGGATAAATGTAATTAATTATAGTTAATTAATGAAGTAATTAAATGTTAATTACTTATGAATAAGGTTAATTAATTTTATGAAATTAATTTAAGACTAATTACTTATTGTAATTAGTGAATGATTAATCAAAGATGTTTAACCAAGTTAAATACTTTATGAATGATTAATTAACTAGGTTGATTAATCAATGGATTTATAAGCAGGATTTATAGATGAGTAATTAATTTAATTTATTTTAAATTAATTAAGGATAGAAGTAATTAATTTAATTCATTTTAAATTAATTATAAATGATGGATAATATATCATTACTTATGGATGATATTGATATACCTTTGGATGGTTGTGATCTCAGAAATGAGATGAGTAGTATCTATAGGATATGGATGCTTAATTATAGTATGATGGATTATTTGGTTGTGATGATTGTTGTTGTGATGTTTGACTGTTGTGATGATTATCTATTGTGATAATGTTATGGGTTATCTGTTATGATGTGAATATGTAGTTTATCTATCTGTGTGAAATAGATAAAAATTAAATGAGTTAATTGTTTAAACCCTTAAGTATAACTTGGACATTAAAATGGCGTTTGGTTTCGGTGAGACCGGGATCGGGTTTCCATATTTGGATATCCGAAAACCACATCGATTCCAATTAAACGTTAGGTCGTTAATCCAAGTGGAGCAAGTGAAGACTCGAGGTGTAAGGGCTATACGTCAGTATAACTCTGTGGGTGATTCCGTAATGAGTTTGACGGAATAGTACTTATAGGTTCGAGATGGTGGTTTAGAGTGCAAGGGTTATTGTCGTTAACTCTGAGGGTGATTCCAATACGAGTGTAACGAAATAATGCCTTCGGTTTCGTTCGAACCCGGAACGAACTTGTATGGATTGAATGCTTTCAGAACATCGTCAGGTGGACGATGAGCATTCTAAGATAGATGTGTCCTATAAAGGTAATCGCAGCCTCAAGCCTCATCAACCGGGAATGGCTAAAACAGGGGAGGTGCAGCAAGGCTTCGTGGGTCGCACCCACTGGAGAGCGAGATTTACCCCTGTCTAGAGGTCCCTTTATATTTCGGCTGTGTGGACGGTTTTTGAGCTCCAACCGTCGGGGTTATCTTGTTCGGAACTATTCAGTAAGGAATGGGTCCGGCCTTGTGTTGCAGGGGATGAAGGGAGTAATCCTCGGTACGGTGATCTAGGCCACGTACTGTGACGGGCGGTACCCCAGTAGCCCTGCCATTGATGGAAACCCATTTTCCCTACGAGACCCTACGGTTTTGTTTGTATTACCCACTTTTGTGGCTAGTAGCTGGAATTTAATCATGTAACAATTTCGGCTATTTCATATTTACTTGAAAACCCTAGACACTATTATAATATCACTGGATTTCCTATCAAATGTTTTGGTTAGCGTAAGGTAAAAACTTTTCCATGTTTATGTGTGGGAAGTCTTACGTGATACCTTTTGTTTTCAAAGGATTTTTCTAAAAGTTAAGCAACTTTTAAACTATTTACTCACACCAGACCCCTGTCTGACCCGAGTGTTTATTTTCTGTTTTATTAAACTCTTGGGTACTCATATTATGTATGAGTAGTCAAGTGATTCAGGATTGCTTTGACGAGTTATGGAGGAGCAAATGGAGCAGGAGGCTTCTGCGTTGTAGTTATCTATTTTCCGCTGTGTTGGTATCTCTGAGTCGTCTCTCTGAGTTATTCCTTGTACTGTTTAGAGTTGTATAACTAGACAGGTGTTTATAACTGTCTAGTATTTGTTGTATTGGCTGTAAAACTCTGATGTATATGATACTATGTAAAGTAATTATGTGATATATTATATTTGATTCGTTCCGCTGTGAGATTCTGATGTTGTTTGTGTTCTTCTTTCTCTTTCTTTCTCTTTTCTATCCCTTTCTTTCTTATTAGCGACGCAATTTCCTGGAGTCTGGAAGTTGGGTCGTCACAGAAGTGGACCCCCTCTAGCCCAAGATCAGGGAATGATGGTATCTCCTCCAGGGTAGGAATATCTGGCAGCCATTTTAGTGAACTTTCTGTCAGCAGGGAAGAGGTCTCTGGACCTATCGAAGTAGTAACAAGTTGGGTTGCTTCGATGCTCTTTTTTCCTCTTGATTTTGTGGACAGGAGTTTTGCCTTTTCTCTTTAACACAAATGATTGAGGACCCTGCGGAGGCACGACCGTGGGCTCCTAACCAGCTTCTATACCCTCATCATTGCGAGGTTCGATGATTATTATGCCAAGCACGACCTGAGCTCCCTCGACTAGGGGCACGACAGGAGCCTGTCTTCCGCCTTGTCTTATTGGGGCCACTCTTGATACCCATGTGAGCCCTATGTTTTGTCCTTCTTCTAAAAGCCCTGCGGCTATCAAATTGTCGTCAGTGAGAACTTCGTCTATTTCTCTTAATTCAACAGGCACCATCTGGAGTGTCTTCACTAGCTCTTTACATTGGGCTCCTTTGGGCTGTGGAATAGCAGCTGTAAAAGAAACGCAGTAATGAATTCAGCATCAATCCATATTATCCAGTCATAGTTAAAAACGAAAAAAGTAATAGAACTTACGTTTGGCCAGCCACCGCCTTGCGAATGCCTGTGGGCACCTCATATAAAACCACTCCATTTTGAAGTAGCTCAGCTTACTCCATGCGGCTTCCACGACTTGGCAGTTCCTAACAGCTTCCAGGAAGGTGAATGATGGATTATCCACTCAATTCTTAACACTAAATAAATATTTGATCTCATCGATAGTCGGAGGACAAAAGAGATGTTCCATAAGTGTAATGCACAAGCTGTTGAGTAGCGCGTATCCCTTAGGGTGAAGCTGAAAAGGTGGGACCCTCAAATAAAACAGCATGTTCCTAATGAACTGAAATAGGGGCATTGTTCCAGTCCAGTACATGAATCTGTTGCATGTGGTGAACCATTCCGGGGGATTACGTGCTCTATCTTCCAATCCTAGTAACTGAACTTCCAAAGACAGTTCGAGTCTAAGGAAAATTCTGCCTAGCATTTCTTCTATAATCTTAGATCAGACGGAATCTTCCAGATTCATTGTCACTACTACATCCGGCAGTTCATTCGGAGCAGGATTCATTGTATCTACCGGGACATTCGACCTTTCTATTCTACGGAATGAAGGACTTTGAACTTCTTTCTCCTCTGAGCTTCCAGGATCCATAGCTATTGAACTCAGTAAAAACCATTATGAGATCGTAAAAAAGATACGTGACCCCCTGGTGCAAATGTGTGATCGTGTATGTGTAATAACGTGCTGCACAGTACTCTAAATTTCTACAAGGTTAAAAGATGGTAAAGAGACAAACCTTCAAGATTCGACCAGGGCGACCATCATCGCTAACCGTCTCAACCATGCTATTACGACTTTGAAGAACGATCCATATTCAAATTTTTTACGTTTAACAAGTTACAGCTCCATCGACGAGCTTTGAGGGATAATCATATATGCAATTTTACGGTCGAGTCCAAATATGCTGGCTAAAGCTCGTCGGAGTCAAGTGTACGAGTATGAAAAAGTCATAAAGTTCGTATCCATCATAATTCATTTCGGATTGTTAACTTTAAGAAAGCTTTCGTATCTGTTGCATGTCACTCGTTCGTATCGATCAATGATTCATATCGATAGCCTCTATGTATCGCTCAAACTTTCAGGTCGATAAATTTTTCATATCGATCACTTCACTTATTGCCTCCATTCATATCGATGCTCCCCATATCCATCATTCCATCACTTCGTATCGATCCATGGACTTTGATTTTGGATCGATCAGAAGACATCTCACCCATATCGATATGAGTTGCTCCACCTCGGATCGATTGACAATCCAATTTTTCCACATCATTTCCAGACGCTTACACTTCGCCTTGATCATGAAGACTGCTTTCCACCATCTCCAAAACTCCCTGTATTCTAATCGATTCCACATCCATCCCCTTGCATCGATACGAGGTCGTCACTTGAGTTAAAAAAACCTAGAGTCAGTGACTCCATGTCCATTTATCCTCTCCAGCTACCCTCCTTCTTCTCCAAATTGTCATTAGCCACGCTCTCAACCTCACCTTAGTCACACTCCGACGCCAACGACACTAGAGGTGGCCGTTTCCATGAACGAAATAGCATGAAACTCAAGTATCGTCATTATAAGCATGATTTTATTGATTATTTACCTAGCTCGAAGGATCTGGATTAAAGATTAGCAGTTTGGTATTTAGGGACGAAGAATCTACAGTGTCTTCTTTTCTCAGATGGATACGAAATGGAAATAGAAGCAAGATGGAAAAATATGCTAAGTATAAAAAGTATTTATACTCCTTCGTATCCAACATGAAAGACGATTCGTATCCCAATTTCCTCACCGATTGAATCGGTCAACGTGCCCATCGATACAAAGCACATCCTTCGTATCCATCGATATGAAGCGCATCTTTCATACCCATCGATACGAAGCGCATCTTTCGTATCCATCGATACGAAGCACCTCTAAACCCCAACATCTCGTATCCATCGATACGAAGCGTTCCCACGTGTTTATGCTTATAACTCTCATATCCATCGATACGAAATCCACACTGTACAACAATTCAAGCCAAACTGTATCCATCATTATGGAATGCGCTTTTAGCAAATTCATCTCGTATCGATCACCATCAATACGAAATCCACTCTGATGCACCCCAGATCGATCTAGGAGAGGATCGATACGAAGAAGGACATTAAAACAACCATCAATCGTTGTTGCAACTAGGATTTCATCGATCCAGAAGAGAATCAATACGAAACTCGATCTAAAAGGAACCATCAATCGATGGCAAGAACTTCTTTTCACCAAGATCAATTTAAAAAGAAAAAAGAAAAAGAAAAGCCAAGAACTTGACAATGACCCGCGGACGTGCAAGCGTGAATGGGAGTCAGTAAAAATGCATGCATGCATGTTATACTAACATCTGATTCTCAAAGTTAATAGGAATTTAATGCTTACCTGGTGACATCCAGAACAATCAACAACAAATTGCTAGCACTTTACCTTCAACTACAACAAAAATTGCATGATCATTAGCAGTCCACAACGCAATATTTATACAACTGGAAATTAACCGAGGGTTACATCTCTTGATGAAAGGACAACAACTATTCAGTAAATCGGATAGAGCCTTTTCAGAATGAAGATTACAACTTTTTGAAGCACGTCATGTTCACACAGGACATACTTTGGGGGGCAAATGTTATTCCGCTTTTTGGCAAGGCCGTGATATCAAGGACTTGACTAGAGACAAAAGACAGTCTGCTCCGGAAATCAGTTATCTGCAGATTCATAATGGATGCAGACAAACTTGGTCCGAGTCTAGATCGAGCCATAGCTGGGATGATATGAAAAGAAGAGCTATGCAAGGTGACATTCCAAATTTCAGGTCAAATGGATTTCGTATGCTCGAGTTATGGAACGATCAAGATCCATCATTCCGTATCCATCCATATGTATCCATCATTTCGTATCCATCAGCATCAATACAAAATGAATGTAACTCCATCACTCGGCATCCATCGTTCATGTCCATATGGTTCGAGCACATAACGATGGACTTTGGCACTTCCCAAATCGATCACGCTTCACTTGGCCAGCAACTACGTTTCTCATATCGATCACCTACTTGATCGATATGAATGACAGAGCATACAATCGATACGAAGAGGATGGAAAGGCATCGATATGAGAAGCAATGTATTGGATGGATACGAAAGAAGCGTTCCCTCTACACAAAATATGAATCCCCACAAAGCGCACATGCCACATCATCGACACGAAGAGATCGACACGAAGGTATCGATACAAAAGCTTCATCCACCCCATATTTGCAACTTTGATCGATCAATAACTCCACACCCCAAATCCAAATACAATGAGTTTTTCACAGAAGGTTGCATATTATCTCAGGAACATCCATAATCGATCGCAGCTCAATTGGAGCAACTTCTTGTCGATACGAAAGCAATATGGATTGATCAAGGATCGATCCCAAATGGCTCCAGATCGATTGTGTGGGCCCCTCTAGGCTTGAGAAAGGGTATTCTCGAGATTCAAGGCAGATATTTTCAGCTTCACATCTATAAATAACACGCTCGCTGCAACTAAAAAAGACTTTTATGTTGCTGCTCGGGTTAAATTCCATTGAAATTCGAGTGTTAGTCGTTGTACTATTGTCATTCAGTTTCTAATCAGTAATAAACATCAAATCCTTCAAAGTGGACGTATGCTACGACGTCGAACCACTATAAATCTCCGTTTTCTTTCTATTACTGCTTATTTTCTTGTTGTGATTGTTAGATTAGCCTCATTTTACATTTACTTCTTCTATCCAATCTCTACAATTACACCTGAAGAGTGTTGCGCTCATTTTTGGTACAAATAGGTGACAAGGTGCCATCGTCCTCTTTAGTTGATCTTTCCAACAAAGCTCCCTAAATATCATCTCGTGGTCATTAACCCGTTCTTTAGCTTGTAGATATCCTTTGGTTCTAGAGTATGGATTCCCTTCCATATTAAGAAAGTCCTTACACGGCTTAGAAAAGTTAATAGGATGAGGTCCCGCATCTACAGGTAGGGCAGTAGGTGCCACCACTGTAGCTCGAGGAATAGGAAATTGCTCAACAGTCCTAAGATATTGTCTAAAATATTCGGGCATTCCACGAATAGGAGGTTTTCCGCCGGTAGGGATCTCATTTCCAGAAGAAGATTGATTATCAGCTGTAGCGACCCGACTTTCTAGTACCAGAAAATCGCATCACTAATTAAGAAAGAAAGGGATAGAAGAAGAAAAGAAAGAGAAGAAAGAGAAAACAACACATCAGAATCTCACAGCGGAACGATTTAAATATAATATAGAACATATACATAGTATCATATACATCAGAGTACACAACTAAACAACTCAAATTTAGACAGTTATAACATTTCTGTCTAATATAATACAAGACATCAACACAGAATACCACACAGCGGAAACTCTAACTATATCTACACGCTGAAGCCTCCTGCTCCAAAGCTCCTCCAGAATTCGTCAAGAGATAACCTGAATCACTTGACTACTCATACATAATATGAGTACCCAAGAGTTTAATAAAACAGAAAATAAACACTCGGGTCAGACAGGGGTCTGGTGTGAGTAAACGGTTTAAGATTGCTTAACTTTAGAAAATCTTTTGAAAAGAAAGGTATCACGTAAGACTTCACACACATAAATATGGAAAAGGTTTTACCTTACGCTAACCAAAACATTTGATAGGAAATCCAATGATATTATAATAGTGTCTAGGTTTTCAAATAAATATGAAATAGCCAAAATTGTTACATTTATTAAATTCCAGCTACATAGGTATACAAACAAAACCGTAGGGTCTCATAGGGAAAAATGAGTTTCCATCAATGGCAGGGCTACTGGGGTACCGTCCGTCACAGTACGTGGCCTAGATCACCGTACCGAGGAGCCACCCTTACTCCCCTGCAACACAAGGTCGGGACCATTCCTTACTGAACAGTCCCGAACAAGACCGCCCCGCAGTTGGCTGCAGACCAACTGCCCACAAAGCCGAAATAAAAAGGGACATCTAGACAGGGATGTATCTTGCTCTCCAGTGGGAGCTACCCACGAAGCCTTGCTGCACCTCCCATGTTTTAGCCATTCCCGGTTGATGATGCTTGAGGCTGCGATTACCTTTATAGGACACATCTATCTTAGAATGCTCATCGTCCACCTGACGATGTTCTGAAAGCATTCAATCCATACAAGTTCGTTCCGGGTTCGAACGAAACCGAAGGCACTATCTCGTTGCACTCATTTTGGAATCACCCTCAGAGTCAACGACCATAGCCCTTGCACTCTGAATCACCATCTCGAACCTATAAGCACTATTCCGTGAAACTCATTACGGAATCACCCACAGAGTTATACTGATGTATAGCCCTTACACCTCGAGTCTTCACTTGCTCCACTTGGATTAACGACCTAACGTTTAATTGGAATCGATGTGGTTTTCGGATATCCAAATATGGAAACCCGATCCCGGTCTCACCGAAACCAAACGTCATTTTAATGTCCAAGTTATACTTAAGGGATTTAAACAATAGATATTACAGAAAATATCACTTAACATAAATGGATGTATCATATTACACAGATAGATAAGCATCTATTATCACATGCATCTATACATATCACAAAGCAGCATATATATCACATTCAGATATAGCATATTCACATCATCACCCATCAATCAATGTCATCCAACAACAACCAATATCATTAACTCATCCAGTGATATATATCATCCAATCATTAATCATTCATAAACAAGTTTGATTCAACCTGGATTAATTTAATTAATCCTTAAATTAAATGAATCCTTAATTAATCACTTGGATTATCTTCAATCTAACTTCTTATTCATTAATTAATTACAAATTAATTAATTAACTAACATCACTTAATTATCCATCTCAATTAATCTTCCCTGATTAATTATCACTTAATTACTTTAAGTAATTATTACTTAATTACCATATTAATTAATCATCCTGATTAATTACTTCCAAATTATACTAAGTAATTACCTCTTAATTACCTTTTAAAATTAATCATACTTGATTAACTATTCTTTAATTATTCTGATAATTATTCCTTAATTATCCTTTAATCATACCTGATTAATCACTTTTAATTAATCACATTGATTAATTACTTTTAAAAACTACTTGATTAATTACTTTTAATTAATTATATTTAATTAATTACTTTTAATTAATCACCTTTGATTAATTACTTTAATTACATTTAGTAATTAAAACTTAATTATAAACTAATTATTCTTAAATTATAAATTAATAATTAATTAATTATTTTCATTAATTAATGATTACTTCATTAATTAAATTTCTTTCTTACTTAATTACTTAAACAAGTAATTAATCACTTAATTAATTACTCTTAATTCTTTTATTCATTAATCATTAATCAAATAATTTAAACCTTTAACTAATTATTAATTAATTCTTCAATTAATAACTAAAGTGATTAACTCTTAATCACATTACTTAATTACCTTTCATAAAGTAATTATCCTTTACTTAATTACCTTCTGTAATTAAACACTTAATTACTTAATTACTTTCCAAAGTAATTATATAAAATTAACCCATAAGTGATTATCTTAATTAATCACAAATTAATTACTTAATTAATTATTTAACTTAATCATTTGATTTAATTAAATGTATCTTAACTTACTATATTAAAAAGATTCTTAATTAAGAAACCATTATCTTAATTATATCATTTATTAACCAAAACCTTTTTCTTAATTATCTTCATATATTTGTTAACTAAACTCTTAATACTCAAGATAATTCTCAATTATAATTGATTACTAAATTGTAATTATTAATCCTTATTTAAATAAAATATATTAGAAATCAATTATAATTAAAACACATTTTAAATTAAACCTTTAAAACTTTTCCAAGGTTATTAAATAAAATATAATACAAACTTGTTTTCAAAAATCCACTTATTTTATTTTTAAATCTTTTATATTTCAAAATATAAAAACTTATTAAAAACTTAACTTTGAAATCAAATTAGTTTATAAGAGAAAACTAGTTTTATTTTTGTTTAAACTTTAATCAACATTTCGAAAACCAAATTTCTGTATCAAAACTTCCTTATAATATTGCAGTCAAACCCTTAAACTCGAACAACACAAACTGCTCAATAAAAACCCGAGCAAAACCATACCAAAACCCGAGACTTTCCCGAGTAATCCCAACTCTACAACCTGCTTCGAGAAGTCACACTGCAAACCCCAGACCTTCTTCGAGTTCTCCCCCGGCTTCTCTTCTCCTACCCTAAACCACTTCCCAGATGCACACGGTCGTGCACATCAACGTGCACGACCACGCTGGTCGACGGCGAACCCCACACCATCTTCCACCAAGTCATGAATGACCTCAACAATGAAACGCGCAACTCGGAAATCCAAGTTCGATCGATAAACGAAAATTCGACTTCAACCCACAACTGCCTGAAGCAACATCACCAGCAAACACCTTTGTCGCCGACGATCAAGACCCATAAACATCTCGTCGCTCTTGCCCAAGCATCACCTCGATCTCCTGCGCCTACAGCTTGCCTCGCGATAGGTTCCGGTCGCGCCCCGTCACTGTAATTGCCATAAGAATCGCGACGTTAAACTCAGCATAAAACCTATCTCGATCCATTCTGGCCATCTCACTCAATAATAAATCCCCAAATTATTTTTCGCATAATCGCCGTTGCCCCCTTCACCTTCGTATTCAACTACGTCGACATCCTTGCCTTTGTTCGCCTCAATTTGGATGAAATGCTCAAAACAAATAAACCCAAATATCTTACTAATTATTCAACTAAAAATCATGATACTAACATTAAAAATCATGATTTCCTATATTAAATCCAACTATGAATCCAAAACCAAAATTTGAAATCATAAAATTTTGACCCAAATTAGAATTTACTGTAAATTCAGAAATTTATAACAAATTATTCCATTTAAAAGCTTACAATTATTTTTAGATGATAGCCTACTTGATTTCAAACAACTTTTATTTATAATTCGAAGTCTCATTCGAGTTTAAAACCAAGTTATTGAATTTATTATAGCAATCTGAAACAGTTTTATGTACACGGTAACATTTTTATTTCTATACAGGCATTTCCAATGAAGAGCAATAAACATGCATCCATATAATTCAAATATTGCAGATAACATCATGTTATTTATTCATAAGAACAGGTGAAAACCAGAATTAAAACTGTTTTTAAAAGTTCCATTTACTCACCTTGAATTTTGCAGAAGACAGAATAGCTTTCCAGGCTTTTGATTTCACTGCATGTTGATAAATTAGTTTCTTGTCTGCATTGCTTGATGTATCTGAATTGCATGTTGATTTAAATCTTGTTGCTGCATTTGAAAATCTTGCATTTGATTGAATTTTTTCCAGATTTACTCCTGATTTGAATTTTCCTTTCATCTCTTTCTTGTTTTGATTTGCATTCATTTATGATTTGTTTTGCATTTTTGTTGAAATGAGATAATATTCAGCTGAAAGTAAAACTTATCTTTTATAATTTACAATTAAATCTTAAATTTTATTATTAATGTAAAAGACATTTGTCACTTAAGGTTATAAGCATCTTACACTTGTCTTAACCCACTCTATAATGTTTACAAGTGTGGTTATGTATTATTTAATATTTACAAATGTTGTTTTAATGTTAAATTAACACTTTGAATGTTATTTTCTTTTTTAATAATTGGTTTAAGCTATACACATATAATTATGTAATGTGTAGAAAATTATAAAATGTTTTTATCTTGTAAAAATAAATTTTTAGACTTCAATAAGTATCTTAAAAGCAAATTCATATAGACATTTATAAATTTTAGATCCAATTTAATATAACATATGTTCGTAGATTTGAAAATTTTATTTTAACTTTCTATGTAAAATTTAAAACAACCTATCTTATGATAAAATTAAAATGAAAGAAAAATAAAAACAAATGAACTTTTTAAATTTAAATCTTATTCCAAATTTAAGTACAAAATATATATGTATTTATATTAAATAAGAAATTAACTTTGTTATAGAAATTTAAATCTCAATTATCATTTTAAAAACATTAAATCAAATTAATTTTTCAAATCACAAATTATATATATATATATATATATATATATATATATATTAAAGTTTGAAAACATTATTAAATTCAGGTTAATAAAATTCCTATTTCAAACATATATATACAAATATATATACACATTTCAAATAGAAAAGCAATTTAACATTAAATTTGTTAATTACCATATTAAATTTTAAAACAAATCTCAAATCACAATATATACATTCATATATATTACAATTTGAATATAAAGTTTTATTACATTAAAAACTTCTTATTTACCAAAATAAATATTCCAAATTAAAATATTATAAATTTTCAAAAGAATTAATCTTGCCTATTTATATTGCAAAGAAAAATATTTATAGATATTAACAAATTATTATCATTAACCTTTAAAATAAAATTTAACTTGTCAATTTATAATGTAAAATGATCAAATCAATTTAATTATTATCAAAGATTATTAAATTGATATTGCTCAAAATTCCGGGTCGTTACATCAGCCATATCAACTATTTGTAGGTTAAATCTTTACTGATGATTTGCTAAGATCGTATTATATGCTGAAGGAAAAAGGGTGGCCTAGTGTGTTGGCGTATGTTCAAAGAAATAGGGTGTGTGTATACACATACATACATATATATATATATATAGTAAGAATTTTTGAAAATCTTTTTTGTAAAATCTGTTCAAAAATAACAAGTACGCCACTCATATGTATAGTTTTACCGTTGATTGGGTAACCTAAGCTTTAATACCAAATGTAACAACCCTCCTCAGAACATGCTTAAATTTCGACCCAAAAAAGGCCCATCAAAAGTTAGATCTATTTTAAAGCTGGCTATTGGTTGGAAAAAGAAGTAGCAGTGTAGAGCAATAACTATTATTCAGAACTCATAGCAGATTGAATAAAATATAATATAAAGTTGTATCCATTTATTTCAAAACTATTTGAAATATCATAATATGAAACATCATAAAACTGTCACATAAGATTCTTTACATCATATGTCCAAATACATAGGTACAACATAAAAATATCATAAAAGATAATAATAACTGCCACAAGCTTAAGCCACTATACCCTCAAGCATCGTCACCATCATCACTCCGTCCTTAAGCTATGTTGTAATGAGCAGGGAGTCAGAATAACAAATGTCTGGTGAATAAAAACCTCGAGTTTTACCATTTCAGTACTAGGGCAGTACATTTCAAAATAAGAATTTGTCTACGTACATAAAACAATTTAATACTTCTTATAAGGAAAGAAGGAGGGTCCATATTCAACCACTTAATACCTTCCAACTCGAAGCAGGTTTCTAAATCCCATAACCCAAACCCCACATCATAAATATACAACAATGCAAGAGATAGTACGCAAGCAACATAATACCATTTATTGGAAATTAGGCAAACTCCGACAATTTAAGACCTCAACTGAGGCGGACACCATCATTTAATACATATTGCCAAGGCGGATCCCTTAATGATAACTGTCTAGCTGACATCATATGGAAGCTCTTAAGCCTCTTAGTATTTATTTATGGATAGGCGGACTCTCAGTCAGTCGCTTAATACCTTATCCCGAAGCAGACCCCTATCAAGATACCACTTATCATGCCTAATCACTAGCCTCTTGGCCATTTAATATTTCATTTATGAAAAGAGACGGGCCCTCAAAACACCACTTAATACCTCAAGACTCCAAAGCAGGCCCCACGTATTATGACCCATACTTGTAATGACATCTCACATTAGTCTGACTATTCGTAGGAACTAGTAGCCAGATTAGCTGGGCAGATTTACCCTACCAAATTTGGAACTAACTTCGAGCCATCACAAATATTTATCATAGGAGATGTCTCGTATCAGTAGAAAGTATACAAAACTACCAGTAGCCTAAAAGTGAAGGGCAGACTTCTATGGTAACTCTATTGACCTTGCATCCCAATGACTTAGCCATAATTTAAATACTCTCCATATATATAATACTCATCTCACCGTTTCAAAATTAAGACTTTATCGGGAATCTCCTTATTACGCCTCAAAATATCAATTACCTTCCTAAAGGGAGAAATTAATGGCAAGTACTACCTAATTAACTACGGAATTATACGCCATAATTATACTTTTATCATGCTAATAGAAATAAATATATATTTGCGCCTAGTCAATTCTAGCGTGCGGTTTATATACCCTAAACTAGAGTTAAATATCAATTCTTTTAACCATAATACTAATACAAGTCTTTTTTCTTCAATTTTCTAGGATTTCAATATCTATAAAAAGAGATTAAATATTCATATCCAAAACAACAATATATAGACTTGTAAAACTAGAAACTCAATTTATTATATCAATCTAATTAAATATCCTAGACAATAGGAATTGCAATCCTAACTTCATATTCTATTCAACTCCTCTTTCACATAAAAAGATGAAGGAATTTTATATGGGATAATTGGTGTAAAGTACGAGTAGAATTCGTACTTTAAATCCTTATTTTATTACTGAAAACTCACAATATGAATCAAAGAAGGGGGACAAGAGGAATAGACTATGAGATTATCATAAATTGCATAACAATATAAATCACGTCAAATTAATATAAATAATTGAGAATCTCCATTTAGAAATGACATTTATAAATAAAAAGGAATTTTGGAGGATTTTATTTATTTTTTTCGCAATCCCAAAATCTCATAAGGCATATTCGAATCAATAGATATATAATAATAACTTACTAAATAAAAATACTATGGTTCCAAAGCTTCTCTTGTACGGATTCGCAACGCCAAAGCAACTCTTTTTAAGATCTCCTTCTTTTGATATATATACAAAGCGAAGGATAGGCATATATGATTCCTACCATGCGCTTCCCTATCCTATATAAATTTACCCGGGGGTATGGGGACTTGGATCAACGGACGGCTTTACTATACCCTACTCGGGAGTTTACCAGTCCGCTGGGTTTTCCCGGGTTTTCAAAAAAGAAAAAGATGGGTATATATATAATTTTGTTAGATTCAAAGAGGTTAGAGGAGAAGAAAGTAGATTAAAAGAATAATTAGAAAAGGATTAGAATCCTTACCTAAATTTCAAATTGAATATCTGAATCTAACTGAAGAGAGAAAATGGTAGGGGTTCAAGTTATTTTTCAAATACTTATGAATAAAAATTAGAGAGGATATGGTCCTATTTATAGGAGTTGAAACGCACCAAAACCGCAGGATGAAGTTAGGTGGAAAAAAAAATCTAGAGTGTTTAACGCTGAAAAAGACCTTAGTAATCACCTGAGTAGGGGTCACCTGCCACCTATAGACAGGTCGACCGCTTAGGGTCAACCGCTTGGGGTCGGAGGTGTCGACCTCTACTCCTAATTAGGGTGCGCTAATTTGTTTTCGTTGCTTGTTTTTTTTATTCTCTAATTAACTTTTAACGTCAACTGCTTAACTTAACAGTTACTTAACCCCAAGTAATCCTACCGTTAATTTTTGAAATTTAAACCCTAAGTTTAAATGCTCATTTGAATTTGAATTCAAACTAAATTAATTTAAATCTGAAAACTTCAATTGCTCGTAACTTCTTCATTTGGGCTCCATTCTCAGCATATTGTATATGGAAACAGATCAGAATTTCGCCATGAAGCAGCGGAATAACTTTCATGGAAAAATTCCAAGTTTTATAAAGTTTTCATTTTCAACCCTACCTTTAATTCACTCAATTCATTTATGTTTGATTTTACAGGGTGTTACAAGTAGAGAGTTAACCACATGATGCACTTGCATATGAAGACTTACTGAATGCCGATAATTTACTGAAACAGAAGATGCATGAAAAATACATTTTAAATTTACAGCAACCAAAAGTCAATTGGCTTATTGAGGGGGACACCAATTCAAGATTTTTTTATGTCAAGATGTCAAAGAAGAAATGCAGGAATAATATCTTAGCTCTATGTAATGAAAAAGGCCGGCTTATATATGATGCATCCCTCATTCAACAACAAGCTTTGCAATACTACCAGGATTTATATAATGGTCAATTTCAACATATACAAAGGCCTGATGATGTTAATTACAGAACATTAGTCAATGATTTGGGGACTAGTTTTCTACTGCAAAAAATCAACAGCACAGGAAGTATAGGATGCCACCTATTCTATTAAAAATGATAAATCTCCTGGTCAAGATGATTTTACATCCAAATTTTACAAATTGCACTGGGAGCAGTCGAAGGATGAGTTGACTTCTGCTGTAAATTATCTTTATGTCATTACTGATATTTCTGAGGGTCTTAACCATAATTTTATAACGCTTGTTCCTAAAGTGGACAATCCCTCACAAATATCAGACTATAGGCCTATAGCCTGTTGCAATGTGTTATACAAGATTTTATCTAAAGTTATTTGCAATAGAGAAAAGTTGTTATGCCTTTTTTAATTTCCAAATCTCAATATGCATTTATGCCTAGTAGAAATATTGCTGAAAATATTTTACTGCCCCATGAGCTTATAAGGAATTTTAATAAAAAAGGAATAAAAAATTTGCATAGAAGTTGACTTATAGAAAGCATATGACAAGCTTAATAGAGAGTTCATATGCTTTATGCTTGATAAAATGTCCTTTCCACAACTATTTATAAGTTTGATCAGAAAATGTATTACAACCCTTGCTTTTTCAGTACTAGTTAATGGTGAGCCTCATGGGTATTTTTCATCAAACAAAGGAATAAGGCAAGGGACCCACTGTCACCTTATCTGTTTTGTATTGCTATGGAGTACAGATCCCTTAAATTAGAAGCGGATACCAGAATTCAAGACATTATTGCTATTAGCAACGTACATCCAACTATATCACATTTTCTATATGTTGATGATATAATGTTCTTTGCTACAACTACTGAAAAGAGTGCATGCACTATTAGAGATATCACACAACAAACGGGAATTAAAACAGGCTTATTTATTAATCAGATGAAGACTGAAGTATATTTCAGCACAAGTTGATGGAATAAAAATTCCATACTGTAAATTTTACGACTCTAAGAGTCATAACCGCTAGTAAAATATTTGGGTGTACCACTCTCTTTATACTATTTGCATTCTTGTAGGTGCACTAATTAAATTTAGAGAATGAAAAATTTTGACACTTGGGACAGTAAATCTATGGCAAGGAGAGACAAGCTCATTCAACGTGTTATCATACCAATGTTTTTCCATTGGATGATGGTATATTACATGCCTATTGCTTGGCTACTTTGCCGAAGATGGATAGTTTTTGTGTAGACTTTTTGTGGGCAGGCAAGACACATAAAATTGCATGGACTAAATTATGAAGGCCTAAAAAAGGAAGGGTTTATTGGCCTTGAATAATTCAAGGAGGGCATTGGATCATCGGTAGCTTAACAGTACCAGAGATTGCAATATAATTATTAATCCAGTGCCTATTTAATCTAAAGGGTCACAAGATTATTGGAAATGGTGTAGGTATCAGGAATTCTCTTTTTCACCAAACGGCAAAAGTTCAGCCAAGTTTTAAATCAGTATGACTGGGGTTCAATTGTTTGGAATAACATTAACAGCAAAAAACTGTCTCATTGCGTTTATAGAGCTCTACTGGGTCGACTTAATACAAAAGACAAGCTACAACAATGGGAAATACATATTGATGTTACTTGTGTGTTGTACGATGAGCAAGCATAATCTATTAGTCACTTATTCTTCAACTGCATTTATTTATAGTAGCTTTATACGGACTCTCATTAAAATAAAGTTAAATTCACTAAATAGCAGTGATACACCCCTCAACTAAAGGAAAAGTAGCAACCATCAAATGCAGCTTCATCAGCAAGGATCAGCTCAACCAACTTGCCTTATGTTGCCTCGTAATCATCTGTGGAACGAGAGAAATAAGTGGATTTTCCAAAATCACAAATTAAACGAGATAGAAAGAGCTAAGTTAATTCAAGTGGGTATTACTTATCTTATACGCAGTTCTATAGTAAAGATGAATCATACTTCTAGAAACGTTTAGATCCTATAGCGATTGGGTGTGGATTTGTATGAATACAGGCAGAATTACCATGGATTTTCTTTCGAAACTACCTGAAGCTCAAATGTCGGTGTTTCACTTGACCTAATTTTGGAGAGATAACGTTGGACTTATGGACTGGGCTTTGAAGCGCTTCATTTATTTTTATGTTTGATTAGTTATAGCAGAGTACATGTACTTATTACTCTATGGTGTTGTACTTTTTTTCCCACTACTCCGTTCGGGTTTCTTAAGAAGATAGACCAAATAGGGTTCTTATATACATCAATAAAGTAAACCAATTTTTCAATATTATATATATATATATATATATATGTATGTATGTATGTATGTCTTTATTTATAACCTGAGCCTTAGGTCGAGATTTGTATAGGCGTGGAATAAGTCAACCGATTGATCGTTATTTACTGAAGAAGTCAACCGCTCACTGTTGACCGCTCCAGTGACTGTAGTCGACTGGTCATCGTTATTTAGATTTTTAATTTGTGCTTTAATTGCGGTATGATATTTTTATTAATTAATGTTTTAATTCGAATTCCAACAATTTCTTATACAAAAACCCAAATGTACATAAAATCCATAATATGTGAATCCCAAGTTTTTATTTATCTAAACTCATGTTCAAGTTCATTCACGGTATATTCAATTTCAAGTTAAAGTAACCAATCTTAACCTAGGGTTAACACTACATCAACAGGTTATGTCAAATTATTAATTTGCAGATTTACGTTGATAGGTCAAGGTTAGAAAAGGGAAATTGTATTCATATAATAGCAATTGAATTCGCAATTCAATTAAACAATGTTTCTAATTTGATTTCTAACAACCTAGATTAAATAAATGAAATTAACTGTATGTACTCATCTAATTAAAAATGAACTCCCTCACCTCACCTCACCTCAGATCCAAGCCCTTTCCTGCGGATCACGTCTTTCCTTGTTCTTTTAGTATTTCGCTTGATTTGACCTTCTTAACCGCAATACTTTTATTTTTATTTGAAGAAATTGTTAATCGAGGGGGAGGAGCTTTCGAATTTCAATGCTTCAGAATCTGGACGTACTGACTAAAGTTTTTGCGAATTTTTCAGTAATGTTCTATTTATAGGAACTCAACCTAATAAGGACTGTTGATCGACTGGTGAGAATATTTATTTTAAACTTGTGCGTTAAAAATATACTTAGCTATAAAGGAAAAATATACAAGCAAATTTGGGTCGTTGACCACTCAAAATCTTTAGCGTGAGACATCAACTGATCGACCGCTACACTTAGAGGCGATCGACGGCTAGTGGTCGATCGGTCTCCATATGGAAGTCGACCGATGGAGCTATTTAAATTAGTATGATTTTCTTTCCTTAATTGTTTATGTAATTATTTTTGTTTTAGAAATTTAAAACATTTGTAACTTGTTCATACAAGCTTCGATTCTAAAAAATTATATATGAAAATTATCTAGAAAATCACTGTGAATGCAAAGGTGAAAATTTCGTAGCTAAATTCAGATATTTGTGAAAATTCCAATTTTTCCCTTGTTATATTTAATTTTAACTATTTTATTAAATTTTTGCTTAAATTTTTCGAGGTGTTACATTCCCCCTCTAAAAAGATTTCGTCGTCGAAATCTACAAGGATGGAAAAATGTAACTCATTGTACACAATTGAATAACCACAACCATATATGCATCCAAAATCAACTGGCAACCATTGTCCTTGGTATAATTTCTAATGCAAGTGTGGAATGCATATGAACTTTTACTAATTCAAAAGGTATGTGGTCTCCTGATCTAGTCAACCTCCTTAGATGCACGTGCTTATGCCATGTATCTGAATGTATGCAACATCCAATGTAAATATGTTGGCAATTGTACTTGTATGCGCGACCAGTCAATCCATATGCCACAACCATATGCATGTAACTCAGCAAAATAGAACTAGTGATGGTGTAAGTGGGTATACTAACTATAGAATATATTCGTCTAGCATCCATCATCCTAAACATGTCCTAAGGAGTTCACAATGATTCTTACATCCAATTGTCTTTATCTATAGGGTATACTAGGCTATAACCTAAAAAAAGAAAAGGTATATATGTAATTATCGAAACGTACCAGAAAAGTTTTGTGGTTGGATAGCTTAGATCCACTCCTTAGGCTCTCATGTACTCTCTACTGGATCATCTCTGAACTTTAACAAGCTTGATAACCTTGTTGCAGAGCATTTTATACCATGCTCGAGAATATAAGTGGGTGTACGACGATTAAGTGAGTCCTTCTCTACTTCTACTTCTTCTAGCCGACTCGGCTCGATTACGCTAGTTGTATCATGTATGCTTTTTTGCAAATTCGATGTATGGAAAGCGTCATGTACTCCCGCTAACTTCTCAGGAAGCTTACATGCTATAAGCTAACTTTCCAACCCTATCAGTAATAGGAAAAGGCCCTACAAACCTCGGTGCTAGCTTTCCTAAACTATTGAATCTCATAACATGTCTAAGTAGTGAGGCCTTCGCAAAAACCATATCGCCCACTTCGAACTCTAACTCCGTGCGTCTTCCGTTAGCGTAAGATTTCTACATATCCTGTGTTGGAACTGGGCCAGCTCACATCGAAAGTTATGGGTGAATTTCAATAAAAAAATTCCCTTATTGGATCTATGTTGGGCATATGAAGTCTAATTCATTTAGAACGTTTCTAAATTTTGATTTAAATCAAATCTCTTATTTCATTTAAATTAATAAATTTTTATAGTTTTATTTAATTATATATTATATATACACATATGTATCGTGTATATATATGTATGTACACATGTATGTAGATGAGTAACATGATATCCCTTGAAAGGTATAACATGCCCATTTATAAATGTTGTGATTTACATCACAACGGACATTTTAGCTCATCTGATATTATTGTATGTTGTCTAAATATATGTATGAATTTAAACTTTTGACTTATATAAACATTATAAACCTATATATATAAATCAACATCTATGTTAATTTTGTTTTCAATGGTTTTATATAAATGAAAATATTCAAATATATGTATGTATGTATGTATATGAAATTTATAAATATGTATAAAATATTAATAATATATATTATATATGCATATTATTATAATAAGTATTATAATATATATATATATATAATATTTTTTATGAATAATGTAAGAACTAGTATATTTAGTGACAAAAAAATATTTTTAAATAATATATATATGATGTAGCGCACGACGAGATTGGTCTTGAGTCGCGGCCTAGCTCGAGCGAGTTAACGATTCAAGGAAGTAAACCCAACGACCTAACAAGTCGTATCGATCGACCTAACGAGTTAACTCACTCGGCGCGCATTTCCTTAGGTCGTTGCGACCTAACGCGTTCCGACCTAAGTAGGTCACGACCTAACTCATTAACCGACCTTACGAGATAACACCTCAAGAAATCAAGCCGTGTCTCTATAGGTCGCGCGCCTATGTCGTTATCATCTTTAAGTCGCAAGCCGCATTGTTATTAAGTTGATGTTTCTTATGTCGCTCAACCTTAGGTCGCTGACCTTAAGTCGCTCATCATTTATGCCATTTCACTTTAAGTCGCTCCAGAAGCTCGGGCCCCTGATTTGTTAAGTCGCGTGATGTGTTGTTGTAAATATGTGTTGTTGTTGTAAATACGTTAAGTCGTATGTCGTTTCTTATTAAGTCGAGAGTCGTGTAACGTTGTATCTGGTTATATTTGTTATGTCGCTTGTATATCTTAGGTCGTAAGTCGTGTGTCGTTGGATTGTTAGGTCGCACGTGTTGTAACTCGTGATTGTTAGGTCGCAGGTCGTTGAAGCTGCTAGATCGGATGTGTTCTGTTGTAACCCTATAAATAGGGATGTTGTGTCATTTGTGAGTTGGTTGATTTTGAATAAACTTTTGTTTGAGTGCTTTGTGTCTCTTTAAAATTGAAAGTTGAGTGTTATCTCCTTTCTCCATTTTCGGTTATTCGAGTGCGCTCGAATCAACGATTTTGAAGCCGGTTCACGGAATCTCGTGCGCGAGATCAACGACGAAGAATCGTAGATCTTCTAACACGGTATCATACGCGATCAACGTGTTAAAGATAGCTAGAATCCGGTATCTCGCGAGATCAACAGATTTGGGCCTTTATCTTGGGTATTATCAATCCATCGATTCATCATTGTATCGTTCCATCGTCATTTGTTCGTTGTGCATCATTTGGTTACAAGTTGTTGTTAATCCGCTTTGTCAGTTTGGTATCAGAGCTAGACTTAGCCAATCATAGCTAAGCCGAGTCTATTGGGAGCCGAGTATAGAAGTTGGATCAAGGCCGAGAGTTATAGAAGTTGGAGCCGAGTCAAAGCAGTTACAGCCGAGCCAAGCTAAGTGCAGGCCGAGAGAAGTCAAGTTCAGATTTGAGTTAAAGTTGTGCTAGTTGAAGTGTGTTTTTGGATTTGTTGAAGATTAGACAATGCCTCCAAGACGTGCTGATCGATTTCAAAATGTTGAAGATGTGTATCGAAGGCAAGAAGCTGAGCATATGGAACAACGTACCAATGAGAAGTTCGATGAAGGTATGGGGAAGTTAGAGAAATTGATGAATGACATGAATCAAAGTCAAAGGAGAAGGTCATCAATCTCGAACCATGGAGGAAACAGGGTTTCGCCATCAGTTTCGGAAGCGAAAAGGGTGTCACCACAATCTTGTCGAGAAAGAAGAGAATCATCAGTTTCAATGAGACGAGAACACCATAAGTACAGAAATGAAGAGAGAAGAACTCCACGTGAGTTTGGAGATGAGCCATATCGTGATGCTGAAAGACATAGTAGAAGAGATATGCATGATCGTGGAGATGTAGATGGACGGGATAGATATCGAAGTACATTTGATTATGATGAAGATGGTGATAGAGGAAGCGTTCATTATCGAGATCGAGACCAAGTACGAAGTCAATATTGGAATGTAGAAGATGATCGTCGATGAGAGTCGATGATGAAAACAGAGATTCCAGAATTCAAAGGGGGAATGATAGCGGAAGAGTTTCTGGATTGGTTATCAAATGTTGACGAAATTTTTGACTTCAAGGAAGTACCCCGAGCATCGTAGAGTTAAGTTGGTTGCTACACGATTGAGGGGAAGAGCTATGGCATGGTGGAAACAAACTAAACTTACACGGGAGAGAATGGAAAAGTCAAAGATTGTTTCATGAGAAAAGATGAAGAAGTTGATGAAGGCAACTTTCTTGCCTTATAATTATCAGTCTCTTATGTATCAGCGCTTACAAAATTTGAGACAAGGGACAAAGTCGGTAAATTATTATGCAGATGAATTTTATCAACTGATTGCTAGAAACGATATCATGGAAACGGAGGAACAGTTGACATCTAGATTTGTTGGAGGATTGAGAATGCAAATTCAGGATATGGTGAATATGTCTGATCCAAGATCCGTTGCTGAAGCACACCAGAAGGCTCTAGCTTGGGAGAAATAAGGTAGAAGAGGAGGTGGTGCATTTACAAGTTCGATCAATCTGGTGAAAGGGGCTAGTAGCAATACTAATGTTTCCAAGACTGTTAGTAAACCGGTTGTCAATGAAGTTGCTAAGGCTAAGGTCAACAATAATTTCAAGTGTTATAATTGTCAAGAGTTTGGTCGTAAGAGCAATGAATGTCTGAAGCCTAAGAAGCGAGCGATGATTGCTGAGGTTGAGGATGAGGATGCATAAATAGAATGTTCCAATTCACCACAAGTTGAGGAGGAAGAATAATTATTGGCGGGAGACGAGGGATATTCTTTAATGATTAGGAGATCTTGCTTGACGCTAAAGCAGGAAGAGGAGACTAGCTGGTTGAGGAGTAACATCTTTCAGTCAACGTGCACTATTTTGGGAAGGGTTTGTAAGTTTGTTATCGATGTAGGAAGTTGTGATAACACCATCTCTACAGAAGCTGTAAAGAAGTTAGCGTTAAAGACGGAGAAACATCCCAAACCCTGCAAATTAGCTTGGTTGAGGAAAGATAGGGAAGTGAAATTTAGTCAAAGAGCTTGTGTAACTTTTTCCATTGGAAAGAAGTATAAGGATGAAATTTGGTGTGACGTGGTAGATATGGATGTATGTCATTTGTTGCTGGAAAGACCGTGGCGGTTTGATAGAGCCTTGCAACACATGGTAGAACTAACTGCTATAGTTTCATGTTCGAGGGCACTAAAATCACTTTAGTTCCTAAAAAGCGACAACAAAGTGAAAGAAAGTTGGAGGAAATCGAGGAATTAAAGACTCTGTTATCTTTGAAGGAGTTTGTCAAAGAAGTAGAGGATGGGCTTGAAGTATTTCTATTGATTGGATGTGAAAGTAGTGAAGCGGTTGAAATTCCCGAGGAAGTTAAGCCAGTGTTGAAGGAATTTGAAGATGTGTTTCTTGAAGAATTACCAAAAGAGTTACCACCGCTGAGAGACATACAACATCAGATTGATCTTGTTTTGGGAGCTGTGTTACCACATATACCACACTATAGATGAGTCCAAAGGAGCACGAAGAGTTGAGAAGGCAAGTGGAGGAGTTACTTGAACAAGGGCACGTACAAGAAATTTTAAGTCCTTGTGTAGTACCATCTTTGTTAATACCAAAGAAGGATGGAACTTGGAGAATGTGTACAGATAGTCGAGCACTAAACAAGATTACAGTGAGGTACAGATTTCCGATGCCTAGACTGGACGACTTGTTAGATCAGTTGAGCGGAGCTGCTATCTTTTCAAAGATTGATCTGAAGAGTGGGTATCATCAGATTCGAATTCGGCCAGGGGATGAATGGAAGACCGCATTCAAGACACGGGAAGGGTTGTATGAGTGGCTGGTCATGCCATTTGGTCTTTCGAATGCACCTAGTACTTTTATGCGAGTGATGAATCAGATCTTTCTACCGTTTATTGGGAAGTTCGTGGTGGCATACTTTGATGATATATTGATATACAGTGGATGCACAGAAGAACATCTACAACACTTGCGGGAAGTGCTAATGATACTTCGTTAGGAGAAATTTTACGTGGCAACGAAGAAGTGCATGTTCATGACACACAATGTTTTGTTTTTAGGCCATGTGTTGTCCAAGGAAGGAATCCATGTGGATCAAGGTAAAGTTGAAGCAATCAAGGATTAGCCACAACCCAGGACTGTAACTGAAGTGAGAAGTTTCCATGGGTTAGCATTATTCTACCGAAGGTTTATTGCATATTTCAGTAGCATGATGCACCAGTGACAGATTGTATGAAAGGAAAGCAGTTTGTGTGGACTGAAGAGGATGATTCTGCTTTCCAATAGATCAAGACACTCTTGAATACAACACCGATTCTTAGATACCCGGATTTTCAGTTGCTTTTTGAGCTAGATACTGATGTGTCTAAGGTTGGAATTGGTGGGGTATTAAGTTAGAAGGGTCATCCAATTGCTTATTTTAGCGAAAAACTTTCTGGAGCCAAGACAAGATACAGTACCTATGACTTGGAGTTCTATGCTGTTATTCAAGCCATAAAGCATTGGAGACACTATTTGTTTCATAAAGAGTTTGTGTTATATACGGATCACGAAGCGTTGAAACATTTGCAGGGACAGGATAAGATTGCAGCCAGGCATGCGTCATGGATTGCATACTTGCAATAGTTTACATTTGTTGTAAAGCATAAGTCGGGAGTTACAAATCGGGTGGCAGACGCATTGAGTAGAAGAAATCATTTGTTGACTACGATGAGAGTTTAAGTGATGGGGTTTGAAGTATTTCCAGAATTGTTTGTTGAGGATCCTTACTTTGCTAAGATTGTAAATAAAGTCAAGAAAGGGAAGACCGATGAGTATGTGTCAGTAGATGGGTTTCTATTCAAAGGAAATCGGTTGTGTATACTAGAGTGCAGTTTGCGGATGAAGATTGTGAAGGAATTGCATGAAGAAGGTCATGTGGGAAGAGATCGTACCTTGCAGTTGATTTCTCAATCATATTTTTGGCCTTTCATGAGGAAAGAAGTTGAAAGATTTGTGCAGAGATGTCACATATGTCAAGTTTCCAAAGGGACAACTACGAATGCAGGATTGTATATGCCATTTCCCGTGCCTACTAGACCATGGGTTGATAGTAGCATGGACTTTGTTTTGGCTTTGCCAAGAACTCAACGAGGGAATGATTCTATATATGTTGTGGTGGATAGATTTTTGAAGATGGCACATTTCATAGCTTGTAAAAAGACTGTTGATGCAGTCCGTGTTGCTCAATTGTTCTTTAAACAGGTTTATCGACTACATGGGCTACCTGAGTCCATTGTTTCTGACCGGGATACTTGATTTCTAAGTCATTTTTGGTTGAGTCTGTGGAAGATGGTTAGGACTAGGCTGAATTTTAGTAGCGCCTATCATCCACAAACGGATGGGAAAACAGAAGTGGTGAACAGATCGTTGGGAAACTTGTTGAGATGTCTTATGAAGGATAATTTGAAGAGCTGGGATGTGAAGTTGTGTCAGGCAGAATTCGCACATAATCATGTTGTTAATCGAAGTACTGGATTCAGTCCATTTCAAGTAGTATACTCAGCAATTCTGAAGGGACCGTTGGATTTTTCGATAGTTCCACGTCAGAAAGGGGTTGTTAAACGAGCTTGTGATTTCGTGAATGGGTTGCAGGAGTGTCACAGGATTGTTTATGAACGATTGCTTAAATCAAATGAGAAGTATAAGCAACTGGCACATAAGAAGCGAAGGAGTGTGGGCTTCGAAGAGGGTGCTTTTGTTTACGCGGTATTGACGAAAGATCGTTTTCCGGTTGGAACTTACAACAAATTGAAAGCTCGAAAGATTGGTCCAGTAGAAATCTTGAAGAAGATCAATGATAATGCTTATCAGTTGAGATTGTCGGATCATATCCATACTGTCGATGTTTTTAACGTCAGACACTTGATTCCGCATCATGAAGATGAGCGTCTTGAAGAAGAGGAAAGTGTGAATTTGAGGTCGAATTCTTTTCAACCGGAGGAGGATGATGCAGCGCACGACGAGATTGGTCTTGAGCCGCGACCTAGCTCGAGCGAGTTAACGATTCAAGGAAGTAAACCCAACGACCTAACAAGTCGTATCGATCGACCTAACGAGTTAACTCACTCAGCGCGCATTTCCTTAGGTTGTTGCGACCTAACGCGTTCCGACCTAAGTAGGTCACGACCTAACTCATTAACCGACCTTACGAGATAACACCTCAAGAAATCAAGCCGCGTCTCTATAGGTCGCGTGCCTATGTCGTTATCATCTTTAAGTCGCAAGCCACATTTTTATTAAGTTGATGTTTCTTATGTCGCTCAACCTTAGGTCGCTGACCTTAAGTCGCTCATCATTTATGACGTTTCACTGTAAGTCGCTCCAGAAGCTCGGGCCGCTGATTTCATAAGTCGCGTGATGTGTTGTTGTAAATATGTGTTGTTTTGTAAATACGTTAAGTCGTATGTCGTTTCTTATTAAGTCGAGAGTCGTGTAACGTTGTATCTAGTTATATTTGTTATGTCGCTTGTATATCTTAGGTCGTAAGTCGCGTGCCATTGGATTGTTAGGTCGCACGTGTTGTAACTCGTGATTGTTAGGTCGCAGGTCGTTGAAGCTGCAAGGTCGGATGTGTTCTGTTGTAACCCTATAAATAGGGATGTTATGTCATTTGTGAGTTGGTTGATTTTGAATAAACTTTTGTTTGAGTGCTTTGTGCCTCTTTAAAATTGAAAGTTGAGTGTTATCTCCTTTCTCCATTTTCGGTTATTCGAGTGCGCTCGAATCAACGATTTTGAAGCCGGTTCACGGAATCTCGTGCGCGAGATCAACGTCGAAGAATCGTAGATCTTCTAACACGGTATCATGCGCGATCAACGTGTTAAAGATAGCTAGAATCCGGTATCTCGCGAGATCAACGGATTTGGGCCTTTATCTTGGGTATTATCAATCCATCGATTCATCATTGTATCATTCCATCGTCATTTGTTCGTTGTGCATCATTTGGTGACAAGTTGTTGTTAATCCGCTGCGTCAATATATATTCATAAATATATTTATAATATCCATGTATGTGTGTGTGTATATTAATTACCAAAATAAAAAATCATTTTTTATTTTCTATGTCATTGTGCAGTACAGCAAAATTTATTATTAATTTATGTTATTTTAAAGTGTATATTAACTGAATATTCTTTCAAAAATACCTAAAATATTAATAAAAATTATTTTCCAAACATTTTTCTAAATTTTAGATTTCCAACAAATCGTATATGATATTTTGAAGTTTAAAATATTTTTTCATGATTTTTCTTGGTCGAATTATTTATTTTAATTTTATTAATTTTTGGCCGATTATTATAATAATTTTAAAAACAGACAAATTGATTATTTTTTAATTTTTGGCCAAAAACTTATCTTATGATAAAATAATTTGAAAAAATTTATGAAGTAATTTTCGAAAATTATTTAATTTTATATGATTTATTTAAATGGTATATTGATTTAAATAATATTACATAATAATTAATAACTACAAAAATTATTTTACTACGTCAAAAACTATTATTGATATATAGATATACGTATATAAAATTATATTATCAATTTTAATAATAGAAATATATTGTATAAATAGAAACTATATATGTATAATTATATATATGTAATATATGAATGTATAAATTAATAAAAATAATAATTAATTATAACTAAAATGTGCAGCTTTACAGATATATCTTGCACATAAAGTTTTTTAAATGAATACATACATATAACCAATCTAGCTTATGACAATATTAGTATGCATTAGATCGTCACCTAACTAAAAATATAATAATCATATATACAATGAAATATTATTCAGAAAATTATAAACTATAATTCAATATAAAACATACCTAAGAACTAATTATTTGAAGCACACCTTGAAATGATGGATTCTCTCCTTTGAAAGCTTTTCGTTTCGGCAGACTACTGGCTCTTAAACCATTGACCTATGACTATCAGATAGTAGTCGATTTTGATTTGATTTAAGCTTGATATGATGGAGCATGAATGGAATGCTTTTGACCAGAGATAGAAGGAAAGGAATGGCAACCAAAAAGTCATTTGCAATTAAGGTTAGAGATGATTGAATACTAGATAAAAAAGAGAAAACAGTGGATCACTATAATAGCAATAAGGAGTAGCTCAAATTAGGGTAGAATGGTTAAATTTTGGTTGGCTCAGATTGAGGGAGAACCGATCTCACCATCATAATGGGCCAATATCCCATCTAAGTCCAAAGGAAATATTACTTAATAAAATCCAAATTAATTACTTACCGATACCGTATATTGATTGATATATTTATAACTATTATATTTTTTAACAAGGCTAGCTGGCTTTATAGTGGGTCATCCACTTTTATTAATCAAATTTATAATATGTGTTCTACATATGCATAGAATAGATATAGAACATTAAAAAATGGTAGTTTAGGAGAAGTCCAAACTACTAAAATGGAACAAATAAACCTATTCCCTATTAGAAGAGAAAGACTCATCATTAGACAAATCGGTCCCAATCACATGAACATATAAACTAAACATCTTCCCAAGTAATGGAATGTAGTCCAAGGAATCCTCGTTATAATAAAATCCTATCCCAACTAGCATCCTGAAGAATATCATTGTTAAGTTTCACATGCTAACCTTCCTACGATAGAGTAAGAGAATCTCCTAAAATCTGATATATTAAATATTTATGCTCGCCCACCACATGAGCAACATATCAATAATGATAATCTCTCGTAGGGGAGTAATGGAACTGAGTGTCTTCATGAACCCAAACTTTATCATTAGAATACCAAGATATCAAATCCAGTGATGTGCTTGAGTTAGATTTGGATAATGGAATATCAAGGTTTGGCCCCTTAGGACAAGGAGAGGAAGAAGTAGAATTTGTAATAGTTTTCTTGCGAACTCATATTCGCTTCACCACCTTTGGCAAATGAATTTTCTAAACAAGTGGATTCTAAATGTCTTCCTTAATCAAAGAGATGGGTGACAGAGCCTTAGCATGATGCTTGGGCATTTCCACTAAATCTCCAAAAGAACAACAAGAAGTGTGTACATATAAGAGGTTTCCATTTATAATTTACTTCCACTATTGTAGCCTACCCTGGAGCAGGTCCAACTGGCAGAATAAAAGACAATAAACTGGCAGATTTAATCTCAATCAAAGCACTAGCCTAGCCAAGCCTTTCCCTACTAATCGTAGTAGCATCAAAACAAACCAGATCCTAAATGAGGTTAGCCAACCAAATAACGCCAATCATAGATTGTAATATGGATGGGATTTTGGTAAATTGGACCCGAATAGGAATAGACGATACCTTCCTCTAGAAGAATCCATAGAAGGATTCCAACTATAACAATGAACGATTTCTCTAGGATAATAATAGGTTATGCTTCAAGAATTTTTAGTCTATCTTATAGACATGAAAATTAAAAGTAAAACATAGAGCTATCACTTCTCATTATTTTAGCATTTAATCTCCACTTCTTTATCAAACTATATTTAACAACCAAAAAAGGTGGATTTTCATCAAGAAAAAAAATCCTATAAGTTAATCACGCCAAAATTCGAAACCCGCTTCAATAACTTCCACGGGAGGAATATTAATACCATTTACAATTTTTAATTCAAATTGATGCGCTGAGAACTCACCAGCGGTACGAGGTTTAGACGAGAATAGAAAAGCTCGACTAGCCTTATTTGGATCATGAGAAACTAAATCCGAGCAGGAGATACGATTTAGGTCGGAACTAGTATTAACCACTGGAAAAGAATCGAACACTTCAACATCATTCTTAGGATTATTAGAGATCACAGGAGTTGACATAGTCCACTTCTCAAAGAGAGCAGTACTAAAATTACCACTAGAAATATTTGCATTTGTATGGCCAGAACAGCCACTAGTGCTACAGAAACTTTAATAACCGGATTAGAAATTACTGGAATATACCGTTTTTCTACGTTTACCCGATTTTCTCGACCTTGGGAAAGCAAAGGGGAAATAATAGTGTTGGTACAAATTTTTAATATACTAGAAATAGTCCTAATGTTATTTGGAGAAGAAGTATAATCTTCTACTGATTCACTAATTATCTTCAACAAATCTAGAGTGGATGCTGTTTGCATCAAAAATGGTCACAAACCCCAAAAGTAGTGAAAGCTCCAGTGTTTACACATAGATCCCTAATAACCAGTCACAGATCCAGATAATGTATAGAGTAAAAATGAAGAAATAGTAAATGAAAAATGAAAGCAAGTAAAGAATACAAGTGAATTATAGTGGTTCGGCTATTTCCGTCCTACTTCCATTTTGAATTAATCCTTTTATTTCCTTTATATTGTAATTACAGTTACAATCCTTTGATTATCCTTTGATTATCAACAACCAAAAATGGCAGAGTCTAGCCAAAAGATAAGAAGATAAAGAGGAGTCCCCGAGAAAAAGTCTCTTTTAGTTGCAATGGAGGTGCTATTTATAGGTGTAAAGCTGGAAAATATATGCCTTGAATCTCGAAATACTCCTTCTCAAGTCCAGATGGGCCCACATGATCGATCAGGATTCATTTGGAGTCGATCCTTGATAGATCAATAGTGAGTTCGTATCGATCATAACTGCTCTAATTGTGCTGCGATCGATCATGGATGTTTCTTATTTGTTATGCAACTTGCTATGAAAATCTCATTGCATTTGGAATTGTAGATTGTGAGATTTGGTCGATTCAATATCAAGTTTGCAAGTGTAGGCTGATGATTTCGTACGTATCCATCATTTCGTATCCATAGATAATGCACTCCTTAATTCTCGTATTGATCTGAATCTTGCGTTGTGATCCATGTTTTGCGCTCTGTCCCTTGACTGCTTCTTTCGTATTGCTCAATACGAATGATCGATACGAAATATGTCTCCGAATCGATCCAGTGCCCTTTCCTTCGTATCGATCCCATGCTTGCTCGATCGATACGAAATGTATCGAGATGAAGTTTGATCGATCCAAACCAAAAATGTAGTGCATTATCCAAACCATATCCATCTTGGAGTTGCCAGATCGATACTAGTTGTATCGATACAAGACGTATCGATACGAATATTGATCGATCCAAACAAAATGTAAAGCGCACATGTTAATCCAAATCCGTATCCATAGTGATCGAAACGAGAGTATCGATACGAGCCAGTTTTTCAAGAATATTGATCCATCCATAACTTGAGCATACGAACTCCGATTGACCTGAAATTCGAAGTGTAACCTCACTGGTCTTGTTTATCATTCCTGATCAATCCCACCTTGATTGGAGCTTGGTCCAAAATTGATGGTATCGATCATAGCCTTGTTACCAATCGATCTCCAATCCTGATATCCATCCCTTTTTAGCCAATTTGTTGATATCCTGGCTATGGCGGAAAAGCGGGATAAAATTTGCCCTCCAAAACATGTCTTGCGATAGGAAGGTGTGTATTGAATAGCTTCAATCCGATATCCAAAATCCATACTCCATTGATAGCCATATTATCCAATCCATAATTCAATCCATTACCAAGCAATTCCATCCAAGTTCATTAGCCAAATCCACGACTGTTCCGAGTCGATATCCAAATCTAGGACCACCCTTGGTCCTTAGCAAAATCCTTAGTTGTTGAAAGCCACTATCCGAATCCATAACCATAATCAAATCCATATCCAAATCCATGACCTCTCTAGGTTATTATCCGAATCCAGGATTTCTTTGGGTCCGTGTCCAATCTTTAGCCATTCAAAGCTAAATCAATATTCATTTCACATCTTGGAAGCTAGTAACCGAATTCTACGATCTCTCCGGATCATTGATGGCCTTCTCTGGACCCTTGCTAAGCTTGATCCAAACTTAATGATTAAAAGGCGGATCATGTCGCACTCCGGTGAAGCAACCTATCCCTTGCACTTCATCCCCGGTGGGGGCATATAGAGATGTCCTAGTGCTTCTAGACCGATCACAGCCTCTTCGGACTCTTTTTGGATCCCATCCTATCACTCTCCGGTAAGGGGGAAACAACATCGATCGAGCCGATCATGTCGCTCTTTGGCAAAGCGGTGTCGATCCTTGCACTCTGGTTTAGTATCCATGAACATTGAGCAATGCCATGGCCTAAGTCCTGGATCGATTGCAGTCACTCTTAGTTCTTTTCGAACCCTGATCCAATCACTCTCCGGCGAATGAGGAACAACGTCAAGTGAGTCGATCATATGGCTCTCCAACGAAGCGACACACTTCTTACACTCCGTTCCCTGTCACTTTGGACAGGGTCATAAAGCGATCAATTTCCAGCTGACTTCCAGTATCCGTCCCTCAACTCTCTAGTCAGGGATTTGTTTCATAAAATCCAAGTCCATTTATTAAATCCGAATTCCAAATGTCCAATGAAAAAACAGAAAATGCTAAGTGGTGCCTCTCCAGGAAGAGCGGTCTATTACCATCTTAGGACATGCCTAGGAATTGCTCTGGTTCCCATACATGTGTAAGTGGCATAGCCGCTTTATTTTTAGAAACAAAATCAAAAGATTATTTGACAATCGAAGCTCAAATCCTAAACTTGGCCCTTACCATCATGATCAGCCAATGATGAGTTAGTACCCCAATCCAGGGCCATTCCTGTTTGGTGCAGGCGGTAGTTGCTCATGTTCTACCACTGTTGTCTAGTTCCTCACATACTGTGGTAATCTGCCACTCTTGATGTGTTCTTCCATCATATCCCAAGTGGTAGCATTCATCTATGGTAGCCCTTCCAGCTCATGGAATAGGCAGTACCTCTCGCTCCTACGCTCCCGCTCTATGGGATTCCTTCTGGATGGTTTTTGATCGGGGAGTTTCCCCCGTGTTTCCAAGTAAATCCATTCCAAATTCTCCGTTAAGTCTGTGTATGTGGTGAATTTGGGTTACCGGTCTCTCCTCCATTTGTTAAAACCATCGTATCCATCACCCTGCTTTCGCTTTCCTTTATCCATCCCATGTCCTTCTCCAGATGTTCCTTCGCCTTGCGCGGCGTTCACCTCCTGCCTTTCTCCCATGCATCCTCTAATTGTATAAACCTTTCTGCCTTATGGTAGAACTCTCCGAGATCTTATGGTGGATCTCGTGCCAATGAATCTTTGAACTCAGTGCCCTCTGCAATTCCTGCTATCGCTGCCATCAAAATCATTGATGCATCCGAGCGATCCACCGAAGCCACGGCTGCATTGAACCGCATTAGAAAATTCCTTACGGACTCTTCTGTCCTTTGATTCATCGATGCCAATGTCATTACGTTCTTAGGTCGTGTAATGTAGACCCTGAATTGTCTCATGAAACCTTCCACTAGTTCTCCCCATGTCATGATCGATCCATTCTCGAGCTGCTTGAACCAGAGCGCATCCAAATCCATCAAGTATAAAAGGAAGCATCTTGTCATAACCTCCTTGGATGCCCTTAGCACATCCATATGCCTGGTGTATCTGGTTACATGAATAGTTGGATCTGACTTCCTATCATAGGCCTCTAACGTAGGTAGTTTGAATTCTGGAGGGTTCCTTGCGTTTTTGACATTCGGAGTGAAGGGACTCTGACTAACTTTCTCCAAGCCTCCACTCGATAGCCCTCCTCTCATAATCCTTATTAATCCAACCATCCGCTCGTCTCCATTCAAATGTGGCCTTCTATATGTGTTTCCATCCTCCCCCCATGTCTTGGAGGGTACTTTGTGTAGTACTCTTCATGTTTCCTATTCACCGTTGTGTTGTCCCCAGCCAGCTGAGCTTCATTCATTGGCCTTCCAATATCCGATCCCGAGGGTCTGCCACCAGGCCTTTGCTGATTCCCTTCATGTTCTCCATTCTGGTTCTGGATTTGACCTTCATAGATTTCTACAGCTCTGACTCCTTATTCTACACTGTCGGCAGCTGCGGTTGCTCCATTTCCTGGGTTCTGGGTTCCAACTGTTCCCATTTGCATGAAGAGATTTTCCATCATCTCCTAATGGCTCTTCAATAATCTCTCCTGCATGGAATCTATCATAGTCTGCATCTCATCCCTTGTTATGTAGATGGACGCCTGATCTGCTCCAGCTTTAAAGGAATCCTCTTGACTTTCCTCTTGATGGCTCCTTTCTGCTAATGTCCTTCTTGCTGATTGCCTAACCATGGTTCCTACTAGATCCAATCCTTTAGCTTTTCAAATTTGAACCCCAAATCTGATGTATTGGGTGCTAGTCTTCTTGATGAAAGCACCAAAGTGTTTGTGCTAAAAATGGTCACAAACCTCAAAGTAGTGAAAGCACCAGTGTTTACACACAAATCCTCAATATCCAGTCACAAATCATAGATCCAGATAATGAAGAAATAGTAAATTAAAAATGAAAGCTAGCAAAGAACACAAGAGAATTATACTTGTTCGGCTACCTTCGGCCTAAGTCCACTTTAAATTGATCCTTTTATTTCCTTTATATTGTGATTACAGTTACAATCCTTTGAATATCAATAGCCAAAAATGGAAGAGTCTGGCCAAAAGAGAAGAAGATAAGGAGGAGCACACGAGAGAAAAAAATTCCTTTTTAGTTGCAATGGAGGTGTTATTTATATGTTTAGAGGTGGGAAATATCTGCCTTGAATATCGGAATACTCTTTCTCAAGGCCAGATGGGCCCACATGATCGATCTGGAGTCATTTGGAATCGACCCTTGATTGATCCAGAGTGAGTTCTTATCGATCATAAACTACTCCAATTAAGCTGTGATCGTTCATGGATATTCCTTATGTGTTGTGCAACTTGCTGTGAAAATCTCATTGCATTTGCAGATGTAGATTGTGAGATATGATCGATCCAAGATTGATTTTGCAAGTGTAGGCTGATGATTTCGTATCCATGGATAATGCGCTTCTTAATTCTCATATCGATCCAAAACTTGTGTCGTGACCAATATTTTACACTCCATCCCTTGACCTCTTCTTTCGTATTGACCAATAAGAATGATTGGTACGAATTATGCCTCTGAATCCATTTAGTGCTCTATCCTTTGTATCGATCCCATGCTTTCTCGATCGATACAAAATGTATCGAGACAAAGTTTGATCGATCCAAACCAAAAGTGCAGTGTATTATCCAAACCATATCCATCCCTGGAGTTGCCAGATCGATACAAGTTGTATCAATACGACACCTAAAATATTGATCGATCCAAACCAAATGTAAAGCACGTGTATTAATCCAAATATGTATCCATAGTGATCGATACGAGCCAGTTTTTTATTAATATTGATCCATCCATAACTTGAGCATGCGAACTCCGATTGACCTAAAATTGGATGTGTAGCCTCACCGGGCCTTGTTTATCATTCCCAATCGATCTCACCTTGATTGGAGCTTGGTCCAATTTTGACGGTATCGATCATGTCCTTGTTTCCAATCGATCTCCAATCCTAATATCCATCCCTTTTTAGCCAATTTGTTGATATCCTGGCTTTGACCAAAAAGCAGGATAACAGATGCAACCATAGAAATTATACCACGATCTTCGTTTAAATCTAATGCATTACGATCGTATGCAGAACTATATATATTCAGATACAGAAGTAGAAATATCGACTACCTTACTATGGCAAGGCTTTTAAATGCTAAAATTCATTTGTGTGTTGACTTGGTCAAGTAAAACGATTGAAGATGCTAATAGAAGTGGTGATTGCTTTGAGACAGAAACTTGAACATGGTCCATAGATTCGAGAGAGGCCGCATATGGACGATCAGATCTGGTAAGAAAGGATGGACGTTGCTTAAACGATGCCATGAAATAGGCTTTGGATTTTTGATTCTTTGCCATCATATCTGAGGATGAGTAGGGTGAGAGGACAAAGGATGATGGGGACGAACAATTTTGGGAAGGAGACGATTACAAAGGAAATGGTAGATCTGAAGAGGAATGCCATTTTTGCTTCATTATGGTGAGGATTTTTTTTTAATTCATGACTGTTATAAATATATATTTAATAATATTTATTCCTCAAATCATAATCCAAAGTTTATAATTATTATTTCATAGATATTACTTGACTTAATTAAATTACAACAATCATAAACTAACTAAATCATTTGATCAAAATAAATTCATCGTTTTGGTTGTGTGACTCATCGGGTGAAAATTTGGTCAGCGATTAATATTGAACTATTCGAATATTAATCCTTACATGTCATTAGAAGGTGGTGTGACATTTTTGCTAAATTTATCATCGGCTTGGTTTGGTAAAATCAAATTTCACTTTGTTGAGCATTACCCGGTTGTGACTTTTATTATCACCAATTCTCTTCGTCAAAACTATATCACTTTGAAGTTATAAAATTTGGTAATGGTTAAAATTTTATACTCTATAGTCCAAACCAAAAAGTCCTTGGTTCAATAATAGCAATTATTATTAAGAGAAATGATCTGACTAGAAACTTTGACTTTGAGTTGACTTACTAATCCTGTATAACTAAGAAGATGAATCCTCCCTTAGATAGTGTTTCACTTCGAATACTTCCACTCGATCCAATTATAGTCACTCAATGGACATCGTGCCTTCATTCTACTATAATCAAAGTGGAGCTTTCAAACTGAAGATCCAAAGTATTATCAAGTCAAGAGAACTGTGTAAATCAGTCACATCGATATTTCCTATTTAACCTTAGTTATATTACCAACAGAAAAGCATCAAGTGAATCGTTCAATGGCTATCCAATAACTAACTGGTACGTAAGTTGTGGGTGCCCTCAGCAATCTTGAGTAATACATGCTCAATATTTGGAGAGCATTACATACTCTAGTCTCAATGGATCCATCGATATCCAGGTTCGATACATCTTGACTAAGAACTTTTAAAATGGTATACTTGTTTTCACTGCGATAAATTACTTACGATTATAACACTTTGTAACTTCTATCACAAGACATACCTTTTATGGATTTTCTATTAAATATACTTTTAATTAAATTAACTAATTAACACAACACATTATATCAAGTATATAATAAATTGAAAACAACTATTATTCAAACAAGATTGGTTATCGAGTTAGATATATGTAACAAATTACATAATTACCCATAAAGCATACTGCTAACTTTATTAGTCTCCCACTTGCACTAGAGGTCAATTATGGAATCCTATTCTAATTTCTCCAATCGATTTCCTCAAAACCAATTATATCAGTCCTGTAGTGAATTGGTATGCTATTATGTTTCAATTATCTACACTAATAAGCAACTCTCTCTAATGCTGAAAAACTACGTTTATCATGTAGGACAATTCGATGTATGTCTCTCGACTTTCGGTGAGCTTTAAGTCATTGTTACCGTATAAAAATGTTATAGAATTTTAAACATTTAGAATCACCCTTAGCTCAGTTATAAATTTGTGTATTTATATTTTTATACATTCCTTTATTATGGTGCTAATCAAGGTGACGTACTTAGCCTTTTTCACTGAATCAGCCATAGTATTTTATTTGGAACATTTAGAACTTAAAGATTCTTAACTAATTTATTACTGATATATTATACTCAATATCACATACAAATTTCGAGTCTGAACACTCCTTCATAAGGAGTTCAATGTTTCTGTAAACAAGTTCTAGTATTTCATAGATACACTAGAATACATCAAACAACCTTTTAGTGATATCAATTTGGATTCGATATTTGCTTTATGTAAACAAATCATGATATCATAGTCAATATAACATGTATGATAATTTCTATTGTCAATGCATAAGAAATCTATTTTACTTGTTCCGTATTAAACATTTTAATAAGATGTCCTTGTATATCGTTTTGGGACATTCTCGATATTTTTAAACTTACTATAAAAGACATCATTTACAAATCCAAAAATAAATATTAAAATAACTAAAACTAATTTTATCATAAGTACATCATCAAAAATCAGTTGTGTGTTGTTTACTTATGATTTAGAAATATCTATGTATCTTTGAACTTTCTTTCTTATGAACACATGCTTCATCTGCATTTTGATTGGTAATCAACTATTTTATATTTCTGTTAGTTCACTTGTTCAATTTTGGTGCTTTTCTAAATGAGACTCTAGGATCCATTCTTAGATCATATCCAGAAAGCCAAAAAATCCATATCGCTTCCACTTACTTCGAGACACTTAGGTTATTATGTGTAAACAGTTTACTATAAGTCATTATTTAGAACGTCCTGTTTCAACACATACGTACCAATACTTGAATCATATTAGTCGATAATTTTGTGAGTAAAATATGAGCCTACTTGATCATATTGAATGGTAAATTTATTGTGTTAATTTCAACAATTGAAATTTTTGGTACTATTTTTATCAATGTGGTTCACTATATTCCAACTGTATTTGTCTTTTCCTTAAAGACACATTTACAGTCAAAAGGACCATATCCTTCAGTATACAACTATTAAAACCATATTTGATAATGTATTTGGAATCTATTTTGTATTTTCGCATTATACAATATCACAGAATCAATAGTTTTAATGATTTAATTAAACAACCGAGGAGTATTTATTCTTGACATTGATAAGAAACTCACAAATTTCTCTCTAATGTACAAAAATACTCATTAGACATTCTAATGTATTTTTGTTCATTTAGGTTAGTTAATTTCATTTCACTTCAAGTAATCTGTTTTATCCTTGGATTATATCCATTTCCATTTTACTACCAATAATTTCTCAAAGAAATTCCTTCACTAACTTATTATTTCTTAAAACAACAATTGTTCCTCAGTGCAATGGAATATGTATTCATACACATTTTATGAATTTCCTTATATATAAAACTGATTTGGTTTTAGTTTACAAACCTTATGTTCAAAGCATAAATATGTCATCCAATAACACTCTTTCTCACTATCCTTTTGGGAAGATTCATACATGATCTCTCATGAAAAATTATCACGTGCAGACTTTCGAGTCGCGCTACTTGCCAATTCCCTGGCTTTGGATATGTTAGGATTTCTTATAAACCCTTATCTTGTATGATTTTGTAAATTATTATTTAAATGAAATAATATTAACCTTGTGTATTACTCTTAAGTACATGGCCATAAAGAAAGAAGTTAACTAATTTTCACTCATAAATAACTGTACTTTGTCTAACAAATTTTGATTTCTCCTTACCGATACATCATTATGTATCATAGGGAGGAGTGACATTTAAGATTTAATCTTTCTTTATTCTTAGGCACATTTGGAATTTTTTCCAAAATACTCATCCATTTGATCATATAGAATTATTTCTTTCGCATGTCATATTATATATTTCTGTTGTATATTCTATGAGCTTATCATACACTTATGTATGCATATCAAATAAAAAAGTCCAGTCTGTGATAACTCATTAGTGAATATGATAGTATATAAAACAGTTATTCTATTAATAGACTTACGATTGCATACATATATATGTATCAATCTGAACAGTCCATCAACTCTTATGATGCTTCCACTTAATGTGTGCATAGCCTTTAATTGTTCGAGATATAATTAACCAGTAGCATACGATTCGTAATAATATAATAAGATTATTTCTCAAAACTATAGCTTAGTCTATATTTCAAAACAATTTTAAATAATTTTAGATACTTCAGTATTTTCAATTGCATCACTTTTGTTGTGAAAACAAATACTAAGTTATAGTTTTATTTCATAACGAATATTCATATTTTCATTTTGAAATATAAATATATCTATTTTTTAGTCCATGCCAAAAGCAGTCATTATTTCATAAATAATGTTTGGTATATTTTACAAAAACAATTTTGTAATTTGATGCAATTAATAAGTGCTATGTGGCATGCTCTCACACTTTTCGCCATTACTCCAATAGCGTACTTAATTTGGAGGTCCATCATTCACTTTATTTATTTCATAAATTGCAACTAATTTACAGCGGAAAGTTCTTTGGTCAAATATCTTGGACTCAAAGAAATAAATCATATAGAAAGTAATTTCTATGCAAAAATATATTTCGAAATAGAAATCATATTTATTATTCCGATGTTAAGTTCAAACATTATTATTACAATTCTTGTTTCCAATGTTTCTTGATAAAGCAGAAGTGGCTATTCACTTTCATCATTCCAACTGTACCTTAGATCACATCTACTCCTGTACACTCCTTTTCTTTTCTCTATGGTGGAACCATTCAAAAGAACACCCCTACTACAACATTATAAAAAACTCTTTACAAGATTGCACTTGATCATCATTAACATTTAAGGATATCAAATATGGTTCATTTTACGTAAACTGATCAAACTGACACTTCACGATCGATTTTTTAGATCTATATTGTATTTTTTGTCTTGTGCTACATTTAACACAATGTGAACCTTTTGTAATCAATCAAATTGAATTTTCAATATCATAGTATTGTTTATTATCTTATTTCAAATGAACTAACTTAATCGAGTATCGTACATTACAAACTTTGACCGTTCCCTATATAACACTTAGATGCGTTAGTATATGGATCAAATATTCGTATTCATGTATTGTTTTAGAGCTCGAAACTCATAGAATGTAATACATAGTCTCAACCAAATAGATGCGCAAGCGATAAAATTATGAATGTATTTAGTAGTTGTAAAATTAGGCACTTGCATGGGTATTGAAACATTAACATGAAACGAGCATTTATTAGTAAATATATGTTATATTCTATTTGTCAATTTTTAATTCAATTCATTTGTATATCAATCATATTAAATGCATAAATTTATCAACGTGGATTATTATATCATTATATGCCATATGTTCTTACAACATTAGAAAGGTTAAATGTTATCATTTCATTTTTCCAATAAGGCTCCCACTAGTATTTTATATTTCACCAAAACCTTAGTCAAAATATAGAAGTCATTCGGCTTCACTAGTGGGTGTTAAGACTCGTATGCCTTGGGATTCTGACCTTTAGGAAAACTTAACAAATCAAAGATCCGCATATGATGGATAAATCCTTATCAGTTGTATCACATACAACTTCTAATCCATGGCACCTTGTCTTAATTCCGTATTTACCTTGAGGAAAGCTCAACAAATAAAAAGTGGGAAAATTCACTCGGACCTATCGTTTTACGACAGCCTACGTATAATGCACGTACCTCGAGGAAAGCTTAACAAATACATGCAGTTATCTTACCTCGTCTATTCAATATATTAATAGTACTACATATAACATCCCCAACTTGATTAAAGCTCAACAACTAAGGAGTATGCAAGTAATCTATTAATATATAAATAATATAGGACAATTTTATATTAAAGATTCATAATCTTTAATGTATTATACCGAGTGATATCGACTTATGGAAAAATGTAATTCTTATGAAATATCCTCGTGAATCAAGTGTTGAACACATCAAAAATCACGATATACGTATCATACATATTTATTTATTCCTTAAGTCTAATTGGGGTTTCTTATTGTTCCACATTTAATCTATACATTCATATTATATGAAATTTATTATTATATAACTTTTATATTTCATATTACTTATATAATATTCTTATTATAATATTATGTTGATTAAATCTTATTTAATTAATTAAAATTTTAATTAATTTTATATAATCTTAGTGTAACATTAGTATTAAATAATTATTATGTACTACAACCTTTATAGTATAACACGTATATGTGTATATTATTTAATTAATTAACATTTGATTAGTTTATTTAATTAAATAATTTTAACTAAATTATATCGATTTCAAAATTCATTTTATATACATACATGTATACTATGTTATTTTAACATTTTAAAACAACATAACTTATACTCGATATATAATACATGTATATATTTATTAATTAGTTAACTCATTTATTTAACATATTTTATTAATCTTATTAAAAAATTTAAAATTTCAAAATTAATTTATATTATTTTTCAAACATTTAAAAAAATATTATAAATTTTATAATATATGTATATCTTATTTTAAATTTAAATATAAATCTTATATTTTTAATTTTCAAAACAATTTAAAAATCTATATTATAACATTTATAATATTTTTCTTATTTTAAATTTAATTTTTAAATTTACAACTTTTATTTTAAATTTCAAAATATTTTGAAATTAGCTGATTGCCCAATTCAAATTTAGACTTTTCTATTTGAGATCATCTTTTAGGCTTACCTCGTCATTTTGGGCTAAGCTAGTAGCTAGGTAGGGCAGAGTACTTGATTACCCAAGCCCAATCTGAGACACTACTTTTCTAATTACCCTACTATATGGATAGAATTTAATTAGTTAACCCTAACATGACTAATTTAGACTACATAGGTTATTGGACTCTAATACCATTATTGGAATAGAGCTAGGCCGTAGCTGAAGTTTTGGCTAAATTTCAGGAGAGCAAAAAATTTCTTATTAAATCTATATTAGGCCTATAAAGTCCAATTCATTTAGAACATTTCTAGATTTTATTTAAATTTTATTTAAATAAAATCTCTTATTTTATTTATATCTATAAATTTATATTGTTCTTTTTAATTTATATAATAATACATATAAAAATACACATATGTATCAATATACTTGTGCATGCGTAACATGATATCCAGTGAGGTATAACATGCCAGTGTATAGGTGTTGGGTTTACATCGCAATGAACACGTTAGCTCATCCAATATGTATTGTATGTTGTCCAAATATATGTATGTATTTAAACTTGTTACTTATATAAATATTATAAATCTATATATAAATAAATGTATATGTTAACTTTGTTTAAATAATTTTATGTAAATGTAAATATTTAAATATATGTGTGTGTGTGTGTGTGTGTTTATATATGAAGTTTATAAATAAATAAATATAAATATATATAATATTAATAATTTATATTTATATATGAATATTATTATAATAAGTATTAATAAATATATATATATATAATATTTTTATGAATAATGTATAAATATATACATATGTACATATAATGGCAACACGATAATTTTAAATACTATTTTTATATATATTTATTTATAAATATATTTATATATTCTAAATATATATATAAATTAATTAAAAAATAAAAATAAAAATTAAATCCAGATCGTATGTACAACGCCAAAATTTTTATTATTAATTTTTATTATTTTGAAATATGCATTAATTAATATTCTTTCGAAAAAACATAAAATATTAATAAAAATTATTTTCGAAATATTTTTGTAAACTTTAAATTTCCAGTAAATCATATATGATATTTTGAAGTTTTAATTTTTTTTTATGATTTTTGTTTTCACGAATTTTATTTTATTGATTTTTGGCCGATTATTATAATAATTTAAAAAATAGAAATATTAATTTTTTTGCCTACCAAGAGCTTAGCTAATGATAAAACATTTTAAGAAATTTAAGAAATAATTTTCCAAACATATTTAATTTTATATTATTTATTTAGGCAGTATATTGATTTAAAAAATATTAGACAATAATTAATAATTATAAAAATTATTTTACCGCTGTCAAAAATTATTATTGCTATAAAGATACATATATAAATTTATATTATCAACTTTAACTAGAGAAATATATTATATTAATGTAAACTACTTAATTATGATTAAATGATATATATATTAATAAATAAATAATTACATCTAGAATATGCGGTTGTACATGTCTACTTTCAATATAAAAAAATTAAAAAAATGAATACATACATATAACCAATACAGCTTGTGACAACATTAATACACATCAGAATCATTACCTAACTAACAATTTAGTAATTATATATATACTGAAATATTATTTAGAAAATTATAAACTATAATTTAATATAAAACAAACCTAAGAACTAACGCCTTGACGCACACCTTGAAATAATGAATTCTCTCTTCTGAAAGCTTTTGGATTTAACAGATTGTCGGTCCTTAAACCATTGATGTTTGACCGTCGGACATTGATCGATTTTGAATTGATTTGATCTTACGATGGAGCACCTATTGAGCGATTTTGGCCAGAGATCGAAGGAAGGAGTGGCAGCCAAAATATCAATTGAAATTAGGGTTAGAGATATTAAAATAGTGGGTAGGAGAGATAAAATAGTGGATCGCATTTCGTACCAATTCTCCCTCAATCTAAGACATCCAAAATTTAACCATTCTACCCTAATTTGAGCCATCCCTTGTTGCTATATTGTGCCAAAATTATCACCATTATGATGGGCTAAAATCCCATTTAAGCCCAAAAAATATTATTTAATTAAATCTAATTATATCGCTTATCGATATCGTATATCGATTAATATATTTACAATTATTAGAAATATATTTAATAATATTTAGTCCTCAAATCATAATCAAAAATTTATAATTAATATTTTATAAATTTTAATTAATTTAATTAACTTATAATAATTATAAACTAATTAAATTGTTTATCCAATAGAGAATTCATCATTTCGGTTGTGTAACTCGTTAGATGTAAACTTGGTCTGCGATTAATATCAAACTATTTGAATATAAACATTCACACGCCACTTTGCTGATGTGTGTCATTTTGGCAAAATTTATCACTTACTTGGTTATGGTGAAATCCATTTTCACTTTATTAAGCGTTACCCGGTTGTGACTTTTATTACACCAATTCTCTTCGTCAAAAACTATATCACTTTGCACTTATGGAATTTGGTAATGGTCAAAATTCCAATATCGTTCATATTCAACTTATGGTCCTTGGTTCAATAATAACAATTATTATTAACCAAAATGGTCTGGTTAGGGACTTTGACTTTGAGTCGACTTAGTTGGCCATGATACTAACCATAGATAATTGAGGAGACGAATCCTCTCTTAAATAGTGTTTCACTTGCAGTACTTCCTTTAGACCCCAACTATAGTCACTCGATGGACATAATGCCATAATTTGGCTATAATTAAAGCGAAGCTTTCATATTGAAGATCCACGGTGTTTTAAGTCAAGAGAACTATGTAAATCATTCACATCGATATTTTCTATTTGACCTTAGTTATATTAACCAACATAATACTTTTGAGTGAGTCGCTCCACAGTTATCCAACAACTATCAGTACGTAACTCCTAGATGCCCCCAGCAATTATGAGTAATACACTGCCAAATATTTAAAGAACGTTACGTAATCTAGTCTCAATGGATACATTGATATCCAGTCTCAATGCATCTTGACTAGGAATATTTAAAATGGTATATTTGGTTTGATTGTGCTAAATTACTCACGGTTACAACACTTTGTAACTACTATCACAAAACTACCATTTATGGATTTTCTATTAAATATGCTTTTAATTAAATTAATTAATTAATATAACATATTATATCAAGTATATAATAGAAAGAAAACACCTTCTATTTCGAACAAGATTGGTTATTGAGTTAGATATACATAACAAATTACATAATTGCCCCGAGGGCATACCCCTAACTCTATCATGCTAAGTTGTTTTCATCCTTCTATGGATTAAGTCTACCTTTTTTTATATCTCCCATAGTATATACAGTTCAAGAATAATCCTATCCGTAGTGTCCCACCAAAACACTGGTGATCTATATGGTATCCCATATAATGCTTTGAATGGTGCCATCCCAATACTCGCTTGATAGTTGTTATTATAAGTAAACTCCACTAATGTCAAGCGACCCTCCCAAGGGCTTCCAAAATCCAATATGCACATCCAAGGTAAGTCCTCCAACACCTAATTCACCATCTCTATCCGTCCATCTAAGGTTGACAAGTGGTACTCAAGCTCAACTCGATGTCCAAAGCCTTCTGTAGACTCCACCAAAATTTGCTAGTGAAAAGCAGATCTCGATCGCTAATGATGCTAAAAGGAACTCCATATAACCTAATGGTTTCGCTCATGCATACTGTCACCGAAGACGCTGCAGTCCTCGTACTTCTAAATGGAATAAAATGATCGAATTTGGTTAGCCGATCGACTATGATCCAAATACTCTCAGTCCCTCTCCGACTCCTAGATAGTCCATTGATGAAGTCCATAGAGATACTCTCCCACATCCCTTGTGAAATATCCAATGGCTGCAACAATCCTTCTGGCTTCATATACTCCGCCTTTACCCTTTGGCAAGTCATACATCAGGCTACATACTCCACCATATGCTTCTTTATACCAGGCCAATAAAAGACTCTCTTCATGCCACGGTACGTTTTGTCTTCACTTGAATGAATGGTCATCCTAGAACGATGAGACTTAGTTAGTACCATGTCGATCAAATCTATAATGAGAGGAACACATAACTTACCATCTCTGTGTAACCACCCCTTCGAGTCAATGGTATAAATCCTCAACGACAGCTCTCCTCCACCAAGCTTCTCAAAAATACCTACTGGCTCCTTATCTTGCTTCTAACTTTACCCAACACATCCACAAGTGCAGGTTGCACATCAAACCTGCTAACAATCCCTCAGTAATGTCCAATGATGGTCGAAAATCAAACATAGAAATAATCTCCAATTGTTTCCACTATAAAATTAAAGGACTCAACACCGCATGTTGCCTACTCAAGGCATCGGCCACATATTACCCTTTCCTAGAGTATAAGAGATATCGAAGTCATACAATGCTAAAAACTTCATCCACCTCCGTTGCCTTAAATTTAGATCCTTCTAGGGTAATAAATACTTCAGATACTTATGATCCATGTACAACCCAAATCGCTCTCTCAATAGATAATGGTTCTACGACATGAGTGCAAAAATGATGGCCGCCAGCTCAAGATCATTGGTAGGATAGTTTCACTCATGGAGCTGTTGACTAGCATAACATACTACTCTCCCTTCTTGCATCAACATTGCGCCTAACCCCACACCACAAGCATTGGTATATACTTTGAATGACTTTGTGCTATTAGGTAACACTAGAAGAGGTACATCCACCTCCTATTGCTTAATAAAAGCATCCTCGCACTTTAAATCCCACAAGAAAATTAAATTCTTCTTGGTGAGCCGGATTAGATGGGCAGAGATTTTAGCGAAATCCGTAACAAACTTCTTATAGTAGCTTATTAAACCAAGGAAACTTCTCACTTCTATAGCATTATTTGGCAAAAGAAAATCCTATACTATAGCTACTTTACTAGTATTGACTGGCAACTCACATTCCAAGTCAACATGTCCTAAAATGCATACCTCCTCCACCAAAAGTTACACTTAGAAAACTTCACCTTCAACTTATGCTCATGGAGTGTATTGAGCACTTCTTCCAAATGCAACCTATGCTCCCCTCGTTCCTCGAATAAACTGTCAATAATAAATACCATAACAAACTTATTAAGTAGCCTCAAACTCAGCATATCGTATCAACAAAGTAGGCTAGTGCATTAGCCAGAAGGGATGACTAACCACTCATAATGTCTGTCGGGTGTATGAAAAGAGGTCTTCTGAATACTATTCTCAACTACACACAACTAATGGAATCCGGTGGCCAAATCAAACTTTGGGAGTACCTTTGCTTCGAGTAATGATCAAAGAGTTCATTTATATAGGGCAATGGATAACGCTTCTTCTTTGTCAGCTTATTCAGCTCCCTATAATCAATGCAAAGCCTTAAAGAACCATCTGCCTTGGTGGCAAAGACAATTGGTGCTCCCCAGTCTAAAATACTCCTCCTAATGAAGCCCTTCTCTAATAGCTCATTTACTTTCTTGTTCAGTTTGCATCTCTCCTTTAGAGCCATGTGCCATAAGGGTAAGGCGACAAGTTTGGTATCCTCCACAAGATAAATTCGAAACTCGATGCCTCTTGGGGATGGGAGACTAGTAACCTCGAAGAAGACATCTGGGTAATCTCTAACTACAAATACCGAATCTAACTACAAATACCAAATCTAACTACAAATACCAAATTTAATTCATCATGTGATAGGTCTAATGAATACTGGTAACTCAACATAGCCGAACCTTTGGGCTCATAATAAACCTCTAGACCATGCCCACTACAAGTACCCAACCCAACAACTTTCCTATCATAATCTAGAATAGCCACATACATCATCATCCAATCAATCCCCAAAAATCAACCCAAACCTAGAAAATCCTAAGACAAAAGCATCATAATCGAACTTGAGCTCCAAAATAAACCATTTCAAACCCTTACATATTATAGAAAAATAATCTGATCCTCCAACATGATTTGATACAACCACTTGGTCTATGCCTATGATAGTGTCTAAGTGTAGCTCATCTACAAGTCTATTGGAAATAAAAGAGTGTAATGCCTCAGTATCAAATAAGGTACGAATGGATAAGCCAGAAAGGGTTAACATACCTTCATCACGACCTTTTTCCCTTTGTCCACTACTGAAGGCACACTAGAGCTAGGAACTGCATCCAGTGTGTAAGCTGGAACCACCTAGTTAGAGGTCTTTTGAGAAGCACGATACTCCCGCCTCATGTATTGAAATTTATTGTAGTTGTAACACTTAATCTTCGAACTGTCCGCCTTGACTCCTTCGCAAAATTCTCCATCTTTGCGTATCCTACTTAATATTTTCCTTGGATCCAATTCCTCCCCTGCGTTGATTATATTGTGGTGCTTTCCCTCCTAACCTTTTGGGTTCTTCCTGCACTTCCTCCTTGGAGATGGTATTTAGCAAGGCTATCTTTATAAGACCCACATAAGTCGTACCCATGGGAATATAACTAAGAGCCAAACCTTTAAGAGGTTGATTTAGCCCATTCACGAACTTCAAAGCCTTCTTGTGAGGGGAATTGATCAGCTCCATCCCAAACATAGCCAACTCATTAAACTAATTCACATACTCTTTCACTGACATCTCTCCCTATCGTAAATGAATAAACTTCTTTAGTGGAACACACTTCTATGCTCTAGAGTGAAAACTTTATCTCAAAACATCTCTTATACTCGCCCCAAGTGATCTCTCCCCCATTGGTCTTCGCCTTAACTACATCCCACCAATTTACCGCCTTCCCTATAAATGCCTAGTAACATGTTGTCTTCTTACCTCATAAGCAAGACCCATCAATCCAAAAAAAAACTCTCACAAGTATGAATCCATGTCCTTGGATCAGCATATGACTCTGTCTGTAACAACACACACCTTAATTGGGCCTGATTTCAACTAAATCAAAACCTAAGTCCATTGTGGCACGGATTGTTGGTTTTGGTAACCTATAATAAAAACAAGTATATCAGTGTATGATAAATATACCTCATATCGTTATTGAAAAATTTAGTAGAAAATATGCATTGACTAAGGCTACTACCTTGGAATATTATTCCTTGAATATTTAATGACCTTGACGTGTTGAACATGAAAGATAGGACTTCAGCAGCTACTATTCCCATATAAATTTGTAATTAATGAGAATTAAATAAGGAACTTATTAGAGAGATCAAAGAGTTTAAATAAGGATTAACATCAGTTGATGATGAATGGAAGCTTCTGGTAAAATTTTCTTTTAGGTTTTTTGAGTTGAGTTAGTGGTACGAAAATTAAATTATATATTATATTATAAAGCCATATATAGGAGTAATCGATCTCCGTAGTTAGAATCGATTGATTAGCATTGACTTATGAAGGGCTCACTTCGGGGAGTTGAGGTAGTAGATGACCTATGGATCTGCCTCCTTCTTATTAAAGAAATATTAAGTGGTCAAGGTTTTGGGTAAATAGAGCTTGATATATATGTTATAGGCATATAAATAAATATAATGATACCTTGGAGAAAGTTAGGTTAATGATATTGTATGTAGACATAGGATTTAACGGATTAGCCGTAAACAACAGACTAACATTTAAATGGAAACAATTGGCATAAATTAATCAAATGGGTAAAGTATATAATTTCCCAATTGTTAGAATGTTGTTCTACCCCTCCTCCTCATTACAACTCATATGTTAGGTTTAGAAGGGAAGGCTATTTGTCCGATATGGGAGCTGCAGTTAATGAAGTCTTCTCTTTTATGCTCAATACGGGCAATGCAATTAAATATTCAAGGAATAATATTCTAAGGTAGTAGCCTTAGTGAATTCGTATGTTCTATTATATTTTCCAATTCTGCTATGAGTTATATTTATCACACGCTAATATGCTTGTCTTTATTACAGGTTACCAAAACCATCGATCTATGCCCTAATGGACTTAAGATTAGTCAAAATTTGAGCTAATTAAGGTGCGGGTTGTTGCATAGTCCCTGCATACGGCTTTCCTCCTAGGCTTGCGAAGTGCTTACATACCTTAGAAAAATCGAAGGTAGGTGGATGGGTAGGAACTACACTTGGTGCTCACTTTATGGGTACTCTATTAGGGTTAATCTTGGCTTTCACCCTTGCTTGAAGATACTAGCGGAACCAAATCGGGATGTTTACATCCGAAATCACAATCGTGTCGCCTGAGCCTAAATCAACAGGGTCGCTTATCTTCTATACGTGATTTAGGAATTTATTAGTAACCGTTTCACAGATAGTGTTGGCAAGAATAAGGAAAAAAGTTATTAGCATTATACTTATATAAAATCTTTAGAAAACTTTTTGAAAAGCTTTTGTCTATACATACATATATATATACACTTTGAAAAATCATTTTGAAATCCTTTTTGGAAAAATATTTAAAAAGAATTTCTTTTCAAAAAACTTTTACAAATACGTTCTCTCAATATGCTCTAATCCCTATAGAATTTCAAAACCTAGGCTTCGATACCAACCGTGACAACTCATAGCCCCAACACACCGTTCCAAAGCCTAAGGTGACTTTCAAATTGGCATCGATGCTGAGAAGCACAAGCTTTCGAGGTTTTTATAACATTATAGTGACTAAATATAGACATATATGATCTAAGATATACTACACTTTCAGTCTCATGGCGGAAGGAAATAAAATTTAAATATAGAAAATAACCCAGCCCCGCGGTAGCATATACTGCTACCATTCCCTTGCTTTTATGGCCAGCCTTTCGACTGTCATGCCTTACGGCTAACCAACCCCTTAAAGAGGACATGTGGGGGTAAGAGTCTCTTGCTCGCCACTAAACAAAAAGCGAGAATCCCCCATTACGTTTCACCTAGATACGCAAGGTCATTCGTGGGACTGGTATGATCAAACAAAATAGTTGGTCTTTAAAAAACAAAAGAATTTAAATTTGAAATCCGCAATGCTTTTTAGAAAATGAAACTACCATAAGGCCTCCGGCAACACACACAATGCAAACGTAGACTTGGAGGAGATTTCTCCTTATGATAGTCAAATATGCTTAATACAAGAAAAATTCTTTGATATTATTACTAGTGCATAGTGTAGAAAACTATTTCGAAAGTATAATATAATTCCTAACCAGCATAGGTACCATGATATTATGCCTACTATAGCTGCCATTTTAAATGGCAGGTTATACAACTAAAACCGTACAAGGCGTGTATTGTTTTGATTGGATTTCCAACAAATGGTCAGGCTAACGAACTTCCTACTGTCCATGGGATCGCCTCTGGCGGGACGTCCAGAGAACCTAACCGGATCTCTGCCAACACAAGGCTGGGTTACCTCTGTAACTAGGTAACTACTACTCGAGCATGCCATAATGTAGCGATCCTGACTCGGCCTTCGAAAATTGGTACCGAATACGACACTCGTATTCCAATGCCGCAGATGCAAACATCGAACCAGGTACGCCGGAGCTTATAACACATTAAGTAGAACACAGCGGAAGAAATGAAATAATACATTTGATATACGACATTTTGATACAATATGATACAACAGATGATACAATGAATATCAATATACGTCAGAGATATGATACAAGACAATAGCAGCGGAAAGAAAGGATAAAACCAGTAGCGGAACAAAATCTCCAAAATAGTCTTCAAGAAAGAAATCCAGCGTCACTAATCTCCATCTCCAAGGCACTAATCTAGAAATAGCTCGAACTCCCAATAACGATGCACAAAGATAAGAAAGTGCAGTCGTGAACCAAAGACTGAACTAGCACCAGATAATCTAATAAATCTGACTATCTGAAAAACCCAACTCTAGACTGCCCGTGTGGAAAAGTAGTGGGCACCCAAAGTTTAGGATAGGAACAATAAACTCCAGGTCAGTCGTGGGACTGGTATGAGCAAACAAAACAGTTGGTCTTTAAAACAAACAAAAGAATTTAAATTTGAAATCCGCAATGCTATTTAGGAAATGAAACTACCATAAGGCCTCCCGCCACACACACAATGCAAACGCAGACTTGGAGGAGATTTCTCCTTATGATAGTCAAATATGCTTAATATGAGAAAATTTATTTGATATTATTACTAGTGCATAGTGTAGAAAACCATTTCAGAAGTATAATATAAATCCTAGCCAGCATAGGTACCATGATATTATGCCTACTATAGCTGCCATTTTAAATGGCAGGTTCTACAACTAAAACCTTACAAGGGGCGTATTTTTTTAATTGGATTTCCAACAAATGGTCAGGCTAAGGAACTTCCTACTGTCCATGGGATCGCCTCTAGTGGAACGTCCGAGAACCTAACCGAATCTCTACCAACACAAGGCCGGGTTACCTCTGTAACTAGGTAACTACTACTCGAGCATGCCATAATGTAGCGATCCTGACTCGACCTTCGAAAATCGGCACCGAATACGACACTCGTATTCCAATGTCGCAGATCCAAACGTCGAACCTGGTTCGTCGGAGCTTATAACACATTAAGTTCAACACAGCGGAAGAACTGAAATAATACATTTGATATACGACATTTGATACAATATGATACAACAGATGATACAATGAATATCAATACACATCAGAGATATGATACAAGACAATAGCAGCGGAAAGAAAGGATAACACCAACAGCGGAACAAAATCTCCAAAATAGTCTTCAAGAAAGAACTCCAGCGTCGGTAATCTCCATCTCCAAGGCACCAATCCAAAAATAGCTCGAACCCCCAATAACGATGCACAAAGATAAGCAAGTGCGGTCGTGAACCAAAGACTGAACTAGCACCGGATAATCTACTAAATCTGACTATCTGAAAAACCCAACTCTAGACTGCCCGTGTGGAAAAATAGTGGGCACCCAGAGTTTAGAATAGGAACAATAAACTCCAGGTCAATCGTGGGACTAGTATGAGCAAACAAAACAGTTGGTCTTTAAAATAAACAAAAGAATTTAAATTTGAAATATGAAATGCTTTTTAGAAAGTGAAACTATCATAAGGCCTCCCGCCACATACATAATGCAAACGCAAACTTGAAGGAGATTTCTCCTTATGATAGTCAAATATGCTTAATACGAGAAAAATTCTTTGATATTATTACTAGTGCATAGTGTAGAAAACCATTTCGAAAGTATAATACAAATCCTAGGCATAGGTACCATGATATTACGCCTACTATAGCTGCCATTTTAAATGGAAGGTTCTACAACTAAAACCGTACAAAGCGCGTATTGTTTTGATTGGATTTCCAACAAATGGTCAGGCTAAGGAACTTCCTACTATCCATGGGATCGCCTCTGGCGAGACATCTCGAGAACCTAACCGGATCTCTGCCAACACAAGGCCGGGTTACCTCTGTGACTAGGTAATTACTACTCGAGCATGCCATCCCCCGGTCATTTGGGACCTTTATCCGAGGTGCCTCTATACCACAAATCAATCACAAAGTAATAAATCTACAGTATCCACATGAGTAAGTATCTCGGCTCCATACCATGATACCATCCTTTTCCAGAAGGGAATGACACACCCTAAAGGGTGCGACCCTCATAACCTTGCCGCATCTTTCATGTTTCGACCATTTCCGGGGTGTGAGGTCCTAATGCAGTCTCGTCCACGAAGCTACGCTTTATACAAAAGCCATGCTTTGATCAACAAAAGATACACATCAGCACTCAGCATGTCACACTACCAAATTGGGAATATATCACTGATAAATATCAACTACATAACCTATGATCTCGTACATCTCAGATAAGTTTGTTAAGCTAAAAGAATAAATTCTCTACCACCAAGCAGAAATGTATTTGATAGAGATCATTTTAATATCTCATAGTGTAGTGTAGTGTAGTGTCGGATATACAACCATACAAGTCTGTTCCAGATTCGAACAGAATCGAAGGCACTTCCGAAGAAGCCCTTGCAAAACTGGGTATCCACAATGCGGATCGGACTTCCCGTTACTTAGGGAGAACTCTATACCGGAGCAACTCAATGCAGAGTAAATCGACAGGTTATCCTATTGTTCTCGAAGACACCCGGTCTTCAACACCGGTCTTCAATTGCAATCCATAACGTCGTATCACTATTCGGAATGGGTTATATGGCACAAGGTCCTCTCCCGGATAAACTGAATAATGAGCGCAAAATTTAAAAACATATGGATGTGGGATTTCAGTTAAGTCACAACTTCTAAAATCCAAAACTCTTCTTCAAATGGTTAAACAAATTACCATTTCCAAATCTTTAAACAAAAGATTTATTTCACGAAGTTCACCCAGTTTCACAAAGATCTATTTATAGATTTCCAAAATGATTTCCATTTCAATTGGATTAACTCATTAAATCTTTAAATCAAAGATTTAACCTATAGCTTTCAAAATCGTTTTCCAAAGATTCATTCATAACTTGGAAAATCATTTTCATTTTAGACTTGAAATCCTTTTAACACAAGTTGGAAGTTCATTTCTTATGTGAAAGCTTTCATTATTTGAAAACAAACAGTTTTCGTTTCGAAAAAATCCGATTTCATTTTTATACAAGTTAAAATCCTTGGGTTAAATTCAAATTCCCAAAAACAACACTTTTAAAATGTTTTAAAACCCAAATAAACTTGTATAACCTTTTTAAATCACAAATAGGATTAAGTTTCAAATTTGACTTTTAATCCCAAAACTATTTTGGATTCAAAAATTCAATTTTAATCCCAAAACTATTTTGGATTCAAAAATTCAATTTTTATAATTATTTCAATAATCTGTGACTTAACCCATTTCCACGTACAATCCATATTTGTGTGTGTATAAGTGTGGTCCTGGGTTCAACACAATAATGGACAACATCATCATCACAGATTCAATCATATCTATAAGCGGTATATCCCATAGCGCTTATCTTTATTCACATATTCATAGATAAAATAAATTTATCAATTAATCACAAAGATTTACCATTACAATTCGATGTGGGTTTCGGATAACCAACTGGAATCCGACTCCCTGTCGCGTCGAAATTTAAATGTCCTTTTACGGGTCAAAGGGTTTTCATATTCATACGACAGTACATTCATCACAAATATAGCAGCTCAGCACAAGCATCATATAGCATCACATCACATATCAAATATATCAACCCATCATACAACATTCAATAACAATTTCAATTGATTAAGTTTTAATCACTTTCATTAATTAATCATTTCTTAATTAATTATCTAAATTAATTTATCCTCCTAATTGCTTTTATTAATTAATTGCTTCCAAATTAATCGATAATTAATTTCACATTAATTTACCTTGATTAATTAAATCTTTAATATTAAGAAATCAAGTAACTACTTTTTAAGTAATTATATTAACAAATCATTAACTACATGATACATCTTTTTATCTTTATTAATCACTTTGATTATCTTATAAACCTTGTTAAATTATCATCCTCGTCACATTAGTTACTTTAAAAAGTTAAGATAGTTTAAATAACATTTATCTTACTTATCCCTTTAAATTACATTTTTTATTTAATAAATAACTTTATAAAATAATGTAGACAAGATTAAATAAATTTAATTTAATTCCTTTAAAAACATCTTACTTAAATCCCTAATTAATTCAAAACTTCACTCAAGATCATCGTTTGAAAACATGGATTAAAATGTTTAAAAAGTTTTAATTTATTTTAAAGACAAAAAAACTGGTTTACAGGGCAGACCCGAGACTACTTCGTGTCACCCCCGAGGAAATTGCCAGTTTACTTCAAGTTTCGTCGAGAATTAACCTGAGTGCCTAACTTCCAATCTTAAATTTTTTCCTAAGTATTTCTTACCCTATAAATTAGAATTTTTACTCGATTTACACCCTGAGCTATCACAAGTTTCCATCGATGCTTACTTCGTGTCGTCACGAAACACCCAGACCACCATGCACCATTGACACGCGTCCACCTACACATCTAAACGACGCAGTTCCGGCCCACTTCATCGACGCCGATAAGTCATCAACGACCTACCTTGACTCCACAACTTCCTAGATCATCAAACTTCGTCATCCACTCGAAAATCAAATTTGAGTTAAAATCCCAAACTTGGAAACACGAATGCCATCACCAAATTTAAATTTCCAAGACTTGAACTCGGGATCTTTTACTTGAAAATCTGGTGCACAACCACTACACTCGTATTTGTATAAAATAATAGTGCACGTTGACATGCACGTGGTTGTTTGACCTGAACCGGGTTTGCGTCAGAAAAATTACTTTTTGATTGACATTACTGTTAAATGTAGCGATCCTGACTCGACCTTCGGAAATCGGCACCGAATACGACACTCGTATTCCAATGCCGCAGATCCGAACATCGAACCTAGTTCGCCGGAGCTTATAACATATTAAGTACAACACAACGGAAGAAATAAAGTAAAACATTTGATATACGACATTTGATACAATAAGATACAACAGATGATACAATGAATATCAATATACATCAGAGATATAACGCAAGACAATAGCAGCGGAAAGAAAGGATAACACCAACAGCGGAACAAAATCTCCAAAATAGTCTTCAAGAAAGAACTCCATCATCGGTAATCTCCATCTCCAAGGCACCAATCCAGTAATAGCTCGAACTCCCAATAACGATGCACAAAGATAAGCAAATGCAGTGGTGAACCAAAGACTGAACTAGCACCAGGTAATCTACTAAATCTGACTATCTGAAAAATCCAACTCTAGACTTCCCATGTGGAAAAATAGTGGGCACCCAGAGTTTAGCATAGGAACAATAAACTACAGGTCAGTCGTGGGACTGGTATGAGCAAAAAAAACAGTTGATCTTTAAAACAAACAAAAGAATTTAAATTAGAAATCCGCAATGCCTTTTAGAAAATGAAACTACAATAAGGCCTCCCGCCACACACACAATGCAAACGCAGACTTGGAGGAGATTTCTCCTTATGATAGTCAAATATGCTTAATACGAGAAAAATTCTTTGATATTATTACTAGTGCATAGTGTAGAAAACCATTACGAAAGTATAATATAAATCCTAGCTAGCATAGGTACCATGATATTATGCCTATTATAGCTGCCATTTTAAATGGCAGGTTCTACAACTAAAACCGTACAAGGCGCGTATTGTTTTGATTGGATTTCCAACAAATGGTTAAGCTAAGGAACTTCCTACTGTCTATGGGATCGCCTCTGACGGGAAGTCCCGAGAACCTAACCAGACCTCTGCCAACACAAGGCCGAGTTACCTCTGTAACTAGGTAACTACTACTCGAGCATGTCATCCCCCGGTCCTTTGGGACCTTTATCCAAGGCACCTCTAAACCACAAAGCTATCACAAAGTAATAGATCTGCAGTATCCACATGAGTAAGTATCTGGGCTCCATACCATGATACCACCCTTTTCCAGAAGGGAATGACGCACCTTAAAGGGCGCGACCCTCATAACCTTGCTGTATCTTTCCTGTTTTGACCATTTCCGGCGTGTGAGGTCCTGATGCAGTCTCGTCCACAAAGTTATGCTTTATAAAAAAGACATGCTTTGATCAACGAATGATACACAGTAGCACTCAGCATGCCACACTACCAAATTGGGAATATATCACTGATAAATATCGACTACATAACCTCTGGGCTCGTACGTCTCAGAGAAGGGTGTTAAGCTAAGAGAATAAATTCTCCGCCACCAAGCAGAAATGTATTTGATAGAGATCAGTTTAATATCTCAAAGTGTAGTGTCAGACACATAACCATACAAGTCTGTCCCGGGTTCGAACAGAACCGAAGGCACTTTCGAAGAAGCCCTTGAAAATCTGGGTATCCACAATCCCGATCGGACTTCCCATCACTTAGGGAATCTCTATACCGTAGCTACTCGGTGCAAAGACAATCATAGGTTATCTTAACGTTCTCGAAGACCCCCGTCTTCAACACCGGTCTTCTAAAGCAATCTAGAACGTCGTATCACTATTTGTAATGGGTTATGTGACACAAGGTCCTCTCCTAGCTAAACCGAATAGTGAGCTCAATATTTAGAAATATATGGATATACGATTGCAGTCAAGTCACAACTTAAAAATCCAAAGCTTTTCTTTCAAATGGTTAACAAATTACCATTTCAAATCTTTTAACAAAAATATTCATTTCAGAAAGCTCACCCCTTTTCATAAAGATCTATTCATAGACTTCAAAACAATTTCCATCTCAACTGTATTAACTCAATAAATCTTTAAATTAAAGATTTAACTTATAGTTTTCAAACTGTTTCCAAAGATTTATTCATAACTTGGAAGATCATTTCCATTTTAGACTTGAAATCCTTTTTACACAAATTAGAAGTTCATTTCTAATGTGAAAACTTTTATTATTTGAAACAAATAGTTTTCGTTTTAGAAAAATCCTATTTCATTTATACAAGTTAAATCTTTGGGTTAAATTTAAAGTCCCAAAACAACACTTTAAAGATGTTTTAAAACCCATATAAACCTATTTGTAAGTTGAATAACCTTTTTAAACCCTAGTTTCCAAATCATAGAATTCAGTTTCAAAAATGGAATTCAAATTATTTAAATTTCAAAACTTAATCAAGTTATTCAAAATAACTTTTATTTTTAAATTCATTTTCAAAAGCTTTCAATTCAAATTCCAAAACTATTTTGGATTCAAAATTTAATCTTTAAAACTATTTCAAAAATCTGTGACTTAACCCATTTCCACGTGCAATCCATATTTGTGTGTGTATAAGTGTGGTCCAGGGGTTTTACACAATAGAAGTGCAATATCATCAATCAGAACATATTCAATCATATTAATCCCGATAAGCGATAAAATCCATAACACTTATCTCCATTTATAGATTCACAGATAAAGTAAATTTATCAATCACAAAGATTCACCATTACGATTCGATGTGGGTTTCGGATAACCAACTGGAATCAGACTCCCTATTGCATCGAAATTCAAATGTCGATTTACGGGTCAAGGGGTTTTCATATTCATACAACGGTATTTTCATCACAATATAGCTCAACACAAAGCATCACATGGCATCACATCACATATCAAATATATCAATCCATCACACAACATTCAATAACAATCAATCATTCATAAGTAAAGTTAATTAAGCATCTGATTTATTTAAATCGGATAATTTGTTATGAATAAATTACTAATTCCGGTTAATTAATCATTTAATTTATCACAAATCATTTAATTGATTACCCATTAATTATTCATTAATTAACCTTAATTAATAAGTTAGTTAATCCTTTAACTATTAATTAATCAACCTTCTTTAATAAATTAATTAACCTTTAAATAATTAACCTTAATTATTAATCCTTAATTAGTTACCATTTAATTAATTAATCTTAACTAATTACAGTAGGTGATTATCCTTAATCACTTTCATTAAATAAATCTTAAATTTATTTAATTATCCTTAATTATTAATTAATTAAATCTTGATCACCTTCATTAATAAATTATAAATTAATCCTTAATTATAAATTAATCAATCTTAATTTATAAATTTATTTAACCCTTAATAATTAATTCTCAATTAAGCAATCATCTACACTTAATTAATTGCACAAATTAATTTATCTAAATTTAATTACCTAGGTTTCTTATCTTAGTTAATTAAGTAATTATACTTCAATTACTTTTGCTAATAAGAACTTGATTAAATTAAGACAACTCATATTACATTAATCCTTATTTATCATTTGAATTTAGTTTAAAAGCTTGAAGAATGGTTTATACAAAATCATTATCCTTTAATTATTAAAGTTAAATATCTATTGCTTAAACCATATTTAAAATTCCAACAATTATATTTTAGTTGAATACATTTATGAACTAATTTCAAGATTAGTTTAATGCAAAATTTATATAAGCCAAAACTATTTTTAAAACAAAAGTTAAACTTGAAATCCATACCTTTTTTTAAAAAAAAAACTTAAATACGTTTAGAGCGTCATTCTCTTAATTCAAACCTTTCACACATCTTTTAAAACTAGTTTAAATGTCGTTTAAAATTCAGCTTAGCTTCAAACTTTTGGAATTCATTTTACAGTTTCAAATTTGGACAGGATTTAAATCTTGGAAACAAAATGACCAAACCAATACAACAAAACTAGAGACAACACATGCGACAACCCGATGTTCTCTTCGAGCCAACACACGGTTTCACGAGCATCACTTCGAACCAGCTCCTTCTTCCTCCTCGAGCTTGCTGAACATAACAATGCATATGCCAAAGTGATACTGCACGTGCACGAGTCACCGCCGCTGCTCCGTCCCTTGCCTCCACCATCCGTGAGTTGCCGACGATCCATTAATATGTTCTGACCACCCAAGTTGCCTTAAGCACGTCGAATTCAAAATTGAACATTATCGAACCCACTGCTTCTTCCTAGAACTAAATCCAATCAACAAACCATCCCCTCGCCGTCGATTCAAACCCCCATCGGCCGTGCCCTTTTGACCAGAGCGTCGTCACGATCCAACGTATCCCTTGGTCTGAACGACCCAATTGCATTGGCGATAACACAACGACCTTGCCATTTTCATCGATCAAAACAAACATTTAAACCCTAATTCATCCTCGATCCATCGCTTCAATCAACTAAAAAAATATCTGAATATTTTTCGAACAATCCCCAATACTTAAGCTACCCTCAACGTAAGCTTCGAAACTTATCATCTCTCCGTTCATCAGATATTGATAAAAGTACCAATTTTAATAAATTCGACAATTCCCATTATATACGAACTTAAAAATCTGGAAACCATCGCCTAAATTCATCATTTTACAATACAATCTAGTTTATGAATTCCAAATTGAAAATTAAAATGATTGAATTTTATCATTTCCAAAGGTGTTTCCTGTATATTCTAAGTTCCCAGTTAATTACTTAATAAAACTTCTTGAAATTATTTTTAAAATTTAAGTCAAGTAATTATCAATATTTTTCTTTTAAAGGTCATTACCTAAATTCCTTTTGATTCTGAGATATAAAAATTTTCTTGAATTTAGTTAACCTGTTTCTATACAGAGGAATATCTAGACATATACAGGCTTGCACAAATACTTGCAAATACATTCTTATACATGCAGAACACATTTACCAATATTCAATCATAAATCATCACATCAATTCAGAAATTAGATCAAGAGTAAGTTTGCTCACCTGAGATTTCAAAGAACAATTTGAGCCTGGAGCAGATTTCCAACATCTGAAATTTGAATTTGGTGTTTGGTTTTGATTTGTTGAATTTGGAATTTATGATCTGAGTTGAGCTTTATATTTGATCTAGAATTAAGTTGAATCTACATTTGATTCTTGTTCCCAGGTTTTTAACTTGCTTCAGATTTTGAACTTCATCAACTTGTTGATTGGGATGTACTTGAACCTGATCTGTTCGTTTTCAGATTGAAGTTGTTCCAGATTTTGATTTGAACTCTGATTCGAATTTTTATTTTACTTTAGCTTGATCAGGTTTTAGATTTTTGAATAGAGGCAGTTTGTTTGAGATCTTTGGTTTTTAGGTATGAAAATGAAGATGAGAGAAAATGTTGAGAGAAGAATATGAGGAGCTTTTGGAAAACAGCCTGGTTATATTCTCTTTTCTTTTTCTATGGTGTTGAGATTTGAAATACTAGATCTTTGATTACTAACTTTTCAGATTCGCTGAGATACTTAATAATTTCATATGGGGAACTGAAAAGTTTCTATAAATTTAAATTTCATTTTTTATTCAATTAAATATAGAAAATGCCATTTGTTAAAAAATCATCATGACATTCCCATGTAATTGTTTACTTCTTTACTTCCTTATGTATATCTTTACATTTAAAATTTTTAAAGACAAAAGAATGTTTATAAAAAAAATTATGTCATGCTTACTTTATAAATGAATGTACCATTTATTTCATTAGCATATATATATATATATATATATATATATATATATATGCAATGTTAAAAAAAAAGAATTGTTTTAACCAAAAATTTACACTATATAAATTACACCTTAATAATTTTAAATGCCACTTATTTTAAAACATTTATTTTAAATTTAATTTCAAATTCCAATTCACTTGAATAAAAATTCATTATGTCTATTATTTCTACTTATACCAATTTAAAGAAAGAAACGATTTTTGAAAACTAATTTTATTAATAAGTGGATTTTTTTCTTTTCAAAAGAAAGTATGTATTATATATATATATATATATTATTTGAATTTAAATGATTTCTTAAAATATTTATTATTTCGAGATTTTTAAACTCAAAATAAATTAGAATTTATTTATGTATAGTTGATAACTCATTTTATTTGTTTGAGATTTTTTTCCAATTATATTCTCAAATTAAATTTCAAAAGTTTAAAATATATTATAAATTTATATTGTCAAATTTTAGGATGTTACTTTTTATTTATAAGATTTTAAATATACAAATTCAAAATCCCAATTAAATTTTAGAATCAATGTCCAAATAAATAAATATCCTATTTAATTTGAAGAAATTCAAATTAATTTACAATTTTATTCAAAAATTTATTTTAATTACCAGTTTAAATTAAATTATAAATTGGGATCGTTACAGATTCCCCCTTTAAAAAAATTTCGTCCTCGAAATTTGCCAGGGAGATAACAAAGATAGATGAAAGATAGAAAAATATCTTTCCAAATCAAACTAGATATCAATTCTGTATTTGGCTTACCAAAACAGAATATCAACAATATGAGAACAAACTCATTCAATTATTTTACAAGATACTCGGGTTCATCGGTCTACGAATATGCAAGGGCATTGATTAGTTCGAAGGGAAAACTAATCGTTCGTAGAATATCGGATCCCGGAGAATTGATAGATAGATTGATGGATTTAATCTTCCATAAACACTAGATACAGATTCTAAACTCAGGTTGGAATATCCCAAAATATATACCAACATGTCCCTCTTTGGATTTTGATATTCGCAAGAAATTACGGTAGAATTTCAAATTTGGTTTTAACCGATATCGTTTTATTGATACAATTCAAATTTATCCTTATATTTGTTAACCAATTTAACTCAATTTAAAATTCCCAATTTATTTAAAAAAAATTAATTTCAAATTCATTAAATTTTAGATCAAAAAGCTGATAAGAAACCGATGAAGATATGAAATAAGAATTTCCTACAACGATTCTGTGATATCCCGGAAATTTTGACAATAATAATTTAATAATCTATGTCAAAATTTAATTGATTTTAAACATTGTTAATAATAAATTTGAATTTGAATTAATAATCTTCTTTTAAATAAATATTTAAACTGATTATTTATCTTTTAAAGGCTAATAAATTGTTTTCTATTTGTAATGTATATATATTTGTATATATTGTAAATAGATAATCTTTGTCTTAAATTTAATAGATATAGGCATGTTTTCTTATTCTAATATTTATCGTAATTTAGAAATTTGATTTTATTTGATATTAAGCTATTAAATAAATAACCATGTGATTTTAAAATACTCAAGATAAAAACTTAATTGTTTAAAATTGATTTTAGCTTGAGTTTAAATTTAAATAAAAAGGTTTGTTTTGTTTTTTTAAATGTAGCTGATAAAAGAAGTAATTTATAAAATAAGAGATAAATTCTTTTATAAATTCTTTTATAAATTATTTTAATTTAATAATGAGTTATATTTAAACTATAGATAATGTAATATTTTTACAAATGGATTTTTAATATAAATAGAAATTGTGATCTTAAATTTATTTATATATATGTGTGTGTGTGTGTATGTGTTTTGATAGGAAAGCTATGATTTGTAAATTTGAAATAACATCTTTCAAAAATGTTTAAAATAAAACAAATCTTAAATATATTAAACACAAACATAAATCAAATGTATGATGATAACATAAGTATAAAAAAAGTGAATTAAGTATTGGACAGTTTAAGTCTAAAATAAAAGAAAAGTAAAATTGTAAATTGTTTAAGTATAAAAGTATATGAATATAAATTAAGTAATAAACCTAAACAAATGACTTAAACAACTTTATATTATGTACCTAAAATATAAAGGCATATCCATGCAGGAATAAAATAAAAGAAATATGTATGCATGTAAGTAATATATGCAAGGCAAATAAACAAGTGTAAAAGAAATATGTAGGTTGCTTGTAAATAATTTGCAAAACAAAGGAAGAAATAAGACAAGGAAACAAGGTATAACCAGAAAAAGTAATACTAAAATGTATTAGTACATGAGGTAAACACAAACCAGGCAAAAAAATAAACAAAGATAGACAAAAGAAAAATTAGAAAAGAGTAAAAAAAAAGTATATAGACATTTAATACTTTCATCTCAGCATACAAATGAAGTCAATTCGAATTTTGCAAATGATCATTTCAGCCTACATATGAAGAAAAATATCTCTGACTAAAAAAATGTACCAGTAGATTGCAAACCAGTAAACACCTTCCCCTGTAATCTTTTCCTTTTATATATACATATCTTCCAGTTCTTTTCGTTTATCAAAGATAAGCAAAACCATAAACATAAGTAAACTTTTCTTTTTACAAACTTAAAACTACTTCAATAATCAAAAGCAAGATGTTAGCAGGAAGATCTAAGCAAAAGCATTTTTTTTCCAGTCTTAAAAAGTTCAAAGCAGTGCTCTGTCCATCTTCTTAAAACAATGGTGAGTAACATTATTTTTTTAAACTTAAATATATAAATATATCTGGTTGTATGGTTAAAATCTGGACCCAAGATGCTTTGTATATATGTATTATTCTGTGCATATAGGATTAATGGCTGTGTACAGATTATAGTTGATGTGACAACGCAATTTTTAGTTTACAAGCTTGTGTTTGGTCCATAAATTATTATTCCTTGATTCTGATAATATTTAGGACTTAGTTTACAAATAAAGATTGTTGTTTCATCATAGAGTAGAGTTCAAATTTTATTTAAGCTAAAAGGATTTTGTATGTTGCTCTGGAAAAACCAAACAACTGAGTATATTAAGTATAATTAAAACTCAAGCTATTTAAATTATAAATTCAGTATTACTAATGAAAACTTCTAACAAAATATGATTTTTAACATAAGAATCAGGATTTATAGTTTGGAATTGAAGGTGGGGTTTGGGTTTAAACTGGAAGTGTATTTTTGAGTCTTCCTTGTGATCAAGTGGATCGGTGTGCTCGTGGACTTTCTTGGAGATGGAGGAACGATCAATGATGTTGGGAAAATAGTGGATGGTGATGAATTTCACCAGGGAAGTTGCGGCAGTGAAATTCATCTTAGAACCCTAGTTTTTGTCTGTGTTTAATTAATTGATCGCCATGGCTCGTGTAATGGATCGAGTGATGCGGGGTTTCTGGTGAGGGTAGCTTGGACGAAGACGAAGGCATGGCCGAAGTGGCCGAACGTCAGGTGGTCAGAATATGACAAGCGGCACGTTGACAGGTTTTCAATTGATGATGCTCTGATGTTTTCTAGGTTTGGGTCGAAGTCTCGAATTTGATTTCGAGAGTTGATGTTCGATTTGGTGAACGTGGGGTGTTGCTGAGTTGTTCCACGACGTGTTCCGATCATCGTCGATGATCACGAGTGGCCGGAGCCACCGTGCATATGCACGGTGTTCATTGGTGGATGCTGTGTTTTTTTTTGGTTTGAGCAGGAAATGGGACTCGAGTGTTTACTCGAGTTGATGAGGGGTTTTACTAGAAGCATGTTCGTATTCAACTCGAAGTAAATGAGCTTTGTCTTACGTTGATATTTGCTACAGTTTTTTTTACAGGAAACCTGTTTTCCTGTTTAATTTTTTTAAAGTAAAATCTAAAGCTAAGTTCAAAAGAAAAGAAAAGATAAAAAATGAGATTTTAAACCCAAGTTTAATCTGGTTCAGGTTAGTTTTGAATTTTAATTTAAAATAAATAAAGTTTTTATTTATATTGTTTTAACTACTTTAAAAAGGCTTAAGTAGTTTGGATTTTAAAGTGTAGTTTAAATTGTAAGTGAGGTTTAAAATAAAAGGTTTAAATCTGGATTCCACATAAATTTGAATCTTAGATTTGAAATAAAAGAAGATTTTAAATTGTTTTAAAAAGGTTTGAATGATAAAGTAATTTTTTTAAATTTGATTTGAATTCAAAATGAAATTGTGTTTTAAATTCTTTTAATCTTCTATTTTAAGATAAATATTCTTTAACTTGTGAAATAAAAGGGGTTTGGAATTGTTTTAAACTTGTTAAGATTAATTTGATTTCATTTTAAATCTTAAATTTAAAATGAAATTTGAAAGTAAATTTAAATTAAATTGTTTTTAAATACCTTATTAATGATAAATTGATCATTAAATAGAAAAAGGTTTTTATAATTAAAGACTTAAGGACATATAATTATTAAGTTAATTAAATAGATAATTAACGACTTGAATTAATTAACTTAGTAATTAAGAGTTTAAATTTGTTTAAATAAGGTATAAGCTAATTAATTTAAGGTAAATCAATTGGTAATTAAGAATCATTAATTAAATAAGGTTTAATTTTTAATTAATGATTAGTCATCAATTAATGAATTAATTAAGGATTAATTAATGAGTTATTAAGATTAATTAAAATGTAATTGATAATAAATCTGTAACAACCCTAGATTTTGACTATATATTTAAATTTGAATTTATTTCATTTTGAAATTATTTTAATTTTTTTTATTTATGTGATATCATTTCTAAACATTTTTAAAATGATAATATAATTTTTCCAAAATTTACTGTATTTATTTCCTATTATTAAAGGCTGTTTTCTAATTTTCTGCCATTTTCTTCATTTTTAAATTTCTTTATTTTATTTTAAATTTGTTTTATTTGTGAAAATTCATCTCTAAATATATTTAAAATAATAATAGAATTTTTCTAAAAATTACTGTGTTGATTTCCTATTTTTAAGGGTTGTTTTCCCATTTTCTGCATTATAATTTTATATTTAAATTAAATTTTAAATATTTATTTTGTGAATATATTTGTATTTTATGTTATTATTTATGTTTAAAAATACTTTACAAGCTTATATGAATTTTCTAAAAATTATTTCATTTAACTTCAAATTTTGCTAGTCTAGTTCACTGTTTTGACTATTTTCCTTAATTTTACTTTACATAATTGATAAATATTATATATATTTGTATATTGGTTGAAAATTTCGAAATATTATCTGATATTATTATTATTTCAGCTACATAAATTTATATAAATAATAAAAGGTAAATTGAAAGGGTTTGTGACCTTTTGTTTCCTTTGGCTTTTGATTTTCCCACCTTTTCACATTTTAACGTTTCTTTTCACTCAAATGGCCATATCTCTTCATTCTTTCAGCTGCCACCCTCATTTCCCATTCACGTACTTCATTTTTTCTCTCATTTCCTCAAAAAAAATCGGCCATAGCTTCTGAAGAAAGTTTGGTAAACTTTATTTCCTTTTTCCATTTGTTTATGCTTGAATTCATGGTTTTTGCACTTGTTCTTCTTCATCATAGGTTCGTCCTTGCTCCTCCACCACCATAGCCGCCTCCACCATCACCACATCAGGTCACCATCTCCTCCAGCCCACTGACCAAGCCATGTCGTGGTCATCTATGACTAGATCCACCAAAGTTTATGCAAACACTCCACTTGTTCAGCCTAGCCGAACCATTTATGCACATACCCTTCATTTTTCACCTAAACCACCTCCTTGGCCGCCGCCGCCAGTCCCTCCACCACCTTTGGCCGACACTCCAGACCCCACCTGACCTTCACCTTGTAGGGGCCGAGCCCAATGGTCCTTTGGTTGAGCCATGGTTGCACAAAAGCCACTTATTTGCCTTAAACCCTTTGTATTCACACCTTGTAACTTCCACCACTTCACCACACCCTTAGCCGACCTTTGCACCACCTTCTCCAGCTCATACCTGAACCAAAACCACTGCCACACCATCTCCTAGCCTCCAGCAGGTCCGGCCATGCCATTTGTAGCCTTGCCCGATGCTTGAAATTGCACAAAAATCCACTTGTTTGCCTTGTACTTGTATTTTCATACATAGCAACTTCCATACCTTCACTACCCTTGCTAGGCCGACCATATATGACCCATACCTGACCAAATACACCCCATGGCAGTACCTTATCACCCTATAGGCTGAGCATAGTGATGGTGGAAGCAAGTGCAAGTGTTTGATTAATTGTTGTTCCTTAATTTCTAGCATCGTTTATCGTATTTTTGGTCTGAAACCTTATAATTGTTATATTGTTTGTTTGATTTGTATTCAAGGGAATTAATCCTTGGCTCCTCTATTTCGTATCTGTATCGTGCTTTTGTGCTTGTGTAGATCCCGTTGTGCAATTCATCGTCGTGTCATCAGCTCAAAACAGTGAGTAAATCTCACCAGACTAATATGTACTTATGTAGTGATAAACTGACATCACCTGAATCTGTAAATGCATATCATCCTGTTATAACTGCTATATTACATTCATATGAAGTTCACACCTATATTTACACTTGTTATACCATATGTTACTGTTATTTCATGCTATTCTGTTATTTTCATCAGTTTATCACACTGCAAGTTCCCTGTAGACTAGAATCACTATGGGTTGAAATGATACATACCCGAACGGAATTTAGAATAGGAGAAAATCGTTATGGGCTGAAACGATAGGCCTGAATGATTTTCAATTATTTTCTTTTACTTGGGATTGTGGGTTTGAAATGATCAAACCCGGTTTTCTTTGTGAATTACGGGTTGAAATGAAATATTACCCGTATCACTTCATCTAGGCTAGAAAATGAAATACAGACCCGTTGTTAAAATATGTTTTCTAAAATTTTTAATCACTTTAGAAATGTAAATATTATAATATTTTGATTTAAATTTGATTAAAATGATTTTTGTAAAGTATTATTGATTTTCTAAAAATTTATAAGTGAAATAAATAAATGGTAAAGTTAGAAAATCTGGAATGTAAGTTATTTTGGAAGCTAGAATTTGGTGATAAATGGAATTTAAATTAAATATGAAAATATGATAAATTTATGATATTTTGAATTAAATGAATTTAAAATGATTTTATAATATATCAATGATTTTTGAATAAAGTTAAAATGTGAAATGAATGAATATTTAGGTTGAAATTTGGAAATATAACTAAAATTGGAAATTTGTGAATTTGTCTTAAAAGTGAATTTTAAGTTAAGTAAATAAAAATGAAATTAAGTTATATTTGAAAATTTTAAACTTAAGTGTTAAATTAAATTAAATTTAATGAATTTGAAATTTTATGTTGGAATTTAATAAGTGAATTATTATTAAATTTTGATTTTTGAATGGAGATTTAACATTATAAAATCATGAATATAAGGGTATCTGAATGACTGTTTTAAAAGTCAAATTATATGATTTTATAAGCTAAAAATGATTTAAATAAAAATATAATTGTTTGTGAAATTATATTGAATACTTGAAGTTAATTAACTGCATTTCTGAAATGCTATTAATTCTAATGTAAATGATAATACAGCATTTGTAAATGCTGTAGTTGATAATAATGAACCAAATGGCTAAGTTGAATTAAAGGTTATTATAGCATTTTTGTAAATGCTATAATTATTGAATTTAACTAAGTTTTATTTGAAACTAATGTAACCCTATTACAACCTTTTTAAATGCTATCTTTTATTAAATTGAACTGTTTTGAACGTAACTTTCCGTAGCAATTTCTAAATGCTGCGAAAGTTGAATTTTCATCTGTTTTAATAAATTAAGTGGATAAATGGATTTTGAAAGACTAAAATTTTGTAAATTTAATAATTTAATTATTAAATATAATAACTTCATTTTATGATTTAAAATGAAGTAATTTGTTTCGAAATATAAACTATTTTGAAATGTGTTTTGTAATGGTATTTAAATTAAATAAAAATGAATGTGGTTTGGAAGATATGATATTTTGAATGCTATTGAATTTTGAAATTACATTTGATTTTGAAGTATAAAATACCATTTTGAAATTTTAACCACGGGATGTAATTAATTTATAGTTTAACTGATTCTTAAAGGATGGGTGATCCCAAGCATCCTTTAAGTTATTGTGCATTTCTACTACAGTTCACTTGAGTTGGTTTACATTATATAAGTATATATTGTCCTGACTCGAGTGTTTTGTGTTTTACTTTACGCTCGGGTCAGCCTGAGTATTCACAGCTTTGGATTCTCTTTCTGGAGCTGGTCTTTGCTGGAGTTTCTGCTTATCTACATTTATATCTACTTTATGTTTCAGCTATTCTAGTTTATCTCATGTATTAGTGAACTTCTATGTATTTGGGATTTCTATTATGTTGTTTTCAGACTGTATTATGTATTTGGTTTAAGACTCTGCCATAGTAGCTTCATGAACTACTATGTATTTTAAATTCCGCTGCGAGGTATTCTGTTTGTTTTATGTCTGTGATTCTGTGATTGTATTTCATTTGCTCCAAATTTATTTACAACGCGGTATTTTGAGTAATTCAAGTCCGACATGTGCGGATGCGAATGGCTGAAAAATATCGGGTTGTTACAAAATCTTAGTAAATTACTTTAGGAAAAGTAATTAAGGAATTATAAATAGTTAATGAAGATCATTAACTAAGATTATGAAATAATCAATTAATGGGATTAATTTTAACAATTAATTAAATTATTTATTTAAGATAAGCAATTGTGAATTGTTAAGTATACTTACTAAATGGAAGTAATTAAGGAATTAATTACTCATTGTAATTAATTCAGTTTAATATGAATTGTTTAAGTTAATTAATTAAGTTTAGTTAATTTAAATAATTATTTGATGATGTGATAAGTGTAATTACATAAGGAAGTAATTAATGATAATTACTTGATGTAATTAACTGAAGATGATTTAATGATGAAAGTAATTGAAGTGTAATTATTTTGTATAATTAATAAAGGGATTAATTTAAAGAAAATTAATTAAGGAGTAATTTATTTATTTGATGGAGTAATTAAGGGTAGTTAATTACTGAATGGTATTAATCAGGGGTGATTAATAAATGTGGTTTAATTGAGATTAATTACTTAAGGTAATTAATTTTAAAAGGGTAATTAATTAAGGTGAATCAGAAATCATTTATAAATATAATTAAATGATGAATGTAAGGGTTGATCAATTAAGATTAATTAACCAATAATAAGTAACTAAAGAATAATTAATTAGTGTAATTAAAGATTCAAGTAATTAATTATAGTTAAGTAATTAGAGGTTAATTTCTGTGTTTAGTTAAGGTTAATTAATTTGTGAAAATAAATTAAAGGATAATTACTTGAATATAATTAAAGTTAATTAATCAAGGGTGATTAATTAAATTGAATAGTTGGATGATGATAAATTAATTGATGGACAATTGATTAATAGGTATATAAGCAAGATTTACAATAGTAAAGTAATTAATTTAATTTACTTTAAATTAATCAGAGATGAAGTAATTAATTTAATTCATTTTAAATTAATTATAGCTGATATGATTGCTTATATATGGATTGATGATATTGTTTACCTTGAATGGATTGAGATCTCAAATACGAGATAAATGGTGTTGTGTGATATGTATGCTTTGATTTGAGTATGATGATAATATGGATTATCTGTTGTGATGATAATATGGATTATCTGTTTATGATGATGTTGATTATCTATTATGATATTGTGAATTATCTATCTGTGTGTATATGGATAATTGAACTGAATTGTTTTAAACTTTAAAACAACTTGGCCTTAAAAGATGGTGTTTGGATTTCGATGAGTTCGGGATCGGGTTTCCATATTTGGACATCCGAAAACCACATCGGTCCAAATTAAACGTTAGGTCGTGAATTCTCAAGTGAAGATTAAAAGTGCAAGGGTTATCGTTGTTAATTCTGAGGGTGATTCCAAAATGAGTGTAACGAAATAATGCCTTTGGTTTCGTTCGAACCCGGAACGAACTTGTATAGATTGAATGCTTTCAGAACATCGTCAGGTGGGCGATGAGCATTCTAAGAGATGTGTTCTCTAACGGTAATCGCAGCCTCAAGCCTCATCAACCGGGAATGGCTAAAACAGGGGAGGTGCAGCAAGGTAAGGTGGGTCATGCCCAAGCAGGACGAGATTGTCTAGATGTCCCTTTTATTTCGGCTGTGTGGGTAGTTTTGAGCTCCAACTGCCGGGGTTATCTTGTTCGGGACTGTTCAGTAAGGAATGGTTCCGGCCTTGTGTTGCAGGGGAGTTAGGGTGGCTCCTCAGTACAGTGATCTAGGCCACGTACTGTGACGGGTGGTACCCCAGTAGGCCTGCCAATGTATGGAATCCAATCTCCAATAAGCGTCGTACGTTTTGATTGTGCCCAACTATGTTGGAATGTGAGATGTAAGCATTTCAGCTATTTCTGTATTTTACTTGAAAACCCTAGACACTATTATAATATCATAGAATTTCTTATTAAATGATTTGGTTAGCGTAAGGTAAAAACTTACCCGTATTTATGTATGGGAAGTCTTACGTGATACCTTTTGTTTTCAAATGTTTTCAAAGTTAAGCAACTTTAACATGTTACTCATACCAGACCCATGTCTGACCTGGAGTTTATTTCTGTTTTTAATAAACTCTCGGGTACTCAAATTTTTATGAGTAGCCAAGGGATTCAGATTAGCTTTGACGAATTCGGGAGGAGCAATAGAGCAGGAGGCTTCGGTGCTGTATATTAAATAAAAAATTCAGAAAACTCAATATAAATAAAAACTTTATTTATTTTAAATTAAAATTCAAAACTAACCTGAACCAGATTAAACTTGGGTTTAAAATCTCATTTTTTTATCTTTGCTTTCCTTTTGAACCTAGCTTTAGATTTTACTTTAAAAAAATTAAACAGGAAAACAGGTTTCTTGTAAAAAAAACTGTAGCAAATATCAACCTGAGACAAAGCTCATTTACTTCGAGTCGAATACGAACATGCTTCGAATAAAACCCCTCATCAACTCGAGTAAACACTCGAGTCCCATTTCCTGGTCAAACCAAAAAAAACACAGCATCCACCAATGAACACCGTGCATATGCACGGTGGCTCTGGCCACTCGTGATCATCGACGATGATCGAAACACATCGTGGAACAACTCAGCAACACCCCACGTTTACCAAATCGAACATCAACTCTCGAAATCAAATTCGAGACTTCGACCCAAACCTGGAAAACATCAGAGCATCATCAATTGAAAACCTGTCAACGCGCCGCTTGCCATATTCTGACCACCTGACGTTCGGCCACTTCGGCCATGCCTTCGTCTTCGTCCAAGCTACCCTCACCAGAAACCTCGCATCACTCGATCCAATACACGAGCCATGGCGATCAATTAATCAAACACAGACAAAAACTAGGGTTCTAAGATGAATTTCACTGCCGCAACTTCCCTGGTGAAATTCATCACCATCCACTATTTTTCCCAACATCATTGATCGTTCCTCCATCACCAAGAAAGTCCACGAGCACACCGATCCACTTGATCACAAGGAAGACTCAAAAATACACTTCCAGTTTAAACCCAAACCCCACCTTCAATTCGAAACTATAAATCCTGATTCTTATGTTAAAAATCATATTTTGTTTGAAGTTTTCGATTAGTAATACTGAATTTATAATTTAAATAGCTTGAGTTTTAATTATACTTGATATACTCAGTTGTTTAACTTTATTTATTCTGTGTACAGATTATAGTTGATGTGACAACGCAATTTTTAGTTTACAAGCTTGTGTTTGGTCCATAAATTATTATTCCTTGATTCTGATAATATTTAGGACTTAGTTTACAAATAAAGATTGTTGTTTCATCATAGAGTAGAGCTCAAATTTTATTTAAGCTAAAAGGATTTTGTATGTTACTCTGGAAAAACCAAACAACTGAGTATATTAAGTATAATTAAAACTCAAGCTATTTAAATTATAAATTCAGTATTACTAATCGAAAACTTCAAACAAAATATGATTTTTAACATAAGAATCAGGATTTATAGTTTGGAATTGAAGGTGGGGTTTGTGTTCAAACTGGAAGTGTATTTTTGAGTCTTCCTTGTGATCAAGTGGATCGGTGTGCTCATGGACTTTCTTGGAGAGGGAGGAACGATCAATGATGTTGGGAAAAGTAGTGGATGGTGATGAATTTTACCAGGGAAGTTGCGGCAGTGAAATTCATCTTAGAACCCTAGTTTTTGTATGTGTTTGGTTAATTGATCGCCATGGCTCGTGTAATGGATCGAGTGATGCGGGGTTTCTGGTGAGGGTAGCTTGGACGAAGACAAAGGCATGGCCGAAGTGGCCGAACGTCAGGTGGCCAGAATATGGCAAGCGACACGTTGACAGGTTTTCAATTGATGATGCTCTGATGTTTTCTAGGTTTGGGTCGAAGTCTCGAATTTGATTTCGAGAGTTGATGTTCGATTTGGTGAACGTGGGGTGTTGCTGAGTTGTTCCACGATGTGTTCCGATCATCGTCGATGATCACGAGTGGCCGGAGCCACCGTGCATATGCACGGTGTTCATTGGTGGATGTTGTGTTTTTTTGGTTTGAGCAGGAAATGGGACTAGAGTGTTTACTCGAGTTGATGAGGGGTTTTACTCGAAGCATGTTCGTATTCAACTCGAAGTAAATGAGCTTTGTCTCACGTTGATATTTGCTACAGTTTTTTTTTTACAGGAAACCTGTTTTCCTGTTTAAATTTTTTAAAGTAAAATCTAAAACTAAGTTCAAAAGAAAAGCAAAGATAAAAAATGAGATTTTAAACCCAAGTTTAATCTGGTTCAGGTTAGTTTTGAATTTTAATTTAAAATAAATAAAGTTTTTATTTATATTGTTTTAACTTCTTTAAAAAGGCTTAAGTAGTTTGGATTTTAAAGTGTAGCTTAAATTGTAAGTGAGGTTTTAATCCGGATTCCACATAAATTTGAATCTTAGATTTGAAATAAAAGAAGATTTTAAATTGTTTTAAAAAGGTTTGAATGATAAAGTAATTTTTTTAAATTTGATTTGAATTCAAAATGAAATTGTGTTTTAAATTCTTTTAATCTTCTATTTTAAGATAAATATTCTTTAACTTGTGAAATAAAAGGGGTTTGGAATTGTTTTAAACTTGTTAAGATTAATTTGATTTCATTTTAAATCTTAAATTTAAAATGAAATTTGAAAGTAAATTTAAATTAAATTGTTTTTAAATACCTTATTAATGATAAATTGATCATTAAATAGAAAAAGGTTTTTATAATTAAAGACTTAAGGACATATAATTATTAAGTTAATTAAATGGATAATTAACGACTTGAATTAATTAACTTAGTAATTAAGAGTTTAAATTGTTTAAATAAGGTATAAGCTAATAAATTTAAGGTAAATAAATTGGTAATTAAGAATCATTAATTAAATAAGGTTTAATTTTTAATTAATGATTAGTAATCAATTAATGAATTAATTAAGGATTAATTAATGAGTTATTGAGATTAATTAAAATGTAATTGATAATAAATATTAGTCAATTACTTTAGGAAAAGTAATTAAGGAATTATAAATAGTTAATGAAGATCATTAACTAAGATTATGAAATAATCAATTAATGGGATTAATTTTAATAATTAATTAAATTATTTATTTAAGATCAGCAATTGTGAATTGTTAAGTATACTCACTAAATGGAAGTAATTAAGGAATTAATTACTCATTGTAATTAATTCAGTTTAATATGAATTGTTTAAGTTAATTAATTAAGTTTAGTTAATTTAAATAATTATTTGATGATGTGATAAGTGTAATTACTTAGGGAAGTAATTAATGATAATTACTATGTAATTAACTGAAGAAGATTTAATGATGAAATAATTGGAGTGTAATTACTTTGTATAATTAATCAGGGGATTAATTTAAAGAAAATTAATTAAGGAGTAATTAATTCATTTGATGGAGTAATTAAGGGTAGTCAGTTACTGAATGGTATTAATCAGGGGTGATTAATAAATGTGGTTTATTTGAGATTAATTACTTAAGGTAATTAATTTTAAAAGGGTAATTAATTAAGATGAATTAGAAATCATTTATAAATATAATTAAATGATGAATGTAAGGGTTGATCAATTAAGATTAATTAACCAATAATAAGTAATTAAAAAATAATTAATTAATGTAACTAAAGATTTAAGTAATTAATTATAGTTAAGTAGTTAGAGGTTAATTTCTGTGTTTAGTTAAGTTTAATTAATTTGTGAAAATAAATTAAATGATAATTGCTTGAATATAATTAAAGTTGATTAATCAAGGGTGATTAATTAAATTGAATAGTTGGACGATGATAAATTAATTGATGGGCAATTGATTAATAGTTATATAAGCAAGATTTGCAATAGTGAAGTTATTAATTTAATTTACTTTAAATTAATCAGAGATGAAGTAATTAATTTAATTCATTTTAAATTAATTATAGCTGATATGATTTCTTATATATGGATTGATGATATTGTTTACCTTGAATGGATTGAGATCTCAAATATGAGATAAATGATGATGTGTGATATGTATGCTTTGATTTAAGTATGATGATAATATGGATTATCTGTTGTGATGATAATATGGATTATCTGTTTATGATGATGTTGATTATCTATTATGATATTGTGAATTATCTATCCGTGTGTATATGGATAATTGGACTGAATTGTTTTAAACTTTAAAACAACTTGGCCTTAAAAGATGGCGTTTGGATTTCGATGAGACCGGGATCGGGTTTCCATATTTGGACATCCGAAAACCACATCGATCCAAATTAAACGTTAGGTCGTAAATTCTCAAGTGAAGATTCAAAGTGCAAGGGTTATCGTCGTTAACTCTGAGGGTGATTCCAAAATGAGTGTAACGAGATAATGTCTTCGGTTTCGTTCGAACCCGGAACGAACTTGTATGGATTGAATGCTTTCAGAACATCATCAGGTGGGCGATGAGCATTCTAAGAGATGTGTTCTCTAAAGGTAATCGCAGCCTCAAGCCTCATCAACCAGGAATGGCCAAAACAGGGGAGGTGCGGCAAGGTTAGGTGGGTCATGCCCAAGCAGGACGAGATTGTCTAGATGTCCCTTTTATTTCGGCTGTGTGGGCAGTTTTGAGCTCCAACTTCCGGGGTTATCTTGTTCGGGACCGTTCAGTAAGGAATGGTTCCGGCCTTATGTTGCAGGGGAGTTAGGGTGGCTCCTCGGTACAGTGATCTAGGCCACGTACTGTGACGGGCGGTACTCCAGTAGCCCTGTCATTGTATGGAATCCAATCTCCAATAAGCGCCGTACGTTTTGATTGTGCCCAACTATGTTGGAATGTGAGATGTAAGCATTTCAGCTATTTCTGTATTTTACTTGAAAACCCTAGACACTATTATAATATCACATAATTTCCTATTAAATGATTTGGTTAGCATAAGGTAAAAACTTACCCGTATTTATATGTGGGAAGTCTTACGTGATACCTTTTGTTTTCAAATGTTTTCAAAGTTAAGCAACTTTAACCTGTTACTCATACCAGACCCATGTCTGACCCGGAGTTTATTTCTGTTTTTCATAAACTCTCGGGTACTCAAATTTTTATGAGTAGCCAAGGGATTCAGGTTAGCTTTTACGAATTCGGGAGGAGCAATGGAGCAGGAGGCTTCGGCATTGTATATATATATAGTATTCCGCTGTGTTAGTATCTCTGTGTTGTATTGTATATTGAATTGTATAACTAGATAGGTGTTTATAACTGTCTAGTATGTGTTGTATTATCTGTGTAACTCTGATGGATATTGTATATTATGTAATACTTATGTGATTGATATATTTTACTCGTTCTGCTGTTGAAATTCTGATGTTGTTTCTTCTTTCTTCTCTATCTTTTCTCTTTTCTATCCCTTTCTCTCTTCAAAATGATACGTCTTTTTGGGGCTAGAAAGTCGGATCGTCACAGATTCGTAGGGCCACCATCACACCGAAACTTCTTCTTGTAGCTGCTACGAAGCATATCAAAGAATTTGGAACCGAATCAAAGGAGATTGATAGAGAAAGTTGTTTCCACTGTTGCAGGGTATTGACCATTTATAGTGGTACTCCCATGTCCCCTATCTCTCTCTCTTCCCTCACTCATACTTACTATCAGTGAATAGTAAGAGAATTTACTGAGACGTTCGAATGGATATCTTAGTGATATACTCATTCTAGGGTATACTTCACCCTATCTCTAATGAGCCATTTAATGTGTTATACTCCTAAGCTAAATTTTTAACCTCCAGCTCTGATACCAAATGTAGTGATCCTGACTCAACCTTCGAAAATCGGCACTGAATACGACACTCGTATTCCAATGCCGTAGATCCAAACGTCGAACCTGGTTCGCCGGAGCTTATAACGCATTAAGTACAACACGGCGGAAGAAATGAAATAATACATTTGATATACGACATTTGATGCAATATGACACAACAGATGACACAATGAATATCAATATACATCAGACATATGATACAAGACAATTGCAGCAGAAAGAAAGGATAACACCAGCAACGGAACAAAATTTCCAAAATAGTCTTCAAGAAAGAACTCCAGCGTCGGTAATCTCCATCTCCAAGGCACCAATCCAGAAATAGCTCGAACTCCCAATAACGATGCACAAAGATAAGCAAGTGCAGTTGTGAACCAAAACTGAACTAGTACCAGATAATCTACTAAATCAAACTATCTGAAAAATCCAACTCTAGACTGCCCGTGTGGAAAAATAGTGGGCACCCAGAGTTTAGGATAGGAACAACAAACTCTAGGTCAGTCGTGGGACTGTTATGAGCAAACAAAACAGTTGGTCCTTAAAGCAAACAAAAGAATTTAAATTTGAAATATGCAATGCTTTTTAGAAAATGAAACTACCATAAGGCCTCCCGCCACACACATAATGCAAACGCAGACTTGGAGGAGATTTCTCCTTATGATAGTCAAATATGCTTAATACGAGAAAAATTCTTTGATATTATTACTAGTGCATAGTGTAGAAAACCATTTCGAAAGTATAATATAAATCCTATCCAGCATAGGTACCATGATATTATGCCTACTATAGCTGCCATTTTAAATGGCAGGTTCTACAATTAAAACCGTACAAGGCGCATATTGTTTTGATTGGATTTCCAACAAATGGTCAGGCTAAGGAACTTCCTATTGTCCATGGGATCGCCTCTGGCGGGACGTCCCGAGAACCTAACCGGATCTCTGCCAATGCAAGATCGGGTTACCTCTGTAACTAGGTAACTACTACTCGAGCATGTCATCCCCCGGTCCTTTGGGATCTTTATCCGAGGCTCCTCTAAACCACAAAGCAATCACAAAGTAATAGATCTGCGGTATCCACGTGAGTAAGTATCTAGGCTCCATACCATGATACCACCCTTTTCTAGAAGGGAATGACACACTCTAAAGGGGGCGACCCTCATGACCTTGCCGCATTTTTTCTATTTTGACATTTTCGGGGTGTGAGTCCTGATGCAGTCTCGTCCATAAAGCTACGCTTTATACAAAAGCCATGCTTTGATCACAAATGATACACAGCAGCACTCAGCACTCAGCACTCAGCATGCCACACTACCAAATTGGGAATATATCACTGGTAAATATCAACTACATAACCTCTGAGCTCGTACGTCTCAGAGAAGGGTGTTAAACTAAGAGAATAAATTCTCCGCCACCAAGTAGAAATGTATTTGACAGAGATCAGTTTAATATCTCAAAGTGTAATGTCAGACACACAACCATACAAGTCTGTCCCGGGTTCGAACAGAACCGAAGGCACTTCCGAAGAAGCCCTTGCAAATTCGGGTATCCACAATCCCGATCGGACTTCCCATCACTTAGGGAATCTCTATACCGTAGCTACTCGGTGTAGAGACAATCGATAGGTTATCCTAACGTTCTCGAAGACACCCGGTCTTCAACACCGGTCTTCAAATGCAATCCATAACGTCGTATCACTATTCGGAATGGGCTATATGACACAAGGTCCTCTCCCGGCTAAACCAAATAGTGAGCGCAATATTTAAAAATATACAGATAAGGGATTTCGGTCAAGTCACAACTTAAAAATCCAAAGCTTTTCTCTCGAATGGTTAACAAATTACCAATTCAAATCTTTTAACAAAAAGATTCGTTTCACAAAGCTCACCCCGTTTCACAAAGATCTATTCATAGACTTCAAAACAATTTCCATTTCAATTGGATTAACTCAATAAATCTTTAAATTAAAGAATTAACTTATAGTTTTCAAACTATTTCCAATGATTTATTCATAACTTGGAAGATCATTTTTGTTTTAGACTTGAAATCCTTTTTGCACAAATTAGAAGTTCATTTCTTATGTGAAAGCTTTTATTATTTGAAACAAATAGTTTTCGTTTTAGAAAAATCCGATTTCATTTATACAAGTTAAATCTTTGGGTTAAATTTAAAGTCCCAAAACAACACTTTAAAGATGGTTTAAAACCCATATAAACCCATTTGTAAGTTGAATAACTTTTTTAAACCCTAGTTTCCAAATCATAGAATTCAGTTTGAAAAATGGAATTCAAATTATTTAAATTTCAAAACTTAATAAAGTTATTCAAAATAACTTTTATTTTTGAAATTCATTTTCAAAAGCTTTCAATTCAAATTCCAAAACTATTTTGGATTCAAAATTCAATCTTTAAAACTATTTCAAAAATCTGTGAGTTAACCCATTTCCACGTGCAATCCATATTTGTGTGTGTATAAGTGTGGTCCAGGGGTTTTACAAAATAGAAGTGCAACATCATCAATCAGTGCATATTCAATCATATCAATCCCGATAAGCGATAAAATCCATAACGCTTATCTCCATTCACAGATTCACAGATAAAGTAAATTTATCAATCACAAAGATTCGCCATTACGATTCGATGTGGGTTTCGGATAACCAAATGGAATCCGACTCCCTGTCGCATCGAAATTCAAATGTTGATTTACGGGTCAAGGGGTTGTCATATTCATACAACGGTATTTTCATCACAATATAGCTCAGTACAAAGCATCACATGGCATCACATCACATATCAAATATATCAATCCATCACACATAAGTAAAGTTAATTAATCATTTGATTTATTTAAATCAGATAATTTCTTATGAATAAATTACTAATTCCGGTTAATTAATCATTTAATTTATCACAAATCATTTAATTAATTACCCTTTAATTATTCATTAATTAACCTTAATTAATAAGTTAATTAATCCTTTAACTATTAATTAATCAACCTTGATTAATAAATTAATTAACCTTTAAATAATTAACCTTAATTATTAATCCTTAATTAATTACCATTTAATTAATTAATCTTAATTAATTACAATAGGTGATTATCCCTAATCACTTTCATTAAATAAATCTTAAATTTATTTAATTATCCTTAATTATTAATTAATTAAATCTTGATCACCTTCATCAATAAATTATAAATTAATCCTTAATTATAACTTAATCAATCTTAATTTATAAATTTATTTAACCCTTAATAATTGATTCTCAATTAAGCAATCTTCTACACTTAATTAATTACACAAATTAATTTATCTAAATTCAGTGACCTAGATTTCTTATCTTAGTTAATTAAGTAAATATACTTCAATTACTTTTGTTAATAAGAACTTGCTTAAATTAAGACAATTACATTAATCCTTATTTATCATTTGAATTTAACTTAAAAGCTTGAAGATTGGTTTATACAAAATCATTATCCTTTAATTATTAAAGTTAAATATCTATTGCTTAAACCATATTTAAAATTCCAACAATTATATTTTAGTCCAATACATTTATGAACTAATTTCAAGATTAGTTTAATGTAAAATTTATACATGCCAAAACTATTTTTAAAATAAAAGTTAAACTTGAAATCCATACCTTTTTAAAAAAAAAAACTTAAATACGTTTAGAGCGTCATTCTCTAAATTCAAACATTTCACACTGTTATCCCACTTTTTGGTCAAAGCTGGAATATCAACAAATTGGTAAGGAATGATGGATATCAGGATTGGAGATCGATTGGAAACAAGGTTGCAATCGATGTCGTTAAAATTTGGCCGAGCTCTGATGCATTTCGCAACGATCAACATATGGTGGTTCGAATCGATACATTTCGTATTGATCATCAAGTAAGTATTTCGAATCGGTACCGTTCGTATTGATTGGCACAGGTTTGACTCGATCACGTTCGCATCGATCGGGAGATGGTGTTTCGAATCGATAGTGTTCGTATCGATCAAAGGCAGAGCATAGTGGTGGACCACGAATCGGTATTGTTCGTATCGATCAGCATGGACACGACTCAATGATTTCGTATCGATCTGATAGGAAGGCTAGATGGATTTCGACTCGATGGCAACACACCCAGATTGGTAGGAAAGCATGCGGAGGTTTGTTCAAATCGATACATTTCGTATCGATCAGGATGGGGACAGGTGGTACATTTCGAGTCCATGATCTTGTATCGATCACCGGAGCTCAGTTCGACTCCATCGGGTAAAATCTCGCTCGTATCCATCAGGTAAGGCTTCGTTCGTATCCATCATTGAGTTTAGTTTCGTACCCATCTATTGGCCTTTCATTCGTATCGATCAAATTCACCATTTCGTATCGATCGGTTCATAGATCGATACATAATACACTCCTGCAATCTATACGAGAGAACGCGATGCAAACAATTGAGCACAAACGTTCTGGAGAAGTGATGGACATGTACAAGCGTGAAGCGCGGATACGTGCAACGAATCCAGGGAAGAAGCATTCAACTCGGCGCACGAAGTGGATCAACCCAGTCAACACGCCACAGAGATCGGATCGATCCATAAGATTAGCGCCACGTCATTGCACGCGCGTGCTTCTGATCGAGTCGAACAGGATGGATTCGAACCAGTGGATACGAATGCAACAACACTCGTGAAAATTCAATTCGTATCGATCATATCTCCCAAACTGCTGATTCAAATGCAACGAAATTTTCACAGCAACTTGAATACAAGGTAAAGAACAATCCTGCCAAGTTTCATCTCGATTGGATCATTTTTTGATGGATATGAAATGGATTCGTATCGATCGCAGATCGAGTCGAAATTTGATGGGGTCGGTCACGTGGGCCCACTCACGTGCCAGAAGAAGTCTCCCAAAATTTTAGCTCGGTCTCAGCCTCCAACGCCTATAAATAGCCTCCTGAAGCCTACAGAAAAGGGGATCTTTTGGCCATTCAACGCCCAGACTCTGCCGGATTCATTTCTACACTTCAATACAACTATTGTACTCGAAATTCATCATTACTACTATTGTAATCATCTATAACCAGCAAGGATAATCATTAAAAGATAAAACTTCGGAGTGGATGTAGGCCGGAGATAGCCGAACCATTATAAATCGTGTGTCTCTATTCATTATTTCTGGATTATTGCTTGCTGTTTGCTGTGATCTATGATTTGTGTTTGGAATATTTCTGATTTATATTTGTACTTTGGTGCTTTCACGGTATTTGGGGTTTGTGACCAATTTTGGTGCAAACACTTTTGTGCTTTCACTGAGAAGGACTAGCACCTGCTACATCGGATTGAAGTTTGGATTGGAAAAGAGTGAAGAGTTTAGATTTGAAAGACAATGACTCGTCATACAAGCAGGAGACAAAAAGCTGAGAGAAGCCAACAAGAAGGAAGTCAAGAAGAATCCTCGGGAGATGGGAAGGACAAGCTTCGATCTACATAACCAGGGATGAAATAGAGGCTATGGCCAATTCATTGCAGGAGAGATTGTTAAAAAGCCAACAGGAAATGATGCAGAATTTCTTTGAACAGATGAGAGCTGCAGGAACGCAGAACCTTGGAACAACTACGGCGGCTACAAGTGCAGGACAAGGAACTAGGGTCGCGGAACCCGATGGAGGACGGAATGCAGAACTAGATGGAAATCAACGAAGGCTTGGGGGCAGACCCGCAGGATCTGATATTGGAAGGCCCTTGGATGAAGCTCAGCAGGATAGAGCGAGTGCTAACATCAATGAACCGCATGAGGAGTATGTACCGGAATTCCCTCGGGAACATGGGGGGCAACCCTTGACAAACAATGCTGGATTAGTGGAAGTCATTAGGAAAACTATGCGTGGAGTTTTGACTAATAGAGATTTGAAAGGAGTGAACAGGAGTCCGTTTACTTAGGAAATTAGGATAGCTCAGAATCCACCTAAGTTCAAGCTACCTAGCGTGGAAGTATACGATGGCAAGACTGACCCGACCGATCACTTGATGAGATACACTAGAATATGGAAGTGCTGGGGGCATCAGAGGAAGTGATGGCCCAATGTTTTCCTTTATACTTGACGGACTCGGCTGCCATATGGTTTAGGCAGCTGGAAGAAGGATCTATCAAAACCTGAAGGGAATCGATGGATAGGTTTTTGGGGCAGTTTCGGGTTCATATCAAGAGACCAAAGAACGTAATGACATTAACGTCGGTAAATCAAAGGACGGATGAATCACTCAGAGCTTTTCTAACTCGATTCAATGCGGCGGTTACTTCGGTGGATCGGCCAGATCCATTGATGGTTTTGATGGCGGCGGTATCGGGAGTCAAAGATGACTCAGATTTTAAGGTATCTTTAATACGAGACCCACCACTGGATCTTTGGGAATTCTTCCACAAAGCCGAAAGATTCCTTTGGCAAGAAAACGCTCGTATGGATTTAAAGTTAAAGAGGGTGAATGCGACTGAGTGTGGAGGACCATCCAACGGAGGCTCGGATAAGGATAAAGGAAAGAGAAAGCTGGATGACGATCCAGGAAAAGCCAGAAAGTGATGGAAGGATCCAAAGTTTTCCACATACACAGGATTAAACGAGACACCAGAGCGGATATACATGGAAACTCGGAATCGCCTTCCTTACCGAAGGCCGGCTAGGAGAGAGCCTTCTGAGCGGGAAAGGGCATTAGGGAGGCATTGCCTCTTTCATGATTTAGATGGGCACGACACCAACAGCTGCGGCATTTAAAGGATATAATCGAGGAGCGTGTAAGGAATGGACTGTTGCGACAATATGTCGGAACTCGGAATGCAGCGGCGGAGCAGGAGCAACCACCGCCTACCTTAAGCCATGATGGTGGGAGGTCCAGGAACGATAGTCGATTGGTTATCAATTGATCGGGATAGTATGAAATAAGTAACAAGATGCTGGCAAACGGAAAAGTCATTTACACATGTATGGGGACGAAGATAGCCCCTAGGCATGCTCTGAATGATGAGAAACCGCGATGCTATAGTTTGTGAAATTTGTCTTTTGCTTTCGGATTGGACACTGCTTTTTCTGGTTTGGTTTTGAAGTTTGGATTGAACTCTTGGTTTTTGTTTGCTTTCTGATTTGGATTTTCGTTTGGATGATTGTTTTCTGTTTTGGATGTTGATTTGGATTTCTGATTTTTCTGGTTTGATTTGGATTGGATTTTGATTGGATTTTTATCTGGTTTTTGGTAAACGGTCGTCGGGTATGGATAATACCTGGCAAGGGGTAAGTCTCTTTGCCCGCATGTGGCAAGTTGGCTTATTCAGGTCACTGAGTATGGACTATGCTCAGCAAGGGTCCGGAGTGACCAGGATTCGGCCTAGGACTTAGGCCCCATATTATCGATTATTGTTTTAGGTCGTTGAGTATGGACTATGCTCAACAAGGGTCCGGAGAGACCAGGATTCAGCTTAGGACTTAAGCCATGGCATTGTACAACGTCCAGGGACACTGGACCACGGTCGTCAAGTGTGGATTGCGCTTGGCAAGAACCCAGAGAGGTTAGCTCAACGTCCAGGGACACTGGACCACGGTCGTCGGGTGTGAATTACGCTTGGCAAGAGCCCGAAGAGGTTATGGATTTGGATATCGACCCGGAGAGGTCCTGGATTCGGTTATTAGCTATTGGATAAGGATGGATTAGGACTCGGTTGTCGAGTTCGGATGGATAAGGAATTGGCCAAGGTTTTGGTTATTGGATTTGGAATTGGGCATCGACTCGGAGCAGTCGAGGATGATGTACTCTGATGATATGGCTATGAACTTCGGATATCAGATTCGGAATTATTCAAAACACGCCTTCTTATCACAAGGCATGTTTTGGGAGGCAAAATGTTATCCCACTTTTTGGTCAAAGCTGGAATATCAACAAATTGGCAAGGAATGATGGATATCAGGATTGGAGATCGATTGCAAAAACAAGGTTGCAATCGATGTCGTTAAAATTTGGCCGAGCTCCGATCAGGAAGGAATCGATTAGAGATGATGATGTGGACTAAGAAAGGCTATGTTTCAAGTTTCAGATCAATCGGAGGTCGTATGCATAAGATATGGATTGATTAAGGTGCGCAAGGCACGGTTCGTATCGATGCATTTCGCATCGATCAGCATATGGTGGTTCGAATCGATACATTTCGTATCGATCATCAAGTAAGTATTTCGAATCGGTACCGTTCGTATCGATTGGCACAGGTTTGACTCGATCACGTTCGCATCGATCGGCAGATGGTGTTTCGAATCGATAGTGTTCGTATCGATCAAAGGCAAAGCATAGTGGTGGGCCTCGAATCGGTATTGTTCGTATCGATCATCATGGACACGACTCAATGATTTCGTATCGAGCCGATAGGAAGGCTAGATGGATTTCGACTCGATGGCAACACACCCAGATTGGTAGGCAAGCATGCGGAGGTTTGTTCAAATCGATACATTTCGTATCGATCAGGATGGGGACAGGTGGTACATTTCGAGTCCATGATCTCGTATCGATCACCGGAGCTCAGTTCGACTCCATCAGGTAAAATCTCGCTCGTATCCATCAGGTAAGGCTTTGTTCGTATCCATCATTGAGTTTAGTCTCGTACCCATCTGTTGGCCTTTCATTCGTATCGATCAAATTCACCATTTCGTATCAATCGGTTCATAGATCGATACGTAATACACTCCTGCAATCGATACGAGAGAACATGCGATGCAAACAGTTGAGTACAAACATTCTGGAGAAGTGATGGACATGTACAAGCGTGAAGCATGGATACGTGCAACGAATCCAAGGAAGAAGCGTTTAACTCGACGCACAAAGTGGATCAACCCAGTCAACACGCCACAGAGATCGGATCGATCCAGAAGATTAGCGCCACGTCATTGCGCGCGCATGCTTTTGATTGAGTTGAACAGGATGGATTCGAACCAGTGGATACGAACGCAACAACACTCGCGAAAATGCAATTCTTATCGATCATATCTCCCAAACCGTCGATCCAAATGCAATGAAATTTTCACAGCAACTTGCATACAAGGTAAAGAACAATCCTGCCAAGTTTCATCTCGATTGGATCATTTTTTGATGGATACGAAATGGATTCGTATCGATCGCAGATCGAGTCGGAATTTGGTGGGGTCGGTCGCGTGGGCCCACTCACGTGCCAGAAGAAGTCTCCTAAAATTTTAGCTCGATCTCAGCCTCCAATGCCTATAAATAGCCTCCTGAAGCCTACAGAAAAGGGGATCTTTTGGCCATTCAACGCCCAGACTCTGCCGAATTCATTTCTACACTTCAGTACAACTATTGTACTCGAAATTCATCATTGCTACTGCTGTAATCATTTTTAACCAGCAAGGATAATCAATAAAAGATATAACTTTGGAGTGGACGTAGGCCGGAGAAAGCCGAACCACTATAAATCTTGTGTCTTTATTCATTATTTCTGGATTATTGCTTGCTGTTTGCTGTGATCCATGATTTGTGTTTGGAATATTGCTGATTTATATTTATACTTTGGTGCTTTCATGGTATTTGGGGTTTGTGACCAATTTTGGTGCAAACACACACATCTTTTGAAACTAGTTTAAATGTCGTTTAAAATTCAGCTTAGCTTCAAAGTTTGGAATTCATTTTACAGTTTCAAATTTGGACAGGATTTAAATCTTGGAAACAAAACGACCAAACCAATACAGCAAAACTAGAGACAACACATGCGACAACCCGATGTTCTCTTCGAGCCAACACGCGGTTTCACGAGCATCGCTTCGAATCAGCTCCTTCTTCCTCCTCGAGCTCGCTGAACATAACAATGCATATGCCAAAGTGATACATGCACGTGCACGAGTCACCGCCGCCGCTTCGTCCCTTGCCTCCACCATCCATGAGTTGCCGACGATCCGTTAATATGTTCTGACCACCCAAGTTGCCTTAACCATGTCGAATTCAAAATTGAACATTATCGAACCATTGCTTCTTCCTAGATCTAAATCCAATCAACAAACCATCCCCCTTGCCGTCGATTCAAACCACCATCGGCCATGCCCTTTTGCCCAGAGCCTCGTCACGATCCAACGTCTCACTATCCCTGGGTCCGATCGACCCAATTGCATTGGCGATAACACAGCGACCTTGCCATTATCATCGATCAAAACAAACATTTAAACCCTAATTCATCCTCGATCCATCACTTCAATCAACTAAAAAAATATCTGAATATTTTTCCAACAATCCACAATACTTAAGCTATCCTCAACGTAAGCTTCGAAACTTATCATCTCTCCGTTCATCAAATATTGATAAAAGTACCAATTTTAATAAATTCGACAATTCCCATTATATACGAACTTAAAAATCTGGAAACCATCGCCTAAATTCATCATTTTACAATACAATCTAGTTTATGAATTCCAAATTGAAAATTAAAATGATTGAATTTTATCATTTGCAAAGGTGTTTCCCGTATATTCTAAGTTCCCAGTTAATTACTTAATAAAACTTCTTGAAATTATTTTTAAAATTTAAGTCAAGTAATTATCAATATTTTTCTCTTAAAGTTCATTACCTAAATTCCTTTTTATTCTTAGATATAAAAAATTTCTTGAATTTAGTTAACCTGTTTCTAAACAAAGGAATATCCAGACATATACAAGCATGAACAAATACTTGCAAATACATTCGTATACATGCAGAACACATTTACCAATATTCAATCATAAATCATCACATCAATTCAGAGATTGGATCAAGAATAAGTTTGCTCACCTAAGATTTTCAAAGAACAATTTGAGCTTGGAACAGATTTCCAAAATCTGAAATTTGAATTTGGTCTTCGGTTTTGATTTGTTGAATCAGGAATTTATGATCTGAGTTGAGCTCAATACTTGATCTGGAATTAAGTTGAGTCTACATTTGATTCTTGTTCCCAGGTTTTCAACTTGCTTCAGATTTTGAACTACACCAACTTGTTGATTGGGATGTACTTGAACCTGATCTGTTCGTTTTCAGATTGAAGGTGTTCCAGATTTTGATTTGATCTCTAATTTGAATTTTTATTTTACTTTAGCTTGATCAGGTTTTAGATTTTTGAATAGAGGCAGTTTTGTTTGAGATCTTTGGTTTTCAGATATGAACATGAAGATGAGAGAAAATGTTGAGAGAAGAATATGAGGAGCTTAAGGAAAAAAGCCTGGTTATATTCTCTTTTCTTTTTCTATGGTGTTGAGATTTGAAATACTAGATCTTTGATTACTGACTTTTTCAGATTTGCTGAGATAGTTAATAATTTTATATGGGGAACTGAAAAGTTTCTATAATTTTAAATTTCGTTTTTTATTCAATTAAATATAGTGAATGCCATTTGTTAAAAAATCATCATGATATTCCCATGTAATTGTTTACTTCTTTACTTCCTTATGTATATGTTTACATTAAAAAATTTCAAAGACAAAAGAATGTTTATAAAAAAAATTATATCATATTTACTTTATAAATGAATGTACCTTTTATTTCATTAGCATATATATATATATATATATATATATATATATATATATATATATATATGCAATGTTAAAAAAAGAATTGCTTTAACCAAAAATTTACACTATATAAGTTACACCTTAATAATTTTAAATGCCACTTATTTTAAAACATTTATTTTAAATTTAATTTCAAATTCCAATTCACTTGAATAAAAATTCATTTATGCCTATTATTTCTACTTATACCAATTTAAAGAAAGAAATGATTTTTAAAAACTAATTCTATTAATAAGTGAATTTTTTTTCTTTTCAAAAGAAAGTATGTATTATATATATATATATAATTTGAATTCAACTGATTTCTTAAAATATTTATTATTTCAAGATATTAAACTCAAAATAAATTGGAATTTATTTATTTATAGTTTATTACTCATTTTATTTGTTTGAGATTTTTTTTCCAATTATATTCTCAAATTAAATTTCAAAAGTTTAAAATATATTATAAATTTATATTGACAAATTTTAGGATGTTACTTTTTATTTATAAGATTTTAAATATACAAATTCAAAATCCCAATTAAATTTTAAAATCAATGTCCAAATAAATAAATATTCTATTTAATTTGAAGAAATTCAAATTAATTTACAATTTTATTCAAAATTTATTTTAATTATCAATTTAAATTAAATTAAAAATTGGGATCGTTACAATAACCATGTTAGAGAATATCTCAAAACTTAGTCTCAGATAGTATGTAGTCAAATCCACAAATCAAAAGTGCATATAATAGTCTGATAAATACTAATTACAATAAATAGTACATTGAGAGTAATAGGAAATAAGAAGCAATTCTGACGCCAATCCTGCCTCCTCGCTTACTAATGCTGGGCCCATCACCTACTGCCCTTTCCTCCTTTGATAGGGAAAAAGATAGGAAATGGGTGGGTTAGACAAAAGTCTGGTGAATGAGTACACTATTAATATATGATGGTCACATGTAGTTAATTTTTGCTAATACTTTATATGACCTAGGATGTGGTACAAGTTTTTATGAGTTACTTGTTTTTTACCTATGGGGTTTAGCTTAATACACACCACACTAACTACTTGAGCAGGCTCATACTATGGGTTGAACAACCGGTCGAACCTCAAGGCAACTAATTATCAACTAAAAACTATTGGAACTACTCCATATAGGATTACGATACCATTTCCCACATTATGACTACACACAACTATTGCAACATAGGTTTCCCTACAATTTCCACCATAGAACTAAGTTTCCAAAAACTATGACTACACTTACTCTAGTTAAGCATGAAGGTGGTGCTTGCAATGCCAACTCACCAAAGTGTATCATCGTCTGCATCTATGTCCACCTCTCAATGGTAATGTAACGCCACTTATTGCACACGTTGGGATCCAACAATAGCACAACATCACATCGCATCATCCACCAATACCAAGGAACTCCCATTATGCTGGGACAGACACTTCATCGGGCATCATCATCAGTGTTGCACATCTATTGTAGAACTTCATATGAGTGCAATATGCAATAAAATCACCCCTAGTCGAATATCGACCCATATTGGATAAATAGCATTTACCCAATCTCACAGCATCCTAGTTTTGCTACATAGGGGACTAGCTTCCCTAATCCTAAGTTTTTATTTGTCTTAACTCATGTTCAAGTTCATTCACACAATATTCAATCTCAATTTATAGTAACCATTTTTAACCTACGGTTAGAACTACATCAACAGGTTATGCTAAAATTTTAATTTAAGATTTATGTTGATAGGTCAAGGTTAGAAAAGAGAAATCATATTCATATAATATTAATTAAATTATAGATTTAATTAAACATTGTTTCCAATTTGATTTCTAATAGCCTAGATTAAATAGGACAAACTAAAATTAACTGTATGTAATCATCTTATAAAAATGAATCCACTCACTTTAGACCCAAGCTCTTTCCTTCGAATCATGTCAGGAAATATCTTCCCAGTTTGTTAGTTCTTTACTTGATTTGACCTTCTTAGTCTATCTACTTTTATATTTATTTTAATTTAAAGAATTTGTGAGTTAAGAGTGAAGAGGGTTTTGGATTTCAAAGAATCAGAATCTGTACGTACCCACTAATTTATCATGAATTAGGGTTTTTCATTAACATTCTATATGTAGGAAGTCAAACTAATAAGGATCGTTGATCTACTAGTGAGAATATTTATTTAATCTTGTGCACTAAAAATATACTTAGCTGCTAACGAAAAATATATCGCCCGTTGGCTTCTTAAAATCTTCGTCTTGAGACATCAACCGGTTGACCACTATACTTGAATGCGGTCGATCGCTAGTGGTCAACCGGTCCCCATATGGTTGTTGATTGGTGGAGCTACTTAAATTAATATGATTTTCTTTCCTTAGTTGTTTATTTAATTATTTTCATTCTTGAAATTTATAACATTCATTACTTCTTTATACTACCTTCGATTTCAGCAGGTTATATATGAAAATCATCTAGAAAATCTCTATGAACGTAATGGTACAAGTTTCTTACCAAATTCGGATTTTTGTGAAAATTACATTTTTTTTCTTTATTATATTTAATTTTAATTATTTTATTAAATCTTTGCTTAAGTTTTCAGGATGTTGATTCAAATTTTATTATTGATATTGTTAGAGCTAGAGTCTTTAGTGAGAAATGGATTAAGTGGATTGTCAATATTTTTTCGATCAGAACGCAGGTATTATTGTTAATAGGGATGTTGGCAAAGTAATTAGCTCTAAAAGGGGTTTAAGTTATGGTGATCGGTTATCACCACTATTATTTGACTTAGCTGCTAATGTCTTTATGCAAAATTTGAAGGTTAGTAGTAATAACGGGATCCTTAATAGTTTTGGAAGTTACTTCATCATGGGAGGTATTAATTCATTGCATTTTGCTGATGACACTATAATTTTTAGTAACCCCGATTGCAAGTACATAGCTTCTCTTAAGTTCATTCCATATGCATTTGAAAGTTTATTTGGACTTCAAATTAATTCTTATATGAGCACCGGTTTGGTCATTGGGTGCTCTGATAGGGTTACTAATGAGATAGTTGAAATGCTTAACATCGAGGTGAGTTATTTTCCTTTAAATTACTTAGGGTTATATATTAGACCTGGAAAATTACATAGATAAGATTGTTTCCACTTATAAATAAGTTTGATAGTAAGCTTGCTAGGTGGAAAGGTTGCTCATTATCTAAAGCAGGGAGATTGGTACTGGTAAATGTCGTGCTTTCGGCTTTGCCTCTAAATTAGTTTTCCTTTTATAAATATCCCATGTGGGTTTTCAAAAAAATTGATGTTGTAAGGATGATTTTTTTGGACTGCAAAAAACTAGTGTGCTAAGCTGTATGATAGCTTGGGACGAATTATGTAAATCGACTAAGCATGATAGTCTACGTGTTATGAATTTGATTGAGATAAATTTTTCTCTATTTTATAAGCGGTTATGGGATATGGTGAGTAATAAGAATGCATTATGGAAGTAGTGGATATTAAATGCCAATTATGATGGAGTCTTTTCTTAGCATGCTGATACTAAAAATTGTTCAAAGTTTTGGAGTGACATTATAAGCAATGTGCATATGTTCAAACTTGGAACAAATATTATAGTGAACAGTAGTGGTAATACTGCTTTCTGACTTGATAATTGGTTATTACTGATTCCACTTGTTATAGAATTTAGCTTATTATTTGATTTGGTAAGTGAGAACAAGTGTTTAATGGAAGATATGTAGGAATGCAGGCAGAGGGTTTTCAAGTGGAAATTATCGTTTAGTAGAACTATAAAAGGAAGAGCACTCAGTCAGTTGTTGAAGCTCATTGCATTGTTAGAATATAAAGAGCTAAATAGTATGAATGATGTAGGGGAATGTTACTTGTATAGTAAACATAAATTTGGGGTGAACAGGCTATATAAGCATTTAAACTTATATGAAAGAATATTTATTAGATTTGATTATATGTGGAGTGTTAAAAAGGTTCCTATGATGGTGAAAATCCACATGTGGGTTTTAATGCATGGTAAGATTAATACTATGAGCATGCCAAAATTTAAGAAGATGAACATTAGTGAGAAATGTTTGTGTTGTGGAGGAGAGGTGGAAAATTATGTTTGCTTATTTTATGAATGTGGTGTTGCTTTCTATGTTTGGACTAAGTGTTTGGTTTAGCTAAATATTGATTTAGAATTGAGCAGTTTTATTAGTGACGAATTTGATTTCTAGTCATTACTTTCATCAGCTCATAAACAAAGAAATTCTAATAAAAAAATTTCCTGGTTTTTCTTATTGTTGGATAACGTGGAACGAAAGAAATCCTAGATTTTTTAAAGGAATTGCTAGGAACTCTAATGTAATATTATTTCAAATAATTAAGTTTGTACATGTGTGGGCAGGTATGGATAGGTGAAAGCTTGTTGACATGGTGGACGATAGCACTGGAGCTAAAGTTCGAAAGAAGGGCAGAGGCAGTAACTAAAAAATAAGAAGTTCTCCTATCATTTCTTTGTTTGACGCTTTCTATATATGTACTTGTGTAAAAATGTGTGCTTGGTATGGAATATTATGCTGTTTATTTTTTTGTTCTTAGTATGATATTTTGGATTTCTTAACTCCTAATGAGCCAGTCCGGGTCATATGTTGTTGTTGGTCATTTGTTGCTCCTATATGAACAAATCGAGATGTTATGTTGCTCCTACATGAGCTTTATTGTATCTTTTGTTTTTGTTTGTAGTTAGTTGTAAATTTTTATTCTAGTTGTAAATATGGAATGGAAAGCTCAGAGGTTTTTAAGTGTTTCCACTACTATTTCTACCAAAAAGATAAGTATATAATAGAAGGAACAACGCCTTTTATTTCGAATGATATTTTAATATAGAGTTAATAATTATAGTAAAATACAAAATTTCTCTTAGGGCATACCTCTAAATTTATCTAAAAGAATGCAGAACTACTAAAGAAGCTTGAAAAAGAGATAGGGACACAAAGGGAGATGACAAGGAGGCACGAGAAAGAGATGGCTGAGCAGAGGAAACAAGACGAAGCCTTAATATTTAGACAGTAATTTGAAAATGTGCTACTGTCACCACCACCGCCATAGTTGTTTGTATGGACATGCTCATGTGTGATTTGTATATTTATGATGTTGTTTATTGTATGGACATGATGTTCTATAAGGACATGTATGTGTTGTTTTTATAGAACATTTATGGTGTTGTTTTACTTTTTTCTATGATTTTTTTATTTTTTTGGTTTAACGTACATTTGGATATGATATTGCATTAGTGTGGTGTTATATTTTTTTGTGGCATTGTCAAAATGGTCTATTTTGTGCCATGGATGAGGGGTAGTAAACCAGTAGAAATGCTAAAAAATTATTTCACCAAGTCGTCAATAAAGCAACGATAAGTTATTGGAAAATCCAAAAATTACATTTTTGTTAAGCCGACCATAAGTCATCGAAAAAGGTGTCCTTGGAAAATTACTGAAAACGAAGTCATGATCAAGCTTCCATATGGTCCGTACACTTTTTTTCGATAATAAAGTTAAAGTTATGCTCTAAGGGAAATTATGTAACTGAGATATACTTGATAACCAATCTTATTCGAAATAAAAGGTGTTTGCTTTCTAGTATATACTTGATGTAATGCACTGTATTAATTAATTAATTAATTAAAAGTATATTTAATAGAAATACATAAATGATATGCTTTGTGATAGTGGTTACAGTGTGTTGTAATCATAAATGATTTATCACGATAAAATAAACATACCATTTTAAATATTTCTAGTCAAGATGAATCGAAACTAGATATCAATATGTCCATTAAGGCTGGGATATATAATGCTTTCCAAAGATTGGGCAGTAGTACATACTAATGACTATGGGAGCACCTAAGGGTTACATATAGTTATTGAAATATTATAGAATGACCCACTTAAGAGGTTTATGTTGGTTAATGTAACTAAGGTCAAAAAAAGAATCCTGAAGTGATGATATTGCACTAACTTTCAACTTAAGAATACTATTGAACTTAAATGTGGAAACTCAACTTCAATTATAGTTAACTCGTGGCACTATGTCCATTGAATTGATTAGGTCTGAGTTGAAGCATTGAAAGTAAAATATACATGCAATAGAGGATTCGTTTCCCTACTTATATGAGGTTAGTATCGTGATCAACTATAGTGAACTCAAAGTCAAAATCTCTAGTCAAAGTTGTCATAATAAAAGTTATTATTGAACCAAGGACTTTATCTTTGGACTTACAAAGTTGAATGTGGACGATGCTGGAATTTTGACTAAATTCAAATTCTATAAGTCCTAATGTGATGTAGTTTTGATGAAAAGAATTGGTATAAAAAATCGTTGCTATTAGGGACCGCTAATAATAAGTAAAATTGGAATTTATCGAAAGATGCATAAATAATAAATTCAGTCAAAATGTTACACCACCAGCTAAAATGACGTGTAAACGTTAATATTTAAATTGTTCAATGTTAATTGATGACTATATTTACACCTTTCAGTCATACGACCGACATGATGAATATTATGAATGAACCGCACGATTTACTTAATTTTTAGTAGTTTAAAATTAATTAATATTTTTGAAATATAAATTATTAAATTTTATTTAATTTGTTTGAATTCCATTAGTATTTAATAAAGTGTATATATAAAAAATTTAAACGCGCCTACCGATACACCATATCAGTAGAATATTCAATTCGATTTAAGCAAAATAAATACTAAAATGGGCTTTAAATATATTAAATTAGTAAATATTTTTGGAATATTAATTTTAAAATTTCTTATTTGGTTTGTCTGATTAACATTAGCATTTAATAATATGCGTATATAAAAGTTATAAACGCATATATCGGTATATGATATCGGCAAGAAATTTGAATAGATTTAATACTAAATGGAATTTGGAAATTTTTGGACCTAAATCTCAAAAATGATGGCCTTCCATAACATAGAGAGGGGATGGACGATGGAATTTGAAATAAAAGGGCAATCTTAATTAAAGGAGAGAAAATGACCATATCTTAGTTTCACATTCATTTCCTCCTTTAATTAGATATTTCTCTATCATTTTCTTTCTCTCTCCATACAAAAACATCAAGGGACAAATTCTAATGGTGGCTAGATCTTCCAAATTCCAAAAATTAATCAAGCAAAATTAAGTAAAAATAGGCAGTTGTCTCTTGATTGCTGCAGATATAGAGATTGATTTATTGGATCTAACGTTTATTCTATCATTCAAAGTGTTTCTCCTAGCCTAATCCTAGGGTAATTGTATATTTTGCTTATATGTCTTTTAATTTTGTTTACATCCCTCTAATTCCCTATTTCTCCTGGATATTCATATATTTGAATTTGGATTATAAAGTAAATATCTTATCCCCACTCTTAAATCAACTATATAGCTTATCATATTGATTTAATTAAAAAAACTATGTTATTCTCTTTCTTATTTGTTTGTTATGAACAGTAATAATTTTATTCATCTATGTTCTTATATTTATTTATCTTGTATGTTTAACCTAGATCTGAACCTTTTTATCACATATTTTATATTCCAAAATCATTTGATTTTATTAATTTTTAAATAAAAAACAAACTATTTTTTGGAACAATCTTGTTAATAAGTCAGTTTTCATATTACAAGATTTAGATTTGAATGTTTACATATAAATTACTATATGAATATTTTGAAATAACTCCATTCATTAATTATGGTTGACAACATAATATGATAACTTAATTGTCTTACATTTAAATTATTCTAAATCAAATTTTGGAAATTAAAACAAAAGTGGAAACATTAATTTAGTGATTTATTTCTTATTTTACAATTGTATGTAGACTAGTAATAGATCTTTGTTTAAAAGGTAAACATTCTAATTCACAAACTATTTAAATACAATTTTTGTTTTGTTTTATTTCAAAAATTATTTTGGTTTGTATGTGAATACATATATGTACGTATGTGTATTTCATAATATTTATGTGTGTGTATGCATTTTAACTTAAAGTTTCAAAAGTGGTTTTATACAAAATATAGTAGTAACTTTTTGTAACGACCCTAAATTTAAATTAGTCAAATTAATTAATTAAAATGTCTGGGCAGCCTAAATAGAGATGTAAGGGGAAATGAATTAATGAAAAAGTGGGTATGAGAGCCTATGGACAAATTATATAGGACAATAGACATTACTTCACTCTATATATTCATTTCATCCTACGTAAAATAAAATAAAAGCTAGAGAGAAATTTTGATGGTTGTGGCTTAAAGAGGGAAAATTGAGAAAAGATAAGGAAAATGGAAGCTAAAGGGGACTAAGAAGACTAAAGCTAGACATCTTAAAGACCTAAATAACCTATCTACACCGATCTCTATACATGATTTCGGTCTAAATTTGTATGTTTTCAAGTATAACGGGGTTCATATGAAATTTTATTAATAAATATAAAGGTTTAATGAACGTTTTGGGGAACAATTGATAAACATGAGATGTTTAGACATGTTTCCCCTACTTTAATGATTTCAAAAGTTAATGGAAATTTTATATCATGTTTTAATCATTGTTTTAGAGATGGGTTTTTGAGTTGAGAATTTTTTTAAGCTTATACGATTTTACACAGTTTATTGAGGGTGCATAACTGGAAAGTAAGTAAGGAAATTGCCCTTAAGAGTCCAAATAAATATTAATTATGTTAGAGCAAGTGTTCGCAAATCGGTGCTGGGTAAAAGGGATACCAAATCAAAATTAATTAATGTAAAGAAAGAAAAAGGACACTGCAAATAATAGAAAGTAAAAAAAGAACAGATAAGGTAATAACACGTGTAAAGACATTTTTAGGGATTCTAGAGTTTGTATGAACGGCGTTAGGGCGGTGGCTTAATATTTATAAGTAAGTATTGCGCACAGTATGAAAGGGTCGTGCTATGCCAAAATTTGGAAGGGAACACTTAGTAAGAAAAGTGGTAAGCACATAGTGTTGGGGCAGGGTGGTATTGCACGAAGAAAATTAGTAAAAGTAACTTAATAAAAGTTAAGTAGGTGGGACTTAAGGAGAGGCCAGGTCAGTATGGGGAAGGGATCTTGTGCTAGAAATAAAGTTCGAAGGGCTATCGATGTCAAGTGAGGACGCTCACTCGAATGCACACCAAGGAAAGGTGAGGATAGACATTAAACTTCTAGGGACTGCAAGTAGTTTCATAAGTTAAATAAATGTTTGATGTGGATGTGCACCTTGGGAAGGTAAAGGGAAGCATTCACGAATGCACACTCGGGGAAGGCGAAACATTCAACTGTTTGGGGGCATAACATTAAATTGTCAAAGAAAAAAGAGTAAGAACTGTGCGTAGTATTAAAATATAAAAGAGAAATGAATGAGACCTGTGCGGCTATCGTAATAAATCCTTAAAGAAGAATAAGAAGACCTGTGTGACTTAGTAATTAACAATTAAAGAAAATAAGTAAGGCATATGCAGTATAACGATCCTGACTCGACCTTCAGAAATCGGCACCGAATACGACACTCATATTCGGATGCCGCAGATCCAAGCGTCGAATCTGGTTCGCCGGAGCTTATAACACAATTAAGTACAACAACACAGCGGAAGGAAAAGAATAATACATTGATATACAATATCTGATACAATATGATACAACAGATGATAAAATGAATATCAATATACATCAGAGATATCATACAATAAAATAGCAGCGGAAAGGAAAAATAGATAACACTAGCAGCGGATAATCTCCATCTCCAAAACACCAATCCAGAAATAGCTCGAACTCCCAATAACGAAGACAAGCAAGTCTCGTCCGCATCCAAAGACTGAACTAGCTCCAGATAATCTATTAAACCTGCCTATCTGAAAAACCCAACTCTAAACTGCCCGTGTGGAAAATAGTGAGCACCCATAGTTTAGGAAAGAAACAATAAACTCCGGATCAGTCGTGGGACTGGTATGAGTAACAAAAACAGTTTATCTTTTAAAAACAAACAAAGAAATATTTTAAAATAGATCCGCAATGCTTTTAGAAAATGTAACTACCATAAGACCTCCCGCCACACACACAATGCAAACGCAGAATTGGAGGAGATTTCTTCTTATGATAGTCTAACATGCTTGATACGTGAATTTCTTTGATATTATTACTATAAGTGCAAAGTGCAGGAAAACATTTCGAAAGTATAATATAAATCTTAGCCAGCATAGGTACCATTATAGTATGCCTACTATAGCTACCATATTAGATGGAAGGTTCTACAACTAAAACCGTACAGGGCTCGTATTGTTTCTTTAGATTTCCAACGAATGGTCAGGCCAAGGAACTTCCCATTGCCACATGGTTATGCCTCTGGAGGGACGCCCCGAGAAAATAACCGGATCTCTACCAATACAAGGTCGGGTTACCTCTAACTAGGTAACTACTGACACGAGTATGCCATCCCCCGGTTGTAACCAACCTTTATCCGGGGACCCAACAACAATCACAAAGTAATATATATATCTGCGATATCCATATAAGTTAAGTATCTAGGCTCCATACCATGATACCACTTCTATCCAGAAGGAAATGTACATACCCTAAGGGGCGCTACCCCCAATAACCTTGTTGCATCTTTCCTGTTTCGACCATTATCGGGTCGTGAGGTTCGACGAAGTTTCGTCCACAAAGCCACGCTTTTCACAAAAGCCACGCTTTGATCAACAAATGATCAGCAGTACTCAGCATTGCCACATTACCAAGTTGGGAGTATATCGCCGATAACCTTCAACTACATAACCTCTGAGCTCGTACGCCTCGGAGAAGGGTGTTAAGCTAAGAGAATAAATTCTCCACCACCAACAGAAATGTATTTGAAAGAAATCTGCTTTATATCTCAAAATGTAATGTCAGACATACAATCCATACAAGTATGTTCTAGGTTCGAACAGAACCGAAGGCACTTCCGAAGAAGCCCTTGCAGTCCGGGTATTCACAATCCTGATAGGACTTCCCATCACTTAGGGAATCTCTATACCGGAGCGACTCGGTGCAGAGACAATCCATGAGTTATCCTTTCATTCTCGAAAATACCCGGTCTTCACCACCGATCTTCAAATGTTATCCATATACATTGTAGCACTATTTAGAATGGGTTATACGACACAAAGGTCCTCTCCCGGTTAAACCGAATAACGAGCGCAATATTAAAAATAGTATGGATACTGGGATCTCAGTTAAATCACAGCTTAAAGCCCAAAACCTTTCATTCGAATGGTTAAAACAAACCACCATTTCAAATCTTTTAAACAAAAAGATTCATTTTAACTACCTTCAATGGTTTAAACAATTTCCACACTTTTAATCTTTTTTAAACGAAAGATTTAATTCACAAAGTTCACCCCGTACACAAAGTTCCATTCGTGGATTTTAAAACAATTTCTATTTCAATTGGATTAACTTGTTAAATCTTTAAGTCAAAATTTAACTTATAGCTTTCAAACCAGTTTCCATAACTTAGAAAACCCCTTTAACACAAATCGGAAGTTCATTACTTATGTGAAAGCTTTTATTATTTGAAAACAAATAGTTTTCGTTTCAGAAAAATCCAATTATATTTGCACGAGTTAAAGCCCATGAATTAAATTCAAATTCCCAAATCAATACATTTAAAATGGTTTAACCCATATATAACTAGTATAAAATCTTTAATCCCTAGTTTCAAATCATAGAGTTCAATTCCAAATTTTGGATTTAATTTTAAATCAAATTATTTAAATTCCAAAACTTAATCAAGTTATTCAAAATAAAATGTCATCTTTAAAATTCCATTTCAAAAGCTTTTCACTTTTAACCCAATCCTTTTCCAAAACATTTGAATTCAATTGTCTATTAAAAATCATTTCAAAAATCTGTGACTTAATCGATTTCCTCGTGAAATCCATATTTGTGTGTGTATAAGTGTGGCCCAGGGGTTTAACATAATAGCGCAACATCATTCAATCATCACAGATTAAAACACAAAAATATAGTTGATAAGCAGTATAAACTATAATGCTTATCTTACAGATCACAGATATATATCACGGATAATAAATTTCACCACAGATAACTAATCACATTTTAGATCACCATGCAAATCAGGATATATCACAAAACATCAGACATCGGGAATATCAACAATTCAACCATTCAATAAGATCTAAACATTCACAGGTAAAATTTATTAATCAACTGATAAATCTAGATCAGATGTATTACTTGTCATTAATCCTGGTTACTTAACATAAGTTAATTTCAAATCATCTGAGATAAATTTCCCTTTAATCATTAACTAACCATCCTTAATTTATGAATCAATTAATCTTTAACTTCTAAATTAATCTTAGTTAATAACCTTTATTAACGATTTCTTTAATTTCTTTGCTGAAGAAATCTACTTATATTAATCATTATTGATTATAAATTGATTAACCATTAAGAACTCATTAGTTAATCCTGATTATTTAATTAATTGAGTGTCAATTGTAACTTAATTAGTTCTTAATCCCAATTTAATTGTTCCTTAATTAATTATTTAACTTAACCTCACTTAATAAATTTCAATTTGTAATTACTAAGTTAATTAATACTAAAGATTAACTATCAATTTCTACTTAACTTAATAGTTAATGAATTACGAATCATGCAATCTTTGTTTACTTAACGTAGAACTCATATTTATTGATAATTTAATTAACACTCAGAAATATATTGAAAATATTGATTTTCAACTTGCTTTTAAATGCACGTGTTAAAGTATTACTTTTGTTATAAAGAAATTTAAAGAATAAAAATCAATTTCTCTTAAAAATTCACATAATAAAGAGTATTCTAACATTTCAAACTCATTTAAACGTTTAAATTTATAAAGTTTTATTTAATTTCAATCTCTAGAGTTCAAACTCAGGTTTAAGTCCAAGCTTCAGATTTTGTTTTAACTTTGCCTAAACCTTTCTGTTACGAATCAGATTCAAAGTTTTTTTTTCTTTTTTTTCAACCCTTTTTGAATTGCTTAACACCTTAAGGTTATTAAAACGAATTTGAATTTTAAAAACAAACTTTGTTTCTAACTAGTTTCAAACTACACTTGAACTTACATTCAAACTTTGATTAATACCCTCAATTTAAACTTGATTCATAATTTTAACATTAAATTTAAAATTTTCAAAAACAAACAGAACAGGTTTTGTTTTAAATCAGGAAAACATATACCCGAGCCACCCAAACCACTTCGAGTTGCGCACGATAGTCACTTCGAGTTTACGCGATATTTTCGAGACGAGCTGAGCTATCTTCTTCTTTCCATCCAACTAACACACTAATATGCACATGAACGTGCACAGAGGATCGAAGCTCCTCCGATCATCGCCTCCACCTCCCACGAGTCATGACTGACCCTCTCGACCCAAACCACCACCCAGCTCCGACCTACCGTGCCTGAAATCAAAAACGAGCCCCTTGACTCAAAGTGGAACTAGCACAACATCACAAGATCGACTAGCACCGCCGCCTCAGGCCTTTTTAGGCCATAAAAATTTCGTCAGAGCTCCGCCACAACGTGCCCCATCGAATCCCCTCGGTCCGGCCTTGACCGATTCCACGATGGCGACAAATTTTCGCTTCCAACTCCGACGAACTAAACTGAGCACAAAACCCTAAAGTAACTTCGATCATCGCCCACGACCATCTAAAAATTCGGTGATTACTTTTTTGATGATCCCCTTCACGCCAACTTCCTTCAGGAACGAGCACGCTGCCCAACACAACGTCGATCGCCATGAATTGCCGGAAAATGAATTTCAGTTCAACTTGATTTTCCTCAGTACTTATAAACTTAAAAATTCTAAATTAACTATCAAAAACCATGGTTTTGGAATACGAATAGATTCATATGATTAGAACTTGAAATTTAGATAAATGATTTTGGACTTATTTTGAATTATCTCTGCACATTCTATGATTTTGGATTAAATACTGAATATTTTCACCTAACATTATTTTCAAAAATAATGTTACACGTTTATATACATTCCATCTTCAAAACACCTTAACCTATTAGTGATTATATAAGGTAAATTTTGAAATTTAAACTTGATTCCTAAACCTGTAGCTAAGAACAGAGGTTATAAACATATGTACCGGCATGTATTTTAAATTTTCTATGTCCATATATATTTACATTTACACATAGAAATATCCCCATCTATGCAAACCTTTCATAATCATACTTCAAGCATTATCACAGGAAAATCCTGATCTATATATATACATACAGGGTTAAGAGTTTACTCACTTTCCACATTTTTGTTTTAGAAATGACAGAGCCTTCTTTTTCTTTTGAAACAGTCTTTGAAACTGGAAGCTAAAATCTTCTATTGATTCTCTGGCTTGAGATTGATTGTATTGTTTAAGTTGAATGGTATCACTTTAGATTTTTTTTTCACTGCTTGGAATTGAACGAAATGAAATGGAAGAAACTGAGAGGGCTGATATATATAAAAGGAAACTTTATAGGTTGATATCATTTTTGTAAGCAGGGTATATTATTTATGTTTGTTTGTACAATGGTCATGACTGAAAATACTTGCATTCCTTTAACTCGGCTGAAACATACTATATGGTGTACTAGAGGTAATGGCATTAAATGCCTTGGCACTTTTACGTCTTCAGCCATGGCTTGCATTACTTTGTATTGACTTCGGCAGATATGATAATGTGTTGTGTATTTATTCATGCTTGAATCTATCCTACCATCTTCTTTTATTTGTTTTGTTTTCTTTTATAAGTGTTCATACTTATCATATATATTTTGTTAAACTTGACTGCACTTCTTTTATACTTTTTTTTGTAATAGAAATGACATCCTATTGTTAATGTATTGTTTGAATTTTAACTAATTTGTTTAATGTGTTTTATTTTATGTTTTATTTCTTTTGTTCTTGTATTTTGTAACATAAATAAATTTCTATTTTCAACTCAAATACCCATCATCTTGTATTTACATTGTATTTATTTATTTAACTTAATATTTAATCGTCTTGTATTCCTTTATACAAACTTATTTTCAATCTACTTTATTATTTTACTTCTTAAATTGATTCCTACTTAAATCATTCAATTTAAACCATTTACTTAAAATTTAAATTCAATTGATTTAACACATATTTCGTTTGATTTGGAGAAACTCAGATCAATTTATCAATTAATTTCATTATTATTTTTTCAAAAATTAATTTAATTATAAATTCAAACACAGTCAAAATCTGGGATCGTTACAGGTTCCCTTCCTTAAGAAATTTCGTCTCCGAAATTTACAGGCACGAAAATAGCACAGAGATAGATGAAAGATAGATGAAACAACTTTCCAAATCAAGCTGAATATTTATTCTGCATTTAGCTTACCAAATCAGAATATCAACAATAGATACAAGAAAGAATCTATTAAGTTCTTCACAATATACTCGGGTCATCCAGCTCTACGAAATATGGAGTGATATTGGTTAGTTTGAAGGGATAACTAACCATTCGTAGAATATATTTGGAATCCCAAGGAAAACAGACAAATATATGGATACAATTTCAAAACTTTTAGTTCATAAACTAAAATATACCTATTAACCATAACAATCAAAACAATCAATATATTCAAACAACAATTCTGACCTATTTGGAGTTAATATCCCATATTAATATATCGAATCTTCTTTCTGGATCTACCAAAAACTATCGAAGAATTTAGAAAAGAGATGCTGAATAAAAGAGATTGATAGAGAAAATTTGTTTCCACTGTCGCAGGGTATTGACCATTTATAGTCGTACTCTCCTGTCCTCTATCTCGTTCTCTTCTTGCACTCATACTCACTATCAGTGGATAATAAGAGAATTTACTGAGGCATACGAATGAATATCTTAGGGATTACTCATTCTAGGGTATACTTCACCCTATCTCTAATGAGCTACATAACGTGTTATACTCCTGAGCTAAAGTTCACCCTTAGCTCTGATACCAATTATAACGATCTTGACTCGACCTTCGAAAATCGGCACCGAATACGACACTCATACTCAGATACCGCAGATCCAAACGTCGAATCTGGTTCACCGGAGCTTATAACACAATTAAGTACAACAACACAGCGGAAGGAAAAGAATAATACATTGATATACAATATCTGATACAATATGATACAATAGATGATAAAATGAATATCAATATACATCAGAGATATCATACAATAAAATAGTAGCGGAAAGGAAAAATAGATAACACCAGCAGCGGATAATCTCCATCTCCAAAACACCAATCCAGAAATAGCTCGAACTCTAATAACGAAGACAAGCAAGTCTCGTTCGCATCCAAAGACTGAACTATCTCCAGATAATCTACTAAACCTGACTATCTGAAAAACCCAACTCTAAATTGCCTATGTGGAAAATAGTGAGCATCCAGTGTTTAGGAAAGAAACAATAAACTCCGGATCAGTCGTGGGACTGGTTTGAGTAAAAAAAAAACAGTTTATCTTTTATAAAAAACAAACAAATATTTTAAAATAGATCCGCAATGCTTTTAGAAAATGTAACTACCATAAGACCTCCCGCCACACACACAAGCAAACGCAAAATTGGAGGAGATTTCTTCTTATGATAGTCTAACATGCTTGATACGTGAATTTCTTTGATATTATTACCATAAGTGCAAAGTGCAGGAAAACATTTCGAAAGTATATATAAATCTTAGCCAGCATAGGTACCATTATAGTATGCCTACTATAGCTACCATATTAGATGGCAGGTTTTACAACTAAAACCGTACAGGGCTCATATTGTTTCTTTGGATTTCCAAATGAATGGTCAGGCCAAGGAACTTCCCATTTCCATATGGGTACACCTCTGGAGGGACGCCCTGAGAACCTAACCGGATCTCTGCCAACACAAGGCCAGGTTACCTCTAACTAGGTAACTACTGACACGAGTATGCCATCCCCCGGTCGTAACCAACCTTTACCCGGGGCCCCAACAACAATCACAAAGTAATATATATATATATATATATATATATATATATATATCTACGATATCCACATAAGTTAAGTATCTGGGCTCCATACCATGATACCACTTCTATCCAGAATAAAATGTACATACCCTAAGGGGCGCTACCCCCAATAACCTTGCTACATCTTTCTTGTTTCGACCATTACCGAGTTGTGAGGTTCGACGAAGTTTCGTCCACAAAGCTACGCTTTTCACAAAAGCCACGCTTTGATCAACAAATGATCAGCAGAACTCAGCATTGCCACATTACCAAGTTGGGAGTATATCGCTGATAACCTTCAACTACATAACCTCTGAGCTCGTACATCTCCGAGAAGGGTGTTAAGCTAAGAGAATAAATTCTCCGCCACCAACAGAAATGTATTTGAAAGAAATCTACTTTATATCTCAAAATGTAATGTCAGACATACAATCCATACAAGTATGTTCTGGGTTCGAACAAAACCAAAGGCACTTCCGAAGAAGCCCTTGCAGTCCGGGTAGTCACAATCCTGATCGGACTTCCCGTCACTTAGGGAATCTCTATACCGGAGCGACTCGGTGCAGAGACAATCCATGAGTTATCCTTTCGTTCTCGAAAATACCCGGTCTTCACCACCGATCATCAAATGTTATCCATATACGGTGTTGCACTATTTAGAATGGGTTATACGACACAAAGGTCCTCTCCCGGTTAAACCGAATAACGAGCGCAATATTAAAAATCATATGGATACTGGGGTCTCAGTTAAATCACATCTTAAAGCCCAAAACCTTTCATTCGAATGGTTAACACAAACCACCATTTCAAATCTTTTAAACAAAAAGATTCATTTTAACTACCTTCAATGGTTTAAACAATTTCCACACTTTTAATCTTTTTTAAACGAAAGATTTAATTCACAAAGTTCACCCCGTACACAAAGTTCCATTCGTGGATTTCAAAATAATTTCTATTTCAATTGGATTAACTTGTTAAATCTTTAAGTCAAAATTTAACTTATAGCTTTCAAACCAGTTTCCATAACTTAGAAAATCCCTTTAACACAAATCGGAAGTTCATTACTTATGTGAAAGATTTTATTATTTGAAAACAAATAGTTTTAGTTTCAGAAAAATCCAATTATATTTGCACGAGTTAAAGCCCATGAATTAAATTCAAATTCCCAAATCAATACATTTAAAATGGTTTAACCCATATATAACTAGTATAACATCTTTAATCCCTAGTTTCAAATCATAGAGTTCAATTCCAAATTTTGAATTTAAGTTCAAATCAAATTATTTAAATTCCAAAACTTAATCAAGTTATTCAAAATAAAATTTCATCTTTAAAATTCCATTTCAAAAGCTTTCAACTTTTAACCCAATCCATTTCCAAAACATTTGAATTCAATTGTCTATTAAAAATCATTTCAAAAATCTGTGACTTAATCAATTTCCTCGTGAAATCCATATTTGTGTGTGTATAAGTGTGGCCCAGGGGTTTAACACAATAGTGCAACATATTCAATCATCACAGATTAAAATACAAAAATATAGTTGATAAGCAGTATAAACTATAATGCTTATCTTATAGATCACAGATATATATATCACGGATAATAAATTTCACCACAGATAATTAATAACATTTTCGATCACCACGCAAATCAGGATATATCACTAAACATCAGACATCGGGAATATCAACAATTCAACCATTCAATAAGATCTAAACATTCATAGGTAAAATTTATTAATCAACTGATAAATCTAGATCAGATGAATTACTTGTCATTAATCCTGGTTACTTAACATAAGTTAATTTCAAATCATCTGAGATAAATTTCCCTTTAATCATTAACTAACCATTCTTAATTTATGAATCAATTGATCTTTAACTTCTAAATTAATCTTAGTTAATAACCTTTATTAATGATTAAAATTTCTATAATTTCTTTGCTGAAGAAATCTACTTATATTAATCATTGTTGATTATAAATTGATTAAACATTAAGAACTCATTAGTTAATCCTGATTATTTAATTAATTGAGTGTCAATTGTAACTTAATTAGTTCTTAATCGCAATTTAATTGTTCCTTAATTTATTATTTAACTTAACCTCACTTAATAAATTTCAACTTGTAATTACTAAGTTAATTAATACTAAAGATTAACTATTAATTTCTACTTAACTTAATAGTTAATGAATTACGAATCATGTAATCTTTATTTACTTAACGTAAAACTCATATTTATTGATAATTTAATTAACACTCACAAATATATTGAAAATATTGATTTTCAACTTGCTTTTAAATGCACGTGTTAAAGTATTACTTTTTTTATAAAGAAATTCAAAGAATAAAAATCAATTTCTCTTAAAATTTCACATAATAAAGAGTATTCTAACATTTCAAACTCATTTAAATGTTTAAATTTATAAAGTTTTATTTAATTTCAAACTCTAGAATTCAAACTCAGGTTTAAGTCCAGGCTTCAGATTTTGTTTTATCTTTGCCTAAATCTTTCTGTTACGAATCAGATCCAAAGTTTTTTTTTCACTTTTTCAACTCTTTTTGAATTGCTTAACACCTTAAGGTTATTAAAACGAATTTGAATTTTAAAAAAAAACTTTGTTTCTAACTAAGTTTCAAACTACATTTGAACTTACATTCAAACTTTGATTAATACCCTCAGTTTGAACTTGATTCATAATTTTAACATTAAATTTAAAATTTTCAAAAACAAACAAAACAGGTTTTGTTTTAAACCATGAAAACATATACCCGAGCCACCCAAACCACTTCGAGTCGCGCATGATAGTTACTTTGAGTTTATGCGATATTTTCGAGACGAGCTGAGCTACCTTCTTCTTTCCATCCAACTGACACACCAATATGCACATGAACGTGCACAGAGGATCGGAGCTCCTCCGATCATTGCCTCCACCTCCCACGAGTCATCACTGACCCTCTCAACCCAAACCACCACCCAGCTCCGACCTACCGCGCCTGAAATCAAAAACGAGCCCCTTGACTCAAACTGGAACTAGCACAACATCACAATATCGACTAGCACCGCCGCCTCAGGCCTTCTGAGGCCATTAAAATTTCGTCAGAGCTCCACCACAACGTGCCCCATCGAATCCCCTCGGTCCGGCCTTGACCGATTCCACGATGGCGACGAATTTTCGCTTCCAACTCCGACGAACTAAACTGAGCACAAAACCCTAAAGTAACTTCGATCATCGCCCACGACCATCTAAAAATTCAGTGATTATTTTTTTGATGATCCCCTTCACGCCAACTTCCTTCAGGAACGAGCACGCTGCCCAACTCAACGTCGATCGCCGTGAATTGCCGGAAAATGAATTTCAGTTCAACTTGATTTTCCTCGGTACTTATAAACTTTAAAATTCTAAATTAACTATCAAAAACCATGGTTTTGGAATATGAGTAGATTCATATGATTAGAACTTGAAATTTAGATAAATGATTTTGGACTTATTTTTAATTATCTTTGTACATTCTATGATTTTGGATTAAATACTGAATATTTTCACCTAACATTATTTTCAAAAATAATGTTACACGTTTATATACATTCCAACTTCAAAACACCTTAACCTATTAGTGATTATATAAGGTAAATTTTGAAATTTAAACTTGATTCCTAAACCTGTAGCTAAGAACAGAGGTTATAAACATATGTACCGGCATGTATTTTAAATTTTCTATGTCTATACACACACACACACACACACACACATTTACACACAGAAATATCCCCATCTATGCAAACCTTTCGTAATCATACTTCAAGCAAATCCAGATCTATATATATACATACAGGGTTAAGAGTTTACTCACTTTCCACATTTCTGTTTTAGAAATGACAGAGCCTTCTTTTTCTTTTGAAACAGTCTTTGAAACTGGAAGCTAAAATCTTCCTTTGATTCTCTGGCTTGAGATTGATTGTATTGTTTAAGTTGAATGGTATTACTTTAGATTTTTTTTTTCATTGATTGGAATTGAACGAAATGAAATAGAAGAAACTGAGAGGGCTGATATATATAAAAGGAAACTTTATAGGTTGATATCGTTTTTGTAAGCAGGGTATATTATTTATGTTTGTTTGTACAATGGTCATGACTGAAAATACTTGCATTCCTTTAACTCGGCTGAAACATACTATATGGTGTACTAGAGGTAATGGCAATTAATGCCTTGGTACTTTTATGTCTTCAGCCATGGCTTGCATTACTTTGTATTGACTTCGGCTGATATGATAATGTGTTGTGTACTTGTTCATGCTTGAATGTATCCTACCATCTTATTTTATTTGTTTTGTGTTTTCTTTTATAAGTGTTCATACTTATCATATATATTTTGTTTAACTTGACTGCACTTCTTTTATACTTTGTTTTGTAATAGAAATGACATCCTATTGTTAATGTATTGTTTGAATTTTAACTAATTTTTTTAATGTGTTTTATTTTATGTTTTATTTCTTTTGTTCTTGTATTTTGTAATCTAAATAAATTTCTATTTTCAACTCAAATACCCATCGTCTTGTATTTACATTGTATTTATTTAACTTAATATTTAATAGTCTTGTATTCCTTTATACAAACTTATTTTCAATTTTTTTTACTTCTTAAATTGATTCCTACTTAAATCATTCAATTTAAACCATTTACTTAAACTTTAAATTCAGTTGATTTAACACATATTTCATTTGGTTTGGAGAAACTCAAATCAATTTATCAATTAATTTCATTATTTTTAAAAAAAATTAATTTAATTATAAATTCAAACACAGTCAAAATCTGGGATCGTTACACACAGGGTGTAGTATTAAACAGTTAAAGAAAAAATAAGAAGATGAACGGAGAGCAGTATTATAGTAAATTAAATAATGAGCTAAGGTGGGTGTAACAACCCGCATATTTTACGATTGTATATTTAAATATAGCACCGTTAGTCGGATTATAGTCCGAAAAGCTACTTTTTGCAAACATTCGAATTAGAACTCGAGACCACTCCCATTGAGTTTAAAATGGCATTTGCGACCTTTTTGAGTATAAACATCGATATATTTGAAGCTAGCTAAAATTTCGACCTTTTCACTTAGGGTTTTAGGTTTGGATTTCATCCCATTAACCCCAACATAACACCCTAACTCCACTCCATTCCTCTTCATTCATTCTTCATTTCCTAATACATTCAAGATTTAGCAAAAATGGGGGAAAAGATTGGAAATGGAAATTCCTAAGCCCTAGTTTCATTTGCAAATCCAAGTTCTAGCTCCAAACTCTAGGAGAAGCTTAGGTAAGCATCCTCTTCATCTTCTCCATCTCATTTCCTCTTCAATTTTAGAAATTTCCTAAATCCTAACTTAGGAAATGTTTTTCTTTTGAGCTTAGATTGAAGCTTCTTGGGTCAAAATTGAAGAATGGTTGCTCTTGCCTTGCTCTATAGCTTCTCTCTTGTGATTATGAGTTTAAAGGTGGGTTTTTTAACTCACATCTACGTCTATAACTTTCATTGTTGTTAGGTATGAATTCCTAACATCTATTCATGTTCACTTGCTTTTGATTTGAATTGATTTGGTGAATTTTTCAATTTTGGTGTTTTGAAATCAAAATCTTTAAAGATCCTATCTTGGGTGTTTGAACATGTTTTTGTGGCGTATCGAAGAGCCTATAGCGTTGGGTTGTCGATTGGCATAATTTCCTAGCATCCATCGCTCGTTCGATCGCATTTCGGTTTGGATTTGTCATTTTTGTCTAGGCTTTTTTTTCCTAACAGAAAATTTCAGACGTCTGAAACCAAATCCAGACGCCTGGTTGAAAAACCAGACGTCTAAAAAGGGATCTGGAAGAGGCAGAAGCTAAATCCAGACGTTTGAAACCAAATCCAGACGTCTGGTTGAAAAATCCAAACGTCTGAAAAGGGGTCTGGAAGAGGCAGAAGCCAAATCGAGACGTCTGAAACAAAATCCAAACGTCTGAAATCAAATTCAGATGTCTGGTTGAAAATTTCAGGTGTCTGAAATGGCCCAGGAATTAAAAGGCAAAGGAGAAAAGCATATATTTTCTAGAACATAGGGCCAGACGACTGGAAACACCTACCAGACGTCTGGTACTGTTGATTTTGCTTAATTTGCCTATTTTTGAGTAAATTTCCAAGGTTTGTCGATTTTTGTTGATCCGATTAGTTGTTATCACTTTTATCGACTTTGATGACTTTATTTTATGGATTTTTGGGAATATCCATTTTGATGGATTTGGTATCGATTTCTTTGGATTTGATTCACGTCTTCGTATGTGAATTTTGGTGATTGATTGTTTCTACAATCATTTTTGTGATTTGTCACTTTAAAAATACAAAGGTTTCTATACTAATAGTAAATATTCAAACTCTTTTACAAAGATGATTTCAACTCTAATTTTAATATAAAGTCCTTTATAAAACCATTTTTTTCAATCTATTAGTATATACAACCTTTACTCATTCATATGAGAAATCTAATTAATCGGCTTAGTAAAACAAGTGGTATAAAATGCTTGCGTTTACTTCGTCGGTTAATTCTTGAACTTGTTCGATTGAAAATCCTATGACAATTTTCGACTGGAGATTTACAATTTGTTCGTAAATATTTAAGTTAAGCTAGTGGTTGTGGGGCATGAAGCTAAACTCATTTATTTACTAGCTTAGTGTAATTGACACTTCGTGATGATCGATAATGATCATCCTATGGTTTAGACTAGCAATGTACGATGTCTCCTTGTCCACGTAAGAGACTGTACCTCGTTCTATTGAGCTTCGTCTCATTTCTTTATGGGCTAGCAGCCTATGGGCTTTAGACCGTTCGTGGAGCAATCAGCTCGATAAGTTGGAACATGGGACTTAGCTTTATAGGTGCATCGATTTTTTTTTATGCATGGGACGTAGCTTTCTAGGTGCGTCGATGTTTGTTTATGCATGGGACGTAGCTTTCTTGGTGCGTCGATGCTTGCTAATGAATGGGGCATGGCTTTCTAGGTGCGTCGAAGTCAATTTATGCATGGGTCGTATCTTTGTAGGTGCGTCGATGTTTAATTATTCATGGGGCGTATCTTTCTAGGTGCGTCGATGTTTGTGATACACATGTTGGTGAGTTTTCATGCTCCCATTTATGATAGGCCTTTCCCCCCTTTTTGTGACTTCTGGATTTCTAATTGTTGATTTCTGGAATTTGTGTTTCACCAACTTTTACAATTGGCATTGATATGTATGTCATTATTTGTGTCTTGGTGAATTAAATAAAGAATATGACATTCTTTTTGATGCTATGAGATTCTTGAGATATTGTATGACTTTTGTTGATTTTCTAATGTATACTTGTCTCAGTACGACATTTTTAGTTATCATACGTTTTTATTATATCTCTTATCCTATCTCATTTTATCTGATAATTATAGCTAGACTGATCTGTTTATTATGTTCTTATTAAATAATACTCATGTCAGACTGAGATATTACACGTGCTTCCTCTTGACTTCTTATCTGGGACCACCATCTGTCTTTTGGCTAACTACATAGCTTGTAGTTTTTGATGTTATACATTTGAGATAGAGACTCCTTGATGTATACATATTCTCTTGTCTAGCACTTGTATCTATTCTTTTATGGTATTGTGGATCTTGTTTGACCACTACTCTGATGTAAACTTTTATGTGTTATATTCATATCTATTTCCTTCTTTGAGATATGAACATCTGTGACTGATTTATGTTTTGTTTATTTCTATATTTGTTTCCGAAGATATTATAGCCACTATGTAGTAGTTTTGTGTTTGTATCGGTATGTCGGATTTCCTCTTGAGATGAAATGAAAATTTTATTTTTTTATTTGACATATCGGTGCTCGCACAAAGCGATTACACGGATGGTCGCTCCTCAACAGCCTTATTCTCCATGCTAGTTGACAGCATTAGCCCGCAGTGTCCTTGGCTAGTGTAAGTATAGAGGTGGGGCGTCACAGCTTGGTATCGGAGCCAAACTTCGGAACAATGTAGAATAATCTAGCAAGGATCATCGTCCTAAGTCTTTCTTAGGAATCGTGCCTTAGGATTTAAATCGATTCATGGATCCGTTCTATCCTATTTTCTTTGTGATGCCTTGTTTTATCAATCATTATTGTTCGATATTCATTCTAAGATTAACTTTTTTCTTCTTCTTTCTTTCTTTCTTAAAGAAGAGAAATGGTTAGATCTAACCAACCTAGTACCGGTCAATCCAGTGCTACTTCTCAAGATGGAGTATTCATGTCTGCCCAGCAGCTTTTAGATCTTGTAAAGAATGCTCAATCTGCCGGACCCATCCCAGAGCCTACTCATCCTAGATCCAGTTTTTCACGCTTGTGCAGAGACTATACCGATTTGGGTGGAAGGACATTCAAGGGATCCGAGAGTGTTATAGAAATTCAAGCTTGGCTCAAGTCATGCGATCGTATCTTTTCTCGCATGAATCTTGTTGATCTCCACCATGTCCAAGTGACTCTAGCATGCTCCAAGAAAGAGCGTTAGATTGGTATGAGCTCTTGACTTTGGAAATTATCGAAGCGGATCTTACTTGGGAGCAATTTCGGGAACAATTCGAATTAAAGTTTGTGCCGGAGGCTGAAAAGGTAACTTTGGCCCGACATTTTATTGACCTTGTTCAAGGTGAATCTTCTATGACGGATTACGTCGCATCTTTCGAATCTCTCTCTAAATATGGGGTCGAGTATATTAATACCCCATTGAAGAAAAATCAAAGGTTTGTCTATGGGTTGAATAAGAACCTCAAGAAGCCATTACTTCTGAAACTAGAAGTTTCTTTTGATCAGCTTATTGATATCGCTCTCCAACTTGAGGAGGCCGATAAAGAAATCCATGTTGAAGTTATGGGTGCTAAACAGAACTTCAACAATAACATTAAGAGGCCTATTAAATTCAAAGGCCCCAATCCTAACATGAAAGTGAAACAAGAAAATCCGGTAGCAAAGACTCCTACCTCTAGTCGTGGACAATGCTACAATTGTGGTTCCACGGACCACCATGTAAGGGAGTGTTTGAAACCTCTTTATTGTCGCTATTGCAAAAATTTGGGTCACCATATAATTGTGTGTCCTATACTTCAAAGCAGGAAGGAGGGAAAGCTCAATGTAGTGCAAGCCCCTGGTAACACTTCTCGTGATCAAGGTATTTCTCATTCAATTCTTGATGACATTTGTTTTATGATTATCCGATTCGAGTTCTTGTTGATACGAGTTAATCTCACTATTTTATATCAAAAGAACTTGTTGATTCTTTTTCTTTAAATATTTTGGGCTTGATGACTTCTTTGAGAATTGCGAATCCGGTTGCGGATCCGCGACACTCAGTTTGCTTTGAAAAGATGTCAATATTATTTTATGTGATTATTCTTTCCGGGCCGATTTGCATGTTATGTGTTACTTAGGCTTCAGAATTGATTTTTGTGAAAGGATTGGCCTAATTATTATGAGGCCATATCCTATGTCCCGAGTGGACTATCCATCTTCGACATTTTCAATCTGTTAAGCAGATTTCTATTTTTCTAAATGATTATGATTCCAATTTGGTGGCATCATTTTATTTTCTAGACCCACTTGTTGAGGAAAATGTTATTTCTCTCATTCAAGTTGTTTGTGAATTTTCCGGTATCTTTGAGCTTGTCTTAGGGTTATCACCTAAGTAATCTTTTGTATGGTGCAAGGATCTTTTCCGTTCGACCTTGCCACCAGTTTTCATTAGCTATGAGTTGAGAAGGATAGCTTTCCCCTTTACCGCATTCCGCACTCGTTATGATTTTTATGAATGACATGTGATGTCATTCGGTTTGTCCAGCTTATTTCATCCATCTTATGAATCAAGTATTTGGCGAATATTTTGATGAGACCATCTTTGTGTTCATTGATTTTGGATGAAATAAAAACTTAAAATTTTGCAAATCTTTTTCGCAAGATTTATTTATAAGTATAATTAAATTTTTGTTCTTAAAACGAGCAAAGAATATTCGTAAAGTTTTTGAGAGATATCTTTGTCATAAAGAAGATGATTTTGTGTTTTTTTGCCCATTGAGTGCTTTAAGAATTCTGGTCGATGCGCTTGATCAACGTTATCGATAGAAATCTCCTAAATGCATTGATGAGACAATCAGACATAGTAAATTGACTTGGAATAAGTAAATTTTTCTAGAAAGACGATTACATAAAGTTAATTATAATTTTGAAAGTTTTAGCTTTTCAGGAAAGAGGACCAATTGAAAGAACTCTTTCTTTTCGATACTCTTATTCTTGTGATTCTTGGAGGGAACCAAGACTTTTCTATTTTGTACTGATACTAGTCGTATTGGTTTGGGTCCCGGTCTCTTGCGAAAGAGAACGTTCTATAATTTATGCATCTATACGATTAAAGCCTATCGAAACTAGATATGCCACTCATGATCTAGTGCTCGCGACTATTGTTTACTCTTTTTGAAATTTGGCATCTTTATTTTTAGGAGAGAAATTCGTTCTCCATACCGATTATAAATCTTTGAAATATTTATTTTCTCAAAAGGAACTTCATTTGTGTCAACAGCATTGGCTCGAGTTCCTTGCATCTTATGATCTTGAAATTCTTTATACCCCCGGAAAGGGAAATCGTGTTGCCAATGCACTTAGTCGTGAGCAACATGTGGTTGTTTCTTTGATGATGTTCGGACGGAGTGATCTTTTTACCAAGTTCGTTGGACGTTTCGATGTACCTCACTTTATTGAGCTTCATCTCATTTCTTTTATGGACTAGCATCCGATGTTCTTTTATGGTGTTCGGTTCGGATGTACCGTTATTGTACTACATCGATATCCCGACTTTTCGGTTCATTGGACGTACCTTTATTGTACTGCGTCAATGTTCCGAATTATTTGAACTTCGGTTCATTTGACGTACCGCTTATACTGCGTCGGTGTTTCGAATTATTTGAACTTCAGTTCATTTGACGTATCGTTTGTACTGCGTCGGTGTTTCAAATTATTCGAGTTTCTAGTTTCTCGGGCGCACTGTTATTGTACTACGTCCTTGAACCGGCTCAATTTTCTGCTATTCATGACCTTTTCCACATCCCTCAACTATGGAAATGCCTTAGGTATTTCGATTTTACTCTTGAGCCCAATGTTATTGAGGAAATTGAAGTTTCACCAGATATGACTTATGAGCAACATCCTATTCACATCGTTGCTTCGAAGGTTGAGCGCCTTCGAAATAAAGATGTTCCTCTTGTGAAAGTTCAATGGTTCTCGAATCCTAAGGATTGCTCTTGGGAATCCTGAGAATTCATCGAGCGAACACGTTCTGGCTTACTCTTTCGTGCTCTTTATTGTGAACTTCTTGTTTCAAATTTTCTTTTGTGTTGATATGCTTTTATGGTTGTTACTCTTTATTTTCTTATCAAGTATTGCGTGGACGCAATTTCTTTAAGGAGGGGAGTCTGTAACAACCCGCATATTTTACGATTGTATATTTAAATATTTAATTTAAATATAGCACCGTTGGTCGGATTATAGTCCGAAAAGCTACTTTTTGCAAACAGATGAATTAGAACTCGAGACCACTCCCATTGAGTTCAAAGTGGCGTTTGCGACCTTTTTGAGTATAAACATCGATATATTTGGAGCTAGCTAAAATTTCGACCTTTTCACTTAGGGTTTTGGGTTTGGGTTTCAGCCCGTTAACCCCAACATAACACCCTAAATCCACTCCACTCCTCTTCATTCATTCTTCATTTCCTAATACATTCAAGCTTTAGAAAAAATGGGGGGAAATATTGAAAATGGAAATTCCTAAGCCCTAGTTTCATTTGCAAATCCAAGTTCTAGCTCCAAACTATAGGAGAAGCTTAGGTAAGCATCCTCTTCATCCTCTTCAATTTCAGAAATTTCATAAACCCTAACTTAGGAAACGTTTTTCTTTTGAGCTTAGATTGAAGCTTCTTGGGTCAAAATTGAAGAGTGATTGTTCTTGCCTTACTCTATAGCTTCTCTCTTCTGATTTTGAGTTTAATGGTGAGATTTTTAACTCATATCTACGTCCATAACTTTCATTATTGTTAGGTATGAATTCCTAACATCTATTCATGTTCATTTGCTTTTGATTTAAATTGATTTGGTGAATTTTCAATTTTGGTGTTTTGAAGTCAAATCTTTAAAGATCCTATCTTGGATGTTTGAATATGTTATTTGTGGTGTATCGAAGAGCCAATAGTGCTGCGTTGTCGATTGGCATAATTCCCTAGCATCCATCGCTCGTTCGATCACATTTTGGTTTGGATTTGCCATTTTTGTCTAGGCTGTTTTTTTTGCCTAGCAGAAAATTTCAGACGTCTGAAACCAAATCCAGATGTCTGGTTGAAAAATCCAGAAGTCTGAAAAGGGGTCTGGAAGAGGCAGAAGCCAAATCCAGACGTCTGGCTGAAAAATCCATATGTTTGAAAATGGGTCTGGAAGAGGCAGAAGCCAAATCCAGACATCTATAACAAAATCTAGACGTCTGAAATCAAATTCAGACGTCTGGTTGAAAATTTCAAACGTCTGAAATGGCCAGGGAATTAAAAAGACAAAGGAGAAAAGCATATATTTTCCAAAACATTGGGCCAGACGTCTGGAAACACCTACCAGACGTCTGGTACTGTTGATTTTGCTTAATTTGCCTGTTTTTGAGTAAATTTCAAAGGTTTATCGATTTTTGTTGATCCGATTAGTTGTTATCATTTTTATCGACTGTGATGACTTCATTTTATGGATTTTTGGGAATATCCATTTTGATGGATTTGGTACCGATTTCTTTGGATTTGATTCATGTCTACGCATATGTATTTTGGTGATTGATTGTTTCTACAATCATTTTTGTGATTTGTCACTTTAAAAATACAAAGGTTTCTATACTAATAGTAAATATTCAAACTCTTTTACAAAGATGATTTCAACTCTAATTTTAATATAAAGTCCTTTATAAAACCATTTTTTTCAATCTATTAGTATATACAAACCTTTACCTCATTCGTATGAGAAATCTAATTAAACGGCTTAGTAAAACAAGTGGTATGAAACGCTTGCGTTTACTTCGTCGGTTAATTCTTGGACTTGTTCGATTGAAACTCTTGTGACAATTTTCGAGTGGAGATTTACAATTTGTTCGTAAATATTTAAGTTAAGCTAGTGGTTATGAGGCATGAAGCTAACTCATTTATTTACTAGCTTAGTGTAATTGACACTTCGTGATGATCGATAATGATCATCCTATGGTTTAGACTAGCAATGTGCGATGTCTCCTTGTCCATGTAGGGGACTGTACCTCGTTCTATTGAGCTTCGTCTCATTTCTTTTATGGGCTAGCGGCCTATGGGCTTTAGACCGTTCGTGGAGCAATCGGCTCGATAAGTCGGAACATGGGACGTTGCTTTCTAGGTGCGTCGATGTTTGTTTATGCATGGGACGTAGCTTTCTAGGTGCGTCGATGCTTGCTAATGCATGGGGCACGGCATTCTAGGTGCGTCGATGTTTATTTATGCATGGGGCGTATCTTTCTAGGTACGTCGATGTTTAATTATTCATGGGGCGTATCTTTCTAGGCGCGTCGATGTTTGTGATACACATGTTGGTGAGTTTTCATGCTCCCGTTTATGATAGGCCTTTCCCCCCCTTTTTGTGACTTCTGGATTTCTAATTGTTGATTTCTGGAATTTATGTTTCACCAACTTTTACAATTGGCATTGATATGTATGTCATTATTTGTGGCTTGGTGAATTAAATAAAGAATATGACATTCTTTTTGATGCTATGAGATTCTTGAGATATTGTATGACTTTTGTTGATTTTCTAAGATATACTTGTCTCGGTATGACATTTTTGGTTATCATACGTTTTTATTATATCTCTTATCCTATCTCATTTTATCTGATAATTATAGCTAGACTGATCCGTTTATTATTTTCTTCTTAAATAATACTCGGGTCAGACTGAGATATTACAGGTGCTTTCTCTTGACTTCTTATCTGGGACCACCATCTGTCTTTTGGCTAACTACGTAGCTTGTAGTTTTTGGTGTTATACATTTAAAATAGAGACTCTTTGATGTATAAATATTCTCTTGTCTAGCACTTGTATATGTTCTTTTGTGATATTGTGGATCTTGTTTGACCACTACTCTGATGTAAACTTTTATGTGTTATACTCATATCTGTTTCCGCCTTTGAGATATGAATATCTGTGACTGATTTATGTTATGCTTATTTTTATATTTGTTTTCGAAGATATTGTAGCCACTGTGTAGTAGCTTTGCGTTTGTATCGAAATATCGGATTTCCTCTTGAATGAGATGCATGTTGTTCTATCTGAAATATAGGCGCTCGCACAAAGCAATTACACGGATGGTCGCTCCTCAATAGCCTTATTCTTCGTGCTAGTTGACGGCATTACTCTGTAGTATCCTTAGCTAGCGTGAGTATAGAGGTGGGGCGTCAGAGTGAAAACATGGCAGGGAATATGCAGGAAGCGCAGTAGAAAATAATGTAACGAATTAAAAGGATGAACTAAATTGGGAATTTAGCATGTACTTTGACGGGGGTGCAGAAGTAAATGAGGACTGCTTAGGGCAATTCCGTCAGTACTTTGAACGTTTCTTGATTGACAAATAGAAATGGGGAAACCCAACATGGGCAGTATGGTTTGGTCTCACTATATGATTGTTTCGGGTTAAATATTATTCACACCGGATTTTATGTCCGACCTATGTTTTTATTATTGTTTTCCCCATACACTCATGCATGCTCATTTGAGTAAGCTGCATTTATGAGATTAAACTGGTATGAAATAAGGGCTGTAGTACGAAGATTAAAGATGGTGCAGGAGGCCTAGTAGCTAATAAAGATTTTTGTTTTTGCTGTGTTAAAGATGTGGGCTACATCATCATATGTTTACTTGACTCTTCACTATGTTATTTTCAATTATATTTTCCCTAGCATAGACAAGTTTGAGTTTAATTTTGATCAAAGTACATGTAGAGAATGTTTAAGCAAATTTTGATGTAATGAAAAATATTTAGCTGGTCTGTTTACTTTATCTGTGTTTAAACTATAAACTGAACTCACTTTCATCGATTGAAGATAATTTTGGTGATGATTGCAGCATCATCGTCGTCCATCTTCGAGTCTTAAGTGAGGGATGTTGCATTTTTGAACTGCTTTAATTAGATATTGTATTGATCGATTAGTGTATGTAATATAAGTCAATTTCAATAGAAACCACTAAACAGGATACTTATATATGAACGTATGTATGTGTGTACGTGTATATAATCACACATATTTTTTTGAGAATGGTTTATTCCTAATATGTTTTCCAGGCTCAAAGCCTTTACAACATTCGATGTTTGGAAAAATACAAAAGAAGAGATACATAGCATGCCTTAATTACAACGTGTCAGGTAATAATTCGATATATTCCTACTTTTGCACGCCTTTATCACTTCCATCAATTCAAGTATTGTTTCCTTTTCTAGCATATTCTATCTTCTTCTTGTCCCTTTAGAAATCATGGCGACCGATACTCAAAGAGACCACGGCCTTCCAGAAGTTGTCGCTCCTCCTCAACATCAGTGGTACATTGTTTCTTCTTCACGCTTTCCATTTAATTTTTCCATATACTTTTATCAATCTACATATTTGAACCGATTTCCTTTCTTTGTTTTCAAACACATATTGATTTCTCTCCTTCCAAACGTGCCAAACAACAGCTGTTAGTGTTACATTCTTATCTACTTAACCAGACTTAATCCCCCTTAGATGACGCTCAGATATGTAATACCTTTTTTAAGTTTATGATTGGATGCCTGTCTTTATTCTTCTTTTTAAATATTTTTTGCACTTTATTGGAGTAGGAGCATTCAGAGAACAAGTCTTGGTGTGATTCATTTTCAGTCTGGCATAATTTACATCTTAAATTCAACATTTAGACCCCATTTAGCCAATATGTCTGTGGTTGGTAGTCTTATATTAACTTCCTTGTAAGTAAGAAAACACCATCTTTGGATTATTTGTTCTCGACCATATTGCAAACACCCAATTTATTTCATACTTTGCCTTGATGGCTTCCTATACTGATTTCGTAGAAAAGTTTCCATCTTTGGTTGGGTTCTAAGTCTATATGTCATAATCAGAATTTTGATATATAGAAGTATACTGAACAAATGTTGAAGTGGCTTGGAGCTCTGGGCACCATCTTCCACTACTTATAATTTAGTCTACTTTGTTATCGTAGCCACCAACACTTGTAAATGTATCACATCCCAGTTTGGAAATTAGAGTATTCCCATTTAGCCTAAGATCCTTGTAGACTTATGTTTTTTCCGTTTGTAAATTTTTTTGGATAATTGTTTTCTATGCTCATCTCTGCCTTCTAGTATGTTTTTCTACAATCTTGATGCATTATTGTCAACTTCAATTAACCATAAGTTATCATTAGTGTATCTAGCTCTCATCCATTTAGACCATAGACTTTCAGATGTGATTATTTTCCGACAAAGTTTTAGATTATATACCTTTTTAAGCTCCTTAGGTTTATTAGACGTACTTCCCTTTATACTTTTGGCATGCACAACACATCATAACTAACTTGGTGCAAACCACCCCTCCAGATAAAGTTTAGCACATATTGAGTAAAAAAATTCGATAGAGCGGTCATGTATTTACAAGGTTTGGACCCAGAACCTTAGCTTAGCATTAATTAAAGTTTCCACTAGCTCAACTCTTCCTGCAAAAGATAGAAGTTTTAAACGCTAACCATTTAGTTTATCTTTGATTTTCCTAACTAATCTACCATATTCTTTATCGATGATAACAACGGATGACAATGGAACTGCTAGATATTTTATTGGCATGATTCCTTCCTTTATGTCAGTATATCCAAACTTGTTAGCTTATCCTTGCAAAAAAATTTGAAATATCATTTTGATTTCTGGGTGTTTAGCTGCATTCCAACGTGTTTTTCTAAATTATTGAATATGTCTTTAATACACTTTACTTCCCCTGCATTTGTTTTGACAACCACAATTAAGTCATCAGCATATAGAAGATGGTGTAGTACTAATTGATTGTTATATAAAGTTTGAAATAGGCCATGATGACATGCCAATTCCATCTGGAGAGAAAATTACTCCATTCCTATTGCAAAGAGGCAAGGTGATAAAGGATCACCCTACCTTAGCCCTCTTTGGCTGCTTATAAATCCTGCAAGGGTTCCATTAATCATGATAGAGTATGCTGGAGTGGAATATATTGTTCATAAGTTTTATGAAAACAAATGGGAAATCCATACACAATACCACGTGAATTATAAACTTCCTATTTATTTCATCATAAGCTTTATGAAGATCCACTTTAATGCAATCTTTCTCAGCTCCTTTTTTGTTGAAGTTTCTGACTAATTCATGAGCTAGGAGAGAGTTTTCTAAAATGTACATTCCCTTTATGAATGCTAATTGGCCTTCTGAAATTAGGTCTGGTAGAATATGAATTATTCTGTTGCATATCACCTTGTTGACTATTTTGTAAAGCATATTGTAGCAAGCTATTAGTCTATAATCTTTTATTCTGTTGGGCTTATTTATTTTTGAAATAAGAGTAATGAAAGTGTGGTTGAATGCATGCAGAATTTTACCAATATTGAATGATTTCTGAATTACTTGTAACATCATTTGTTTCAGGTTCTCTGAATGGCGCCTAAAGAATTTTGAGATCCAACCATCTGAACCGGGGCTCAAGTCAACATGGGTAGAGAAAATAGAATTCTTGATCTTCTGCTCAGAAACTGCAACTTGCAGCATGTCAATCCCTTACACATTGATCAAGGCCTTGCAATTAATATGAATAAGACATAATCATATTATTCATTACATAGAGTTGAGAAACATATGACGGCATTTTGTTCAGATTGTTCAATATCTATAACACGCTTCCCATTTTTTGCTAGCGTGTTGAGTTGGTTACTGTAGTTTTGTCCGTATGACGTTTTTGTATAAAAAATTTTATGCATTCATCCCTTTGAGTAAGCCATTTCTCTTTAGTCTTTTGTTCAGTTTCTACCACTTGCTGTTGCATTGCATTTTTTTTAGTTGTTTTTGGGCTGCATAATATCTTGCATTCAATGATTCATCCAGTGGGTCTTGGTCCAGCATTATAAGTAATCTCTTACTCTTTTTGAAGCCTTTCAATTATTTCTTGTTTTGGTCTGGTCTTGTTCTAGATTTTCAGTCTGTTTTTAATTTCTTTTAGAAGAACTACTAAAGCATTTCAACCTTTCCTTTGGTCCGATTTATATTTTTAACATCAATTGTTTCATCATGCTCATCTAGTAAATATGTGATGACCGCCCTCTACGTCTGGCAATACAAGTAATCCCCTGTTGTCATGCCTGGTCAACATAGAATGGTCACCAAGGTTGAAAATGAAACAGATACAGCATATAACCTGTCATATATTTCACAACGCATAGACAAACTATAATATCATAGATATAGCAAACGAGACACTAATAATAATGTAAACTAATCATCCGAGTATATGATCCATAGAGTTATACATCAATAGTTGTAGAGTTTATACAACGAAAGCAAACTCGATAACTGTCTCAAATACAAGTAAATAAGCAATTATTACTATGGCTTCCCAGTGCTACATAGTGGAATAACCGTAGAAATCCATGTAGGGTGGTTTAGAGAGTAATTCGAGTGATTTTAGATGGATCTAGAGTGATTTAGAAAGTAATTTGAGTGATTTTAGATGGATCTTTTTTCAATGATATATTCATTAATCTTCACTTTGGTTTGATTTAGCGAGTAGTTTGGGTGATTTTTGATGGATCAAGGGTTAATAGGGGTTTAGATCTGATTTGGAAGAGTGGGAAAAACTTTTAATTTGACTCCCATAGCCCTATTTATAGTAATCTCAAATTACACTAATAAACTTGCTTATGGTCTTAATTATTTACATGCTAATTCTCGTCAACAACTATCTAAACTTAAAACATGCATAACTCTCTGACCGTAAATCCATTTTTAAATTATGACCACTCTACGGAATGAAAAACCATCAACCTGAAGTGGTGAATCTAGTATGAGACTCTAATTCGACTCCTATCAAAAGTTATAGCCCATACAAGATTTCCTGGTCAAAATGGTCACATAGAAATTTGGGGAAAATCACAAGTGTGTAAAATGTCCTTATGAGCCATATTCCAAAATTATAGAACCATATGACCTCATATGAATAAAATAGAAATATTTTACAATCCTCTAATACATAAAATACGTGTCATTATAAAACACCAGTGAATAGAATATTTGAAAGGTTTGCCCTTTTCCCATTGAACTGTATGGTTGGACTGAATATGCATTGGAGAGTGGTTGCTAGTTGAACCAGACAGAACTATTACATTCAAATTAGGCATTTTATTGATCATATCGGCATTTACAAGAATTCTATCTAATCTCATGTCATTTTCTTTGCTCCTCGACTCCTCCCTGTAAACCTTAGCCCTACATGGTTTGCATCAATGAGCCGCCCTACTACTACGCACTTGTTAAATTCTTCTATTTGGGACAACTTAAGGGTGAGACCTCCTTTCTTCTCATTTGTTTTAAGACAAGTGTTAAAATCACCAAGAACCATCCACTATTGATTAATTTTTTTTGATAGCTACACAATTTTCTCGCAGAGTTTACTTCTAATAGATGCCTAGTTATGTGCATACACAAACGTTACAGGCATACATAAACCACCAAAATTATTTACATCAATAGTAAAATGTTGTTCATCCATATCAATCATTTGAACCGACCACATAGCTTTGTGCCAAGTAATCATGATTCTTTCTTTAAATTGATAGGAATTGCTATTTAACCTCTACCAATCTATCCCAAATTATTTTTAAAAATTGTAATAGATTTATTCCCCATTTTATTTTCTAGAAAAGCCACAAGAATAAGGTTTAACTTATTTCTTGTATTGGAAGTGTCTATTTTCTAGTATCACTGTTTAGACCTCTTACATTCTAGTATAGCACGTACATTAAAAAGCAGATGCATTGCTCCTTCTCATAGGAGGTGTTGATGCAATTAGACTCTTGCTTTTTCTTGCCCTTGATGAATTGGTTTTTGTATTTTGGGTTCTCTTTAGCGTAAACTGAATGAATTGTAGAACTATCATCTAAATCATTTTCAATGTTTTCAAGATTGATGTCAATTTTGTTAACTTCATCTATATTTGCAAGGATATCCTTCCTGGTTTTGAATACAGTTTATCTTTAGGGGTTATCTTCTTATATGTATTCAACTATGATGGGTTCAACTCCGATTGTGTCTAGGCCATCTCACTTTCAGGCACTTCCCCTAACCCGTGCATCTACTTATGAGGGCCGGGGACCTCCAAGCTATCTTCCTTAGTTATTAGGTTTACAATTGCATTTATGGTGTAATTATTTTTTGGTTCCGTATAACACTCTTTATGTGACAACCGCCTTATACCACCGACACCAATAGTATATAAATAGTGTGCTGCTGTCATGCCCGGCCGATATAGGACAATCATCAGGGTCAAAATAAATCAATATAACTTTCCATATCTCGCGGTGCATGGAAAAAATATAATATCACAGATATAACTGAAGAGACAATAATAACAATGTGAACATGCCATCATCATCAGAGTATAATATCCATAAAGTTATACATTAAAAGTAGAGTTTATACAATAGGAACAGACTCAAATAAACTGTCTCAACAAATAGTAATAAGCAAGCATTGTCACGACTCCACAACGTTGCTCAGTAGAATAAGCATAGACTCCATATCATAATACGAGATTGCTCCATCTAGCTCGTCCTTCGAACAACTATTACGTTACTTAGACATGTTGTCTAGTTTGCTCATCTAAGAGTACCTAATATAATAAGTGGCAAAACATAAAATCTTGAGTCAGACAATAGTCTGGCGTAAGAAGTAAATTAGGCCCAAAATACTAAATAGGTAAGGAACAAGAGTACACAAACCGTATCTGACATGTCCCTGCAACTAAAGAGTTAGCACATAACATTATAATATCTTACTCTACAATATCACAAAGATATACTACCAACCAAGTAAAGGATATCAATTTTCTTGGTATTCCTATCCCTAATACTTACTTCTCATGGAATCTTCGAGTGATAGCCTACCTAAGAAGACAACCAAAGTAATCATAGCAACCATAGCATCCATCAAACAATCCTAGCTTTCACTCCACCCATATGTCCAAAATATATGAAAAACTGTATGATCGCCAAGCCAGGGATTAACGAAAACCCCAGTTCTCTGTTGTATTCTCGTATCTCACAGCCTAAAGCTGGATACGTGTCTCGTTGCCTAAAGCCAGACACTAGACCCAAAACTGCAGGTCCAAGGTATACATATCCCTCAATTGGCTCATGGGCATCCCCACTTACAATACCCCTGCTTCGAGCACAAATGAAAACTCTCTGAGTGTCAACGATTCCTTAGCGCCTATAACCAAGCCCTCCTTTGCTCCATATAGACACCGAGCCCTTCTTGCCTAATCCAGTTTCCATTATTCACGAGCGTAATAATATTCAGAGAATATAGGATTCAAATATTAAGAAGAATTAAGGATCAAAATATGAATTCATGAATTTCGGAAGCCGCTGATTTCTATGAAGATACATAGATATATGAAAGCATGTACATATTTTAGGCAAGTATAAACTGGATTGGAGATTTGGGCTTCGGGTTTGATGCACTTGAACTCGAACCTGAACCTGTCTTCAACCAGGACCAGCAACAATAACCTGAATCAATTTAAACCTTCGAATTTAGGAATAGAATTAGATTTTATTCATAATACTCCTCCTCAAGTTGGTTATATATATCTAGTAAACCCAACTTGCTTCCTAAATATCTAATTCTATTCCCATTCAATGCTTTAGTAAGCATGTCAGCTGGTTGATCTTCAGTCTGAATATAATGAGTACTGACTTCACCATCTTGTATTTTATCACGAATAAAGTGACAATCAACTTCTATATGCTTCGTTCTCTCATGAAATACAGGATTTGACGCAATGTAAATAGCTGCCTTATTATCACACCATAGTTTTGTTGGTTTCTCAAATTCCAGTTTACACTCTTTCAAAAGATGCTTAATCCACGTTACTTCACAGACTGCCTTGGACATTGCTCGGTATTCAGACTCTGTGCTTGACCGTGATAGTATATGTTGCTTCTTGCTTTTCCAAGATACTAAATTTCCTCCAATATATATACAAAAACTAGTAGTTGACCTTCTGTCATCTTTGGATCCAGCCCAATCTGCATCAGCAAAGCTTTCCACTCTCATATGCCCATGATTTGCGTACATAATGCCTTGTCCAGAAGTACCTTTCATAACACCAAACAAGCTATTTTGTAACTCTTTTTTTGGCGCAATTCCTCATGGTTATTACCGTGATAAATTCATAACAAAAATAACCGTGGTAAACAAAAGCCATGTTTAAAACCGTTAGAAATTGTGGTTATTTGGCAAATACTTGGAACTTCTAGGGATTTTTGTATAATTAACTTTTTTTTTGGTTTACTCACTCCCTATTTTCTTTGTTTTCTACGCATTCCACTATTATCAAACTACTTCACCATAGCTCGATTTAGGGTTCGAATCCTCCTATAGTCGAAATTTCTTCCATAGTTCGCTCTAGAGATCTGGGTTCACGTTGAGATCTAGGGTTCCAGTCGAGATCCGCTATTCACATCAAGATCTAGTGTTCGAAACGGGATCCACTGTTCACTTCGAGATCTAGGTATATTCAAATATATTTCTATTTGCTTTTGATGTGAATCTATGTGTTGAACAGATTTCGATTTGAATTAGTTCCTTTTAATTTTGAATTTTAGTCAGGTCCAAGACATTAATAGATTGTTTATTTATAGAATGCTAGATGCTAAATGAAAAATGCCCTTGAAAATCAAATGATGGCCTTGGTAGATTCGCAGTCTATAGTTAGCATTTGTACATTATAAGAATACTAGTAAACAGTTTACAGATTTAAGTTTTGATCATTTCAATTGAAGGAAAAGAACTTGGTGAGGCCCAAGAATGTTTCTAAGATGCCTATGGGTTCAAAAATTTATCTAAAGGAAGAGAGGAATTGAATATAGATATAAGATATATAAGTTCTTAGAATAGTATTATTGACAGCCAAAAGAGGCTTAAGAAACTAAAGTTTATCTAATAGATTCGATAGAGTTTAAAAACATAATATAAGCGAGACGTTGAAACATATGCATAGAAAATAGTTAAATGAATAAATAAAGCCTAGATAATTATAAGCAATCGAAAGCATTAAATATGCAAGTATTAGATGTCGAAAGGAACAGAGCCCCTCTATATTATATGAAATGATAATTCAAGTATTTAACATGCAATATAAGCTACTGAAATAGTTGGCATAAGTATATATGAAAAGAATTACATTATAGGAAAAATAGAAATGCCTAGAAAATATTATGGATTATGAAATGGAGTTATTACATAAATTGCTTTCCTCCAACCATTTAACCTTTTTTTACTTTTACCTCATCCATCACATAATAAAACCTATTTATGCCTTGATCTTTACATTTTTTTCAAGCTGACATCATAAAGAAAACATAAGCAAAAGAGAATGAAAGGGATATTGTTGATATGAGTGGATAGAGTTAGTCTTCACTGTGCATATGAGAATGAAAAGAAACCGGTATATGTATTACTTAACATTGTATAATTTCAATCATTTATTTCTGTTTTAACGTGGTCCTTTTTTTAAATTTGAAGAAAGTTGAAATTAAACCAAGGACAAATGGAGTGGAAGATGCAATTTTGCCTAATCCAGAGTACAGTGCGGTAAAATACACAAGAATGGGAGTAACAGACCAATGGAGTGTTGCTGGTGCAGATTGGATTGAAGCACTGATTCTGTCTCATGTAGCTGCTGGTGCTGACTAGGAGGTTGTTCCAGGTAGATTTTATACATGCACTTAATAAGTAGTTTTTGAATAATAGAAGTAAATTGTAAAGATTAAGTATTCAAATCATGTTTCTTATAAAATATGATTATGTATAAAATATGATTATGTAGAGTCCATGATATAGCCTTCTTTTTTGAGTAGAAAGGACCAACGATCACGATTTAGTTTTATTGAAAAATAATAATGACGACCAATGTTGGTTGCTTTGCTTCATACGTAGATGTTTCGGTAGCTAAGTAATTTAGAAGTTAAAATTTTTCACTTTAACAAAATACAAAGCTACAAAATTTCATGGTATCTAACTGTTTATATTGGATGCACCAATAATTTGTTATATGTACTTTTATTTAAACTAGATGTGAACCTGTGCTTTGCAAATGGGATTACTTGTTCGGTGAATTACTTATAGAATAGTTAGTTACTCTGTTATAAAGGAACTTACAGCAACCTGAAGTACATACTGATGATAACTTAGTTTTATAGAAATTAACTAAGTTTATAACAACAACAACAAATAATAATAAAAAATTAAGTATTAGTATTATAAAAAATAACTAAGTTGTTCATGATAATAATAATAATAATAATAAATTATAAAATATTAACCGAGAACTCTATTAATTTGTTGATTGCATATTATTTTTTGTTACCATATTGCTCGTATATTTTTAGAATAATTCTATAGTTGAACTGATTCCATAGTTAATGGGAACCGAGACCTCCTATAGTTGAACTGATTCCATTATTATTGTTTACCTTGACATAGTACTTGATGACAACTACAAGGCTGGCTTTTTTAGAATACGTCTAAATAACCATGGCTAATCTTATCTTTGTTCAATCGTTACGAATACATCGATTTCTTTTACTGTATGTAGCATAGGTGCTTGAACCTTTTCATGATCTTCCCTAGGCTTTTATAACCATTAAATACAAAGCATTAAGTTAATCATTAATTTTGGCATTATGAAGTATATACAAATGTTTTCCATGTTACTATGAACTTTATAGCAAAATATAAATTTTATAACCAGGTCGACCGCCATCAATAGGGGCGTTGCCCCCGCGCCCCCACCTAGGGGGGTTATCACCCTTCTAGACTCCCCTTAGTAGTGGCAATCAATTTAAATAATTTTATGAAAAACTTCCAACATACATATCACCTTGCTTTATATTTTAACTATTCTGCTATTATTTTGTCAGGTAGAAATCATTTAATAATTCAGTTGTGTTTGTTGTTGCATCTTTAGTTGCGCTCTTCTTCTTCTTAATTTTTTTTTAATATTATGTGTTTTTTCTGAAAAAACTTTGTTCCATAATATCAAGTACTAAATGTATCTCTAAATGCTCACTCTTTTTCTCTTACCAGGTTTCAAGTTAAAAAGAAACAATTCTTCAGAAATTTCATGACTATTGTACTCTTTGGCGTAATTGGAACTCTTATCTCCTTCTTGGTTATCTCTTTTGGTATAATTCTCACATTCTTGCAATACTTATGGAAGTATTCTCTTATATAGTCTGTTCTCTTAATTATGCTCCTTTAGCTTGCCGGATATGTTTGTTAAGATCACTCTATCTATAATTTTGCTTTGCTTTTGCCAAAAAGAGATTTGTATTTATATCACGCTGCAACTCCCTGTTGCTTAATAGCCTACATCTTACTTAAACCTTCCATTCAATTTTGTTTTTGTACCCAGGCGCAGTTAAAATTTTCAGTAGAATGGATATAGGTTTGGAACTTCAAGATTATCTTGGTATGTTATCTAATTTTGATGGAGAAATTTACTGTAATAATCCCTTCATAATTCCTTACCTAGTCGTATTAACATGTATATACATGTTAACATGCAGCACTCAGCTCTATCCTCTCTGCAACCGATTCTGTCTGCAACCGATTGGTTTTTGGTGAAGGAGTTGTAAATGATGCCACTTCCGTAGTGCTTTTCAATGCAATTCAAAATTTTGATCCTGAGAATATTGATGATGGTATTGTACTCAAGTTTGTTGTGAACTTCTTTCACTTGTACGCAATAAGTACTTTCCTAGGAGCATTTGTAGGTTATTTACCTTTAAGTCAATTCTTATTATTATAAGTAGTATCCACGTATGAGCTAATATTAATTATCGTTTGCCTTTAGGCTGGATTGTTGAGTGCGTACATCATTAAAACATTAAAATATTTATCATTTGCCTTTAAGCAGTAATGGTATGGAAGAAGGTTAACTTAGACTCACACAACTGTTGGGATTGTCACAACATAAGGTCTGCATAATAATTTAGTCATAGTTATTATCTGTATTTGTTGCCAAATCTTACCAAAATGTTTATAGCGGTATATCATTGGTATATTAGTTTGTTTAACTTTATATCATCAATACTAAAATCAATATGCGGTGAATATAGTAGCTACAGTTCTACTGCAATATATAGGAAGTACTTCACAATGGCTTAATTTTTACTTGCCGTTATTAACTTCTTATACCATGAATAACACCCATATATTTTGAATGAACAAGAGTTTTAAAATAGAGTTTCTGTTTCAAACTGTATGCTTCATTTGTGCTTTAAATTTATACATAGACTTTGAATTTCATGTATAGTATGTATTAGTATAGTAGTATGTTGGTAAGCTGCATCATACAACAACAATGTATTGAGTGTTGTAAGATGCAATCTTGCAAATTATAACTGTCTTCGATATTGACGTAAAGTGAAGTGTTGTTTGCTGAAATGAAAACTGTCAAAGGGAAGAGTAGGCTTGGAACTGATGCCTCTGGCAATCACAAGACATATGACTAAATCATGCAATCTTATTTAAAAATTTGTGTCGTATACTGTTAATGTTCCACTACTGATTTTGGTAACCTGAATAAGGATACTACAGTTGTATCTTTGTTGCCAATACATTACTCTTTACAGTCATTTTTCTGCGCTTTGATTACTGATTCCTATGTGAACATAAATAGGTAGCTTACAAAAATGAGACACTTGCTTCTACAGTTTTAAATTACTTATGCCCACGGCTATTTTTGGAACATGAGGTTCATCTACATCAACATAAATAAATTTCTTTCGCTATACAAGTTCAACCAAGTACTAACAATTTGTATCAACTTAGAGGTTTGTATAGTAGATGAAGCAAATTTTAGCTCTCTACCAGTTTATACAAGGTAACAACTTGGTTACATACATACATCCACTTTTTTTTATAACCGTGTGGTAATTTCATTTATTAGTTAGATGTATGTGAAATATCTTTTAATAAAAATATACTACAACATCATGGAACAACTTATATGATTTCATAACATCATTAATTAGTATCAACAACATAAATTAGCTTTTCTATTCTCTTGTGTAACTCTATTTTCATTTCTTTTTTATTTATTTTTCAGTACTATATCAAATGACGGATATAGCAAATAAGTCGACCCTCACTAGTTTGCGTCCCCTGGTGTCTAATCGAAACTCAACACAACCCAATAGTCAATTGTAAGGTACATGAAACTTTTCATGAAGCATGCAACTTACAGTAGGGTATGTTATACAAAAAAGGATAGTACAAATGCATATTGTCCATTAGCATTCATATACTCTATAACTGATAAGACTTGTCATTTTACAAGTATTTGCAATTTACACCAAACAACCCATTTGTGCTGCAATTTGTAGAGTTTAAATTTCAGCACATCTATAATCTGGTTGTCAACAGACTTTATTGGTTTGAGCTCGTTCAAATAAAGTTGAACTATATTGCTCACCTAGCACTTAAATTATTTATTATTCATATTATTGTATTTTTGCTTCTCATTGTTGATAATGATAATAACTGTATCTCAGATAGGGAGGAACTTTGATGAATTCATTCCTTTTCAATGTGGGACTCATCCTTCTTTGCTCCATCGGGTATTTTTCTTTTTTTCTATGGGAAAAGATAACTCTTGCATTGTAGCCAGTGTGTTAATAACGGCGATATGCATATTATATCTTTTCAATATGATTTAATTTTGCACCATGACATTTGCTTCCTATGCACAAGCAACCGCTGCCTAAGAAATATTTGGTTACACCCTTAATTCATAATATTTATTCACAATATTTGCATGGTATCAAGTATCTCTACAATATTTATAGATATCACATTGCGCACTAAGCAATGTGATATCTATAAAAGGCATAAAAGAGACGTCTGCTGAAGATGGGTTCAATGTTGAAGCTACTTTCCAATGCATAGCCAAAAACGCCCTGAAAAATGAACTATAAGAAGAAATGCGATTTGACACTTTTTGATGCATAGCCAAAGATGTTGAAGCTACTTTCCAATGCGTAGCCAAAGATGCAACGAGCATGAATGCAGATAAGGTATGAAATTTTCTTTTTTCCATTCGGTGTAATTTGACATGGTGGCAATCTTAAAGTGCCAGCTTTGAAGCCACCAACCAAAAGAGCGCTAAGAAAATTCAAATTAACATTAGTAATAGATGAAGAAGAAGATATTATAATCGAAGAAGAAGTAGAATATGACTTTCAAGTTACTTGTAAATTTATAGACTTTTTTTGAAATTGTAATATTTTGTGGCTATGTGATACTTTGATATTTTTTTATGTATGTTGAAGTCATGATATTTTGAAGTTTGTTGTGTACTGTGAAATTATTATGTAAGTTTAACTTGCGATATTTTGATATTTATGGAGTTTAGTATGAAACGTATGTGTTTGCTATTATTTGTCTTGAAATTCATTATAAATTTACTGTTTTAAATTTTATTCAACATCTGAATTTTGAATTTTGATTATATGTGCATGTAATTCATTGCAATAGAACTTTGCTTCAGGAATACAATACAAATTTCCTAATTGTAATGGTTACAAATTTCATTGCAATAGAACTTTGCTTCAGGAATATATTTGCATTTGTCACGGTTATATAGAGTTTCCTTTTTGGTAATGGTTATAAATGTTAGAAACTATTGTTCTGTCACGGTTATAAGTGTGATACTATCTAAATTTCCCACGGTTATAAGCGTTAGTAATAACCATTTTATCACGATTATAACCGTGAGTAAATACTGTTCCGTCACGGTTATAAGTGTGATAATATCTAAATTTATAACGGTTATAAGCGTGAGAAATTACTATTTTTATCACGGTTATAACCGTGAGCAAAAGTGTGACTGAATTTGCCACGGTACATATTTTCACGGTTATAACCGTAACAAATTAGTTTTGTCACGCTTATAACCGTGAGGAAATTGCCTTTCTGGTGTTGTGTTTCAAGTAACCTAGAATATGTTCAAGTGTAGACCAATGTTGCTTAGTGGGTGAAGCCATATATTGACTCACTATACTAACAGCAAATGAAACATCAGGCCTTGTTATAGTTAAGTAATTAAATTTACCAACCAGCCTTCTATACTTCTCAGGGTCACATAATAATTCTCCTTCTAATGTCAGATTACTATTTGGGATGATAGGTATGCTATAAGGTTTAACACCAAGCTTACCAGTTTCTTTTAATAAATCCAATATGTATTTTCTTTGACATAGGAAAATTCCTTTATTGCTTTGTATAACTTCCACACCCAAGAAATATTTCAATTCTCCTAGATCTTTGGTTTGAAAATGATCATGAATAAAAGTTTTGAGAGAAGCAATACCTTTGTCATCATTACCAGTTATTATTATATCATCTACGTATACTACTAACAGAATAATACCTTGTTCAGATGACTTGTGAAAGACTGATTGATCACTTTTACATTTTACTGTCCCAAATTTCTCAAGTGTTTGCTAAACTTCCCGATCCAGGCCGTTGGACTTTGCTTCAGGCCATATAAAATTTTTCTAAGCTTGCATATTAATCCACTTTCCCCTTGTGCAATGAAACCAGGAGGTTGAACCATATATATCTCTTCATTGAGATCACCATGGAGAAATGCATTCTTTATGTCTAACTGATGGAGTTTCCAATTAAATCTAGCTGCTAAAGCAATACATAATCTGATGGATGTCATCTTGGCAACTGGAGAAAAGGTTTCTGAATAGTCCATACCATATACTTGTGCATAGCCCTTGGCTACAAGTCTAGCTTTAAATCTTGCCACCGTTCCATTTGGATTCATTTTAACAGAATACACCCATCTGCATCCAATGGCTTTCTTATTACTTGGTAGCTGAACTAGATCCCAAGTATTGTTTGTTTCTTGAGCCTTCGTTTCTTCAATCATTGCCTTTCTCCATTCTGATTTGGATAAAGCTTTAGTAACTGTTCTAGGGATATTAATTGAGTCTAGTGCAGACATAAAGGAATATGTAGAGCCAGATACATTTTCATATGACACGTAGGTAGAAATAGGATAGGTGCACTGTCTCCTTTCTTTGCGGAGAGCAATAGGAAGATCAAGACTAGGATCTAGAGTGGGCCTTGTTTCAGTGATACTAGGTGTTTCTAATTCTTGAGGTGATACGGTAGAATAAATTAAAAATTCATCATTCTCCTCCTGAATTGGTACATGATATAAAAACCCATCATTCTCCTCCTGAATTGGTACATGAGATTTCTGATAGAATGGCTTATCTTCCATAAAATTCACATCTATAGATATCAGATATTTATTTAAGCTAGGACAAAAACACTTATATCCTTTCTGTAATCTTGAATTACTAATAAATATACATTTCAAGGATTTGGGATCTAGCTTGCTTAATTGAGGATTTACATCTATAAAAAAACATGTACGCCCAAAAATTCTAGGTTTAATAGGGTATAGTTGTTTGTCAGGGCATAAGACTTTGTATGGGATATTGAAATTAAGGATTGTAGATGGCAGTCGATTAATAAGAAAGCATGCAGTTAATACAGCATCTGCCCAAAACACTTTTGGGACATTCATCTGAAATAGCAATGCTCGTGTGGTCTCCAAGAGGTGTCTATTCTTCCTCTCAGCAACTCCATTTTGGGGAGTAGTGTCCACACATGAAGTTTCATGCAAGATGCCATGTTGGCTTAAGTAAGAGCTGAAGGTATGAGAGGTATATTCCTTAGAATTATCACTCCTAAGGTTTGGATAGATGTTTTGAACTGATTTTGAATTTCAGCATGAAAGTCACAAAAAATAGAAAACAACTCAGATATGTTTTTCATTAAGAATAGCCAAGTAACTCGAGAGTAATCATCTACAAATGTTACAAAGTATTTATAGCCAAATTTAGATACAACAGATGATGGTCCCCGTACATTAGAATGTACAAGTTCAAATGGTGCACTTGCACGTTTATTTATTCTTGGCTTTAAACTACTATGATGAAGTTTAGCATATTGACAAGATTCACAGTCAAGAGTAGTAATATGGTTATATTGTGGACAAAGTTGTTTAAAAAGAGTAAGAGAGGGATGACCAAGTTGTTGATGAACCTTGATTGTTGAATCTACATTAGAACAAGCCATTGGTAAATTATCCAGAATATAAAGACCCCCAGATTCATAGCCTTTACCAATAATCTCCTTCGTTGTAAGATCTTGGAAAATACAAGCTTCAGGAGAGAAAGATACACTGCAACTCAAGTGTTTGGTAAGTTGACCGACAGATAAAAGATTATATGATAAGGAGGGTATAAATAGTACAGACTTTAATGGTGGTGAAGTATTTATGTTACCAGACCTTGAATGTTGGATTGAGTCCCATCTGCTAAAGTGATAGCTTGACTATGTTCATGTATTTTAAGATCTGTAAACAATTTAGGGTTACCTGACATGTGATCAGTAGCCCATGAGTCAATGATCCATTTTGCTGCTTGCTTTTCCATATTAGCCATAGTAGATACGGATGATGATGAATTGCTAGCTGAGTTCTGTAAGGATTCTTGATATTTTTTGTATTTGTCAAATTCTTCCGTGGTCATCAACACAGTCTTATTAGAAGTATTAACAGCTCCTTGATTTTTGTTTTGGTTATTATATTGAAGTTTTCTACATTCAGAAATCAAATGCCCTGGCTTCTTGCAATATGAACACATTTTATTACTTGGTCTTCATGCAGTCCTTTGTGGTCTTAAGGATGGGGATGATGATGGTCTCCAAGAGTTAGGTTGTTGTGACTGGTTCCATGGTGGTCTAAAATTAGTTAGTGGTCTCCATGAATTAGTATATGAAGTACGATTAGTATTAATACTAATCAGGGAACCGATGTTAGCATGAGATGAAGCAGTTGAACTTTTAGTTCTAAGAACACGACTAAATACTTCATGCAGTGAAGTTATTGATGATCCAGATAGAATTTGAGCCTTAGCTGAATCAAACTCTAATGGTAAGCCAGCCAGAAAACTCATAATTGCCATTTGCTCTCTCTGATTTTGTTGAACTTTCATATCTATACTCACAGGCAACAAAACATTAAACTCTTCGTGTGTTCTTTTAAAATTCATAAAATTCATAAAATAAGTAGTGAGAGATTGATCTTGTTTTTCCGCTCTGTAAAAAGACTTGCACACATCAAACATTCTGGTTAGACTGCCCTTTCCAGAATATAAAAATTTGAGATATTCCATCAATTCTTTCACGAATTCGCGATGGTTGGTTAGATTGATAACTTCATTATCAATTGAATTTCGTATTTGCAAGAATAGTCGAGCATCTTCTCTTAACCAGATCTGATCCTCTTGCTCTGTTGATGTTGGTGGATCTTTGATTAAGTGATCATCCTTATCCATGACCCTGAGATACAATCGAATTGTTTTACTCCACTCCAGATAATTTGTGCCTGTTAATTTTCGATCCGTTATTTTAGGCATCATCGGCATCACATCAATCATTGACGAACTTTTAATTTCAGCCATTATTTCTAGCAGGAGAGATATATTTGAATCTTAATTTGAATGGAAACCCTAGATCGATGCGCGGTGCTCTGATACCATGTAATAATATTCAGAGAATATAGGATTCAAATATTAAGAAGAATTCAGGATCAAAATATGAATTCATGAATTTCGGAAGCCACTGATTTCTATGAAGATACACAGATATATGAAAACATGTACATATTTTAGGCAAGTATAAACTGGACTGGAGATTTGGGCTTCGGGCTTGATGCACTTGAACTCTAACCTGAACCAGTCTTCAACCAGGACCAGCAACACTAACCTTAATCAATTTAAACCTTCCAAATCAAGAATAGAATTAGATTATTATTCATAATAACGAGGAACAACATCTATATCCCCTGATCCTATAGCTCCCTCATTTACGAGCCGCCATCTTCGAAACCTACTCCCAACACAAGCTAATATCCAAAGACCATAGCTTTTCATCATTTGTTATATCGTCACCCAACCTGATACGGACAAGCCAATACCTCCAGCACGACCTACAGAGCACCGTCTTACTGCCCTAAAAGTTCCACATTCATACCACTCAATGCGATAGCATGGTACCGACTTAAGCCCTTAACTCGGTGCTGAGTTAAGAACTTAGCAAATAATTGGATATCTCCCTTTTCCTTATCTCAAGTACTCTTCTCTAAGTGCCTTAGACCCCACATCCCTCTTTGATAACTCGGCCCCCAATCCAAAGCCCCACTTCTAAGTTCTAGAGATAACTCAACCCCCACTCTAACACTTAGCCAAATTACCACCCCAAGCCATAGATAAGCTTCTTTGACCAAGCTCCATCCATTCATAGCAAAGACAAACACATAGCCACCTTTCCTTAATTCAGTACTAAGTTATAGCCTTAATTCAGTGTTGAATTATTGCTTAACTCCAAACACCTTGCGAGTTATCATGCAATCTCCTTCTATGCTTCAGAGCCTATTTGCCAAGTTTCGACCAATTCCGACCAACTTTACCTTCGATTTGCTCAATTCTCCGACCTAACTTTTTATGCAATCACAAAACTAAGCATTTCGTCAAATCATATCATCCAAGCATAGAATAACAAGCAATTTCTTCCATTCAATCATGCAATTCATAGAAATGAGATAAACAAGTCAATTCCTAACATAGATATACATATAACATGAATATATGTGCATGAACAAGGGTGTTTCCTAATCAATCTAGAGAATATGGCTAGTTTAACATACTATTGAAGTTAGAAAAGGTTTTTATGGCCAAAATCATCTTTAAACATGTTAAATCTTATAATTCTACCATATAAACATGCACAAAATAGTGAGAAGGCATAAATCACTTACCAATTACCAAATTTAACTAATACTTGTGTAGATCTAATCCGAACAACGAATATCCAACTGGGAAAGCCAAAAAAGTGCTCTAAATCAAGCAGTTTGATTATCTCTAGCCTCTAATTGGAGATCTATTCTCTAATCTATTATCTAGTTTAAGATTTAGAGAGAAATTTAGATGAGTTAGGATGGATTTAGAGCTAATTTGGGTTTAGATGTAATTTGAAATGAGAGGGAAAAGTTCTAATCTAACTTCCACAGCCCTTCTTTATAGAATTATCTAATTTGACTAATGGGCAACTAATAAGCTTCACTAATTTCACACTAATTCTAACCAGCGGTTTTTAAAACTTAAAATAGGCATAACTCTCTGATTGTAAGTCCAATTTTTTATTATAATCACTCTATGAAATGAGAAACTGTCGTCTTGAAGCAACAGAATTGGTTTGAGACCTTAATTGAAGTCCTACCAAAAATCATAACCCAAATAAGATTTCTGGGGTCAAAATAGTCACATAGAAATCCAAAAAAAATTATAGATATGTAAAAGGTCCATAAGAGTCATATCCCGTAATTATAGAATCATAGGACCTAATACAAATAAATTAAAAATATTTTATGATCCTTCGAGAAATAAAATACAGGTCGTTACATTCTCCATACTTTAGGAATTTCGCCCCAAATCCCAGAATAAGCTAACGTACAAGCAAATATAATTATCCCACATTCCTATCAATCATAAGCAACCATATAACATATCAGCCATGCAATCATGCAACCAATAGTATAGATGACCTGCCCTAGCACGTAGAATACTAACATATCAAATATAACATACAATGGTGAAAGTAGATATGATAAGTAGTGGATATTACCATTCAAGGAGCTTCAGACACGTAGCCCTCATGCTCTTCTCTATCTTCCTATACAATCGTCATCACTTCCGCTCCATTGCACCTTCACTAGCTTTACTGTCTTTCTCCTAAGCTGTTTCGTATCGTAACCAATGATCTGAAATGGCCTTCAAGGTCTAGAAACTTCTAGTTCTACATCAACAACTTCTAGTTGATCTTGTGTAATCTTCATGCCTGAGTTATGCATAAACTTTCGTAGATAAGAGACATGAAAAACGTTGTGCATGCTCGCCATCTTTTGAGGTAAGTAGACCATATATGCTAGCTTTCCGATTTTCTCGACTATCCGTAAAGGACCTACGAATATTGATGCCAACTTCCCCTTTCTACCGAATCGAACTACATTCTTTAAAGGAGAAACATTTACAAATCATATCCCCAAACAATAACTTTCTTCATCTCTTATCCGTGTAGCTTTTTTGTCGATCCTGAGCAACTTTCTTTGTTGCCAAATGACCTCAAACTTCTTCGTAGTTTCTCTAATCATATCTGGCCCAAGTATTAGTTTATTGCCTGTTTCCCACCAACATGAAGGAGCATTACATAATCATCAATACAATGCTTCATACCAAGACATACCAATGCTCGACTGATAACCGTTGTTGTATGCAAACTTCACCAAACGCATATGATCATCCCATGATCCTCCAATGTCTATAATGCGTGCTTGCAGTAGATCTTCTAATATATGATTTACTCTCTCAGTTTGCCCATCCGCTTGTGAGTGATGACTTGTACTATGATGCAGCTTGGTCCCTAACATCTCTTATAAGCTCTTTCAAAATCCACTAGTGAACAATGGGTCTCAGTTACTCACAACGCTCTTTGGCACACCATGAAATCATACTATCCATTTCACATACAACTCCACCAACTTGGATGTCATTCCACTTGACTTAATAGGTATAAATCTTGCACTCTTGGTCAACTGATCTACCATGACCTAAATGCCATCGTATCTTGCTCAAGTTCTAGGCAATCCATCTATAAAATTCATCGAGACTTTCTCCCATTCCCACTTAGGAATTTCTATCGGTTGCAACAATCCACTAGGTTCCTACATCTCTGCCTTTATCAACTGATAATTCATACACTTTGAGATGAATGCTCCAACATCCCTCTTCATATCTTCCCAATGATAGGTTCGCTTCATATCTTGGTATATCCTGTTACAGCCGGGATGAATGGTTAACCTAGAATGGCGATCCTTTCTTAGCGCTTTATCTCGTAATCCATCAATATTGGGAATAAACAATCTATCGTATTTACGAAGCCAAGCTTCTCGATCGAGTTCATATTGCTTCATATCTTCAGATTCTACTCCTTCCTCTATCTTTTCTATGATCTACGCCAGCCTGGCGTCTCGCTTCTGACTAGTACCGGTCCTTTTAAGAGTAGGTCTAATCGATAAGCTTGCCAACATTTCAGGTTCTAGCTCGCAATGAGGCCTAAAATCAAACCCAACAATATAATCTATCTGCTTCCATTCCAAGAACATTGCTCCAACCCAGAATGTCTTCTACTCAATGCATCGATGACTATATTCCCTTTTCCTAGAGTATAAGAAATACCAAAATCATAAGAGGCCAAGAAGTCTAACCACCGTAGCTGATGAAGGTTGAGATCTTTTTGAGAGAAAAGTCACTTCAAGGATTTGTGGTCCGTAAACAACTCAAACCTCTCTCCCAGTAGATAGCGCCTCGACATCTTCAAAGAAAAAAATCGCTATCGATTCCAAATCATGAGTTAGACCTCTCATGCGGCTTTAGCTGCCGACTTGCATAGACAACAACTTTCCCTTTCTATATCAACATCACACCCAGTCCAGTACAATTAGCATCAGCGTATACTATCAACTCTTCGATTCAACTTTGAATCGTCAATGCTTGTGCACTCATCAACCTCTCCTTTAGACTCAAAAATGCATGCTCACACTTCGCATTCCATACAAAAGTCTGATTCTTCTTCATCAAATTGGTCAACGGTGCCGCTACCCTTGAGAAGTCCTTTATGTAGTGTCTATAGTATCCCACCAGCCTTAAGAAACTTCTCACATCTGTAGCATTCTTGGGTTGGTTCCAATCTTAGATTACAACCACCTTTGCAGGATCCATAGCTATACCCTATCTCGACATGACATGACCCAAGAATCTCACTACTTCTCTTCAAAAATGACACTTAGAGAAATTCGCTCTCAACTTGTGTTTCCTCCAAATCTCTAACACAGTCCTCAAGTGCATCTTGTGCTCCTTTTCGGTTTCAGAGTAGATCAGAATGTCATCCAAGAACACAAGCATGAACTTATTCAACCGGACTTTGAAAACTCGATTCATTAGATCTACAAAGTATGCCGGAGTGTTGGTCAATCCAAATGGCATACCAACCACTCTTAGAAATCCAATGGCGTATGAAACACAGTAATAGGCACACCCTCCTTCTGTACTCTCAACTGGTGAATTTTCGTCGCCAAATCCATTTAGGAGAACACGTTCTTACCGTGCAGTTGATCAAACAAGTCATCAATACTTGGGAGTGGATACTTGTTCTTCTTCGTCACTTTATTTAGCTCACGATAGTGCACACACAACCGCAAAGAGCCATCCGCCTTCACTGCGAATACTATAGGTGCTCCCCACTCAGATATGCTCCTTCAAATGAACCCTTTCCCCAATAGGTTATTCACCTACTCCTCCAATTTCTTCTGCTCTCTAGGTACCATAACCCCTCAAAGGCATAACTATTGGTTTGGCTTCCTTCACCAAGTCTATCTGAAACTCGATCTCTCTATGCGACAGAAATCCAGCCATTTCCTCAAAGACATCTCGATACTCTTTAGTGATATGCAATTATGATAGTCCCTCCTATGGAACCTCAAGCAATTATAGAAAGCTAACCATCACCTCATCCTTTGGTAGGCAGCTAATCACTACTGTTCGCCCATCCAAATCCCCGACTATCACCAATAGCTTCTCGCAATCCACTATGGCCACGTACTTCTTAAGCCATTCCATACCCAAGAAAATCCCAAACCCAAAAAAGTTAAAAACAAAACAATCACAAACCAAAGAACATCCATGAATCAATAAAACTAAACCATGACAAACCATGCAAAGACTAGTAGAGCCTCCAGCAGGGTTCATCAAGATTAGAGGTTGGTCAACTATCTTAGGTTCTAATCCTAATCTATCTACTAGATTACTACAGATGAATGAGTGAAAAGCACCAGTATTAAAAAAAATTAAATAGGAGCATCACTAATATAAAGCATACATTGGATGACGACCCCCTTCCCCCTCTCCTTCGTCGAGGGAGCATTTGAGAAAGTTTAACCTGCATCCAAAACATATGCCTTCACAATCTGCTTATCCTTCACAAGTTCTGGGCAATCCTTCTTCAAATGCCCAGGCTTTTCACAGTTGTAGCATTTCCCCTTCTCATTGGCCTTGCAGTACTTAATCAAGTGACCTTTTTGTTGCATCCAAAGCAAGTAAATTCCCATTTACCCTTCTTTTTACTACCTTTTCCCTAGGACTGCTTTCTCTTCCCACTTCCCTTCTTCTTACCTTCATCGCTTAGCTGCGGCTTTGGCTCCTTCTTCTCAGTAGAAACAATAACAACATTCTTAGCCTTACGGTATAAACTTTCATGGCGGAGTGGCTTCTATACCAGCTTCTCAAAAGGCTGTTGCTTTTCTCCAAGATAGTCGTCCAACCCAATAACAAACTTCTCATTCTTCCTTAATGAAGTATCGATGAATGACTTCCCATACTTTGATAAGGCATCAAACTTCACAACAAATTCCAAGAGTATTATCTCTCCTTGCTTCAGCATGGCAAACTTTCTGAACAGAACCGATTTTTGAGCCGTTGGAATAAACTTCTCCTTGAACCTCAACTTAAAATGATCCTAACTAAACTGATCCTTCGGAATAGCAATGGTAACAGCATTCCACTGGTTCATAGCTCACCTCTGTAGTTTTCTAGAATCCAACTTCTTCTTCATAGCATCTTCCACCTCAATATCTCCGAATATGCGCTAGCATGTGTCCAGCCAATCTTGCACTTCTATTGTTGACTCCATCCCATGAAAGGGCTTCCCTCAAAGAGTAGAATAATTTTTGCTTAGCTTGGCGAAGTTAGCCCTAAGTGCTTACATGGGAGCACCTCCACCTATCACCACTCCAGGAGCATTCCTCATTATATTTCCTATCATAGTATTGAACATGGCTTCGACGTCAAGCGTAGTAGCTCCTAAGCCTGCCCTTCATCTACCCTTGAACCATCATTCCTCGCATCGTTCTTTGTATGCCGGCTCACTCTTATCTATAAGAAGAATGATTAGTCTCTCATAAAGAAAACTTTGTCTATAGTGCTCATGTGAATGGGAATTATACTATATATATTACTATATAGTTTTGAAAATCAAACTTATAAAAAGTATGCTCTCTCTCATATACATATATAGTCTCGGTCCACTCTAAGGCGATAGCACCTTCTCTATCTCTATTAGATCATGGTATCAACTCCAGTTAATCGTGTAATAAAAACTCTGATACTAAATGTGACGACCACCCTATACCACCAGTACTAATAGTATATAAATAGTGCACATTTGTCGTGTTCGCTTGATATAGGACGATCATTAGGGTCGAAATAGATCAATATAACTTGTCATATCTTAAAAAAATATGGATAAATATAATATCACAAACGTTACAAAACGATGTTACTAACAATGTGAACATACCATCATCATTGGAGTATAATATCAACATAATTATATGTCAAAAGTAAAGTTTATACAATGGGGAAGAACTCAAATAAACCATCTCAACAAATGGTAATAAGCAAGCACTCATGAGCTTCATAGCGTTGCTCGGTGGAATAAGCGTAGTATCCATATATGAGTATATAATACGAGGTAGCTACATCCATCTCGTCCTCCGAACAGTACTGCGTCACCTAGACATGTTATCTAGTCTGCTCATTTAAGAGTATCCGAGATAATAAGAGGCAAAACATAAAATCTTGGGTCAGACAATAGTCAGGCATGAGCGGTAAATAAGTCTCAAAGTACTAAACATGTAAAAATGGTAAGGAACAAGAGTACATGAACCATACCTGACTTGTCCCTATAGCCAAAGAGTTAGCACATAACATTATAATATGCTACTCTACAATATCATAAAGATATACTACCAACCAAATAAAGGATATCGGTCTTCCAGTTATTCATATCCCTAATACCTACTTCTTATGATATCATGACTGATAGCTACATAAAAAAGCAACCAAAGCAATCATAGCAACCATAGCATCCATCAAGCAATCCAAGCTTTCACTCCACCCCATGCCCTGGATATGTGATAACTCGTATGACCACCAAGCTAGGAATTAATGGAAATTCTGGTTCTCTGTCGCACTCTCATATCTCGCAGCCTAAAGCTGGATACATGTCTCACAACCAAAAGTTGGACACTAGACCGAAAGCTACATGTCCAAGGTATACAGGTCCCTCAATTGACCAATGGGCGTCCCCACTTACAATACCCCTACTTCTTGTATAACTGAAAACTCTCTAAGTGTCAACGATTCTTTAGCATCTATAACCAAATTCTCTTTTGCTCCAATTGGATGCAGATCCCTTCTTGATCTATCTAGTTTTCATTATTCACGAGGCACAACATCCATATTCCTCAATCCCATGGCTCTATAACATTCTCCATTTGAGGCCTGAAACTAAGAACTACAGATGCTATAGTCATCTATTGTATTGATATTCGATAATAAAATGCGATCATGTTAATGGTATCCACAATATGAGAAGCACAAGAATATGAAATAAAAGCGAATATCCATATTTCCTTTCAAAGTCATAATTTCATATTTAGTACATAGTCCCAAATGTTGCCCAACTTCAGATAAAATAAAATTATCACAAAATACTCCAAGAGCGATATAAGAAGATGCCCCTTGGTTGATCAGAGTTACTAAATAGATAGACACATTTACTTTCAATACATTCATACAAAAAAATGACATAATACAGCGGATAAAGTAATAAATAGACTCCTACATAGCTAGCTTTGCCTCCTGCACATCTCCAGAAGATTTATTCATCAAACCTATTTAACCTGTAAAGCCCCCACTCCCGACTTACTCAAATCAAATTTTGAGCACTCGAAACTTTAAAGGGAAAACATAAACTTCAAGTCAGACAAAAAGACTGGTGTGAATAATAATATGGTATCTCTGTAGATATTAAGTGAGACTACGGCGCTAAGTAGAAGGTGTCTTCCCTCACTATTATTCCCTTTTAAAATATATCTTTTGCAAATCAATTTCTACATCAAACTGGTTAAAGTAACAATATAAACAATAATCTGCATGCATGCTACATAGGTAATCATGATTATCCATTAAATTAATGGACTATCCATCCCAATATTTTGTTTTCACAGGGTAACTACCAAACTAGTAGCTGACTTGGGCGTACCAGATATACCAATTTTTTTAAGTGACTGTTAGAAGAAAATATGACAGTCTGTCCAAATACACTTATCCTAGTGTTACTATTTGGCAATCTCATAGTTTTGCTAGGCTTACAATGAACCAAAAGGTCTTGCAGGCCAACCTATAACCTATCTTATCTTTATGTATTCCTTTCTATGCGTAAACCTACATTTTGCCTTACTCTTTTCGAAGCCCTACACACTAGAATTTTGGATTTATATCAGCTCGGGGCTAACAAATGAAGTATAGGACGCTACCCTATACCAGCCCCATTGGTTTTCTATTCTCTGAGTCAATTCATCCTATCACAATCTATCCGAAAGTGATAAGAATAATAATTTCTTTAGTAAAATTCTGGGCAAAGTACCCTTTCTATTTCCTTGAAACACTTTCTTTATAAATAATTTAACCCTTGAAATCATACTTTCAAAAAAAGGAAATTATAGCCCTTTACTTTGTCCAAAAATAATTACGCCATGATATATGCTTTTATAAAATAATATTGATCATGTTCGAAGTCATTTAAGGCCATCGCCTAACAAAACATTGGCTATAAAGCCAAAACAATATAAAGTCTTTATATTGATAAAACACGGCAACGGCATAGTCGACGAGGGTCTTTGCCCCTCAAAACACAAGCCAAAAGGCCAAAACAACATAAAACCTTTATATTGGTAAACGCGGCAAGGATATAGCTGAAGAGGGTCTTCACGCCTTAAAACATGTTAAGGTCTTTTATTTATAAAACATAAAGGTATATAGCCAAAGTCAACCGCTTTGTATATCATATTACAAACCTAAAAAGAAACTTCGTGCCATTGATAGGTCTCGACGTCATTGCCTTAAAGAATATAAGTAGCATCATTAGTCTTAAAGTGATAAAACACAACAACATAGCTTCTTTGAAAATAGGCATTAAGGATTAAATGCGGCAAACAATAAAGTTGATGTTACAACACACGACACTATATAGCCTAAATCATTAATAGAGGCATAGTCGCATGTAGAGTTGAAGTTAATAGGTATAAAACATACGACACCATAATTGTCGCTATAAGTACTTCGTAAGCAATAGGTTGACTACGTTATAAGAATATGACACATAACCTTGTAGATATAAAATGCAGCACTATAGCAATGCATGCAGCAAGGTCGACATCAACGATGAGGATGCTGACTCGAGCCTCTTTAAGCTGATTCACTTCATACCAACAGTAATTAATATCATGTACATCATCATTGGTTGTCATCTAAATGTAGCGGTAATGAAGAGGAATGATGAAATCGTCATTGCTGGCATAACATTTCCATAATTTATATTAAAACTGTTTATTAGCTAATACAAGTAAGTTTTTCCACCAACTCCTATTATTTATCAAAATCTTACTGGTTAAAAAATATTTATCATAATTCTTTTCAGAAATATGCCCAATACCAAAATTTATCATTCCCAAAACAATTTACAAACCATTAACTTATATTAATATTTTAATATAACTAAGCTTTTCTAGCCCGGTAAATTTATATAAAATCATAAACTCATAGAAAAAAGTCCATAAAAATCATAATAAATCTGATTTACTATATTATTTAACATATAAAAATTTCGAGGCCAAAAAATAATTTAATTATTTTTAATAATTAAAACCTGAAATAAACCATTTTCCAACCTTAGGAAATTCACCAAATATTCTTATTAAATCAGAAAATTATGAAATTAAAAACCTGCTTCTAAAATAGTGTTTCTAATATCATTTGAAAATCTCAAGTCATTTAGGTGACATATCATAGGTTTTCTAACTCAAACATATCACTTAATTTCATAGATAAATTCTATAAATTCACCAATAAGCATATATTCATTCAAACTATCATAGTGTGGCATAATATGAGCAAAAGAGTTGGATTTATACTTAAAACTGAAAATAATACTTAAAATATGAGATGCATAACAATTATTCACCTTAGATGGTTTGAAAAGGTTGAGATTTGTATTTTGATTTGATTCCCCCAAGCTTTATTAGATTTTCCTAGCTTTTCTTCCCTTGGTTTCTCCTAGCAATGGCCGCCCAACTCTTTTAATTTCGTTTATATAAATATAAAGGAGGAAACGAGAATGAGAAGGGTTATATTTAAGAGTTACACTCTTTTCCTATTTTTCCCTCCTCATGTATCCTCCTTATTAATGTTATAATTAACTCCATTAGTTCATTAATTAAGGCTCGATCCATACTAATTACCAAATCTCAATCTCCTTAACCCTTTTACATTATTTTATTTAATTTATCCAATTAAATATCTGAAATAATGTTAATTAGAATTAGGGTTGTTATAGACTCCCCTCCTTAAAGAATTTCGTTCTCGAAATTATGATAAGGTACACATCAAACATAAATGCATATATGTAAAACATACCATAAAACAAGTCAAGATAAGTGTCTTTAATCCTGCTTTCAATTCCCTAAGTATAGTCTCTCTCATCGTCACTCCATTGGAATTTTATTAGTTTGACTGTCTTATTTGTTGCTTTTTCTCATCCTTAGCCATAATAGGAATTGGATGTCTAACTATAGTCATGTTCGACTCCAGTACTAAATCTTCTAGTGCAGTCAGAGGTATTGTAGCCTCTGGATCTCGAACACACTTCCTCGGATGAGAAACATGAAAAAAATTATGGACTTCTGCCAAACTTCTCAGTACCTCTATCCTGTAAGCGAGTTTCCCAATTCTTTCTATAATAGGAAATGGTCGAACAAACCTAGATGCCAACTTCCTTTATTTTCCAAATCTTATTACACCCTTCATCATTGATGCCTTGACGAAAACATGATCTCCAACGGAGAATTCCAAGTTCTTTATCTCTTGTCTACATAACTTTTCTGCCTAGACTGAGCTTTATTAATTCTAGCTTGAATCAACCTAATCATTTCTATGGCTTATCTTACTATATCTATGCCAAGAACTAATCTATCTCTAGTCTTTAACCAACATACGGGTGATTTAGATGGCCTTCAGTATAAAGCTTCAAAAGTCGTCATTCCTACACTAGTCTGATAAATATTATTATAGGAAAACTCAACCAAGTGCAAATGGTCTTCCTACAAACCACCAATGTCTAGTACACAAACCCTCAATAAATCTTCAAGTACCTTATTAACTCTCTCTCTGTCTACCTATCCGTCTGTGGGTGATAAGCATTACTCATCTTATTCTTGGTACCGAAAACCTCTTGTAGACTCTTCCAGATTTCACTAGTAAATAAAGAATATCTATCACTAACTATACTACTAGGAATCTCATGTAGTCTAGCAATATTCTTTATAAATAACTTAGCCAATATAGGTTTCGTTTTGGTCGACTTAATGAAAAAGAAATGTGCACTCTTGGTCAGCCTATCCACTATGATCCAAACACTTCCATTTCCTCTATTCGACCTTAGCAACCCTTCAATAAAATCCATGGATATAGAATCCCATTTCCAAACCTGTATATCTAAAGGCTGAAGCAATCCACTTTGCTTTTGATGATCGGCTTTCATTTGCTGGCAATTTAGACATTGTTTTACCCGTAAGCATACATCCCTTTTCATAACCTTCCGGAAGAAACTTTTCTTCATATCCTAATACATCTTAGTTCCTCCAGAATGAAATATAAACTTCGATCGATGACAATCCCTAAGAACTCCTTTCCTTAGGTCACCCATATCTGAAACATGTATCCATCCTTTCTTTCTCAACCATTCATAATGGTCAAGGTAAAAAACCTTCAAATCATCAATCTCAGTTCCACCTGCTAATCTTCTAATTCTTTCAGCTAGAAATAGATTTTATCTTTACTTAGAAGTAACTCTGTCGATCAATACTAGTCGAACTTCCAAACAAGATAACATTGCAGTACTCCGACTAGAACTGGCAGTAGATCATAACTGCACACTACAGTATTCAATCCTTCTAGATCCTTCCACCCTACCAACATGTCTAACATCACATTCTGATGTTTCCTGCTAAGTGCATTTGCAACTTTGTTTCCTTTGCCTAGTGTGTACTCAATTCCAAAATCATAAATAGCTATAAACTCTAACCACCTCTACTGTCTCATGTTCAACTCCTTCTGAGAGAATAAGTATTTTAGCGAGATCCATATGCAACTCGAATCGTTCTTCCAAAAGATAATGGCTCCAAACCTTCAAAGAAAATATTAGGACAACCAACTCTAAATCATGAGTTGGATATCTAACTTCGTGCGGTCTAAGCTGTCGCGAAGCATAGGCAATCACTTTACCTTTCTACATTAACATAGCTACTTATCGTGTTCCACACGCATCGGTATATGCCACTAAATCTTGATTCCCATCTGGAACTATTAATATAGACGTGTTGGTCAATAAATGTTTTACTTCTGGAATGCATCCTCACATTTATAGGTTCAAACATACTTTACGTCGTTCCTTTTTAGCTTAGTCGTCGGCACTGCTATACAAGAGAAATTCTTGATGGATCTCCAGTAATAGCCACTAGACCAAGAAAACTTTTTATCTCAATCATTGTCTCGAGTCTTTTCTAATTATTAACTGCTTCTATGTTAGGTAAATCTACTGACAACTCTTTTTCTAAGACTACATAACCAAGAAACTTACGTCCTTCTTCCAAAAATGACATTTAAAAAACTTCACCTTTAACGGATGCTGACTCAATGTCTCAAGCATTATCCTAAGATGAATCTCATGATCTCTTTCATCCTTAGAATATATTGAAATGTTATCTATGAATACCAATACAAACCTGTCCAAGTGCTCTTGGAAAATCAGGTTCATTAAGTCTATGAAGAAAGCAGGCGCATTAATCAATTCAAATGGCATTACTGACCATTCGTACAAACCATATCTTATTCTAAACACCGTCAATGGAATACTGTCTTCCATCACCCTTAGTTGATGGAACCCTATCACCAAATCCAATTAGAAAAATACTCTAGCTCCACTCAACTGATTAAATAAATCATCGATTCTTGGTAGGGGCTATCGGTTCATTATTATCTTTTCATTCAACATACGATAATCGATACACAATCTTAACAACCCGTTTGGTTTCTTTACAAACACCACGACCGCTCCTTAAGATGAACTGCTTGGTCTAATAAAATTCTTTCCTTCTAAGTCCACTAGCTACACCTTTGACTGCTTCATCTATAGGTGTCATCCTGCTAGGATGTCTACTTATGGGTTTAGCTTAGGTACAAGATATATTCGAAACTCACTAGCTCATTTCGACGACAGTCCTATAACAGACTCAAAAACAATTGTAAATTCTTTAACTATGAAAACTCAATTCAATTCATCTTCCTCCACTATTAAACCCAACAAAGTACAAGCATCAAAACTTGAATATTCCACTGAGTATATAGTCGGTCACCACTACGAGGGTGTCTTAGTGATATTTTCCTACCTTGGAAAAATATCCTAGCATCATATTTACTTAACCAGTCCATACCCAAAATAATCCCAAAGCCCATGAAATCGAACACAACCAAACTGCAGGCAAATATATGGCCTAATAATGCGAACTCTACTCACATCTCATTGGAAGAGTTGCATACCCTTCTATTGGATTTGCAAACCTTAAGGAAGTAAATAGGTACGAGAGTTGTGACAACCGGGAATTTTTAAATATTTGAAATTAGAACATTAAAATTTAATTTAAATATTGGAAGTTGGTTTAACTTGAATTTCAAATATCATTATTATTTAGCATAAATTTAATAATCAGGGATTGGGTAAAATATTAAATCTTGAGTTTTAAGATGGTTAAAAATATTTCAATGGCTTATAAAATTTATATTGATTTCGCTAGAAATAGTAGAAGTGTTAAATTTAAGTTTGAGGGTGTTTTGTTTGGTTTTGAATTTATATCATTTAAATCGATATTTAAAAATAGCCTTCCAAGGCACAGTCTCGAAATTCGACGAAACTAGTTCCATTGGATCCGTAATGTTGTATTATTATCGGATTTCAATTTTCGTAGAATTTGGAGTTGTTGTGTGAGCATACGATAGATAAACGCGCTGAAATTAAATCTGAAATTCAATTTTATAATAGGGTACAAAAAGCTATCTTCTCCATACGATTGAATTAGGACCCAAAATCTTTTCCACTGCATTCGAAATAAGGGTTTAACATTATAAATGCCTAGCGGCATGCCTCGATTGGAGATCGAGTTTCTAAGTTGCGTAAATTTAGACGATTTGAAATTGAATTTGAATTAAATATATGTTTTCAAATTTGATACATTTATAACCTTAGAACATGTGGTTCCCTTGGTATAGCACATGTCTTATCTATTAACACGCGTCTTTTTTTTAGAATCATAGCCGGGCCTTTTAAAATTAAAAATCAAATTAAAAAACAGGACTGTCTCGTTTAACTTCAGAGAAAAAATCATTTCCACAATTCTAAAAATGGCCGTCCTTTTAAATTTTAATTCACGAATTCATTCAGATAGGAAACCCTAATCATGGCCGAACTCAATAATTTAATCAACTCTCCTCAAATCGATTACTCCATGAAATCGAAATCAAATCATAGCCGAGACGAATTGAGACCGAGATGGGCTGCGACAGGGTTTAATTGTGTCAAGGGATTCGCGAATGCGTGGGGCTTAAGGATTTTCACGATAAAGCTGGTGTCGGCTACGGGGAAGCATAGGGCCTGTGGTGGAAAGGTGGTGGGTCTTCGGTGAGAAAGGGAAGGGAATCTCGTGCTCGACGAGATGGTTAGGTTGTGCGATGCCGTGTGCAGCGTGGTCGAATTGGGGATACGGTCGCGATGTTCTTGAGCATTGGATAGGTCGGGGTGTTAGGTCGTGATGGCATCGAGGTCGGGGGTGAGGTATTTCGCTTTTTTCCAAATAATTTAATACTTGTATAATATGGTATAATGAATTTTAAAATTTGGTTTATATTTTTTACAAATATATATATATATATATCGAATAAGAAAAGTTTTTACAGAAGAGCAAACTACAGTTTTTCTATTTGCAGAAGAAATTTTATATATAAACATATCTATGTAAAATATACATACATTTTCACAGACTAGGTTATTCTAAATTGATGAATTTCGGTGATTAACTCATTTAATAAACTTATTTAATTACTTTTGTCACTAAAAATATTTTACTGAAAGGAAATTTGTTTGAAATTAAATTATTGGTCTAAACCCAAATTTATCAGTTAAACTAAATAATAAATGGTGATAAATTGTTTGATTTATTCAAATGTTAATAAATCGTAAATTGGTTTGTACAAGGTTAAAAATCGTGAAACTAGTCAAGTCAGGATTGGATTGGATTGCAAACAAAATTAAAGGTGAGTTAATCTCACTCATCTGGGTACTATTTAAATTTAACCTTGAATAGTTTAAATTTAAAATATTTGGTTGAATGATTGAATTGATTGGATATGGTATATTATATAGTAGTGTATATATATTGGAGTGATCGATTCCCGCATTAAATAGCGGATGAGACCCTATACGCCACATAATAGCGGATGAGATATTATAAACCCATATACCGCGATATTCCACCTCGAAGTGGAATTGGTATTATTATATTGTGCTAACATCTGTGGATGCAGGGAAAAGCAGGTTGGAGGGATCCAATTGGATTCCTCAAAACGTTTGAATTTATTTTAAATATTCAACGATATGATTATGTGATGATCCGTGATGAATTATATTGATCATATTGGGAATTGGCTAATGAAAATGATTTGGAAGAATAAAGTTGATTTTTAAATTGTAACAAATAAATCCAAGTATGGAAAAAGAGATATTTTGAATAAATTAATTCAACTGATGATATTTAAAAAGAGTAAAGAATTTATTCTTAAAATTCAAGGGTTAAATTTGTTTGGAAAAGATAAAGAAGGAATTTGGAAAGTATGAAATTTGTATTTTTAGTTTAAATAAGATTTTAAATCGGGATAAAGAAGTTAAATCTGAAATTAATGAGTATTGAAATAAATTTGGATAAGAAAAGAAATTTATTCTAAATGGAGTTAATTATGAAAAAATCAATTTGAAGATTGATTTAGTGATTTAAAACTGTATTTTAAAGAAAGATGAGACTATGGGATTTATAAACTGGGTTTATAAGGCGAAACAAGATATATGTGGATATTAGGAAGTATAAATTCATGATGGGAATTTATAAAGGAATGGGTAGTTTGTTTTAAATATAGTTTGTTTTAAAAATAAATAGTGGTTTATTTTTAAAGTAGGGAAATGGGAAGTGTATTTCCGTGGAAAGCCAAGTGTATTTTAAAGGAGACTTTTATGTATAAGCTAAAGGCTTTGAAAATATGTTTTAAGGAAATGTTTTAGAAAATTTATTATTTTTAAATGTTTTAAATTTTAAAGTAAATATTTTTTTTTTCAAATTTATTCTAGTACTAATTATTTAAAGGTTAATTGGTATTATGTTTTTAAAAGATAATTATTAATATTTATATTTTATAAAGAAATTTTATTTTAAAGATAGTTTGGGCAAAGCTTATTTGAAAATTTGTATAGAATTTCATAACTCTTATTTTAAAATTTAGTTTGACTTAACTTTTATGTTAAAAATTAGTTTTATATTTCATGAAGTAGTTTTATTTTAAATATTTTTAAAGCGTATATTTTTGAATAAAGTGGTTAAGTAGTTTACTTTAAATGTTTTAAAGTATATTTTATAACAAAGTGTTTTAAATTATTTTAAAATCTAAAATATTTGCGCTTGGTGATTTCAGTGGAAATAGAAAATATTTGGGGAATTTATTCCAGGAGAGAAAAATGGTTTGAAGCTGTTTCAAAGGGTTGAAAAATGGAATTATATCTTGCGAAGATATTTTGAGGATTATAAATAATTTGGGAGAAATTATTATGGCTTGATGATTGTTTGTGAATATTTTCATGAGGAAGAGACTGGGATCGGGATTTATTTTTCGAAAACCACTTCAATCCGGTTTGAATGTTTTCGTGAGGAAGACAAGTGCTGGGAGTCGAAGATGGAGCAGTGAAGTGCAAGGGCTAGTCGCTACTAATCCTGAAGATGATTCCAAAATGGATGTAGTAGGAGTAGTCGGTACCGTTCAAACCCGGAACGGACTTGTATGGATGAATGCTTTTTGAACATCGTCAAGAGGACGGTGAGCATTTTAAGAGAATTGTGTGCTAAACGCATAGCATTGAGCCTCATCAACCGGGAATGGATAAAACAGGGGAGGCGCACACAAGGTTAAGTGGCTAACTACCAATTAGGGTAAGGTCATCCCTGTCTAGATGTCCCTTTATATTTCGGCTGTGTGGCGGTTGCTGATCCCAACCGCGGGGTGAACGTATTCGGACTATCCAGTAAGGTGTAGCTCCCACTTTGTGTTGCAAGGGATCGGGAGGGATCCTCGGCACGGTGATCTAGACCACGTACTGTGACGGCCCCAGTAGCCCTGCCATTGATGGAAATCCATTTTTCCTTATGTGCCTTTACGATTTTGTTTGTAGAACCCACTTTATGGCTAGTAGCTGGAATTTAATGAATGTAACAATTTCGGCTATTTGAATAAGTATTTGTATATAGACATACTATAATATCAGAGGATTTTAAAGGAAATGTTTTGGTTATTGTAAGGTGAAAACCTTACATGTTTATCTGTGGCGTTGTCTTATGAGATACCATTGATTTTCAAAGGATTTTGAAACTTTAATAATCCAATCGAGTGTGCTTTCTCACGCTGGTTTTCCAGACTGACTCGGGTGTTATTTAACTATAATGCTTGGGTCAGATCGAGTATTATAGAGTGCATATTTTGGATGGACTGCTGTGGAGCTCAGGATACTCGCTAGATGGAGAGACTTACTTCCGTACTTGATTAGTACTCCACTGTGTATTCAGTTTTGTGGACAAATTTTGTATAACTGTCCAACATTTGGAGATTGATTATGTTGTTGAATTGAGTTGTACTCTGATGATGTTATGTATAAATTAGTATATTTCTTTATATTTTAAAGCTATTGTTTTATATTATATTTATTCCACTATGACTGTGAGATTCTGTTGTTGTTCTATTTTCTTCTTCTACATTCTTCTTCTTTTAACTCTAATGGTTCGATTTTTCGGGCATTGAAAAATCGGGTCGTTACAAGGGTTCTTGGTTAAGCTTATTTGCCAAAGAATGAGATATAAAAGAATGTGATACACCAGTATTGAAGAGTACTCTAGCAGGTATATTATAAATCAAAAGCGTACCTCCCATCGTAGCTTTTCCTTTCTCCTTAGCTGTTGGTCTCGAGATAGTTGGTTCCAAAGCAAATACTTTTCCTTTTCCAGCCTTGGCCACTTTCGGACATTTGTTCTTGTAATGTTCCGCTTGGTCACAGTTAAAGCACTTAATGTTCTTCTTTCCAACGACTTCTTTTCCCTTGTTAGTTCGACACTCATGAGCATAGTGTTCTTTCTTGTCACACTTGTAACACATAATCGCAGACTTTCCTTTCTTGGCAGCTCCACCCTTCTGAGCTCTCTTCTTCTGGTAAAACTTTCTCTTCTAATTCTATCCACTCCGACTCTCTGCTGGCTAGTTATTACTGAACAAAGCAAGCATCTCTTTATTTCTCAAAGCCATCTCCATGACTACAACCCATGGATCCTTGAGATGTGGTAAAGTTTCCCTAACAAGCTTATGTCCCATTCCACGGATGAACTTCTCATTCCTTTTTATCACAGCACCCACGGTCGCATACCTATATTTGGACAACTCCTCAAATCTGGTTGCATACTTAAGCATCGTCATATCAACTTGCACCAACTCAGCAAACTTCTTTAATAAAGTTGACTTAGAGATCTCAGGCATAAATCTTTCTTAAAACCTCCTTATGGATTCAGCCTAAGTCAAAGTTTCTTCTGCTACCTCTGCCACTCTAGTAGTCACACTATTCCACCAGTACTACGCAGATCCTTGCAATTGCCTGGATGCCAATCTCCTTTTCTGTTCATTATTCAAACCAAGATCAGCGAAATCCTTTTACGATGAAGTAACCAATTCTCGACTTCAATTGCGTCCTCCATTCCAATAAATGGTTTCCCTTTTAAGTATTGCATATTATGTACTCAAAACAGCATAATTGTTGACAACTGGAACTTCCTGATTAGCTCCTCCAACATTTCCATCAACTAATTCAGCAGCAGCTCACACTTGAATCATGTTGACAAAGAACTGAAACATTGCTTCTATATCAATTGGTGGTGTTCCTACACCTACATTAGTAGTTGTTTATTGACTCGGATTCCTCCTAGTATTGGGCCTGATATTTCCATCGGTAGTGGTGCTTCCTCCACCGGGATTCACTCTTCCATTTTCCACCTCTGTACCTTATTTCCTTATATCTACATTTGAATCTCAGAAACATGTGGAAGAACGATCTAAGAGAGTGGGAGAACAGAGATAAAGTGTATACTTATATATAGAAAATACAAGTAGGTTACTATAGAGTTATCCCATAGCCCAATCTTATTCTCTGTTTCATTAGGATTATGTTTTCAAATCTCTTTTTAAAGTTCAAAATTGTTTAGTTTTGCATAAGCCTATGCTCTGATATTAAGCTGTAACATCCCTCATTTTGAGACTTGAAACTAAGCCCTATAGATGTTGTCATCATCGATAGTATTAATTTTTAAAGATAAAATGCGGCCATGTTAATGGTATCCATAATACCAGAAGCATAAGAATATGAAATAAAAACAAAATTTTATATTTCATTTCAAATTCATAATTTCATATTCAGTGCATAATCCCAAACGTTGTCCAGATTTAGATAAAATATAATTATTACAAAATACTGCAAGAGTGACATATGAATATGCTCACTTGGTTGATCAGAGTTACTAAATAGACAGACAAATCTATTGTCAATACGTTCATATAACAACCGACATAACATAGTGGATAATAGTACAAAATAAACTCGTACATAGCTAGCTTTTCCTCCTATACGTCTTCAGAAGTTTTATTTGCCAAACCTACTTAACATGTAAAGCCTTTACATCTGACCTACTCAAATCAAATTTTGAGCACTTGAGAGTTTAAGGGGAAAACATAAACTTTGAGTCAGACAAAAAGCCTGCTGTGAATAATAAAATTCATCTGGGTTTATAGGTATTAAGTAAGACCATGTTGCGGAGTGGAAAGAATTTTCGCCCCACTAATATCCCTTTTAAAATATATCTTTTGCAAAGCAATTCCTTTAACCAAATTGGTTAAAATAAACAATATAAACAATAATGTGCATGCATGCTAAATAGGTAATCATGACTATCCATCAAATACGTGGATTATCCATCGCAATGTTTAGTTTTCACAGGGTAACTACCAGCCTACATCGCTGACTCGGGCATACCAGATATACCGAATTTTATAACCGACTCTTAGAAGAAAACTGGACGGTCTGTCCAAGTACACTTATCCTAGTATTTACCTGACTATCTATCAATATCATAGTTTTTCTATGCTTATTATGAATCTAAAAGTTTTACAGGCTAACCTATAACATATCTTATCTTTATTTATTCCTTTCTATGCATAAACCTGGCCTTAAGTAAACTGATCCTCAGTTGTAGCAATGGTAATGGCATTCTACCAACTCGTAGCCCTCCTCTGAAGTTGGTTGGAGGCCAGCTTCCTCTTTTTGGCATCATCTATTTCCAAATAACCAAAGATACACTTGCAGGTGTCCAACCAATCCTGCACTTTGATATCCGACTCTGTTCCAAGGAATGGTTTACCTCCTAAGGTGGAGTAATCATTACATAACTTGGAAAAGTCAGCACTCGACTCCTACACTTGAGCACCACCACCAATAGCAATATTTGGAGCGGCTGCTTGGGCATTCTAAAGCATGTTTTCCATCATCGATTTGAACATAACTTGCAAGTCAGGTCCTTCCTCAACTCCGAAGATGGAGTTCCTTATAGTGTTTCTTGTTTGCCGACTCATTCTTGATCTATAACGAGAATGATCTATCTCTCAACAGAAAACTATATCAATCATACTCGTGTGTGCATGCAACTTATTTACTATATACCACTATAAAGTTTTGAAAAAAATATATAACAAGCATGGACAGTCTTGTATATATATACTCTCGATCCAGTCTGGGGTGATAACTCATCCATATCTCTACAGGACCACAGTATCAACTCAGGTTAAATCGCTTAACCTAAGCTCCAATACCAAATGCGACGATCACCTTAAAGCACTGGCACCAAATACATAAGGTAGTGCGCTGCTGACGTGGCCAACCGATCTAGAACGATCATCGGGTTTTTAAAATGAGATAAACATCATAGAACCTATCGTATATCTCACAATGCATATAATAAAATATAACATATGGTATATATAAAATAGTAGAGATGGTAATAACTAAGTGATCCAAATATTAGAATACAGATTCATAGATTTATACAACTAGTTTAGAGTTTATACAATGGAAATAAACTCCTATAACTATCTCATAATAATAAACAATCACCGCTAGGGCTCCATAGTGTTGCATAATGGAACAAGCATAGAAATCTACATACAATAAGAGATAGCTCCATCGAGCTTGTCCTCTGCATAGCTACTATATCGCACCTAGACATGATCTTTAATCTACTCATTTAAGAGTCGTTGAGATAATAAGAAGCAAAGCATAAAACCTCGAGTCAGACAACAGTCTGGTGTGAACGATAAATAAATCTCAAAATACTATACAAGTTGATATAGTAAGAAACAAATGTATATGAACCACACCTGAACTATCCTACAACCTAAGAGTTATCACATAATGAGTGTGATGACGGGTATCTAGGTACACTGCAAACCGAGTGTGATGATGGGTGTCTAGGTATCCCTATCTCTAATACCTATCTACAATGAATCCCTATAGTGATAGTCTATGGAAAAACAATCAAGACAACAATAACATCCATCAAACAATTCTTACTATCACTCAATGTGTTCCGAAAATATGATAAATCATATGACCTTTCTACAGCCAGAGACTAATGGGAATATTGGTTTTCAGCGTACTATCTTTAGCTCGAAGTTGATACTAGACCCATTTAACCGGTCCTGGGTACACGGATTCATCAACTAATCTATGGTATCCTTTCAACGTACCCATAAGCATCCTCACAATACTCCAGCTTTGAGTATATCAGATAACACTCCGAGCACCAACGATCCCTTGGCACGCATGTCTGAGCCCTTTCTTTGCTCCATCCAATTTCCATTATCCTTGAGGAACCATTCTACATTCCTCCATTCCACGATAGAACCATTCAACCATTCTATCTACAAGTCAACTTTCTTAGACCCTGCCCTTTTATGGATAACTATTCTCACAACTCCGTTCAACATCGAGTCACTATCATCGAAACCTAACTCTTTTCATCATTGAGTTTCCATCAAAGTCCCAATTGTTTTTATTATGCCACTATGTCGCCATTAAACCCTAAGTGAACGAAGAAACACCTTTATTATGATCTACAGGGCCTATGCGTTCCTTGTAGGAAGTTTCATTTTACCCTGACCAATATAAACAACTTGATACCAAGTTGTTCAACACGACATTGACCCATTTACTTAGCCAATTTTGGCTAAGTCTCATTCCTTGCTTCTAGTACTCCATTCCCAGATGCTTTAGACCCCGATCCATTCATCATAAAAACTCTGTCCTCATTCCAAAGCATTTTGCTTCAAGTTCTAGAAACAACTCATTATAGTATTCAATACTTAGCCAATCTCCTGCATCTTGCTTTGGACAACCTTCACTAGCCATATTGTATCCAACCATCAAGTTGATTAACCTAACTGTGCTATAAAAATGGTTCGGTATCGGGTTAAATGACTCGACATCTAGTTGTATACTTAGTCAATTTGGACCTGCGATTTGAGCTACTGGTTCCCTCCATACTCCAGAGCCTCCTACACGTTTCATTTAATTTCGACTTTGCCCGCGATTTGCCAAATTCTCTATTCTATCTTCCTAAGCATCCAAAACATTAGCAAAAAAAATCAAAGCGCAACACAAAGCATAGAACAACATGCATATACATCCATTCCTACAAACACTACAAAAGAATATGATGAACAAGCCAAATCTAATCTAGGCCAATATATTACATGCACATGTAAATATGAATAAGAAGAATTACTAAATTACTTTGAAAACCATTTCAAAGATAAACTAATTTAGGTTATAAATATATGATAACATGTAATTAAAGTTAGAAAGGCTTTAAGTTCAAAAATAGTGTTAAAACATGTAATTCTACCATATAAACATGTATGGAAGAGTGAGAAGTCAAGAACCACTCACTAAATATCAAAAATACCAATTTTTCGCCTTAGTTCTGAAGTTGATAGCAAAGAAGAAGGATTCAAATTACAAAAATGATAATCTCTAGCTTTTTGAAGGCCTAGAGAACCAAGTTTTGCTTGTAAACTCTAAGGAAGTATGCATCGAACGCACAATACATACTTCAGGTAATTCACAAGGATATGTAGTTGGTAGGGATTGAATCCTCGACCTTTAAGGTGAGTGTCACATGTCATAACCACTGCACTATCTTGGGAGTTAGGATTAATAAGGATAATCCTAGTTTTTGTATGCTAATCACCCTTCTAATCAATGATTTGACTAAGATTAATAAGGAAAAGATGCGATTTTTGATGAAATTAAGGTTAATGTAGGTTTAGAACTATTTTAGGGAAGATAGAAATGACTTATATCAGTTCCTACACCCTTCCCTTAGAACAAATTTCAAAGTGGATTAGTGGACCTATGCACGGGCTTAGTTAATTATCCACTAAAACTGGTCAACGGCAGCCAAAACTTGAAACGGCTATAACATTCAAACGATAAGTCCGTTTTTCTATTATGACCACTTTACGGAATGAGAACATCTGGAAGGAGTAGAAGTGGTTCTAGACTCTAGCTCGGCTCCTAGTAAAAGTTAGTCCAAACAAGATTTTCGGAGTCAAAATAGTCACATAAAAATCCGGTAAAAATAATAGATGTGAAAAATGTTTCTAAGAGTCAATTTCCAGAATTTTAGAGTCATACAACCTCATATGAATAAAATAAAAATATTTTATTATCCTTCGGTACGTAAAACACGGGTCGTTACAATGATCCAAAAATTAAATATGCAAATAATTGGTAAGTCATATATCTTATGACCACTTTTTCAAGTAACAAATCTAAAAATAAGGCACCGAACCAATTTTCAAAAAAAAGGACAGAAACCTAAAATCCAGCTCTTTCGCTTATTCATTGATATTTTTATTTTTGCATTTCACACATCTTAGATCCTAGCATAGCATTTGATAAAATCTCGTAATGGTTTATATTGGAGCTAAATGATTTGCTTATTGATCTTGTCCACGATCAAATCTTTCTAAAGAAAACCAATATTTATTACAAAACAAATGGTGAAAATTGCATTACTTCGGTGGCTTATATCTCTTACTCAAATAGAAGGATAGAATGAAAAAGCGAAAAAGCGGTTGTTATTATAACATAAGCACACCACACTTATCTCAACTAAAATTAAGATAAAACCATATTTTCCTTATAAACTTGGTTAAAGGAACGAAATAATTGACAATCCATCTAACAAGTGAAGTAAAGAAGTTTATCTATAATAAAGAAGTGACTAGCAAAGGTTGATTGAAGTTGTAATGGCTGCATAAAAAAACGATGACATGTACCCTTAATAAGAGAGGGTTGCAACAATCAAACCAACTCACTATTTTTCCTTGGTGGCTCGAAGTGTATCCTACCTAGTTGATATTATAAAAGTCGATTAAGTATAGTGGCCATTAACGTAATTCTCAATTCTATGGTTGATGATGCCGATGCTAAAACCTAACTTTTATCTAACCTTAAATTTTCTTAGAAATGAATTAGATTGTTATGTGGCACAGATTGAGTTTTGGGAGTGAGTATGATTTGGTGAATAGAAAATGGAATTAAAATAATGTCTTTTGGTGGAAGGGGCTTATTGTATAATCTATTTATTTTTAAGATTGTTACATAGTAAATTTATGAATTGAGACCTCTCAAATAATAAAAATAACTTAACAGCCTTTTAATAATTTGTTAAATTTGCAATTCCTAAACTTAAGCACGTTCACTTAATATAGTAAGAAGATATCTTTACATTTCAGAAATAAAATAAAATCCGCCATCATATTTCAACAAGAGTCATCTTTGATTTACATTAATGATATATATATATATATATATCATAAAAGCTATATACGTGCATAAGAACCTCTATATACATGTATTAAAACTAATGCACGCATATACATATGTATGTATATATCTGTGTTTGTATACAGAGACAAGCAAGTATGTATCAGGTTTGATAAATATCTATATCATAAATGAAAATTGGTTTAATGTATCAAAAGCCATATTCAAAGTAAACATGGTGGGAATTGCTATATACATGTATCGAAACTTATATATGTATGGATATACATATCTTTGTGTGTATTAGAACTTATAAACACACACACACACACACATATAAACTTACATACATCAAACCTGATAAACATCAGTGTTATATGAACATAATTTGAGTTCAATGTATCAAAAAATTTGTGTAACCAAGTATAATTTAATATTCAAGTTAGAATGTGAGATATATGTATTAATTATCTATATACAAACACACACACATAAATGTATCAAAGTTGATCAATATGATAGACAAAATTTTGATTTAATGTACCATAATTTATTTTGTAGCTGGACATAGTTTTATATTCAAATTAGAACTACTAAGTGTGCGAGCGCTGATGTACTCAACACACATATATGTGTTTATGTATGTATGTGTACACACACATACACATACATACACACATATATGTATTTATATATACTATACACATACATATGTGTGCGTATACATATATACATATGTGTATCGTGTATTGATGTGTACACACATATGTGTATGTATGTGTGTGTATATACATAGATGCATGCATGTATACCGTACGTATGTCGTACGTACGTACATAGACAAAAACATACCTAACATACACACATAAACACACATGTGTCTTTGTGTATGTGTATGGGGTTTGGCACGCATTTGGAATAACTTAGGATCAAAGTAAACATATTTTTTCACGTAGACAAGTAGTTGGTGGATATCTATCTCAAACTTGCAACTCATGTGCCCACTTGATTTAAATCTCAAGATTAGATTTAAAATTATTAATTTTCTTTTGTAAAGACAAATTTTATTTATAGGTCCCAAAAAAAACGTATTTTAACTTTAGGTCTCGACCAAAATTTATATAGAAGTAGACCTTGCTTTCATCAAATCAGGATTTGTATTTGCAAAATGATAAAGTGCACAAACACAATTTTCAGTTTGTATTTGCATACTATGAAATTGTGCAGATACAATTTTTTCAAGAACAAATTTGTGTTTGTGCATATTCAGATTGTGCAAATACAAAATGATGATATAATGAAAACAGAAAAATAGACACGAAGAAGAAGTTGCAAAAAAATTTAGTCTCAGGACAACAATTTTGTTTTTTAGTCTGAAAAATATTTTTTAGTATAAACAAAAAATGGTAGTTACAACTATCATTTTGTGATTTTCACTAAAAAGTGTCTTTCAGCCTAAAAAGCAAACTTCTTATCCCTAAAACTAAATTTTTTCACCTTTTTCTTTCAGCCTAAAGCCCCTAATGAAAAAGACGTCTATTTTTGTCACAAGTTTTGAACGAGACTTAGTTAAAATAGGTTTATATAAGTAAAAGTTTTCCTTTATGTTATTAAGGAAAAGAAAAAAGAAAAAGAAAAGAAAAAAAAGACACTTGCACGTGCAAAAGGAGGAGGAAACACTATGTAAGCTTTACTTCTCAGGTAAAGTAGCTGCTTTTATAAATTTTATATTTACACGTTGCCAGAGAACATACATACGTAGCCGTTAAACAGATAATACTAGTACTTCGGCAAAGTAATCATAAAAAGCATTCTTGAACTGTCCTTCCTTCGTGTTACTTAGCTTTCTTCTTCAAAATGTCTTGTCCTCTTTTCATTGTCTACTACCTCAAAAAGAAAAGAGATGACTAATCCTCTTGTTTAAATTTCACAGTCAACTCCCGACTTTTCATGAACTGTACGCAACGTGATCACTAGGTCATGAACGTGGTCATCCTAGCGTAAACTCTAAATTGGGCTTCTTTGCATTTGGTTCTAATACGCATGAGGGGTTAACATCATATGCCATGTTGTCAGATTTAGATTGCATGATGCCATTCTGCATTAAAAAAAATACGAATATTACATATACATGTTTTAAATTCATGGTTTGCGCTCTTCAGTCTAAAATCTTGATGCCTTGCGAAATGGATATTATTTAAAATTACAGTAAGCACAGTTAACTAAATAGATGTATGTACTCTGTTACTCTATCTCTGTATATAACCAATTTTAGATTCTTGATTTGAATTACATGAAAAAAATTCATACATTTCAAGATGATATTACCTCAAAGTTTGGTTGCCTCACACTACAGTAATCAAATGCCTTGTCCTCGTGCCAGCTTCCCCTACTTTAAATTTCAACATACATCTTTTATCAATGGTTAAGAGGAAAAAAAGGCAACTAAACTTGCAACGGCAATTAAATTTTCTATAATTAACTATTATACGGTAAAGCATTACAAGCTTTATACTACTATAAGATACCATAGTTCTAAAGTTGAAATGTGCATGTGATTGACCATTACTCTAAATGGGTAAATGGAATGGAAATTCATTTGAAACTCATATATATGATTCTGTATAAGCTTTTGTTTTCCATCAATAAATGCATTGGGGACCCTTGAAGCAAAGCATTAGGTGCCCACAAAATCACAAAGTAGTAGAGGAAGCACTTTTTACGTATAAATTTTGTTCTTTTTTCAAATGGGTTATGTTACTTATTACTTTTGAGAACTTTCGAACTGCAAAATGAAATCATTGCATAATCATGCACATAGGTCATTTGTTCTCCTGATTCTTGACATATTGAACATATTTGTTTACGTCTCTATGATATATCAGACTGAGTGCTTTTTTGAGCTCTTGCATGGAGAAATATCCAGAAGTATATGTAGAGTTATTTAATTAATAGATATGGTGTGAATTCAAGATAATTTATATCCTGTAATTATTATTCTTCACAGGATACGTTACCTGAAATGCATCACCATTCTTATCATGAATGTCGATGAAGGATGAAAAAGCGCAGATTGCAGAATACACATTCTACCTAAAACTACAAAATCAATTCTAACCATGCATTTAGTTTAGGATCAAAAGCATCTAGTTACACTGTTATCTTGTTGTGTGATTGTGAAATATCATAATTTATCTGTTTGCAGGATTAAAGGATGGCATATATATTGATTGACTAAACATATTTGTGTGCTCAATCCACATGGATTCATTACTACAGAAATTGTAGAGAACTTAACATAACTAAACATATTATTACCTCGACGAATTGCTCCACAAGCCATAATAACTTTTACTGTTTTTTGTTGATGACTTCTCATTCTGCTTTAATCCCCGTCTTCTAATGTCAGCTGAATTATCATCTGATATCTCCCATGCCTCATTTTGGTCTAAAATCATAATGTTGGGACACGTTATTGTCATAATTTTAAACATTATTTACAATTTTAGTCATTGGTATCTTCAAAAACGAACCTGATGTAGTTCCAGCATCAGTAGTCTTCACTGTTCTATACATCTACAATATTAAAAAGAAACGATTAATTTTGGCATTACGTTTTGTCAATAAATATTAAATAATACTGATACAACAAAGAAGTAAAGATTCCATGATACATTAAACATTTGAAAGACTGTTTGCATACAGCTTTTCACATTCTTGAATGCATCAATTACTCTATGACCTATGTTACATAACTCCAACAGAGAAATAATAATTGAGCTATGATGGTACAATTGCACTTCATATTTATATCTTCAGACATTTCATTATTATGGCATGATTGTTTATGACCATAATTTTTTTTCTTTCCATTTTTCCCTTTGTTCCTTTAGTTAGTAATCAGTAATCACTATTATCTTTTAACTCAGAAAGGAAAAAAGGGTACACATGTCTAATGTCTTTTTTACACTTAGTTTGAAGAGCACGAAGAAAGCAACAACAGGATAATATTCACTTTTCGAGAAGCATTCCTCGGTTCATTTTTGTCAAAATTTAGTGCATATTTCATAGGAAAATTAGTATTTTTCAAGAAAACTGGGATTATTAATAACAAACTTTACATATGAGAATTTTTTTATCTCTAACCTGCAAGTGAGATTTTACATGAGCCAAAGTAAGATCTTTCACATCCATAAGCTCAAGCACTGACTTGGGTGTAGCCCCTATTTGACAATTATAACTTATAATATTTAATATCTAGGTGTTAATTACTTAAGTTCTTTAAATTATAAATTATAAATAAAATAAAAAAACCTTACTCTCATGGCCACCCAAAAGCTCCACGGCATGAACAAACCTAGCATGAAGTGTAGTAGTCCATCTCATCCTAGGAGCTCTCATATTTCTTTTTGTTGGAAATCTTGACAAAATCCTCGATCTTGTCATAGAGGACATCATCATATTGCTCAATGAAGAAGAAGGATTATTACATTGATGTGTGAAAGAAAATGAAGTATTAGGAGGACTGCGATATACAGGAACTCCTCTAATTATTGGCCTTAAAGAACCAAGATCTTGAAGATGATTATTATGAACATTGTACAGGCTCTGTTGGAAATTTGAAGCTGAGGTACTAGTGATATTAGGCTTCGCTAAGGAGAGATGATCGATGACATTTGTAGAGGAGTAATTGTTTGTTTTGGAGTTGTGATCAAACCAAAACCCTGGATAAATGCCATCATGATCACTTTTTCTACTACAATTTGAAGTTGGTTTATTATTTGGAGGACTAATTTGAAGAGAGAGATCTAGTTGAGATGGAAAAAGTTCCATTTGATCTTCTCTTGTTTCTTTTTTTTCTCTCTTCTTATTTAGTTGTACTAGTTGCATAGTATAGTAGGTTTTGGTGATGTGAAAGATGATATATATCTAATGACCAAGTGTGGGCATGGCATATAGTAAAGTATCTAATAAAGTGATCAGGAATTTTTACTTTCCAGACAAATTTGGACTGTTAGGTAGAACTCAGGCAAAGGTAAGACTAATTCGTAGTCCGACTCACATGTACATAATCAACCATGGATGAAATAAGAGTAAGTTAAACGCATATTTTTGTGAGTTACACATCTTAACAATATTAGTCAACATATTCTAGAGTATTGCTTATAAGAGAAACTAAAATTGACACCTCCATATATGACCAGAGGAACAATATTCTAGCTAAGTAGCCTTCAAATATTGCTGGAGTACTAAAATTTGGGCAATAAAAAATAAAAAAAAAGTTTTCCTTAATTATGCATGTGCATTTAGACAATTTTTTGTAAATTACAAGCTTTCAACACATAGATAGACTAACTTTGATCTTTCTCTTTCTTCCATTCTTTTCTCCTTGCTATCTTTTGCTTTATTTACTCCCCTATCATACAAATGTGCATAAACACAACAGAAAGTAAAAAGGATCATTTTCATGTATATATGTGTCGGCCTAAAATTTTGATTTTAGGCTACATTCAGTCCATATCTAACAACAAGGCAAGTCACATCATGTAGAGAAGTATATAAAACTAACGAGTTGGCCTCTTTTTTTAGCATGAAGTTATAAGCTGCTTTCTAAAGATAATATGTTGAAATACATACATATATACATACACACACATATATATTGAGAGCACTTCATTATCCATTGCATTGTTGTAGAAACTGGCAACACTGACCGTTCTCTGGTACAAGAAAATAATTTTATGAATTTTTAATATATATATATATATATATATATATATATATATTATATTTTAGCAAGAATAGCATCTATAAAAGTTTTTCTCCTCTGTACAGTTAGAACTGTTAGAAACGTGGAGGAGAGAAAGAAACTAATTATATTTCATAAAATATTTCATACAAATTTTCTTGCTTGCAAACAACACAAAATGACCACATATTTATAGTGGTTTACATACCCTTACAAATAGACACGACCCTTTAGATGGACACCTCGTCACCCAATGGATACGACTATTCACTCAATAGACACGACTCTTCACCTTATTATTAATTTGAGTTTATTCTTTAACAAATTCCTCCCTTAAACTCAAATATTTTCCATCTTTCATTCCAATCATCATCTTACAATTTTCGAGCTGCACTTTTGGTAGCGGCTTTGTAAATATATCTGTCACTTGATAACGACTTGCAGCATGACTCATTCGTACGTTGCTTTCCTTCACATGTTCCCGAATAAAATGAAAACGAACATCTATATGCTTGCTCCTTTCATGGTGCACTGGATTCTTTGCCGACTCAATTGCTGATTTATTATAGATTCGTATTTCAGTTGCTTCATGCTGCTGGAGTTTTAACTCATATAACAAATTTCTCAACCATACTGCATGTCATACACACAAAGATGCTGCCACATGCTCTGTCTCACACGATGACAATGTCACTATTGGTTGTTTCTTTGAGAGTCACATGAAAGCAGTATCTCCCATATAGAAGACATATCCCGATGTGCTTTTTCGATCATCTACATCTCCACACCAATTGCTATCAGAGTAACCCACCAATTTGTATTAATTTGTTTTAGAGTAGAGTAACCAAAGTGACTATGTTCCTCGTATATATCGAAGAATCCTCTTAATAGCCTTTAGATGTGAATATTTTGGCTCCTCCATGAACCGACTTTGTAATGCCCCACCTCTATACCCACGCTAGCCAAGGACACTACGGGGTAATGCCGTCAACTAGCGTGGAGAATAAGGCTGTTGAGGAGCGACCGTCCGTGTAATTGCTTTGTGCGAGCACCGATATGCCAGATAAAATATAATATGCATAATCCGTCATACCGACGCAAACTCAAAGCTACTACACAGTGGCTATATATAATCTTCGGAAACAAATATAGAAATAAACATAACATAAATCAGTCACAGATAATTCATATCACAAAGGCGGAAGAAGATATGAATATATAACTAACACATGAAAGTGTATATCAGAGTAGTGGTCAAAAAGATCCACAATAATACAAAAGAATAGCAACACGTGCTATACAAAAGAATACAACTATGAGTCTATATCTCAAGTGTATACAACAAAATAAACTACTAATCTAAGTAGTTAGTCAAAAGTCAGAGTAAGGATCCTGGATGAGAAGTCAAGCAGAAGCACCTGTAACATCTCGGTCTGACCCGAGTATTATTTAATAAGAAAATAATAAACGGATCAGTCTAGCTATAAATATCAGATGAAATGATATAGAATAAGAGATATGACTAAACATATAATAATCACAATGCCAAGCTGTGATATATAAGTAATTGAAAAATCAACAAGAGATTAATCAATATCACAAGCATCTTCTCAAAGATAAAAAGGAATGTCATACTCCTAATTTCATTCACCAAGCCACAATAATTGATAAATCAAATCAATAGAAATCACGAAAATAGGTGAAGCATAAATTCCAGAATTCAACACACGAAATCCAGAAATCACAAGAAAAGGATGGCCAATCCCACAAACTGGACATCGACGCACCTAGAAAGACACGCCCCATGCACAGTCGAACATCGACGCACCTAGAAAGATACGCCCCATGCTCTAGCATCGACGCACCTAGAAAGATACGCCCCATGCATAAATAAACATCGATGCACCTAGAAAGATACATCCCATGCATAAATAAACATCGATGCATCTAGAAAGATACACCCCATGTAATGTCTAATATCGATGCACCTAGAAAGATACACCCCATGCTAAGTCGAACATCGACGCACCTAGAAAGATACGCCCCATGCATAGACGAACATCGACGCAACTAGAAAGATACGCCCCATGTCCCAACTTATTGAGCCGATTGTTCCACGAAGTAAACAAACATCGACGCACCTAGAAAGGTACACCCCATGCATAATAAACATTGACGCACCTAAAAGGTACAACCCATGTGTAAACAAACATCGACACACCTAAATAGGTACGACCCATGTAAGAAATGAGACGAAGCTCAATAAAATGAGGAACAGTCCTCCACATAGACAAAGAGACATCGTACATTGCTAGTCTAAACCATAAAATAATCGTCATGATCAAAGAGAAGTGTCAATTACAGTAAGCTAGTAAATATATGAGCTTAGATTCATGTCCCATAACCACTAGCTTAACTTAAATATTTACGAACAAATTGTAGATCTCCACTAGAAAATTATCACAAGAGTTTCAATCGAACGAGTCCAAAAATTAACCGACGAAGTAAACGCAAGCGTTTCATACCACTTGTTTTACTAAGTCGTTTAATTAGATTTCTCATACGAGTGAGGTAAAGGTTTGTATATACTAATAGATTGGAAATCGGTTTGAGAAAACGAGCTTTGTTATAAAATATTGTTAAAATCATTTGAAGAAAGAGTTTTGATATTTACTACTAGTATAGAAAACCTTTATATTTTTAAAGTGACAAATCACAAAGAAGATTGTACGAACAATCAATCACTAAAATTCACATTTGAAGACGTGAATAGAATCCAAAGAAATCGATACCGAATCCATCGAAATGGATATTCCAAGAATTCCTGAAGAAAACAAGTCATCAAAGTCAATAACAAATGATAACAACAAATAGGGAAACAACCCGAATCGATTAAAGTTGGAAATTCAGACAACTAGGCAAAAAGGCATAGTTGGCAGATAGGAGCAGGTCGGTCAACCGGACTCCCTGAGTCGGCTGACCGAACAGGGGTTGGAAGTGCTCGGGCACCAGGTCGGTCGACCGGCCCAGGGGCTCGGTCGGTCGAAGCCTGCAACCAGCACTTCCAAACAGAGGCAGGAAGTGCCTGGGTAGCAGGTCGGTCGACCGGCCCAGGGGCTCGGTCGGCCGAACCTGTTGCCAGCACTCCCCTGCCCTATTTCAAAAGAGGTGCAAACTCGATCAAATTGCATTCGCTCGGGCAACGGCGCTAAGGGTTTATGCCTATCGACTACCCGGCCTTATAAGCTCTTCGATGCACAATCAAAAACACATTCAAACATCAAAGTTAGGATTTTTAAAGATTTGAACCCAAAACACCAAAAATTAGAATATTCATCAAATCAATCCAAACCAAAAGCAATTGCACACGAATAAATGTTAGGAATTCATACCTAACAATCGAAGATAAATATAAGCATAGATGTGAGATAAAAATCTCACCTTTGAACCCAAAAACAATGAATGAGAAGCTTGAAGACAAGGGAAGATCAACCACACTATAATCTCAACACTAGAAGCTTGAATCTAAGCTTAAAAGAAGAACATTCCCTAAGTTAGGTTTAGGAAATTTCTGAAATTAAAGAGAGAATGAGTTGGAGAAGATGAAAAGAAAGCTTACCAATGGGTTCTCTTGAGTTTGGAGCTAGAAATTGATTTGCAAATGGAAACTAGGGTTTTGGATTTCTATTTCCCATTCTCTTCCATCATTAATCTCTTTAGAACTGAAATTAGAGGAAGAGGGAGTGAATGAAGAGGGGGGTTTCAGTTTGGGGTATTAAGTTAGAACATTGGGCTGAACCCAACCTAAACCCAAAGCCCTAAGTGAAAAGTAGAAAAATTATACTCTCTCCAAACATATCGAAACTTATACTCAAAAAGTTCGCAAACGGCATTTTGAACTCAATGGAAGGGGTCTCGAGTCCTAATTCGACCGTATGCAAAAAGTAGCTTTTTGGACTAAAATCCGACGAACGATAAAATATTTAAATAAAATATTTAAATATACAATTGATAAATATGCGGGTTGTTACAGACTCCCCTCCTTAAAGAAATTGTGTCCTCGCAATACTTAAGAAGAAAATAAGAAGTAACAACCATAGAAGCATATCAACACAAAAGAAAATTTGAAATAGAAAGTTCACCATAAAGAGCACGAAAGAGTTAGCACGAACGGGATCGCTCGATGAATTCTCTAGATTCCCAATAGTAATCCTTAAGATTCGAGAACCATTGAACTCTCACAAAAAGAATATCTTTATTCCGAAGGCGCTCAACCTCCGAAGCAATGATGCGAATGGAATGTTGCTCATAAATCAAATCTGGTGAAACTTCAATTTCCTCAATAACACCGGGCTCAAGAATAAAAATCGGAATTCCTAAGGCACTTCTGTAGATAAAAGACGTGGAAAACGTCAAGAAAATTGAGCTGGTGCAACGGCGTAGTACAGAAACGGTACGTCAAATGAACCAAAGCCCGAATAATTTCGAAACACCGACGTAGTACAAAAACGGTACGTCAAATGAACCAAAGCCCGAATAATTTCGGAACACCGATGTAGTACAAAAACGGTACGTCCAATGAACCGATAAACCGTAACAACGATGTAGTATAATAATGGTACATCCATTGATCCAGATAAGACGGAACATCGATGCAGTATAATAACAGTACATCCGATGAACCGAACACCATAAAAGAACATCGGACGCTAGTCCATAAAAAATATGAGATAAAGCTCAATAAAACGAAGTATATCAAAACGTCCGATGAAATTAATAAAAAGATAATTCCATTCAGACATCATCAAAGAATCAACCACTTGTTGCTTAATACAAAGCGCATTGGCAACACGATTTCCCTTCTGGGAATAAAAAGAATTTCAAGATCACAAGATGCCAGGAACTCGAGTCAACATGAAGTTCCTTATGAGAAAATAAATATTCCAAAGATTTATGATCGAGGTAGAGAACAAATTTCTCATCCAAATGTGATGATGCCAAATTCCAAAAGTAAAAACAATAGCCGCGAGCACTAGACCATGAGTGGCATATCTAGTCTCAATAAGCTATAATGATTTAGAAGCACAAGTGATAGCACGTTCTTCTTTGCAAGAGAATTGCATCCAAACCAATACGACTAGTATCGGTACAAATAGCAAAGTCTTGGTTCCCTTCGGGAAACACAAGAATAAGAGTATCGGAAAAGAATTCTTTCAAATAATCTTCTTTCCCAAAAACTAAAACTTTCAAAATTACAATTAACTTATGTAATCATCTTTTTATAAAATTTTACTTATTTGAAGTGAATTTTACTGTGTTTGATTGTCTCATCAAAGCGTTTAGGAAATTCCTATCGATAACGTTGATCAAGCGCATCGACCAAAATTCTTAAAGCACTCAACGGGCAATAAAATCACAAAATCGTCTTCTAGATAATAAACATGTTTCTTAAAAACTTTTAAGAATATTATTCGTTCGTTTCAAGAACAAAATCCAATTTTACTTATAAATAAATCTTATGGAAAAGATTTGCAAAATTTTAAATTACTATTTTCATCCAAAATCAATAAATACAAGAATGGTCTTATCGAAATATTCATATAATATTCGATTTATAAAATGGATGAAATAAGCTGGATAAACCGAATGATATAATAAGTCATTCATAAGAATCATAACGAGTGCGGAATGCGGTAAGTTGACTTCCGCAACTCGTAGCAAATGAAAACCGGTGGTAAGGTCAAACTAAAAAGACCTTAGCACCACACATAAGATTACTTAGGTGATAATCCTAAGACAAGCTCAAAAATACCGGAAAATTTCTCAAACTACATGAATGAGAGAAATAACACTTTCCTTATAAGTGGGCTTAAGGAATAAAATGATGCCATCAAGGATTGAATGTAAAATACCTTGACTAAGAGAAGAGTTGCTAGGGACCTGCAGCTTTCCTTCTCTCATGCTTTGACGCTTGGGACATGAAGATATATAATGATCCGCACTTTTGCAATAGCGGCAAGAAATAGGCCTTGGACACCTATTTATATAGTGGTCCCTAGAGCCACAATTGTAGCATTCTCCGCGATTAGGGATAGGAGTATTTGCTATAGAAGTCTCTTGCTTCGCCCTCTTGTTAGGATTAGGACTTTCGAACCTAATAAAGGGATGCCTCTTCTTGTTGTTGTTGGAGTTCGGTTTGGCACTCCCAACCTCGACATCACTTTCTCTATCGGCCTCTTCAAGACGAAGAGCGATATCAATAAGCTGATCAAATGAAACCTCAAGTTTCAGGAGTAATGGCTTCTTAAGATTCTTATTCAAGCCATAGACAAATCTCTGATTTTTTCTTCAATGGGGTGTTAATATACTCAACCCCGTATTTAGAAAGAGATTCGAAAGATGCGACTTGTCTGTCACAGAAGATTCATCTTGAACAAGGTCAATAAAACGCCGGGCCAAAGTTACCTTTTCAGCCTCCGGCACAAATTTCAATTCGAATCTTCCTCGGAATTGCTCCCAAGTGAGATCCGCTTCAACGATTTCAGAAATTAAAAGCTCATACCAATCTAATGCTCTTTCTTGGAGCATGCTAGAAGCCACTTGGACTCGACGTAGATCAATAAGGTTCATGCGAGAAAAGATACGATCGCATGATTTGAGCCAAGCTTGAATTTCAATAACACTCTCGGATCCCTTGAATGGCCTTCCACCCAAATCGATGTAGTCTCTACACAAGCGTGCAAAAACGGATCTAGGATGAGTAGGCTCTGAATTGGGTCCGGCAGCTTGATCATGACGATTATTTTATGGTTTAGACTAGCAATGTGCGATGTCTCTTTGTCTATGTGGAGGACTGTTCCTCATTTTATTGAGCTTCGTCTCATTTCTTACATGGGTCGTACCTATTTAGGTGCGTCGATGTTTGTTTACACATGGGTTGTACCTTTTTAGGTGCGTCAATGTTTATTATGCATGGGGTGTACCTTTATAGGTGCATCGATGTTTATTTACTTCATGGAGCAATCGGCTCAATAAGTTGGGACATGGGGAGTATCTTTCTAGTTGCGTCGATGTTCGTCTATGCATGGGGCGTGTCTTTCTAGGTGCGTCGATGTTCGACTTAGCATGGGGTGTATCTTTCTAGGTGCATCGATGTTAGACATTACATGGGGTGTATCTTTCTAGATGCATCGATGTTTATTTATGCATGGGATGTATCTTTCTAGGTGCATCGATGTTTATTTATGCATGGGGCGTATCTTTCTAGGTGTGTCGATGCTAGAGAATGGGGTGTATCTTTCTACGTGCATCGATGTTCGACTGTGCATGGGGCGTGTCTTTCTAGGTGCGTCGATGTCCAGTTTATGGGATTGGCCATCCTTTTCTTGTGATTTCTGGATTTCGTGTGTTGAATTCTGGAATTTATGCTTCACCTATTTTCGTGATTTCTATTGATTTGATTTATCAATTATTGTGGCTTGGTGAATGAAATTAGGAGTATGACATTCCTTTTTATCTTTGAGAAGATGCTTGTGATATTGATTAATCTCTTGTTGATTTTTCAATTACTTATATATCACAGCTTGGCATTGTGATTATTATATGTTTAGTCATATCTCTTATTCTATATCATTTCATCTGATATTTATAGCTAGACTGATCCGTTTATTATTTTCTTATTAAATAATACTCGGGTCAGACCGAGATGTTACAGGTGCTTCTGCTTGACTTCTCATCCAGGATCCTTACTCTGACTTTTGACTAACTACTTAGATTAGTAGTTTATTTTGTTGTATACACTTGAGATATAGACTCATAGTTGTATTCTTTTGTATAGCACGTGTTGCTATTCTTTTGTATTATTGTGGATCTTTTTGACCACTACTCTGATATACACTTTCATGTGTTAGTTATATATTCATATCTTCTTCCGCCTTTGTGATATGAATTATCTGTGACTGATTTATGTTATGTTTATTTCTATATTTGTTTCCGAAGATTATATATAGCCACTGTGTAGTAGCTTTGAGTTTGCGTCGGTATGACGGATTATGCATATTATATTTTATCTGGCATATCGGTGCTCGCACAAAGCAATTACACGGATGGTCGCTCCTCAACAGCCTTATTCTCCGCGCTAGTTGACGGCATTACCCCATAGTGTCCTTGGCTAGCGTGGGTATAGAGGTGGGGCGTTACAGCTTGGTATCAGAGCCAAACTTCGGAACAATGTAGAATAATTTAACAAGGATCATCATCCTAAGTCCATCTTAGGAGTCGTGCTTTAGGATTTAATTCGAGTCTTCGTACCGATTCATCCTATTTTCTTTATGATTCCTTGTTTTATCAATCAAGTTTGATTGAAATTTATTTTGAGAATAACTTTTTCCTCTTCTTTCTTTCTTTCTTAAAGAAGAGAAATGGTTAGACCTGACCGTCCCAGCGCCGGTCAATCTAGTGCTACTCCCAAGATGGAGTTTTTATGTCTACCCAGGAGCTTGAAGTGTCAATTACAGTAAGCTAGTAAATATATGAGCTTAGCTTCATGTCCCATAACCACTAGCTTAACTTAAATATTTACGAACAAATTGTAGATCTCCACTAGAAAATTGTCACAAGAGTTTCAATCGAACGAGTCCAAAAATTAACCGACGAAGTAAACGCAAGCGTTTCATACCACTTGTTTTACTAAGTCGTTTAATTAGATTTCTCATACGAGTGAGGTAAAGGTTTGTATATACTAATAGATTGGAAATCGGTTTGAGAAAACGAGCTTTGTTATAAAATATTGTTAAAATCATTTGAAGAAAGCGTTTTGATATTTACTACTAGTATAGAAAACCTTTATATTTTTAAAGTGACAAATCACAAAGAAGATTGTAGGAACAATCAATCACTAAAATTCACATTTGAAGACGTGAATAGAATCCAAAGAAATCGATACTAAATCCATCGAAATGGATATTCCAAGAATTCCCGAAGAAAACAAGTCATCAAATTCAATAACAAATGATAACAACAAATAGGGAAACAACTCGAATCGATTAAAGTTGGAAATAAAGACAACTAGGCAAAAAGGCATAGTTGGCAGATAGGAGCAGGTCGGTCAACCGGACTCCCTGAGTCGGCTGACCGAACAGGGGTTGGAAGTGCTCGGGCACCAGGTCGGTCGACCGGCCCAGGGGCTCGGTCGGTCGAAGCCTGCAACCAGCACTTCCAAACAGAGGCAGGAAGTGCCTGGGTAGTAGGTCGGTCGACCGGCCCAGGGGCTCGGTCGGCCGAACCTGTTGCCAGCACTCCCCTGCCCTATTTCAAAAGAGGTGCAAACTCGATCAAATTGCATTCGCTCGAGCAACGGCGCTAAGGGTTTATGCCTATCGACTACCCGGCCCTATAAGCTCTTCGATGCACAATCAAAAACACATTCAAACATCAAAGTTAGGATTTTTAAAGATTTGAACCCAAAACACCAAAAATTAGAATATTCACCAAATCAATCCAAACCAAAAGCAATTGGACACGAATAAGTGTTAGGAATTCATACCTAACAATCGAAGATAAATATAAGCATAGATGTGAGATAAAAATCTCACCTTTGAACCCAAAAACAATGAATGAGAAGCTTGAAGACAAGGGAAGATCAACCACACTTCAATCTCAACACTAGAAGCTTGAATCTAAGCTTAAAAGAAGAACATTCCCTAAGTTAGGTTTAGGAAATTTCTGAAATCAAAGAGAGAATGAGTTGGAGAAGATGAAGAGAAAGCTTACCAATGGGTTCTCTTGAGTTTGGAGCTAGAAATTGATTTGCGAATGGAAACTAGGGTTTTGGATTTCTATTTCCCATTCTCTTCCACCATTAATCTCTTTAGAACTGAAATTAGAGGAAGAGGGAGTGAATGAAGAGGGGGGTTTCAGTTTGGGGTATTAAGTTAGAACATTGGGCTGAACCCAACCTAAACCCAAAGCCCTAAGTGAAAAGTAGCAAAATTCTACTATCTCCAAACATATCGAAGCTTATACTCAAAAAGGTCGTAAACGTCATTTTGAACTCAATGAAAGGGGTCCCGAGTCCTAATTCAACCGTATGCAAAAAGTAGCTTTTCAGACTAAAATCCGACGAACGATAAAATATTTAAATAAAATATTTAAATATACAATTGATAAATATGCGGGTTGTTACAGACTTACTATGCCGACACTATACCCAATGTTTGACATTGTGCATGTGAGACACCGTAGATTTCCATTCAAACTTTGTTATTTGTTTGCATCCACTCGATCTCCTTCATCAAATTTAGAGAGTTCCGTACCAAGTTCCATCGGCGTTGCTACTGGATTGCACTCTTTCATCTTGTTCTTCTTCAAAATGTCTTTTGTATAAGCCTCTTGTGACACAAATATTCCATTTCTTCCTTGCCTAACTTCAGAATCAAGAAAGTATTCCATTAACCCTAAATCTGTCATTTCAAACTCTCGAGTCATGGCCTCTTTAAAACCTTTTATCATCTCCACATATTCCCCACGAATATTAGATCATCAATATAAAGAGCAACAAATATCAAGTTGCATTTTTCTTTCTTCACGTATAGTGCATGCTCGTAGGGACATTGTACGAACCCGTTGTCCTTGAAATAGGTGTCAATTCGGATGTTTCATGCACGAGGAGCTTGCTTTAACCCACATAGCGCCTTCCTTAACTTTAATACTTTACTCTCCTCCCAAGCTTTCATGTACCCTGGTGGTTGCTCCACGTATACTTCCTCTTTAAGCTAAAAATGCTGATTTTACATCTATCCGATAGATCGACCACTTGAATTCTGCTGCTTGTGATATGAGAAGCCTGATTGTTTCCATTCTCGCCACCGGGGCAAAGACTTCATCATAGTCGATCTCTGTCTTTTGTTTGTAGCCCTTCGCAACTAGGTATGCCTTATACCTTTCTATCTCATCGTGGGATTCATCCTTTTCTTATATACCCATTTTACTCCTATGGGTCGATATCCTTCTGGCGAATCCACCAAGTCCCAAGTTTCATTTCTATCGATAGCCTTCATCTCTTCATCCATCGTAGCTTTCCATTTCTTATCGCTCATTGTTTCTTCGAAAGTAATATTCTCAGCATCTGCCAAGAGACGTATCAAGTGTACTTCATCTGTTGACTCGTATAGGTCTTGCAAACTTCGCATCTTTGGTTGTCTTGGCTCTTTTTCATCATCAGATATTTGAGGTGTTATTGGTGTGCGTATCGATGTAGTAGTTATTGATTCTCCTTTTTCTTCCTTCTGTGTCATCTCCATTTGGTTGTTCCAATCCCATGCGCTTTCTTCATTCACCTGCACATCTCGGCTCACCACCATCTTTTTTCAATTGGGTTGAATAACTTGAAAGCTTTTGTCTTTTCATCATATCCAATGAATACGAACTTCTTGCTCTTATCATCTAATTTGGTTCTTCTTTGATCTGGTATACGCGCATATGCCAAACTACCGAATACTTTTAAGTGTGATGCAGTTGGTTTTTGTCCGCTCCAAGCTTCCTATGGTGTTTGATCTGCCAATATAGCATGTGGACATCGATTTTGCACATGCAATGCACATTGTACTGCTTCTGCCCAGAATTCTTTTGGCATGCCGTTGCTTCTCAACATTGATCGAACCATGTCAAGAATAGTTCGATTTTTTCTTTTAGCCACACTGTGTTGTTAAGGTGAGTATGGTACGGTTAAAAATATTTTCATCTCTTGTTCCTCGCAATAGCTTGTGTATGCTGTTAACATGTACTCTCCACCTCTATCTGATCGTAAGGCCTTGATATAAAGACCGGTCGTCTTCTCTACTAATACTTTGAATTTCTTGAACATTCCAAGTGCCTTAGATTTTTCTATCAAAAAATAAACCCAAGTTTTTCTTCTGTAATCGTAAATGAAAGTGATAAAGTACCTCTTCTCGCTGAATGACTTAGCTATGATCGGGCTACATATGTCGGTGTATATCAACTATAGAGACCTCCTTGCGCGATAATCAGCCTTCTTTTGAAAATAATTTCTTGTTTACTTGCCGAGCACACATCCCTCGTAAAATTTCTTTGTGTAATTCATGTCTGGTAAACCGTAAACCATATCCTTCTTTGCTAACTCTTTCAAACCGTCATAATGTAAGTGTCTGAACCATAAGTGCCACAGTGAGGCTTTATCCTCCATGTTGACTTGCAAAATCTTTCTGGCACTTTTTCCAAATTGAGTTTGAACATTCGATTCTTGGCCATCTCTACATTTGCAAGTAAATAGAAATTTTTGTCCTTCAAATGTAACATCCAATCTTTCATGAAAATTGAATACCCCTTCTCCAATAGTTACCCTATGCTAAGGATGTTGCTCTTCAGTTAAGGCACGAAATAGACATCTTCAATCGACACTTCTTTACCATCCTTTTGAGAAAAACATAAAAGAGGCTATGCGGTAGGATCGTGTAATATGGAATAACGAAATGATATAGATAAATAACGATAAGCAATAAGTAAAGTAGACACCAGGATTTTATACTGGTTCGGACCTCTAGTCCTACGTCCAGTCTCTAAGCTTCACTTAGGAATTCCACTAACTAAAACCTCACTTAACCCGGAGGAATAGGTTTAAACTTACCCGAACAACCGAACGGAATTTCTTGCCTCAACTACTAAAGAGGACTTCAACTCAATTACTAAAAATAATATTCGACTTGTTGTCTTCTTGTCAACACTGATGAGTCTAATGTAGTACAATATTCCTATAATCTTATCCTCGAGAGTATGCAATGTGTTTGTGAAGATTTAGGAAATGTGAATTGCTATGAAGCAAAAGAATGTTAAAAACAAAATAGTGATTCAAGCAACAGATTGGTGATTTCTTTGAAAATTTCTAGATAATATGTTCAAGAAAATAGTGAGATTAAAGCATAAGAGAATTGGTGAATTGAAGATGTTAGAATCATGTATTTATACTTGTAGAAGAGGTGCATCTGTTGGCTAAGGGTGCAGACAAGAGATGCTTCCATTTTCATTGGAGAATGGTTGCAACTCTTGGGACGAAGAAGTTGTCCATTCAGAGAAAATTCGTAGGTTCAAATTCAGTCGACTGAACAAGGAATTCAGTCAACTGAAAATATGAACTAAAATTTTCAGGAACAAATTCAGTCGACTGAGCAGGGTGTTTCAGTCGATTGAAACTGTACATGTTTGTGTATGTGTAACAGGTTTAGTCAACTGAAATTTTCTGTTCAGTTGACTGAACTGGTTGCATGTTGTAATTCTATAACAGGTTTAGTCAACTGAAATTTCCTGTTCAGTTGACTGAACTGGTTGCATGTTGTAATTCTGTAACAGTTTTAGTCAAATGAAATTTCCTGTTTAGTTGACTGAACTGGTTGCATGTTGTAATTCTGTAACTGGTTTAGTCAAATGAAATTTTCTGTTCAGTTGACTGAACTGGTTGTTTCTGCACAGTGAACACTTAATTAAAATATTAAGTTTATGAAATGTGTTCTAGTGTTTGTGCAAGCCTCTTGAGAATAGATTTTAACAATAAATCTAAACTAAGACCTATATAGAAATCATACTCATGTTCATCCTTGGTTTCTATCGTTCTTCCTTTAGCTTTGCACATATCTCTTCCTTTTTGAAGCACATTGTCATTGATCAAAATCTAGCGTATCAACATTCTCCCCCTTTTTGATTGATGACAATACTGATGTGTGTAGAGATGTAATTATTTTTCCTCCCCCTGAATATATGCACTATCTTTCCTACAAAACAAAGTTAGTGACATAGACTTTTCTCCCCCTTTGTCATCGACAAAAAGGAAGTAATAATTTGTAGAAGTATATAATTGTCAAACAAAGCAACCACTATCCAAAATCCATTTTCTTTTCTTGGGTGGTACCTGCAAAAAATATTAATAAATATATTGGTACCCACTTTTTAATAGGGTCCTAAGAGTTAGATCTTAGGAAACCAAACCCAATTCGGTTCAGTATCCTTTTTATAAATATAGTTTTTATTATTATAAACACAATCCATAAATGTTTTAATATATTTATTCCTAATTAAAATATTGTTAGTCTTTGGAACCCAAATTTTGACTATCTTGGTTTCTACTTTTGTTTTAATAGGTTCTCTTAATAACATTTGTTGTTTTGAATCAATATTCCTCTTAAAATTTGTAATTTTCTTTTTAGGAATTTTTGACTCCTTTTTATATCCTAATCCATGTTTATTTGAAGAGAATTGAGAATTTTCTAAAATCTTAGATAAATTTTCTCTTCCTTTGTTAAAGTTAGAAACATTTTTAGCGATGTTATCTAATCTAGCTTGAAGACTATTATTTTCTAACTCAACTTGTCTAATCTTAGTTTCTAACTCATGATTTTCAGAAACAATTATATCATTCTTTGTCTTTTGAGTTTCAATTTCTTGACTTAAAAGTGATAATTGAGTTTTCGAATTTAAATGAGATCTTGAACCTTTTCAAGTTCTTCTTCTAAAATTTTCTTTTCATCTTTTAACATATGCCTTTCAAATTCAGCTTTGTTTTGATTTTCACGAGTTTCTTTGAGTTTCCTTTTAAGAGTTTTTGTTGTGTTCAAAAGTTCAGTGTTTATTTCAATTAAATCATCGAAAGTTAGATTACTAACCTCAGATTCTTGAGCCATAAAGCATACATTTGCTTGTTCATTGTCACTATCATTTTCATTTTCGGATGAAGATGAATCCGAATCGTCCCATGTTACAGAGAATGCCTTCTTTTTGAATTTCTCTCTCTTGTTTTTATTTTTGAGAGCTTTCTGATTCTCCTTCTTTTTCTCTGGACAATCCTTGTGCATGTGACCTTTCTTGTGACAGTTGAAACATTCTATATTCGAGGATGTAGGTTTGTTCAAGAAATTCTTTTTGAGTCCGTTTTTGTTTCCTTTTCTATATCTTAAGAATTTCTTGAAATTTTTGGCTATGAATGCTAAATCCTCATCTTCAGACTCTGATTCTTCCTTTTCCGCATGAAAAGCAACATTCTTTCTTTCTTGAGCTTGATCTTTCTTAGCTTGCATATTTACTTCATACGACATAATATTTCCAATCAATTCCTCTGGTTTCATTGTAGATAGATCATTTGCTTCCATGATTGCTAGTACTTTTCTCTCCCATTCATCAGTGAGTGAATTTAGAACTTTAGACATAATGTCAAAATCCGTGTATTTTTCTCCTAGTCCGATTAAAGCATGATGAATGTCTTGAAAATCTCGAGTACATGTCATTGATGGATTCATTTTGTCGCATTCTAAAGTTTTGAAATTAATTCTTCAGCATGGATATCTTTGTTTGTTTAACCTTGTTTGTGCCTTCATGTATGACTTTAAGTGTTTCCCATATCTGATATGCAGTAGTACATATGCTAACTCGATTGAATTCGTTTCTATCCAGGGCGCAAAATAGCATATTCATAGCTTTGGCATTTGCACTAGCTTCATTCTTTTGAGTTTGTGTCCATGTAGGATAATCAGTTGTGGGTACAACGAACTCTGCTTGAGTAGCATTCCAGGCTTCGAAACTTGTTGCTTGCATATAAATCCTCATCCTTGTAGCCCAATAGTTATAGTTTAGTCCATTGAATAGAGGAGGTCTTTGGGTAGATTGTCCTTCCGCCAATGTAGAACTATAGGCAGATGTTGTGCTTGTACTTGCGTTATTTTCCATATTATCAATATGTCTAATAACGGTGTTATGGTTATAGGACAACCTCGCTCTGATACCAATTGAAATAGGCTATACGGTAGGATCGTGTAATATGAAATAACGAAATGATATAGATAAATAACGATAAGCAATAAGCAAAGTAGACACCAGGATTTTATACTGGTTCAGACCTCTAGTCCTACGTCCAGTTCCTAAGCTTCACTTAGGAATTCCACTAACTAAAACCCTCACTTAACCCGGAGGAATAGGTTTACAACTTACTCGAACAACCGAACGGGATTTCATGCCTCAACTACTAAAGAGGACTTCAACTCAATTACTAAAAACAATATTCGACTTGTTGTGTTCTTGTCAACACTGATGAGTCTAATGTAGTACAATATTCCTATAATCTTATCCTCGAGAGTATGCAATGTGTTTGTGAAGATTTAGGAAATGTGAATTGCTATGAATCAAAAGAATGTTAAAAACAAAACAGTGATTCAAGCAACAGATTGGCGATTGCTTTGAAAATTTCTAGATAACATGTTCAAGAAAATAGCGAGATTAAAGCATAAGAGAATTGGTGAATTGAAGATGTTAGAATCATGTATTTATACTTGTAGAAGAGGTGCATCTGTTGGCTAAGGGTGCAGACAAGAGATTCTTCCATTTTCATTGGAGAATGGTTGCAACTCTTGGGAGGAAGAAGGTGTCCATTCAGAGAAAATTCACAGGTTCAAATTCAGTCGACTGAACAGGGAATTCAGTCAACTAAAAATATGAACTAAAATTTTCAGGAACAAATTCAGTCGACTGAGCAGGGTATTTTCAGTCGACCGAAACTGTACATGTTTGTGTATGTGTAACATGTTTAGTCAACTGAAATTTTCTGTTCAGTTGACTGAACTGGTTGCATGTTGTAATTCTGTAACATGTTTAGTCAACTGAAATTTCATGTTCAGTTGACTGAACTGGTTGCATGTTGTAATTCTTTAACAGTTTTAGTCAACTGAAATTTCCTGTTTAGTTGACTGAACAGGTTGCATGTTGTAATTCTGTAACAGGTTTAGTCAACTGAAATTTTCTGTTCAGTTGACTGAACTGGTTGTTTCTGCACAGTGAACACTTAACTAAAATATTAAGTTTATGAAATGTGTTCTAGTGTTTGTGCAAGCCTTTTGAGGATAGATTTTAACAATAAATCTAAACTAAAACCTATATAGAAATCATACTCATGTTTATCCTTTGTTTTTATCGTTCTTCCTTTAGCTTTGCACATATCTCTTCCTTTTTGAAGCACATCGTCATTGATCAAAATCTAGCATATCAACAAAACATATTTTGTCTTGACCTTTGACTTGAACTTTTGATGCATCTCCAAATGACGCATGTCCATCCTTTACCTTTTGCATCTCCATGAAAAGGTGTTTTTGTTCGCACATATGATTACTAGCACCGGTGTCGAGATACCACATTATATCGCTGTCAGAAGCTTTGTCCTTGTAGGCCATCAAGAGAACATCATCGTCTCTTGTTTCTTCTTCCGCAACCAGATTTGCATTTTCTTCCACCTTATTCTTGGAATAGCAGTCTTTTGCATAATGCCCATATTTGCCGCAGTTGTACCACTCAACATTTGGACGACTTGGCCGACCACCTCTTCACGACCAAGTTCTCGACCACGCTAATTTTGTTGTCTCAGTTGGCCTTTTTCTTTAGGATTGTTTCCAAATCCACGACCTCTACTACAGCCAAAACCACGATCCCCACGACCGCGTCCCCTTCCTCGATTTTTTTGTGCATATATCGCATTGTCTTCCTTAATACTTGCCTTAGCTTGTAAAGCCTCTTCGAGTAGCTCTTGTTTCTTCTTCATCCTCCGTTGTTCGTGTGATTCAAGAGAACCTGCAAGATCATCAATGGTCATTTCTGTCAAATTCTTCAACTCCTCAATTGCGCATACGATGTTCTCGAAATCGTCGGTCAATGGTCGTAAAATCTTCCCCAACCCTTGCATCGGTTAGGTTTTCTCCATTGCGTTTGAGTTGGTTAACCACTGTTTGGACGTGTGATGTAGTCGGATATTCCTTCCGACCTTTTCATTTTCATCGCTTCCAATTCGCCTCGAAGAGTTTGAAGCCGCACTTGTCTAACTCGATCGGCTCCCTTATAGACCTTTTGTAAAATTTCTCATGCTTCCTTCGAATTTGTTGCATTAGTAATTTTCTCAAATCTCGACTCATCCACTGCATGGAACAAGAGGTAGAGAGCGGCATTGTCTTTCATACGCATTTCTTTCAATGTCTTTAACTGCATCGCAGTCAAGTTCGTAGTATTTTCTATTTCTGTGTAGCCATTTTCAACTACTTCCCATGCATCTTGTGCACCTAGCAGCACACGCATCTGAATGCTCCAATTGTCATAATTCAACTTGATTAGTTGTGAAATCGGTATTTTCCCCAATGCTAAACTCACGAAATTGGCCATAGCTTTGATACCAATTGGTTGGAAACGAGGAGGAGGGAAAAAGTAATTATATTTCATAAAATATTTCATACAAATTTTATTGCTTGTAAACAATACAAATTGACCACATATTTATAGTGGTTTACATACCCTTACAAATAGACACGACCCTTTTGGATAGACACATCTTCACTCTAATGGACACGACTCTTCACTCAATAGACACAACTCTTCACCTTATTATTAATTTGATTTTAATCTTTAACAAGAACTAGGGCCTTCCACGAATTCCGAAGTTGATTAATTTTGAAGAACATTTGAGATGATATCAAAATCCATCGAGATTATATGAACTAACTGAATAACCAATCGCCATGTTTATTTATTACATTAAATCATCCACAATACTAAAGCTTTGAAGATTATTAATTACTAGGACCTCGACATATAATGTAAATGAATTTTAGTTACTTATGGCACATTAACTAAATGATGAGATTCAAATTGAATACTGAAGACACCATACTGTCCAATGAACACTACTAATATTTTGGTTCCTTCATCAAATGTCTTAACTCAATTATGATCTAACACTACTACAAAACAGTCTTTATACAACGGGCAATGTCCGTTGTAATATGGTTTTCGCAACGGGCATGTGTCCGTTGTAATAGGCCTCTTTGTAATAGATCCACCACATTTTACAACGGGCAAAGCACGTTGTAAAAACCGTTGCAGCATACCTTTTTACAATGGCCATTGCCCGTTGCAAAAATAAATGCAAATTTAAAAAAAAATTACAGCAGCATCCATGCAATACATCCATACTAATACTAAAGTATTGTCGTAAAATAATTAAAATCACATATAGAAAGCCTAAAAGCTAGAGTCATAGAATTCTAACACTTCAAAAAGTTAGATAAGTTTACATGCCAAATACATAAAGCATGAACACATAACAATCCGCTACAAATATCATGTTCTAAGTACAATCATACTATACCACAGAGATGAAGTCTTTATACCACGTGACGGTTGATCCAACGGCCTCTTTGATAGTCTGCATCTCTGAATTTGGCCTAAATAAAAAGGCTTCCGGTTCCACCGCTACATTAACGCATACTTCCTAAGCATTTGCTCCAATCTTTACAAAATGTACTTCTAGACCAACCATAACATCACTAAGCTCTAATCAATGTGATCAAATGAAAATCAAACCGGATGACAAATCCATCAAAGCGAAAAAAATTATACGAAAGTAACAAAAATGTGATTTTACCAGAATATTTGATGATCGACGAAAATCGAAGAAGAAAAGTGCGGCCAGACAATGAATTAGTTTATACTCCTCTTGATCCAAGCATCTGTCAACTCCTTGATTCAAGTTCATACAACTAAACAACATTAACTTCCTTCACACTTCATCTGCCAAAACTAACATCCTGTGCAACACCACAAAAATCCACCTGACAGTCACAACAACAACTTCTTTCAACTTCCCTTACATACTGTTCCACCCTGCTTCCCTTCATCACCCATAAATCACCAAGGCAGCAACCTCAACAATTCACCTTCAACAACCCCAGTTATCTGCTGCTACACACTCCTCTCATTCAACCTTCTCATATCCCACTGCTAACTGTCTCACCGCCTTCCTTCATTTTCTTGCCCATATTACAACTGCTCCTCTTCACCATACAATCCTCTACATCCACTCACAGCAAACCACTCTTGCATACCCACCTCTCGACAAACCTGACCACGTTGCCTACTTCATTTCAACCATAACTCCCATTTGAAACTACCCCATTTCAACATTATCTCATTTCTCTGTAAATCACATCAATATCAAGTTACAGCATTTCAACATCATTCCACTGCCCTTCCATACCATACCACAGTCACAATTCTCCACCACCAACAGACTCTACAGCAAGCAACTTCTATACCACCTCCTCCAGACACAAATCCACTCACGAATACAACCATCCCTCTGTTGCGCTCATACAAGCAACTGATACACTGCAGGTCCAACCACTACAGCACCATCACTACCGCGTACCATCACTACCCTGTACATAAACTGCCTCCGCCACTTTGTCACACAACTACCATCGACATCACCCAATTCACAAACCACTGAAACACCAGACTGCACAACAACACCACCATCCCTAAAAATATCGCCAGCGACTATCCTCATCCAATCACTCACATCATGACTCCACCCCATTGTCAAACACAGTCGAACCTGTCACCATAACCTCACATTGGCACTCGACTAGCCCCAAACAACGAAATTGCCTCGACCATCATCACACTACAACCAACAGCAACCTCTAACATCACCCGCATCCTCATCAATTCCCCTCTGACCAATCAATTCGCGACATCAAACTTCCCAAAATCGCCCTTCACCATTTAACCACTCGCGAGATTCCCCAATTGAACTCACTCCTGCTACTGCCCCTCACCAATCAAACTCCTCTTCAACAAGCAACCCCAAATCACCCGCACTACAGTGGCCAACAACCACACCGAAATCCACAACCATTCGGGCTCTACCGAAATTCACATACCATTGTAGACGAACTCGATCCAAATTGGAGAAGTCGTGTGCTAAAAGAAGGAAGCATCGATCGACAAAGGAAGCACGTAAATCAGCATTCGATCGACAAAGGAAGCCCTAATTTCGAGCAGAGAGGAACGAGCAAAGGAACAAGGCCAACATTTTTATAGAGTAAGGTAGATGAACGAAATAAAAGAAATAAAATGGCCGGCCTTGTTTTTCAATAAAGGCTTTAGTATAATTGAAAATTAGGGTAATTTGTGACCGTAATTTGACACCTCTTACAATTGGACATTTTGTGACCGTTGTAAAGTTGGCATCTATTACAACGGGCCTGAATGAACCGTTGTAATAGTCTTTTATTACAACGGACAACCAATGTCCGTTGTAAAAAGGACGTTGTATATGACATCCTTTACAACGGGCCTAAATGGACCGTTGTAATAGCCTTCTATTACAACGGGTAACCAATGTCCGTTGTAGAAAGGGCGTTGTAATAGGGTATTTTTGTTGTAATGTAAAATATTATGGTAATTAGTTACCACTGCCATATTGCAGATTTCATTATCATACCATTTTTATCGATAAGCTAAAATTGTATAAAATGGAAACACAACTAGCATCATTTTGAGCTAAATTATTTGAACTTTATCTGGTTCATTATTTCATTTTGAATGGATGTTATACAACTAATTGTACAAATATTCACGTATTATGAATGAGTTGGTAAATCATCAATGTTGGCGATTTTGGAAAAATATTACTAATGTTCACTATTAAAATGGTACGGTTATCATTACCTTGGGCAAGTTATTTTAGTCCCCCGATATTTACTTTACGCGCCCCTCTAAAGTTAATAAAAAAAATATTTATCATAATATTACCCTTATCAAATAAAAAACCATCTTTACTTAGTTTTTCTTTAATCAACGGTATCATGTGTCGGATAAATATATGAAGTATGTTTCTAGTTCTTAAATAATACTTTGGTGATGTTTGCTATAACACCGAATCAAAATTAATCGAAAGCTAGTTTGCTTCACATTAGCATTTAATCAAAACCTAGCTTGCTTCACACTAGGAATTAATCAAAACAGAGTTATACATGATATATTAACTGGATGAGGAAGTGTGAAACGAAACAATAAATCAAAAGAGATTAAAAAAAAATAAGGGTATAATTGATATAAAAATGAGGTGAGAATGGTAACTAATGGGGTTCAATTTTTCCTAGAAAGAATCGAGATGGGAAAAGAAATATTTGGTATGTCAATAGATGTAGCCATATCTTAGATTATATTGGTATAAGAACTTAACACAAAATGACAACCAATTAACTAGCATTGGTATGCTAATGAGAGATTTGCAATAACAACCCTAAAACATATATTAACATGTGTTATGGTTAACTTGACTCTAATATAACAAGATCAACAATTAGCTTAGCCGAACCGACTAAAAGATAACTGAATATAGTATTTTAGTCTGGACTGTTCAATCCAGACTAATGCCATTAGATTATTTACTGTATTATATTATATTTTTTTAACAACGTAATATATTAAGTTACCAACATAATCCTCTCGAAAATGGTATGTTCTTCTCAATATTATATCATATACCATCCAAAAGATTCCAAACCAAACCTTCTTCCAAGTATTTATTGAGCAATGTTTCCCGCACACTACAAGGAATCTTATACCAATTTCTAGGTTGAATCGAATAAAAAAAATCAAAATCAAAATCTACGAGTAGCAATTATTGTTGCCATGCATTTTCACTCAAACTTTGTAAATTTACCACTCATATGAGGAGTGTGATAACGTCATTTCTCTTCTATTTGTGGAAAATACACTGTTTCAATTAATATTTATTTCATCAATAACTGGGACACACACTCCCCTTCAGTGAAAGAGCATGGTACTCCTCTACAGCAATGAGAGTATCAATACATTATGGAACCAACAAGATTTGACGACATCAGATCATCTAATAAACAATTAATATTGGCAAAAATGCGCCCATTATTTTATATATTGACTAAAACAAAGTTGCAAAAATCAAAGGCTAATCGTGAAGATCTAGAAACTGTTGGGCTCTGTGATCATAAATGCAATGTCTCCTCTAAATACCAGAATATAATAGTATCTACTATTATACATTAATTAAGAAAATGATTTTATTACAAGTTGTCCTTAGGCTATTGGGATCACATTAATGTACAAAGATGCGGCATACGATACTTCTCCATCTAATCTACAGTCAAGCGTATTAATGGCAACATAGTAGCATTAACTAGGACTGTTCATTGTATAATAGTTGTCATTGTCACGTGCAAATTATATTAATTAGCAAAAATTATGAGATATCCTGAGCTAATAGAATAATGAATTAGTGCCACCATACTGGTAGCTCGCAAATTATATCAATTAGCAAAAATTATGAGATATCCTGAGCTAATAGAATAAGGAATTAGTGCCACCATACTGGTAATTCTTTTGTGTACCTTGATATTAGTTCATATTGTTTTTAACAAGAGCACATAATATAACTAAGTAGATATATAGTATAGAAATCAAAAAGTAACATGAAATCCAACATGTTTGTTCTTGGTTATAAGAGCACAGAAGTGGCTTCTTAAAAGAAAAGGCTATAAACTAATAGCAATATAAATTAGAGGACTAAAATCAAAATGACCTCAGATCCACTCAAAAGAATTGATTACTGATTAGTGAAATAACATGCAGTAAATCAAATAAAAGTCCTAGTCCTGCTAGTCTAATTGACTCCTTCAAAAGATTTGAACACAGCAAATCAAGTAATGCTGACACTTCACATTCTGAGGACTGCTCAAAGAATCAACTATGCGAGCTAAATTTGTCATATTGTCAAAGTCTTTTATATTTTCTACTCAGCATTCTTCCAAGGAATATGGTTAGAACATATTGAAATTTCGAATAGAATCAAACGTTACACTTCTCTACAAAAAAAAGTAATTAGGAAAAGGGTACCTTTAATTTTCAATAGTCTAGATGCAAGCACTCTGAAGAAACTTTTTTGCATTGATTGACGACTTAACTGCATTTTTTTTCTTCTTAATATGTGATTCTCTTAATTCTTGTTTGGACCGACTTATTTAAGTCGCTTTTTTGCTTTTCGCAAGCCAAAATCTATTCATTTTTGCTTTCAAAAAGCTAAAAAGCGACTTATTTAAGTCGATCCAAACGAGGCGTTAAGGTTACTTTGGCGAGAACTTTCAGTTTATAGACCTCTGGAGCCATATGCTGTAGCTTGATTTTCAAGGAATTCGAAGCAGAACATTGATGGTCCTGAGATACAAAAGGGTTGAGCTTTTTCAGTCTTTTGACAACCTAATACATAACGCATAGTTCGTCATGAATAAGAGTGAACAATGAATACCTAGAAAACATATCTAGCAAAAAGATTGACCTTTTTAGTTCAAACAGTAAAGATGCAAATAAAATAACTACAAATGTTCATAGGATGAGAGATTCTTTTTCTCAAGAACAAATCATAATCTATCATTCAAGGATTATTAGTTAAAAATAAGTATATGGTTTGCATTTTGCAATGCTTATAACACCATCATATCATCAATTCTTCTGTGTGTGTTAAGTCAATAACAAATTCAAGCAAGAATATCGTACTAAGATGTGCATTCCGCAGCGGGGCCGAAGTACCATGATATATCATAATTTATTATTTTAAAACAGGATATGTATCATTATAGGCATAACAATATCAGTCTAATACTATTCATGAGATCCAACCAAGTATGCATTGAATATACTTATTAGTAGTCAAATTTACATATTTACATATTTACAGAACTGATTTTGGCTTGTTTTCATTCATTCTCTTAGATGAACACTCTAAAAGAAGTCAACGGAATCAAGATTTTAGCTTGTTACCCTTTCTCTCCATCATTATCACCAGTGCATGCAAGCATGTGCACTCTAATAAGAACTCATTATCAGATATATTTGGGAGTCTCACATCAAAGAGTAGGTTAATTTGAGACTCTGTTATGTGGTAATCCACAGTGTGTAGAAAAGCTGATGAATGAGATCAGAGAAAATAAATCACATCTCTGACGACTAACAAAGATGAATAAAACGGAGCACATGGACATCCCAAAGGTACAAGCATACTGATATACTTAACTGCAGAAAATTTTACTGCATAAAATGTTGCTCAAAATTCCACTGTTGATGTAGAATTGTCAATTGAATACCGATAACAATCAAATAGTAGACAACAGTTTAATTAATACAGTGTACCTCTGTAGACACAAGACCACTATTATTTATAACTAGAGAGGTTTACAAGAGGTAGAATGATTCAATACAAGATTTACACTCAAAGGCAATCCCAAGTATTTCACTGAAAGTTTGCCCTCTTTAAATTTAAGGATATTAAGAATTTCAGTTTTACTGTTACAACCTTTACTGAAATAAATTTTACTTTCAAAATCATTATCTTTCAGACCTGTATGATCTTCCAATTTCAAAAAAAACAAAAAAAGAATATGGTTTTAGCACTATTAGAATCTGCGCGTAAAAATAAAAGAAGATCATCTGCATATAACAAATGAGTAATGACTGGTTTGATTCTATTAATGGGTTTAATATTTCCCTTGATGATCTCAATTTCCGTAAGGATAGAGAAATATTCCATAGCAATAGTGAATAAGTAGGGAGAAAGTAAAAATCCCCTTGCCTAATACCCCTATTGCTATGAATAAAACCCTTAGGAGAACCATTAATTAGAATTAGTAAGAAACATTGTTGATGCATTATTGAATAAGATAGCAGAATTTTTTATCAAAACCCATTTAATTCATCATATAAATAATAAAGTGTGCCTATTAATTTTATCAAAGGCTTTGTGTAAATCAATCTTGACACACATAAGATTACAATTTTTATTATTAAAGTTTCTAATTAACTCACGAGCAAGAAGAGTATTTTCCACAATAAGTCTGTCAAGGATGAAAGCGCATTGATTTTCAGAAATTAAGAATTTTAAAAATACTTTTATTCTGTTGCATAAAATATTAGCAATGATTTCATAAATAAAGTTGCAACAAGCAATAGGTCTGAAATCATCCAGACTATTTGGAATTTGAACTTTTGGAATTAGAGTGATAAAAGTGTAACGACTCGAAATTTTCAAACCCGAAAATTCCAGATAGTTATGAAAAGAAGAAAGAGATAGAAGAAGAAGAACAGAAACATCGACAACTCACATTCGCAACGGATAAAATATAATGATAAATAATATCAGTTTACAATAGGATACTATATCTGTCGATTACATTTAATATACATCAGAGTTTCACATACATTCAGTCATTGAATATATACAATTATCATATCTCAGATTAACAGTAATATAAATACAGCGGAAATACTCTATACGATATTGTCATCCAGCTTACCTCCTGAGCTCCAGAACGTCCTAACCTGAAAATCTATAATACTCGGTCTGACCCGAGCATTACACCAAAGTAATACCCGATTCAGGCTGGAAACCAGCGTGAGTAAACCCATCTAACATGGAATACAAAAGTATACAACTCATATAAACCCAGGATTCTTATATCAATTTACAACTTCACAAGTTGTTATAGACATCACTTATTTCACAAAGCAATTAAGTGCCAGAACTTTGATTATATGGTCCAATTTCACTTAAATCATTCCATTACATCCTATTGATTTCACATATCAATTTGTAAAGAATCGAAGTGGTTTCGGGTATTAACTAATACCCGACTCCGGTCTCTTCGAATTCAGTTCATCTTAACACATGTTATTCAAGTGAAATGCAATTCAACTTCAAATAGAAGATGTCACTTTTGTTTTACTCTGTATTTCATCATTGACAGAAAACCACACTATCATTGACCACCAAACACATCATGTCACGAACCAATTCATAACAGGGGTATCAACCAATTCAGGGCATTTAAACATTTATTTCATCACACATAAGCAAGATAAATCAATCACACCATCTCGAATAAATTTAATTAGCCAAAATTTAATTAAATCAATCACCTTTAAATCCTGCTTAATAATTAATTACAGCCCAATTGATTCAGCATCCCATAATCATTCATCTTAGTTAATCCTCTTTGATTAATTATTCTTTAATTACGATAAATTATCATCATTATCTAATTACTTTCATTAAGTAATTAGACTTAACCAAACTCCATGAATGTTTATCCTCAATTAATCAATTAAACTTAATTAATTACATCCCTTAATCAAACCCAATTCTCATAAACAGTAATTACCTCTCTGTAATTACTTACTTAAGAAATTAACCTCCTTACTTAATTATTAATCCTTTTTGATTAATTACACTAAGCAATTTATCCTTAATTACTCCTACTAAGTAATTACCTTTTAATTACTTCCCATTAATTAATTCTATTTAATTTATTACATCCTTTAATTATGAGCTACTTCACTAAATCTCATCAAGTATTTATATTTAATTAATCTCCAATAGATTACCTTTAATTAATCCAATTAATTTCAAGCGGGTAATCCATCCCTTAGTTACCCTTAAACCTCATCAATAAATCTAAATTGTAGATTAATTATTCTTTAACCAATAATTCATAAGCCATAATTACCGATTCACCACTTAATTACAAATTAAATATTCCTTAATTACCAGTTAATTAATCATATGTCATTGATTAATTAAATTACTTAATCGTTCGTTAATTAACTTTAAGTAGTTAATTACAAATCTATTTATCAATTGATCATTAATTAACCAATTTCTAATCACTATTTAAAGGTCATCATTCATAATTGCCTCCTAAACTAATTAATTGATCTTAATAAGTCATCTTAATTAACATTTAAAGTCTTCCTTAAAATTTGAAAATCAATTTATTATTAACTACACAACTTAAATGTTAACTCAATTTTATATTTAAGCTAATTACCTAATTAGAATAATTAATTAAGAGTTTAGAAGCATTGTTAAACATTAACTAAATAATAAAAACTTGAATTAAATTTTCAACTTAAACTGTTAAACCTTTATTTAATTTACAGTGTTTTAAACTAGTTGAAACAATTAGCTTAACTTTGTTATTTTTCTTTTACAGTATTCTGCAGTTTGAAAACCCGAGCACTCCCCCTTGCTAACTCGAGTGATCTTCGAGTTCTTACCCATTTGCTCCGAGACCATCAGGAAACTGCACCTTCTTCTTCTTCTTCCCTTTTTTTTAATTTATTTCCAGTAAGTTCATAAGTTTAAAAATAAGTATGACATCAGGAAACTGACTCGAACGCACGAACTAAAACCCGAAGAAATGGATTCATCTACTCGAGGAACGACTCGAGACCCATGACTTCGACCTCCCTGACACCAATACTTCGCCGTACACGTGCACGGTGACACGCGGGACTCTGGTGAACTTCCAAGACCATCGGCAAGTCATAAAATCCCTACAAACTCGAAATCCAAACTCAGTTTGTCTCCAAGAATTTGAAATCGAATTTTTGCCTAATGTTCGAAAAACTGCAACGCCATCCACCAACTAAAACACCACGCCACCATCGCACAGACCACCAGTGACACCTGAACTCCGTCCACACCACGACAACCAACCAAGCAATCCTCTACCAGAAATTCAAGCAGCTCGATCGCGTATTGAGGTCGAACACACCATGTTACAGGCGGGACCAGAAACTCGAAAACTAAACCCTAAATCGATCTCATTCCCTTAATTCACACAATAGAATTTTTTTAATAATTTTCTCAAAATCAATAATGTTTACACTTGCTTCAATCCAAATTCCAACAGTAATTATTGAGTCAATCATTTGTAATTGGTAAAAATGCAATTTTGATCAACAATGAACTGCTCATACAGTCCTACACTAAAAATTCCCATTCCTGCTTTAAAAATCCTATTTTGCATTGAAGATTCAAGTTATTAACTTGAAATAATATTTTGTAACAATTAAATTTATCAACATAGTTCTTGTTGCCTGTAAAAGCTTGATTTCCAGAGTATAATTCACTAATATGTTTTAAACAGATTTAACACCCTGATTTGAAGTTCGAGCATCATGTTTTGTTGGAAAATTAAATTTTTTATCATGATCAAATGGCAACAATTCAAGATTAAATAGTTTCAACCTTATAACACCTAACAGAGGAGAACAACATATGTAGTATTCAAAGAACTGCCTGAATGTAACTTAGATTCATATCAAACTTTAACACATACAACTCCATATATGCCATGAATCATCTTACTGTTTTAATTTAACTTAAACTTGAAAACTTTATATCTACTCACCTGCAAAATTGTAAACAGAGAATACTTTGATGTTTTTGAAAACCTGAAGTATGAAACCGTCTTGAGCTCTTGATTGTTCTTGTTTGAATTTGAGTTTAAACTTTAAGAAATGAAGATTTTATATATATATATGTTCTTATTTCTCTGGTTTTCTATGGTTTACAGAATGAACTAAATGTAGAATTGTATACATATATAGAAGAAGAGAACATGATGTTTAAGGGTAGGTTGTAACTAGTTTAGTTGTTTTCTTCATTTTGTTTTAACTTGACAGATTTTGTGCCTGAGATATAAAGATTTGTAAACATATTGAATTGACAAAATTGAGGCTGAGATGATGGTATTAAATGCCTTGGTTTCTAAAGATATTTACATACTATAATTATGTTTTCTATGTATATAGATATTGTGTAAAATGATAAGTTTGACTGGCTTAACTTATACATTTGGGTTTTGTTTGGTTTACTTCTATACACTTGTGCTTTTATTTTTACTCTATACTTTGTGCTTATTTCATTTTATTCTTTCAAATTTATAGTTTATGTTATATGCTTGCTTATTCATTTTAATTATATTTGTATGTTAACTATCAATGTTTAAATTAGATTCATAAGTTTGACTTACTTATATTTATATTTTATGTTGATAGAATAAGATTTTTAATTTAAAAATTATCATTCATATGTATTTATTTATCAAATGTTAACAATGTAAAGCATTTTAATTCAATTTTATAAGAAGGATTTTAGTGTAAATATTATTAAGAGATTTTATTTTAAATTTCAAGAATCCAATTTCCTTTTCAAAATACAAATTTATATAAACAAATGGCAATTATTCCAAAAGTCATATTCATTTTAAAATGATAAGTTTACTTTTTATTTAAATTAGATTAAATATCTATTAAAATAATAGGGCCAAAATCCTGGGTCGTCACATTTCTTCCGCCTTTGAATCTTTTCGTCCTCGAAAAGGAATGAAGCCAGATTCATTAAAATGCTTAAAATCGTATAAATTTTCCTTTGATCATTTTTAGACTACTTTAAAAATCTGTATAATATTTCTAAAATAGTTTTTATAAAAATACTTTTATAACTCGATGTTTTGACAAGTCCATCCATGTCCTCACAGAAATTCGGTCATACGTTGATCAGGCGTACGACTGAAAATCTATAAGTGCTTGGCCAACCCGTTTCCAACATTCAGTGTAAATACTTGTGAAAATAATTTTATTAAAAATATAGAAAACAGTTTTTGAAAATAGAGGATATATCTTTGGTGAGAATGCTCTGGAAATCATCACCCCCATCCATGGTCACAGTTACATCCAGGGTTACGTTGCCATCGCAGCAAAAGTCCATGTAACTGCAGGCTCTCCGCGGCCTCTCGATTACGCCATGGATCCCACACAACAGATCACAGTTACATCCAGGGTTACGTTGCCGTCGCAGCAAAAGTCCATGTAACTGCAGGCTCTCAACGACCTCTGATTTTCGCCGTCGAAATGAAACCTCTCCACTCCTACATAGGTCGCAATTTGCCGATGTAAAATCAAACGTAGACTGTTGGCTCTCAGCGGCACACACGACTTTCGCTATTTATACCATAGGTCGCAGTTACATCTTGGGTTACATTGCCATCGCAGCAAAAGTCCATGTAACTGTTGGCTCTCAGCGGCACACACGACTTTCGCTATGCTATACTCAACTCATAATCCTCAGGAACTAGTTTGTCCGGACTCCCCATAGGATCAACTTTAGAACCCCCTTAGGGCTCAAGGCAGCACCACCCAGTGGTACTCCTGAGAAGTTCATTTCAAGGGAGCGTCTTTTTCCCCAGAGCCATCATCAAAACATTTTATACTATACATATATAGTATCTTTCAAATCAGACACCTAGTATGATATCATACAAAGCTCCTTTACACAAAATCGATTATCCCAAAAATCGATAATTCTCAAACTAGGCTTTCCAAATTCAATATTGATTTTACCCAAAAATCAAAAGCCTTTCCAAATTCAAAGGTTTCCAAAACCCTTTTTTTTTTCAAAAACCTCATAAGATCCTTTATATATATATTCAGATATATAAAATTTTAAAAAAAACTTTGGATCTTTTCAATCTTGTATAAAACTCCTTTTATACTTCAATCACCTTCAAAAATCCTTTTCTTCCGGCAATAGATTTAACAAGGAAAGATTTATCTTATATAACAAAATATATAACTTTGTTTATCCAAAATCAAATGTTCAGATTTGATTACTCTTTCCAATATCAATTCCATTTAAATATGTACAATGTACACATAACATCCGTACGCATATCAATCTGATCGCTCACTCGATCACACAATTTCACTTCCAAACTAGTATCGTCCACCCGACTTCCTAGTGCGGACTCAGATCTGATTTCTTGATCAGAAACCGTCATTCTCCTTGCATAGCCATAACTATGATAGAGAATATCCAGAACCAACCAACAATCCATATCCAGGTTCTCCGTCGAAAATCAAGTGAAAAATCCCAACTCGGAACGATAAACTATCTCGAAATTCTATGCTCGAATCTGAATCAAATCACTATGCGAATAGAATAGTATACGCACATCCTACGTATTTATTTTCATTGATTATTAGCCAAATCAATCCCATTTCTATTCTCATTCACTTAAATTTTCATTCATTTAGTTACAATTGTCTCAATTCCATTGAATTATCACTTCAATTCTTATCTCAGTTGGGTATTAAATCCATAACAGTTTGAAGTCCGACCAGTTTATATTTAAAATATAGCTTGAAAATTTTAAAAATAGATAAGTAGTTGAAAAATAATTATTAGTTTGCAAAATAGCTATAACATAGTTAACTAATCGTAAATTAGTTGGAAAATAGTTAAATAGTTTCAGAAAATTTTAAATAATTGCCAAATAGTTGTAAAATAGAAATTAGTTTGTGAAATAGTTGAAAAAATAGTAATTAGTTTATAAAACAGTTGAAAAATGATTAAATAGCTCCAAAAATAATTGTAAACCAAGTATAAAATAATTTGGCTGTAAGAAAGAAAAGTTATATATATTTAATAGCTTAGAAAAATAAGTTTATATCAAAACAATTTATATTGAAATTAGTCAAGAGCCAACTGTTCACTTCCTCAACAATTCAATTTAAATTTCCACTCCATTTAAATTGACCCAATTCCAATTTAAATAACTCCAACTTCCATCAGACTTGATTTATTTCCAATTCAAGTTGAATCAATCCTGATTTCCTTCCCAATTTAAATCAAATTCCATTTGATTTTAAACCTTCTCACTTTACTTATACTCTCAAATTATTCCAATCAATTTTGGACTATTATCAATTGAACCTACTTCAAGTTCAAATCATTTCAATTTAATCTAATTCAATTTTCCCATTTAAATTCTTAAACTTATACATCCTCAATCACCAATCTACTTAATTTGAACCAAATTCAATTTTGAGCTGATTCAATTTCAATCTTGAATTTAAAATACCTCGAATTATATAAATTCGAGTTAAATTCCCAAAGGTTGGTTTAACTTTTTTAAACCAAATTAATCTTTATTTAAAGGTTTTAAACAATTTAATTTCTGAGTTCAATTCTCAAAATTCCATTTTAAATTATCTTAACTTATGTATTTCAATGTTCAAATAAGAATTCAATACAATTTTATTTTAAAATTTTAATTTATTATTAAATTTTATCTTCCAGTTCGAAGCCAGTTCTTAAACAAATATAATTTATAACTTAATTATCCAAATTTATTTTAAAACATCCATCCATTTCCAATTTCTAAATCTCAAACCCGTTTTGAGATCACACAAATTCCCAATTCAAATCAACCATTTAACTTTAAGTTAAATTCCAATTTCATCTTGAAATTTCCAATTCTGGTTGCTTTTTCTACACTTATTTAACTTTCCCAGAGTTAAATTCCAATTTACTTAATCCAATCAACCTTGCTCAATTTGAATTCCCGTTTCATACTTCAAGATTCTTTCCCTCTTATAAGTTCAAAACTTATATTACTTTAGGTTTTTACATCACACTTCAGGGAAAAATCAAAACTCAACCTCTTAGAGTTTATTTCAAATTATCTTTGATATCATGTATATCCATACATATATACATATTTATTTCTTGGCCCTCCCAGCCATGTTTAAAATTTTAAACCACCTTTGGTTTTGAATTCAAATAAATTTTCAAACTACCCATTGTTTTCAACAAGTCCCAATTATCCAAATAATACTTATTTATTATTTTTATTACTTTGAAACAAAATTTCCGAATTCTGGACCAGATTTAAAATTCCATTTTCAATCCATTAAATTTTAATTTGGTTGTATTTCTACTTCTACTTAATTTAATTCTAATTCAAGACTTCAATTTCAGTTTGAATCCATTTCAAACTTATCTTTATTTAATTTTAGTTTGTTTGTATTATATTACTTCTTAATTTAATTCTAATAATTTAACAACCAATCACCTTAATATTTATTAGAAGGAAATATTGCTTTATATATCAAAATATATCTTTATATAAAATCATTTAAAATCTTTATATAAGAAAATAACAAGTACGCGCTCATATATATATATATATATATATATATATATATATTCTCAACTCATTCTAGAGTACTACAGACTCTATTAAATGAGTGATCCCCACCAGAGCCAAGGTTCTCGCTTAACCTTTCAGCTCTGATACCAAATGTAACGACCCGAAATTTTCAAACCCGAAAATTCCAGATAGTTATGAAAAGAAGAAAGAGATGGAAGAAGAAGAATAGAAACATCGACAACTCACATTCACAGCGGATAAAATATAATGATAAATAATACAAGTTTACAAAAGGATACAATATCTGTCGATTACATTTAATATACATCAGAGTTTCACATACATTCAGTCACTGAATATATAAAATTATCATATCTCAGATTAACAGTAATATAAATACAGTGTAAATACTCTATATGATATTGTCATCCAGCTTGCCTCCTGAGCTCCAGAACGTCCTAACCTGGAAATCTGTAATACTCGGTCTAACCCGAGCATTACACCAAAGTAACACCCGGGTCAGGTTGAAAACCAGCATGAGTAAGCCCATATAACATGGAATACAAAAGTATACAACTCATATAAACTCGGGATTCTTATATCAATTTACAACTTCACAAGTTGTTATAGACATCACTTATTTCACAAAGCAATTAAGTGCCAGAACTTTGATTATATGGTCCAGTTTCACTTAAATCATTCCATTACACCCTATTGATTTCACATATCAATTTATAAAGAATCGAAGTGGTTTCGGGTATTAACTAATACCCGACTTCGGTCTCTTCAAATTCAGTTCATCTTAACACATGTTATTCAAGTGAAATGCAATTCAACTTCAAATAGAAGATGTCACTTTTTTTTACTCTGTAATTCATCATTGACAGATAACCACACTATCATTGACCACCAAACACATCATGTCACGAGCCAATTCATAACAGGGGTACCAACCAATTCAGGGCATTTAAACATTTATTTCATCACACATAAGCAAGATAAATCAATCACACCATCTCGAATAAATTTAATTAGCCAAAATTTAATTAAATCAATCACCTTTAAATCCTGCTTAATAATTAATTACAGCCCAATTGATTCAGCATCCCATAATCATTCATCTTAGTTAATCCTTTTGATTAATTATTCTTTAATTACGATAAAATTATCATCATTATCTAATTACTTTCATTAAGTAATTAGACTTAACCAAACTCCATGAATGTTTATCCTCAATTAATCAATTAAACTTAATTAATTACATCCCTTAATCAAACCCAATTCTCTAAACAGTAATTACCTCTCTGTAATTACTTACTTAAGAAATTAACCTCCTTGCTTAATTATTAATCCTTTTTGTTTAATTACAATAAGCAATTTATCCTTAATTACTTCTACTAAGTAATTACCTTTTAATTACTTCCCATTAGTTAATTCTATTTAATTTATTACATCCTGTAATTATGAGTTACTTCACTAAATCTCATCAAGTATTTATATTTAATTAATCTCCAAGAGATTACCTTTAATTAATCCAATTAATTTCAAGCGGGTAATCCATCCCTTAGTTACCCTTAAACCCCATCAATAAATCTAAATTGTAGATTAATTATTCTTTAACCAATAATTAATAAGCCTTAATTACTGATTCACCACTTAATTACAAATTAAATATTCCTTAATTACCCGTTAATTAATCATATGTCATTAATTAATTAAATTACTTAATCGTTCGTTAATTAACTTTAAGTAGTTAATTACAAATCTATTTATCAATTGATCATTAATTAACCAATTTCTAATCACTATTTAATGGTCATCATTTATAATTGCCTCCTAAACTAATTAATTGATCTTAATTAGTCATCTAAATTAACATTTAAAGTCTTCCTTAAATTTTGAAAATCAATTTATTATTAACTACACAACATAAATGTTAACTCAATTTTATATTTAAGTTAATTACCTAATTAGAATAATTAATTAAGAGTTTAGAAGCATTGTTAAACATTAACTAAATAATAAAAACTTGAATTAAATTTTCAACTTAAACTGTTAAACCTTTATTTAGTTTACAGTGTTTTAAACTAGTTGAAACAATTAGCTTAACTTTGTTATTTTTCTTTTACAGTATTCTGCAGTTTGAAAACCCGAGCACTCCCCCTTGCTAACTCGAGTGATCTTCGAGTTCTTACCCATTTGCTCTGAGACCATCAGGAAACTGCACGTTCTTCTTCTTCTTCCCTCTTTTTTTATTTATTTCCAGTAAGTTCGTAAGTTTAAAAATAAGTATGACATCAGGAAACTGACTCGAACGCATGAACTAAAACCCGAAGAAATGGATTCATCTACTCGAGGAACGACTCGAGACCCATGACTTCGACCTCCCTGACACCAATACTTCGCCGTACACGTGCATGGCGACACGCGGGACTCTGGTGAACTTCAAATACCATCGGCAAGTCATAAAATCCCTACAAACTCGAAATCCAAACTCGGTTTGTCTCCAAGAATTTGAAATTGAATTTTTGCCTAATGCTCGAAAAACTGCAACGCCATCCACCAACTAAAACGCCACGCCACCATCGCACAGACCTGCAGTGACACCTGAACTCCGTCCACACCACGACAACCCACCAAGCAATCCTCTACCAGAAATTTAAGCAGCTCGATCGCGTATTGAGGTCGAACACACCACGTTACAGGCAGGACCAGAAACTCGAAAACTAAACCCTAAATCGATCTCATTCCCTTAATTCACACAATAGAATTTTTTTAATAATTTTCTCAAAATCAATAATTTTTACACTTGCTTCAATCCAAATTTCAACAGTAATTATTGAGTCAATCATTTGTAATTGGTAAAAATGCAATTTTGATCAACAATGAACTGCTCATACAGTCCTACACTAAAAATTCTCATTCCTGCTTTAAAAATCCTATTTTGCATTGAAGATTCAAGTTATTAACTTGAAATAATATTTTGTTACAATTAAATTTATCAACATAGTTCTTGTTGCCTGTAAAAGCTTGATTTCCAGAGTATAATTCACTAATATGTTTTAAACAGATTTAACACCCTGATTTGAAGTTCGAGCATCATGTTTTGTTGGAAAATTAAATTTTTTATCATGATCAAATGGCAATAATTCAAGATTAAATAGTTTCAACCTTATAACACCTAACAGAGGAGAACAACATATGTAGTATTCAAAGAACTGCCTGAATGTAACTCAGATTCATATCAAACTTTAACACATACAACTCCATATATGCCATGAATCATCTTACTATTTTAATTTAACTTAAACTTTAAAACTTTATATATACTCACCTACAAAATTGTAAACAGAGAATACTTTGATGTTTTTGAAAACTTGAAGTATGAAACTGTCTTGAGCTCTTGATTGTTCTTGTTTGAATTTGAGTTTAAACTTTAAGAATGAAGATGTTTATTATATATTTGTTCTTATTTCTCTGGTTTTCTATGGTTTACAGAACGAACAAAAAGGAGAACTCTATACATATATAGAAGAAGAGAACAGGATGTTTAAAGGTAGGTTGTAACTAGTTTAGTTGTTTTCTTCATTTTGTTTTTACTTGACAGATTTTGTGCCTGAGATATAAAGATTTGTAAACATATTGAATTGACAAAATTGAGGCTGAGATGATGGCATTAAATGCCTTGGTTTCTAAAGATATTTACATACTATAATTATGTTTTCTGTGTATATAGATATTGTGTAAAATGATAAGTTTGACTGGCTTAACTTATACATTTGGGTTTTGTCTGGTTTACTTCTATACACTTGTGCTTTTACTTTTACTCTATACTTTGTGCTTATTTCATTTTATTCTTTCAAATTTACAGTTTATGTTATATGCTTGCTTATTCATTTTAATTCTGTTTGTATGTTAACCATCAATGTTTAAATTAGATTCATAAGTTTGACTACTTATATTTATATTTTATATTGATAGAATAAGATTTTTAATTTAAACATTACCATTCATATGTATTTATTTATCAAATGTTAACAATGTAAAACATTTTAATTCAATTTTATAAGAAGGATTTTATTGTAAATATTATTAAGAGATTTTATTTTAAATTTCAAGAATCCAATTTCCTTTTCAAAATACAAATTTATATAAAAAAATGGAAATTATTCCAAAAGTCATATTCATTTTAAAATGATAAGTTTACTTTTTATTTAAATTAGATTAAATATCTATTAAAATAATAGGGCCAAAATCCAGGGTCATCACAAAAAGTATGATTAAATTTTTTTTAAAAGCTTATCAGTTCTAAAAAACTCAGAAATAGAATAAAAAAGAAAACACTTTATATCATCCCAATGAGTTTTGTAAAAGTTTGCACCAAACCCATCAGGGCCAGGACTTTTATCATTATTAGATTGAAAGATAATGTTTTTAATTTCCTCTAAGCTTATAGGAGCAAGAAGAATGTCTTGACTATTAGAATTCAGATTATATTTGGTTTCAATAATAGGAAAATTATTAGAGTAGCTATTAGTATTGTAGAGATTAGTAAAATAATTAATAGCTTCTTTTTCAATGCAAGATTCTTCATTAATAACATTACCTTTAACATCAATAATTTTACCATTATCATTTCTAAATTTTCTGCTAGACATCCTAGCATAAATTTTTTACTAGCTTCATCACCTTGAGTGAGCCAATCTGCTTTAGCTTTCTATCTCAAGTTTATAGACTGCACTTGAAGGGACATAATCAAATTGTTTTGGGCTTCAAAAAATTTGTTGACATTTTCTCTGTCTGAGCAGTCATGATCCAAGAGATTTTGCCTTAACTTACATTCCTCTCTAAAATGGGAGACAATATTTTTATTTCTGTGTTTATTCCAGTTTTTCAAGTTTCCTTTTGTAATTTGAAGAAAATTACTAAATTTGTACTGGGCAGTGCCCTGTACCTTAAAAGACAAACTGTTTTTGATGATATCTTTGTAATTGTCTTCATAGACCCACCCATTAATAAATCTGAAAGGAAAATTTTTCTTTGAAGAATTATTTTGAGTGAGAAAAATTTGGATTGGGGTGTGATCACTAGAGGCTTGAGGAAGAGTGTAACATTTAAAATTTTTGAAACAATTAGTGAAGTAAAGGTTAAGTAATATTCTGTCTAGTTTGCAATGAATGTTTCTGAATTTTCCAGATTTCCAATTATATTTGTTGCCAAAAATAATTGGTTCACAAGGACCAGTTTTGAGTAAAAAATTGCTTAAAAAATCCAGTTTTTTAGAAGGAAAAGGGATCCCCCCTCTTTTTTCATGAGCATGCATAATAGTATTAAAATCACCAATAATAATCCATGGAAAATGCATATTAGAGTTAATCTGGTCAAGATTTTTCCAAAGTTTTTGCCTTTCAAACTCACTATTTGATGCATAAATAAAGGTAATTTCTATTTGAAAACCAGCTTTATTAATACATTTACAATGAATAAATTGGTATTTAGCAAAATACTGGGTGATATCCCAAATATTAGGATCCCAAATGATCATGATTCTACCATTTCCCCCCATCTGATTATTTTTAACAATATTCCAGTTATTTGAGCATTTGATATGATAATCTTTTATCTTATAATCATCTAATTTATGTTCAAGCAATCCAACCATACTAGGGTTTTCAGTCTTAAGAAGATAAGACAGGTCCAATCTTCTTTCAGAAGAATTGAGACCTCTGACATTCCAAGAGATAATAGACATAAAAAATCAGATTAATATAAAATATAAGGATACTTAAAGGATACATGAAGCAGCAGCAATTAAGCACTATGACTGCTCTCTTCTTCAAAGGTTTCTATTCTTTTCCCTTTCTTCTTGTACTAGAAATTTGCTGATGCCTATACATCATGTTGGTCCATCCATGCCAAGGGGACAACGACCATGTCCAAATTGTTATTGCGAAGATATGTGTAGTGGTTGTTTGCAGAAAGGAAAAGAATGTTGAACGAAGATTTTTCGGGTGTAACTCGTATGGCGAACATAGATTGAATCCTCGTGAATATGATTGTTGAAATTATTTTAAATGGATTGATCAACCCCTGTGCGAAAGGGGACTTGAGTATGCCCACGAACTGCAAGCCAAAATAAGTCATTTGAAAAGTGTGAATGAAACACTAAGGAAAAACAGTGGAAGGCCTAAAATGTGGTAGATATTTGGTACTTGGTTAAGTGTCATATTTGGATTTTATGTTGAACCGTTGTATTTGTAACATGTTGTTACAAGAATGTTTCTATTTGTTGTAATCCGTAATGTGTGTAAGGTAGTTAGTTTATTATGTTGCTGAAATGCATTTGATAGTGTTGACTTTATTGATGAAATATATTGGTTACGTTATTATATTGATTTGCTTGTTTGATTTTTTTTTAAGATTTAGTTGACTACTTTTGGTTGAAGATTGCCCGCGGAAGCAAAATCTACCTAGAAAAAATAGGTAATAATTCATCAAATTGATGTTTATAGTTATGTCAGTGAATAATAATTATGAATGTGGTATTGAAACTTATTTGCAGATAATGTCAAAAGTTTCGACTTTATTTTACTTTGATGGCGAATTGTTGGTTGATATGAAGGTAAACCTAGATATGTGGACGGGAAGTGAAAAGGATCGACAATAAAAAATCATTGTAGCTTCGAAGATCTTAAACAAAGGGCATTTGAAGTGACAAAAGTAAATCCTGTGATATATGATTTAAAATTAGCGGTGAAATGTATTCGGGATGATGGTGCATATTTGCATTTCCTCAGTTTACTGATATCGAACATTTACCTCCATTAATGTATCGTTTTGGCTCCTATGGTGTTCTTGAAGATAGAAAACACTTCTACCTTCGGGCCCGGAAGACAATTCTACAAACAACAACAACCATTTATCACTACAAAAATTATATACAAAGTTAGGGTTTTGGTTATATGAATACTTCAATTCCTTTTGCAATTTCAACAAAGAAACCAACAATATGAGTATATTCACATTGACATCATCAACACTACCTCTTCCGCTAACAACAACAAACATTTCTATAGTAGTATTCAAATAACAATCAAATTATAATTACCTCTAATCAACGTAGATAAAGAGCTTGCTTCCAATTTATGTGCAATCGAGTGGTTATTTGAAGGAATAGACGAGGAGCAATGTTTTTGAGTTTATATATTTGGATTTAGAATGGATGTGAAGTTGGGAATGAGAAGGGTTTTTTGAAATAAAGGAGATATGGGATGAAATGAGCTCAGATTCAGCTCTCTGTCTTTTTGGTGTACGAAAATGAGCTTGCGCATTTCAAAAGTGCGCAAGCTTTAAATCTAAAGCTTGCGTACTTATGGAATGCGCAAGCTTTACATATAATTTTTTTTATAACTTGCGCATTCCATAAATGCGCAAGTTATAAAATAAACGAGGCCTACTTTGGAAACTAGTTTTTGCTGAGGCCTAGTTCTATGATTTGTTTGTTTGTAGTTCCTTGATCGATAAATTGTCCTAAGAATGATAATAAAACATTCTACTTTTAGAATTTTTCTTCTGATTGCTTGATTTCTTCCATTGGCATATATCTTGTGTTTATTAAGATGATTAGTTCATATATTTGTCTCAAATCATTTGGAGTCGGCAGAGCCTAGATGTAAGTAAAATAGGCCATGGAAAATAATCAAAAAGAACTTCAAACTCAAATTGTTGCCGGTCGATCGAAAAATATTAGTTGTTGATAATTAGCCCGCCTTGGGTTGCAATTGGAAACAACAAAACCTACGGTGTCTGTTTGGTTTTATTTTGGGATTTGCGTTTTCAACATTCGTAGCATCAAAATACAAAGAAAATGGAAGAGGAAGGTAAAATCAATGATATTATGATGACGACAGAGTGACCTCATCAAATAAAACATCCAAACCTGCCCTATTTAGATCTATCACAACTTCTTTCTTTCTACTCCTACCAAATCATAAATCGTTATCACCACCTACACGTGATGCAACTCTCACCATGAGATAACCACACAATTTGACCTCAAAAGCATTTTTCATAGCACAAAGACCTCCATAAAGTCTTTGTGGATTTTCCATCTTGACACCCGCCCACCACTTGATCTGAGTGCTAGTATGACTCGCACTGTAAATGGAGTGAGAGCATGGATTGAGTGAATTATAGCCCCACATCGCATAATATTTAAAATAATCGTGGTATATATATAGAAATGGTGGCACATAACATTGAGGATTCCTTTTGTTACGATGTGTTGCCATGACCAGATCCTCTTTAACTGTCACTGCCTTCCTATTATTGACCACACGACCATATCGACGGTCTTCTTTTAATCCCTTTTATATGCTTCACATTTATTATACATATGACTTTTTTTATGACAACAATAAAAACGGTACTTTTGACATACCTTTACCATTAGCAACTTTTTTCTTTGATTTTATATCCCACATTCAATCCCTTGCTATATCCAATGAGATCGTTCCATTAGCATTAGAGTTACCTAATGAACAACCAATGTTTTCAACTTTCTGAAAGCGAACTCATCAATAAAAGTGCTTGTAATTCATCAGCAAATTTGACATCCATACTTGACAACTGATTTATTACATCTTGAAATTCATTCAAATGCTTTATTATAGACTTCTCTCCATCCAGCTTCAATTGAACCAATTTTTAAACAAGAAAAACCTTACTGATAGTACTTTTTGACTCATATAAAGATACAAACTTGTCCCACAAAGCCTTCGTGGATTTACAACTAGCTACATGATGTAAAACTGAGTCATCAAGATACTGGCAATCAAAGCAAACGCTTTCTGATCTATCTTCTTCCATTTAACCTCCTCTATATTTGAGGGTCTCTTCACTTCATCCTCAACTGGCTCATAAAGATCGTTGAGATATAAAACATCCTCCATTTTAATCTTTCAAATATCCTAATTTTTCCATTTAGATGTGCAATCTTTGAGAAGGAAATTAAATCTGACATCTCAACAATTATATAAATCCAAAATTACCCTTAGCCTTGCAATGACCTTGCGGTGATACTAATTGTTAGGATTTTTGTTACGCAAAACCTAACAAAGGATAAATTTGTTGTGGAAGCATATCACAGAATCCTATACCACCAAAGTACAAATGGATAATATTGGATGAAAATAATAATATTTAAAGATAAACAATGGTGAAGATAGATCTAAAGCACAAAGAAATAAAGAGAGCACTGCACAAGATCCACCCAACAACCATTTATAATAATTCTCCAAAAATAATTATTTACAATTAACCCACCAAATAAAAGCAAACAAAAAAATAGAATCAATAACATAATTGAGAACGAGTTTTGACCTTTACAACAATGGATTCTTAGTGTTTGGAGAAGAAGAACAAAGATGGAAGAAGAGAGAAATACCGAATACTTTTCCATACTTTTCTGCTCCTCTTCTATGTTCTATTTATAACATCATTACTTAATGTCCAAGTTAATATTACATGGCAATAAATAAATTGATTCGCCAATTAGAGAGAGAAATAAACATAATATATATGCTTGTTAATTAGGGAAAACAAAATTTTCAATTTGTTTCTATTGAATATTTGTTTCCTTCTATTTGTGATTTTATATCACCAAAATTTAACACGTAATAGCATCTTCTCAAGTAATAAATTAACGGCTGACCATATTAGTACTAGCAACGTAAGTGAGCTTAATTTTTTTTAACCAAAACACTATATAAATTTAATATCTTGCTTAATATATTTCTTACTAATGGTATTTTTTATTTTGTCATCAATTTCAAAGGTGAATTTATTATAGTATTTATCTAATACTTGCATTAGGATGCTATTCAATTGGGATTGTAATTTTGGCTAAAAAACATTAATTATCACGAATGGGAGTGAAATTTTTGTAAAATATCTGAATGGTTTTGCCTAACCAAAAAATAAGCTAGTTGAGATGGTTTGTAGAATTGTCTTAAATATTTATAAATTTTTTTATGTTTTTAAATTGTGATTCTACTTTTTTGGGAAAATTTTTCATGAGAATTGCTTGATATTATTGTATTTTTTTTCCTTTCAATCTTTAATTTGTAGAGAATGTTGGGCGTCTAAACTCAGTAAATTGTAGTAATTGACCATGGAGATGAGTGGAACAAAAGCCAAGAAGAATTCTAAGGTATTACAACAGTAGACGTGCTTATAGAAGGAAGTGAGTTTGACTTATCAGATAGAAATGATTTAGAATTAGATACAATTATATTTACATGAATTAAAGAGCAAATGAAAATGTATGAAAATTGTAATGTAATTTGTTTATAGTTTTTTCCTTCATGTGAAGCTTCGATGGAAATGAAGTTGAAAACTATAATTGTGGTTACTCGATCTGATAAAAGGTTAGATAAGAAGCCAAGAGTTCATCTTGGAAGCGAAAGAGGAGGAAAATATCATAAAACGAAGACTGCAAAAATCAACGAGAGAAATATTAAAACACGTGAACTTAATTCAAGTAGAAAATATGACTGTCCATTTTCACTTAATGGTATATAAGAAGGAGATGATTTCAGGGATACTAAAGCAGTTAATGGTATACATAATCATGAGTTACCAAACTCCCTAATCGATCATCCATGTGCTGGTCAGTTAACTGTAGTAGAAAAAAAACAGTGTTTGAATATATCTATTTTAAGCATGAAACCTGAAGATGTTTTGCTTAATGTTAAAAGGAAATTTCTTGAATACACTTCGCTAATAAGAACGGTCCATAACCTAAAATAAAAGATGGGGTTTATTGAGATGCATGTATGTGACGACCCGAACTCGATACTCGACAAATGACATCGAATCCGTATCGTCGGAGCTTGCAACAACATTGGGCGATAAACAACACATCGGAAATAAAAGATAATACATTGATATACAATAGAGATACAATGTGATATACATCATGATACAACAACCGAGATTGAATACAACACAACACCACAGTGGAAAAACATCTCAACATGAACAAGGTCTTCAAGAGAATCCAATACTTCAACTCCAAACCAAACTCCAAACCAAGACTTCTAAGATCCAAAAGCCGAAAAGATCACCAAATGCTACCAAACTAAAGACTTCGAAACTATCGAATCTACACCTATTTATTGGATTATCTGAAAAATCAAACTCTTGACTGCCCGTGTCGAAAATTGTGGGCACCCAGAGTTTAGAAAGAGAACAATAAACTCCAGGCCAGTCATGGGATTGGTATGAACAAACAAAAATAGTTTATCTTCAAAACAAACAAAAGAATTTAAATTTGAAATCCGCAATGCTTTTTGGAAAATAAAACTAAAATATGGCCTCCCGCCACACACACCATGCAAACGCAGAATTGGAGGAGATTTCTCCTCATAATAGTCAAAAATGCTTACTACGTAAAATTCTTTTGATATTATTATTAGTGCATAGTGGAAAACATTTCGAAAGTATAATATTAATCTTAGCCAGCATAGACATTTCGAACTATGCCTAATATAGCTACCACCTAAACAGTGGTGACCACCATAAGTAAATGGCATGTTATACAACTAAAACCGTACAAGGCGCGTATTGGAGATTGGATTTTTCCAACAAATGATCAGGCCAAGAAACTTCCCATTGCCACATGGGTATGCCTCTGGAGGGACGCCCCGAGAACCTACCCGACTCTCTTCCAACACAAGGTCGGTTTCCTCCCTGTCCGGGAGTTATACCAAAAGATATGCCACCCTCGGTCGTTTGCGACATTTATCCGAGGATCCTCAACCACAAAGCAACATCACACAGTAATAAATATACAGTGTCCACATGAGTAAGTATCTAGGCTCCATACCATGATACCACCCTTTTCCAAAAGGAATGGACATACCCTAGGGTCACGACCCCTGCAACCTAGCCGCATCATTCCTGTTTTGACCATTACCGGGTTGTGAGGTCCTAATGCAGTCTCGTCCACAATGCTTTTTCACAAAGTCATGCTTTGATCAACAAATGATCAGCAGCACTTCGTATACCACATTACCAAATTGGAAATGTATCACCAGTAACCATCAACTACATAACCTCTAAGCTCATACGTCTCAGAAAAGGGTGTTAAGCTAAGAGAATGGATCTCCGCCACCAAACAGAAATGTATTTGATAGAAACTGGTTTTACATCTCAAAGTGTAATGTTAGACATATATCCATACAAGCCTGTTCCGGGTTCGAACAGAACCGAAGGCACTTCCGAAGAAGCCCTTGCAATCCGGATGGTAACAATCCCGATCGGAATCCCCATCACATATAGAGAACTCTATACCGTAGCTACTCAATGTAGAGTCATTCGACAGGTTATCCTATCGTTCTCGTAAATACCCGGTCTTCACCACCGGTCTTCAAATGCTATCCATAACGTCGTATCATTATTCAGAATGGGTTATATGACACAAGGTCCTCTCCCGGCTAAACCGAATAATGAGCGCAATATTTAAAAACATATGGATATGGGATTTCAGTTAAGTCACAACTTTTAAAAACCCAAAACCTTTCTTCAAATGGTTTAAACAAATTACCATTTTCCAAAACAAAAAGATTCATTTCACAAAGTTCACCCAGTTTCACAAAGGTCCATTCACGAATTTCAAAACAATTTCTACTTCAATTTGGATTAACTCATCCAATCTTTAAATCAATGATTTAATGCATAGCTTTCAAAACCGTTTCCAAAGATTTATTCATAACTCGAAAACCTATATCATTTCAAACTTGAAATCCCTTTTAACACAAATTGGAAATTCATTCCTTATATGAAAGCTTTATTATCTGAAAACAAATAGTTTCCATTTCGGAAAATCCGATTTCATTTATACAAATTAAAGACTTTGGGTTAAATTCAAATTCTCGAAACATCACTTTAAAAATGGTTTAAAACCCATATAAACTTGCATAACCTTTTTAAATCATAAATTCTCAACATAGAATTCAATTTCGAATTCAAATTTAAATCAAATTTCAAAACTAAATCAAGTTATTCAAAAATAACTTTTATCTTTGAAATTCCTTTTCAAAAGCTTTTAACTTTAAACCAATCCATTCCTAAAACCATTTGGATTCAAAAATTCAATTTTAAAACTATTTCAAAAATATGCGACTTAACCAATTTCCACGTGCAATCCATATTTGTGTGTGTATAGTGTAGTCCAGGGGTTTTACCTAATAGTGCAACATCATCAATCATCACAGATACGATCACAGCAATATCGATAAGCGGTATATCCTATAACGCTTATTTATATACACAGAATCGCAGATAGATAATATAAATGCATTATAGGTAAATAAATTACATTCATCATAGCTTGAATTAAAACAATTCAAATCACAAAGCATCACACAACAGAGATGACAAAAGAATTCACAACATTCAATAGAATACAATCATCCATAAATAAGGTTAATTGATCATCTGATTAATTGAAACCAGATTAATCACTAATTCTGGTTGATTAACATTAATTAATTACAATTTATGTTAATTAATTATCCTTTAATTTTTATTAATTAACTTTAATTAATGAATTAATTAACCTTTAATTAATTAAAGAATTAATCTTAATTAATTAATTACCCTTGATTAATTAATCATTGATTAATTAATCATTGAATTAACCCTTAATTAATTATCATTTAATTAGTTAATCCTAATTAATTTAAAATAAGTAATTATCCTTAATTACTTAATTAACTTTTATGATTAATTAATTACTTTTATTAATTAACTAACCTTTAATTAATTAATTACTTCTTAAATTAATTACCTTAATTATATTAATTAATTATCCATAATTAGTTATCCTTTAATTAATTACCTTGATTAATTAATCCTTAATTATAGATCAATTATCTTAAATTAATAATTATTTAGCCTTTAATTAACTATTAATTAATTATTCAAGTAATTATAAATCATCTATCTTGATTTATCATTAAATCTTTATCAAAATCTTTAACTAATTAACCTTATAATTAATAAACATTAACATAAGAGATTAAGATTAATTAAGAATTACAAATCAATATTTCATCTTAATTTACTTTTAATTACATTATTTATTTAAAATAATTAATTAAAAAAATGCCATAATTTAAATAATTTAAACTTAAAAACTTTTTAAAACATCTTACTAAAAACTTTTATTAATCCAATACCTAAACTAAAACCATTATTTAGAACATGAAATTAAAATTTTAAAAATTAAAATTTTTGTTTTAAAGTCAAAAAGACTGTTTTTATATCCACTCCGAGACTCACTCGAGACTTCCTCCGAGTAAACAACCCCTCCACTTCGGGTTTCTTCCAAAATTCCCCCGAATTACTTTCAAAACTTTTAAAAATTTGTTCAAGTCTTTGAGAACTCGGTACAACGCAAGACACACTCGAGCCAACAATCGAGCCACGATGCCATTTACCCGTGACCTTCTTCGAGCAACAACCTTTCTTCTCCCAATAACAAATTCTGACACCACCCACATCAACGTGCATGTGCACAGTTCATCTGAGCAACTCCGGTCGATATTCCGACCACCACCAAGTCACAAATGAGCTCATCGACAACCCCGACCAACGAGTCTGCTCAAACTCGCTCTGGCTCACAATCGAGCACGACAGCACCAACTGGAACTATCTTTGGTCCCCAAATTTGACTTTCCACGCCGACCAAGTCCACCTGAAGCTTCGCTGCCTCGACCACAACTTTACCATACAGTGACGCAACCATCCCCTGAGGTCTGATGACCGAGAACGCTATGACGACCAAGATAATACCTCGCGAATTAAAGTGACAAAATACAGGGTAAAAACCCTAGATCGATCCCAATCGCCTTCCACAATGAATTATAAATTCTTTTCGCATTTTTCTCGAGATAAACCATCGTTCCAACACCTACTGAAACGATCCCAAGGTTGAACATCGTGCTGATCACCAGAAATTCGCAATAACCCATTTTTCGTTCAACTAATCAATTCGTCCTCAATTCGCCACTAAAAAGTTTGATTTTCGCTTTAAAAAACATCATTTTCGAAATGGTTTTAGATGATGTAATTGAATCAAAATTTCAGGTAGGTTGAAATTTCGATAGATTTGAATTTTCATTGTTTATTCATCTTCCAGACAAAACTATTTCATATTATCTGGAAATTATATTTTTAAAATTTAGTTATGATGATTTTAAACATGTTTTGTTTTAACATTACAAACTAAAAATGATTGGGGAAGGTGGAATGTAATTTTGAGTTAAATCTAATCCTGTAAAAAAAAAATCTTACAGAGGCCTTCATGCTTGTCTTCCAGATACATGCACAGAGTATTCATACAAACATTGTTTACTTCATAATTACGTGCAAACAGACATTCAATAAATCTATGTTTTAAGATTAAAGGTTTGCTCACCTTGCTTTCCTGAAAGAACAGAGGCCAAACATGACGATTTTGAACTTAAGCTTCGAATTTGTTTTACTTGTTGTTGTTTGATTCCAGAACTTAATTCTTGCTTTATTTTCCAGATTTAAACTTTGATTTGCTTCAGCTTGTTTTATTCTAGTTTTGCTTGATTACAGACAACATTCCCAGGCTTTGGAAGATTTGCATTTGCAACCTGATTGTACTTGCATGATTTGATCCTTTGCTTGTTTGATGTTTTTATTTTAAAGCCTGGCATAATTTCCAGGTTGCTGTTTTTATTTTGAATTTTTGTTGCTTGATATTCCTGAACACTCAATACAGGTTGAAGGCTGAACTTGATTTCCAGATTTAGATTCATTCAGGCTTTTGAAGATTTTGAATTGCTGTTTTGATTTTTGGTTTTGATCTTTGTTTCAATTTTGATATTGAGATGATTTCTGATTTTTTTTGTTTTCTCTTCTCACTTCAGATTTGAGAAAGAAGAATGTAGTGAGAAAAAGATGAATATAGTTTACAAAATTTTAATTTATTTCAAGAAGAGATTAATGCCACTTGTTATCACATGAGAATTCTTACTTAACACTTGTACAATTATTCCTTTTCATGTTTTACACTTGTTGCATGTAATAAAAAATGTGTTTAAATCGTTAATTTTAATTAATTTATAAATTGTATTTTAACCCTTAAGTGCTTATTTTTAACATATGTATATTATTTCAAATGTTTATGTTTTTATCTATATAATTTTATTTTTTAATAAATGCATTCACCTTTATAAAATCTTAAGAAAAAATTGAATTTTAAAACAGATTATACTTTAATAAATAACACTATATATAAAATATAGAATTTAATTTTTAAACAACTTTCAAACTTTAACTATATTTTAAATACTACAAATAATATTTTAAAGATAACTTTATATCATATTTCTTATTTAAATAAATATATTTATTTTATAATTCATTTATATAATCTTTTAAAGAAAAAAATGGTTTTACAATTTAATTACACATGAATAAAAAATATATATTCTAAATTGGCCTTTGAAAAATCTATTATATCAAATTGAAAACTTCATTTTTCTTAAATCAGAATGCATATTTACTAAAATTAGAAACAAATTCTTATTAACTTAGAAATAAAATTTTAAATCCAATTTATTTCTAATTCATTTATTTTTAAATCCAATTTTTATTTATAAAATACTTATCCTTAAATTTCAAATCAAAATTCTATATATAATCTAAAAATTTTATTTATTATGGAAATTTCTAATTAATTCACAAAAAATTTCACAATTTAATTAAATTTATCAAATTAAAATTGGTTAAAATTCGAGAATGTTACAGATTCCCCCCTTAAGAAAATTTCGTCCCCGAAATTTGCTAGGGAGACAACCAAGGATAGATAAAAGATAGAGAAATATCTTTTCAGATCAATTTGGATATCTATTCTGCATTTGGCTTACCAAATCAGAATATCAACAATAGATACGAGAACAAACTCATTCAATATTTCACGAAGTTACTCGGGTTATTCAGTCTACGAAATATACAGGGGTATTGGTTAGTTCGAAGGAATAACTAACCGTTCGAAGATTTTATCGAAACCCAATGAAAAAGACAAAAATATGTTCGACTACGATCTTAGATTCAAGATTTAACTTATTTATGATTTGCTAAGAAATAAAACTAGTATAGCTCCTGTGTCGAACAAACTTGAAATTTTTTATCATAAACGAGAAGGTTGCCTTTTAAAATTTCTTTTCCTTTGTCAGCCTTTGAGGTTGAAGAATCATCTTTGATTGCATATACACTCGCTTTTTGAGCTTGCTTCAGTGCTGGGCAATCCATGATCCTATGTCCTGACTTGTGGCAATAATAGCATTCCCTAGATTCCTGATCTGGCTTCATAAATTGCTCTCTCTTTCCTTGCTTCCTGAGATTCTTATAATTGTTCAAGTAATGGCTTTTCTCCAAGCAATTGAAACAAGTAACATCTTTCACCTTTTTCTTCTTTCCTTTACCCCTCCTCAGTTTCTTTTCGCCGAACTTCCTTTTCCTTCAATTTGAATTTCTTTTATTCCCATTCTCCTCCGGAACTTCTTGCTTATCTAGAGTACCGTGTCTATAACCCATATCGATTAATTTAGAAAAAGATTCCTTTACGTGAGTAGTCATCCTCTCTGAAACTTCTTGTTCAATCCTCGAATAAACTTTTCATTCTTCTTTAACGGTGTATTCACCAATTCTGGACCAAACCGAGATAATTCATTGAATTTGTTCAAGTACTCCTCAAGTGATAAGCCTCCTTGCTTCAAATCCATAAACTCCCGATACATTCTATAGATACCAGCAGACGACATATATCGTTGCTCGAATACTTCCTTGAAACGATGCCAAGTAAATTTATCCCCCGGCTTGTCCAATGTAACTGTTTCCCACCAAGCTAAAGCCTCTTCCCGGAGTTGGCAGGAAGCTATCAATCGCATCTGGTCATCTTTCAATTTTAGTCCATTGAAAATTCTTTCGCACGATTGAATCCAGGCTTGTGCTTCGATAATGGTTTCTTTTTCTGTGAATGGCTTTCCACCAAGTCTAGAAAAGCTTCGATATAAATCATCCAGATTTGGTTGAGATTGAATGGAAATATCTATTGTTGCAGGGCCTTGACCAGTTGAAGTGGTACTTCCCCGTCCCCTACCTTGTCCTCTTCTTCCACTCATTCTCGCTATTTTTAATTAGTAAGAAAACCGATTTAGGCATTCGGAAGCGATATCTTAGGGAATAACGGCAGTTAAAGAAAATAGACTGAGAAATTTGGGTTTTTGGTTTCACTGGTTGTACTCATTCTAGTATACTTCACCCTATCTCTGATGAGCCATCTAATGTGTTACACTCCGTAGCTAAAGTTCTTACTCAACCTTTAGCTCTGATACCAACTGTGACGACCCGAACTCGATGCTCGACAAACGACATCGAATCCGTATCGTCGGAGCTTGCAACAATATTAGACGATAAACAACACAACGGAAACAAAAGATAATACATTGATATACAATAGAGATACAATGTGATATACATCATGATACAACAACCCAACACCATCAGAGATTGAATACAACACAACACCATAGCGGAAAAACATCTCAACATGAACAAGGTCTTTAAGAGAATCCAATACTTCAACTCCAAACCAAACTCCAAAAAACTCCAAGATCCAATCAAAAGCTTTAACCATAATCAATGCTGAAGTGAAACAAACTCCATTCCAAACACGATTGCCAAACCAAGACTTCTAAGGTCCAAAAGCTGAAGAAGATCTCCAAATGCTTCCAAACTAAAGACTTCGAAAGCTATCGAATCTACACCTATTTATTAGATTATCTGAAAAACCAAACTCTAGAGTGCCCGTGTGGAAAATTGTGGGCACCCAGAGTTTAGGAAGGGAACAGTAAACTCCAGCTCAGTCATGGGACTGGTATGAGCAAAATAAAAACAGTTTATCTTTAAAACAAACAAAAGAATTTAAATTCGAAATCCGCAATGCTTTTTGTAAAATGAAACTACCATAAGGTTGCCTGCCACACACACCATGCAAACGTAGAATTGGAGGAGATTTCTCCTTATGATAGTCAAAAATGCTTACTACGCAAAATTCTTTTGATATTATTATTAGTGCATAGTGGAAAACATTTCGAAAGTATAATATTAATCTTAGCCAGCACAGACATTTCGAACTATGCCTACTATAGCTACCATCTAAACAGTGGTGACCACCATAAGTAAATGGCAGGTTATGCAAATAAAACCGTACAAGGCGCGTATTGGAGATTGCAACAAATGGTCAGGTCAAGGAGCTTCCCATTTCCACATGGGTACGCTTCTGGAGGGGCCCCCTGAGAACCTACCTGGCTCTCTGCCAACACAAGGCCGGTATCCTACCTGCCTGGGAGTAATACCTAAAGATATGCCACCCCCGGTCGTTTGCGACCTTTATCCAGGATCCTCAACCATAAAGCAACATCACACAGTAACAAAAATATACAGTGTCCACATGAGTAAGTATCTAGGCTCCATACCATGATATCGCCCTTTTCCAGAAGGAATGGACATACCCTAGGGGCGCGACCCCTGCAACCTTGCCGCATCTTTCCTATTTCGACCATTACCGGGTTATGAGGTCCTGATGCAGTCTCGTCCACAAAGCTACGTTTTTCACAAAGCCATGCTTTGATCAACAAATGATCGGCAGCACTTCGTATGCCACATTACCAAATTAGGAATGTATCACTAGTAACCATCAACTACATAACCTCTGAGGTCGTACGTCTCAGAGAAGGGTGTTAAGCTAAGAGAATGAATATCCGCCACCAAACAGAAATGTATTTGATAGAAACCGGTTTTACATCTCAAAGTGTAATGTCAGACACACATCCATACAAGTCTGTTACGGGTTCGAACAGAACCGAAGGCACTTCCAAAGAAGCCCTTGTAATCTGGATATTCACAATCCTGATCGGACTCCCTATCACATATAGAGAACTCTATACCATAGCTACTCAGTGCAGAGTCATTCGACAAGTTATCCTATCATTCTCATAAATACCCGGTCTTCACCACCTGTCTTCAAATGCTATACATAACGTCGTATCATTATTCGAAATGGGTTTTATGACACAAGGTCCTTTCCTGGCTAAACCGAATAATGAGCGCAGTATTTAAAAACATATGGATATGGGATTTCAGTTAATTCATAACTTTTAAAAACCCAAAACCTTTCTTCAAATGGTTTAAACAAATTACCATTTTCCAAAACAAAAAGATTCATTTCACAAAGTTCACCCAGTTTCACAAAGGTCCATTCACGAATTTCAAAACAATTTCTACTTCAATTTGGATTAACTCATCCAATCTTTAAATCAATGATTTAATGCATAGCTTTCAAAACTGTTTCCAAAGATTTATTCATAACTCGAAAACCTATTTCATTTCGAACTTGAAATCCCTTTTAACACAAATTGGAAATTCATTCCTTATATAAAAGCTTTATTATCTGAAAACAAATAGTTTCCATTTCGAAAAATCCGATTTCATTTATACAAATTAAAAACTTTGGGTTAGATTTAAATTCTCGAAACAACACTTTAAAAATGGTTTAAAACCCATATAAACTTGTATAACCTTTTTAAGTCATAAATTCTCAACATAGAATTCAATTTCAAATTTCGAACTCAAATTTAAATCAAATTTCAAAACTAAATCAATTTATTCAAAAATAACTTTTATCTTTGACATTCCTTTTCAAAAGCTTTTCACTTTAAACCCAGTCCATTCCCAAAACCATTTGGATTCAAAAATTCAATTTTAAAACTATTTCAAAAATCTACGACTTAACCAATTTCCACGTGCAATCCATATTTGTGTGTGTATAGTGTAGTCCAGGGGTTTTACCTAATAGTTCAACATCATCAATCATCACAGATACGATCACAGTAATATCGATAAGCGGTATATCCTATAACGCTTATCTATATACACAGAATCACAGATAGATAATATAAATGCATTATAGATAAATAAATTTCATTCATCACAGCTTGAATTAAAACAATTCAAAGCACAAAGCATCACACAACAGAGATGACAAAACAATTCACAGCATTCAATAGAATACAATCATCCATAAATAAGGTTAATTGATCACCTGATTAATTGAAACCAATTTAATCACTAATTCTAGTTGATTAACATTAATTAATTACAATTTATGTTAATTAATTATCCTTTAATTTTTATTAATTAACCTTAATTAATGATTTAATTAACCTTTAATTAATTAAAGAATTAGTCTTAATTAATTAATTACCCTTGATTAATTAATCATTAATTAATTAATCATTTAATTAACCCTTAATTAATTATCATTTAATTAATTAATCCTAATTAATTTAAAATAAGTAATTATCCTTAATTACTTAATTAACTTTTACCATTAATCAATTACTTTTATTAATTAACTAACCTTTAATTAATTAATTACTTCTTAAATTAATTACCTTAGTTATATGAATTAATTATCCTTAATTAATTATCCTTTAATTAATTACCTTGATTAATTAATCCTTAATTATAAATCAATTATCTTAAATTAATAATTATTTAGCCTTTAATTAACTATTAATTAATTATTCAAGTAATTATAAATCATCTATCTTGATTTATCATTAAATCTTTATCAAAATCTTTAATTAATTAACCTTATAATTAATCGACATTAACATAAGAGATTAAGGTTAATTAAGAATTACAAATCAATATTTCATCTTAATTTACTTTTAATTACATTATTTATTAAAAATGATTAATTAAAAAAATGCCACAATTTAAATAATTTAAACTTAAAAACTTTTTAAAACATCTTACTAAAAACTTTTCTTAATCCAATACCTAAATTAAAACCATTATTTAGAACATGAAATTAAAATGTTTAAAAATTTAAAATTTTGTTTTAAAGTCAAAAAGACTATTTTTATATCCACCCCGAGACTCACTCGAGACTTCCCCCGAGTAAACAACCCCTCCACTTCAGGTTTCTTCCAAAATTCCCCCATATTCCTTTCAAAACTTTTAAAAATTTGTTCAAGTCTTTGAGAACCCGGTACAACGCAAGACACACTCGAGCCAACAATCGAGCCACGATCCCATTTACCCGTGACCTTCTTCGAGTAACAGACCTTCTTCTCCCAGTAACAAATTATGACACCACCCACATCAATGTGCACATGCACAGTTCATCTGAGAAACTCCGGTCGATATTTCGACCACCACCATGTCGCAAATGAGCTCATCGACAACCCCGACCAACGAATCTGCTCAAACTCGCCGTGGCTCACAATCGAGCACGACAGCACCAACTGGAACTGTCTTTGGTCACCAAATTTGACTTGCCTCGCCGACCAAGTCCACCTGAGGCTTCGTCGTCTCGACCACAACTTTACCATATAGTGACGCAACCATCCCCTGAGGTCCGATGACCTAGAACGCTATGACGACCACGATAATACCTCGTGAATTAAATTGAAAAAATACAGGGTAAAAACCCTATATCGATCCCAATTGCCTTCCACAATGAATTATAAATTCTTTTCACATTTTTCTCGAGATAAACCATCGTTCGAGCACCTACTGACATGATCCCGAGGTTGAACATCATGTTGATCACTAGAAATTCGCAATAACCCATTTTCCGTTCAACCAATCAATTCGACCTCAATTCGCTACAAAAAAAATCCGATTTTCACTTTAAAAATCATCATTTTCGAAATGGTTTTAGATGATGTAATTGAATCAAAATTTCATGTAGGTTGAAATTTCGATAGATCTGAATTTTCACTGTTTATTCATCTTCCAGACAAAACTATTTCATATTATCTTGAAATTATACTTTAAAATTTTAGTTATGATGATTTTAAACATATTTTGTTTTAACATTACAAACTAGAAATGATTGGGGAAGGTTGTAACATTCCTGATTTTTAAGCCTAATTTATTTGGAAATTAATATATAATTCTGGTTAAATTATAAATTAACTGTGAATTAAGTTGAAAAATGTAGAATAAAAATAAAATTTGTAAAAGAAATTTTAATCTGGGAATTCTAAAATAAAAATTATAAATTAAATCTTGAAACTGAAATTCAAAATTCAAAATCTTATAATTATATTGGGTTTGAAAACATTATATTTTCAATTAATAAAGATTTGTTTTCCATATATTATTAAATAGATAAATATGTTTTATAAATCAATTAAAGTTAAGGGTTTAAAAAAATTTGTAAATTTATCTAGAGAAAAAGGGTTAAGCATAAATTTTCTTGTTCATGGCATTTGTAAAGTTTTAAAATTTCAAAAATTAACAACTGTAGTTTAAGGAGGATATGAATTTAGCAAGTGTCATACTTTATTTTCTTTAAATTAAAAACATAAATAATATGAATTAAAGAGTAAAATTCGGTTACATGTTTTCTTTTATCTTCACCCTCAAATTCTTCATCTTCAAAATCAGTTAAAAAAAATATCAAATCTGAAAATGAAACCATGAAATCAAAATCAGTAAAGCAAAGAAAAACCAGAAAACAAATGTTGTCACAGATTCAAAAGCAAAGAACAAATCAAACAACAAATTTAAACAAGAACAAATCATCATGATCAAAGAAAGTTCTCAACCTGTTACTGATCTGAGACATGCAAATGCATCTTAGTCAAGCATGTGGATGATCAGATTCAACTGAGCTAAAGGTAAATTTAAAAGCCTGAAGCAATATCAAATTTTTCAAAAAAATTTCAAGCCTGGAATTAACTCAGTAAATCAAAAACCTGGAAATTGGAATGAAGGTCAAAGCAAGAATTTAAAATTTGAAAATCAAATGCAACTTTAAAGCTTTAAGATCGTAGAAACAAAACAAAAGCAAGTTCAAGCATGTGAAATAAAATCTGCAACCTGATCAAGCATGAAAGTTCAGGCTTAAAAAAAATCTTGTCCTCTGTATTTCAAAGCAAGCTGAGCAAACATCTCAAACTTTGATTTATTCCTCTGATGCTTGTGAGTAAACCCTTTGATCTCTGAATTTAAATTTGTTGCTTGAAAAAATGTTAAACTAGGTTGGAAAATCACTTGCATGTGTATGGATTTGTGAATATATGTGTGTATATAGTTCTGCATGCCTGAGAATAGACCTTAGTCTCTGTTTTGAGTATTCCAGGGTTCAATCTTGTTCAAAAATCAAGAACTCTCCCTAGAATAATCTATTGACCTTAATATTCAAGTAAAATATGTTTGAATTGTCAAGATCTCTTCCCTAAAAATATTTGCAGGCACTAGATATTAATAGGTGTTCTGTAAAAAATAAAACACAGTGGAATCTCATTATTCGTAAAAATGTAATTGATTAAAATTTAAGTTTTGAAGGTATGATCTTGTTCATCTTTGCAAATCATGATTTTTAAAATAAAAACCCATATTTTTAGTTGCGAGTTAAGGGGGTAATTGTGTGATGAACGGAGAATGGTTTTCTGTTGAATTCATGCGATGGGGGAAGGATTGGACCTCGAGTTCGTGCGTGAAGTTAGCTTGGGTGTGGGCAATTCAGGGAAAAATACTCGTGCATTTTCTAGTTGATCGTGGTGATGGCGTGAGTACATTTTAGGGTTTAAGTGGAAATTTAGTGGTGGTCGAAAATTTGCATCGCTGCATCACCATTTGGGGTTTTCGATCTATCGCACCTAAAGAGATGGATGCGTGGGGCTTTGACGGTGCTCTGGGTGGAAAGGCAAGTTCAACGGTGGTCGGAGGCATTGGCGCGGGGAAGTGGTTGTTCGAGTTGTGGGTTTTGCTGGGAACAGACCTGCTTGATTTTGATTCCCAGTTAAGTTTGGAAACCTGTATGCTTGCGATGCTTGGGGATGTCATCGATGACGTGTTAATGATCGAAATGACAATCGGAACGGTGGCGGTCAACGGTGCACGTGCACGCGTGCCATTTGGGTATCTGGGTTGTTGAAGTTGGGGAAGAAGGTGTCATCTCGGGGTTGTCTTGAAGTAAATAAGGGTTTGGTTCGGGGAAAACTTGCTTTGGCTCGAGTTCGATGTCGAGGCGTTGCGTGAGTTAATCAGTGTATCAGGTATTAAAAAAAGAAGAAGGCTCGAAGCTAACTTCGGGGAAAGTGGTACCTGGCTCGGGTAAGAACTCGAGTCATCTCAGGGTAGAAGATTTTACCATTCAAAAATTTAAAAATAAAACAAGCTTTTATCCAAATTTAATTAAATCAAGTTCAAACTTTTTTTTCGATCCATTCTTGAAGAAAAAAATAAATGTTTTGATTTAGTTTTGGGATTAAGATTGGAGTAAATTATTTTTTTAGCTAATTGAGTTCGAGTTTAATTAAGAAATTAAATAAATTTAAAGGAAGAAGAAATGATGATGTTTAAAATTGGTATTTGACTTTAAAGTCTCAAGTTGATTTAAGAAAAGAAAAATATATACTTTGTTTCAAAGATTAAAGATTTGAGGATTAAATGTTTTAAAGATAATTGATTTAAAAAGATAAATCAATTTGTAATTAATATTGATTAGTGTAAGCATAATTACTTAAGAAAAGTAATTAAAGAATTGTTAATAGTTAATGAAGGTCATTAACTTAAGATTATTTAATAATTAATTAATGTGATTAATTTTAATAACTAATTAGATTAATTAATTAATGACAATCATTTGTGAAATTGTTTAAGTGTAATTACTCAATGGAAGTAATTAAGGAATTAATTACTAAATGTAATTAATTGAGTTTAATGTGATTTGTTGAGTTAATAAATAAAGTTTAGTTAATTTAATCAATGGATGACTTGATAATAATTACTTAATGTTATTAATGAAGTATAATTACTTAGTAAAGTAATTAATGATAATTACTGGATGTAATTAGTGGAAGATGATTTAATAATGAAGTAATTTGGATTAAATTACTTTATATGATCAATCAAGTGATTAATTAAGAATAATTAATTAGGACTTAGGAGTAATTAATTTATTTAATGAAGTAATTAAGGGTAGTTAATTACTGAATGTGATTAATCAAAAATGATTAATAAGTATGGTTTAAACAAAGATTAATTGCTTAATGTAATTAAATTAAATTGTAATGCATATTTATGTGATTAGTTAATCAAGTTAATCAATTTATTATTAATGGTTAACTAATAAATGATTTAAGGACAATTAATTAAGATGATTGTAATTAATTTATGTTAATTAACCAGGATTAGTAATCAATCTGATTTGAAATTATCAGATAACTAATTTATCTTCCTTATTGATGACTGTACTCTATTGAGCTGTTGTGAATTGTTTGATATCTCTACTATGTAATGCTGTGTGATGGATTGATATATTTGATATGTGATGCGATGCTATGTAATGATTTATGCTGAGCTGTTATATCTGTGATTAATATAATGTTGTATAAATGTGAAAAAACCCCTTTTTTCCCGTAAACGTCATTTAAACTTCGATGCGACAGGGAGTCGGATTTCAAGTTGTTATCCGAACCCACATCGAATCTGGATTGATATATTTGATATGTGATGCGATGTTATGTAATGCTTTGTGCTGAGATGTTATATCTGTGACTAATATATTGTTGTATAAATGTGAAAAAACCCGTTTTGCCCGTAAAATGACATTTAAACTTCGATGTGACAGGAAGTTGGATTTCAGTTTGTTATCCGAAACCCACATCGAATCGTAATGATGTATCTTTGTGATTGATAAATTTACTTTATCTGTTAATATGTGAATGAGGATAAGCGTTGTAGATTATACTGCTTATCGATCTGGTTGCACTATTGTGTGTAAAACCCTTGGACTACACTATACGCACACAAATATGGATTTCACGAGAAAATTGGTTGAGTCATAGATTTTTGAAATAGTTTTAAAAGTTGAATTTTAAAACCAAACGATTTTGGATATGGATTGGGTTTAAAGAGAAAAGTTTTTGAAAAGATATTTTTGAATAACTTGATTTAGTTTTGAAATTTGATTTAAAATTTGAATTCAAAATTTGGAATTGAATTCTATATTGAGAATTTATGATGTAAAAAGGTTATACAAACTATAAATGTGTTTATATGGGTTTTTAAACCATTTTAAAAGTATGGTTTTGATAATTTGAATTTAACCCAAGTTTATATTTGAAAGGCCTTAACTCGTGCAAATATAATCGGGTTTTCCGAAGCGGAAACAAGTGGTTTCCAAATAATAATAGCTTTTATATAAGGAAAGAATTTTCCAAATTATGATAAAAAGATTTCAAGTTTGAAATAGAATGGCTTTGAAAGTTATGAATGAATCTTTGGAAATTGTTTTGAAATCTATAAAAAAACGAGTCTTTGATTTAAAGACCGGATGAGTTATTCGAATTTGAAATGGAATTGTTTTGAAAGGCTATGAATGAATCTTTGTTAAAGATTGGTGAACCTTGTTTTAAATTAAAAGGGGTTTTTAAAGGTGAATCCATTGTTTAAAAGATTTAAGTGTGGAAATTGTTTAAACCATTGAAGGTTTTTGAAATGAATCTTTTGTTTAAAGATTGGAAATGGTAATTTGTTTAACCATTTGAAAGAAAAGTTTTGGGTAATAAGTTGTGACTTAACTGAGATCCCATATCCATATGTTTTTAAATATTGCGCTCATTATTCGGTTTAGCCAAGAGAGGACTTTGTATCATATAACCTATTTCGAATAGTGATACGATGTTATGGATAGCAACTGAAGACCAGTGGTGAAGACCGGATACTTTCGAAAGCGAAAGGATTTCTTGTCGATTGTCTCTGCATCGCCTGATCCCCGGTATAGAGATTTGAGCACCATTTGTGATGGGTAGTCCGGACGTGATTAGAAATTATCCGGATTTGCAAGGACTTCTTCGGAAGTGCCTTCGGTTCTGTTCGAACCCGGAACAGACTTGTATGGATGTGTGTCTGATGTTACACTTTGAGATGTAAAGCTAGTTTCTATCAAATACATTTCTGTTTGGTGGCGGAAATTTATTCCCTTAGCTTAACACCCTTCTCTGAGACGTACGAGCTCAGAGGTTATGTAGTTGATGGGTACTAGTGATACATTCCCAACTTGGTAATGTGGCATACGAAGTGCTGCTGATCATTTGTTGATCAAAGCATGGATTTGTGAAAAGCGTAGCTTTGTGGACGTGACCTCATCGAGCCTCACAAACCGGTAATGGTCAAAACAGGAAAGATGCGGCAAGGTTTCAGGGGTAGCTCCCTTAGGGTACGGCCATTCCTTCTGAAAAAGGGTGGTATCATGGTATGGAGCCCAAATACTCACTCATGTGGGCACTGTAGTATATTTATTACCGTGTGATGTTGTTGGTATTGAGGATCCTCGGTTAAAGGTCCCAAAGGACTGGGGGTGGTATATCTTAGGTTTTACTTCCCGGGAAGGGGGTAGCCAGCCTTGTTTGGCAGAGAGCCGGGTAGGTTCTCGGACGTCCCTCCAGAGGCATTCCCATGTGGCCCAGGAAGTTCCTTAGCCTAACCATTTGTTGAAAATCCAATCAAAACAATACGCGCGCAGTACGGTTTTAGTTGTATAACCTGCCACGGAATGTGACGGTAACCTGCTTTGAACATGGTAGCTATAGTAGGCATATGGCGAAATGTTGTATGCTGGCTAAGATTAATATTATACTTTCGAAAATGTTTTCCACTATGCACTAATAATAATATCAAATGGCTTTCGCGTGTCAAGCATGTTTGACTATCATAAGGAGAAATCTCCTTCAATTCTGCGTTTGCATTGTGTGTGTGGCAGGAGGCCTTATGGTAGTTTCATTTTCCAAAAAGCATCACGGATTTCAATTTTTAAATCTTTTGTTATTTGTTTTAAAGATAAACTGTTTTTGTTTGCTCATACCAGTCCCATGACTGACCCAGAGTTTATTGTTCCCTTCCTAAACTCAGGGTGCCCACAATTTTCCACACGGACAGTCTAGAGTTTGGGTTTTCAAATAGTAGATATAGATATCGATTCGGTAGCTTTCAGCTTTCTCTTTGGTATTCTATGGAGATTTTGGATATTGAAGTCTTTGGTCTGGACGAGCTTTTCTTAGCTTGGTGAAACGTGATGGTGGTTCGAGCTATCTATGGAGATTGCTGATATTAGTGTTTCTTCTGGAGTTTCAAGTTCTTGTTGTTTCCGCTACTAGTTCATTGGGTTTTCTACTGAAGCATTTCTTTGCATCTCTGATATTGATATCATTGTTGTATATCTGGATATTGTATCAATGTTGTATATGATATTCATTTCTTTCTTCCGCTGTGTTGTTATACTTGATGTGTTATAAGCTCCGGCGAACCAGGATCGACGCTTGGATCTGCGGCATTGGAATACGAGTGTCGTATTCAGTGCCGATTTTCGAAGGTCGAGTCAGGGTTGTCACAAAGGTGGAATGGAATTTTGAACTAAATCTAATCCTGTAAAAAAAATTCTTACAGAGGCCTTCATGCTTGTCTTCCAGATATATGCACAGAGTATTCATACAAACATAATTTGCTTCATAACTACATGCAAACAGACATTTAAACAAATCTAAGGTTTAAGATTAAAGGTTTGCTCACCTTGCTTTTCTGAAAGAACAGAGCCCAGACAGGATGATTTTGAAATTAAGTTTCGAATTTGTTTAAGTGGAAATTAGCCACAAGGGCCTCTTTACCATGTGCAATTAGTTTCTCGGACACACAAACGAAATAATTACTTTTAAGGACAAAATGCAAAATAATTAGTTTCTAAGGACTAAAAACCTATGAAATTATGTCCTTGAAAGTAATTGGACTGTTGACTTTGTCCTTAAAAGTAATTATTCTGCTGACTTTGGCCTTAAAATAAATTCCTGTAGATGTGTGTCCTAGAAAATAATTGGACTGCAAAGTGTGTCCTTCTAGTGAAATGCCCCTTTATTTAACTTGCTGTTGTTTGACTCCAGAACTTAATTCTTACTTGATTTTCTATATTTAAACTTTGATTTGCTTCAGCTTTTTTTGTTCTCGTTTTTCTTGATTACAGACAACATTCCCAGGCCTTGGAAGATTTGCATTTGCAACCTGATTGTACTTGCATGCTTGATCCTTTGCTTATTTGATGTTTTTATTTTGAAGCCTGGATTAATTTCCAGGTTGTTGTTTTTATTTTGAATTTATGTTTCTTGATATTCCTGAAGACTCATTACAGGTTGATGACTGAACTTGATTTCCAGATTTAGATTTATTTCAGGCTTTTGAAGATTTTGAATTGCTGTTTTGATTTTTGGTTTTGATCTTTGTTTCAATTTTGATATTGAGATGATTTCTGATTTTTTTTGTTTTCTCTTCTTACTTCAGATTTGAGAAAGAAGAACGTGGTGAGAAACGATGAATATAGTTTATAAAATTTTAATTTATTTCAAGAAGAGATTAATGCCACTTGTTATCACATGAGAATTCTTACTTAACACTTGTACAATTATTCCTTTTCATGTTTTACACTTGTTACATGTAATAAAAATTGTGTTTAAATCCTTAATTTTAATTAATTTATAAATTGTATTTTAACCCTTAAGTGCTTGTTTTTAACATATGTATATTATTTCAAATGTTTATGTTTTTATCTATATAATTTTATTTTTTAATAAATGCATTCACCTTTATAAAATACTAAGAAAAAATTGAATTTTAAATAGACTATACTTTAATAAATAACACATATATATAAAATATAGAATTTAATTTTTAAACAACTTTCAAACTTTAACTATATTTTAAATACTACAAATAATATTTTAAAGATAACTTTATATCATATTTATTATTTAAATAAATACATTTATTTTATAATTCATTTATATAATGTTTTAAAGAAAAAGATGGTTTTACAATTTACTTACACATGAATAAAAAAATTATTCTAAATTGGCCTTTGAAAAATCTATTATATCAAATTCAATACTTCATTTTTCTTAAATCAGAATGCATATTTAATAAAATTAGAAACAAATTCTTATGAATGTAGAAATAAAATTTTAGATCCAATTTATTTCTAATTCATTTATTTTTAAATCCAATTTTATTCATAAAATACTTATCCTTAAATTTCAAATCAAAATTCTATTTATAATCTGAAATTTTTATTTATTCTAGAAATTTATAATTAATTCACACAAAATTTCACAATTTAATTAAATTTATCGAATTAAACTTGGTTAAAATTTTGGAATGTTACAAAGTATGTCTGCTATGCAATGTTAGTTCAAGTTGGTTGTTGAACCTCATTACATTCATTGGGTTATAAGGGATGCAATTGATGATTCTATTTTGGATCTTATGTTTGCTCATCCAAAATCTTATATATTGTGCAAATGTTTTTCTTTGGTCCTAATTCTTGATTGCATATATAAGATAAATAAGTTTTGGTTGTCATTACTTGTGACGCCCCACCTCTATACCCACGCTAGCCAAGAACACTCCGGAGTAGTGCTGTCAACTAGCACGGAGAATGAGGCTGTTGAGGAGCGACCATCCATGTAATTGCTTATCACACGGTGGCTATAAATAATCTTCGGAAACAAACATAGAAATAATCATATCACAAATCAGTCACAGACATCCATATCACAAAGGCGGAAGAAGATATGAATATATAACTAACACATGAAAGTGTACATCAGAGTAGTGGTCAGTAAGTTCCACGATAATACAAAAGAATAGCAACACGTGCTATACAAAAGAATACAACTATGAGTCTATATCTCAAGTGTACACAACAAAAACTGCTAATCTAAACAGTTAGCCAAAAGTCAGAGTGATGAATCCTTGGGAAGAAGTCAAGCAGAAGCACCTGTAACATCTCGGTCTGACCCGAGTATTATTTAAGAAAATAATAAACGGGTCAGTCTAGCTATAAATATCAGATGACATGATATAACATAAAAGATATGGCATAAACATAAACATCCATAATGACATACCACTATAAGTATGTAAATAATGATCAACAGAAGATCAATCAATAAGAGATAATCAATATCACAAGAATCTTCTCAAAGATTCGAAAAGGGCATCATACCCCAAACTTGTACTCATAACAAGTCAATGACATAAATTCTAGAAATCAATGCAAGAAGTCCAGAAATCATAGAAAAGAGAAAGAGGCCTATCACATGACGGTCCGAAGACCAAGGGGAGCTACCCCACATGTGTGAATGGAATCACACAGATTAAGGTCCAGACTAACCAAAAAGCAAAAAGGTATGTGTGAGTGGAATCACACAAGTGGTGTCTAGTCTAACCTCGCAACAAGAGACATCGCACAGTTGCTAGTCTAAATCATCAGAATGATCGTCATGATCAACGAGAAGTGTCAATTACACTAAGCTAGTAAATATAGAAGTTTAGCTTCATGTCCCATAACCACTTGCTTAACTTAAATATTTACGAACAAACTGTAAATCTTCACTAATAAAATTGTCACAAGAGGTTCAATCGAACAAGTCCAAGAATTAACCGACGAAGTGAACGCAAGCGTTTCATACCACTTGTTTTACTAAGTCGTTTAATTAGATTTCTCATCCGAGTGAGGTAAAGGTTTGTATATACTAATAGATTGGAAAACGGTTTAAGTAAAGAGCTTTGTTATTAAAAATAGAGTTGAAATTGTTTGTTAAAAGAGTTTTGATATTTACTACTAGTATTGAAACCTTTATATTATAAAGTGACAAAACACAGAAGCAATTGTAGAAACAATCAGTCACAAAAATCGCATACGGAGATGTGAATAAAATCCAAGGAAATCAGCTCAATGTTTTTCAGATAAGATCCCCTACGGAGGGGGGGGTCCAGGGGGGTGGCAACCCCCCAAGGTGGGGGTGCGGGGGCAACGCCACCGCTTACGGGGTTCGACCAAAACGGTACGACCTAGTGAAGACAAAATGAGGTCTAACGACCTAACGACTCAAGGGTCATACGACCTAACGGCTGCGACCTAGGGGTCTAAGGGGTCAAGCGACTTAGTGGTTGCGACCTAGAGGTGTTCGCGACCTAACGATGACTCACGACCCAACATGGCCGACTTAACAGAGGTCGCGACCTAACAGGATAACTCGTGACCGACTTAAGAGTTGCGTGACTAAAGGGTTCCACGACTTAAGGGTTGCACGACTTAAGAGTTGCACGACTTAAGGGTTGCACGACTTAAGGGTTCCACGACTTAAGAGTTGCACGACTTAAGGGTTACACGACTTAAGAGTTGCACGACTTAAGGGTTCCACGACTTAAGAGTTGCACGACTTAAGAGTTGCACGACTTAAGAGTTGCACGACTTAAGGGTTGCACGACTTAAGAGTTGCACGACTTAAGGGTTACACGACTTAAGAGTTGCACGACTTAAGAGTTGCACGACTTAAGGGTTACACGACTTAAGAGTTGCACGACTTAAGAGTTAAGCCAGGAGCGACCTAACGAGATAAGGTCCAACGACCTATCGGGATAACTCGTAAACGACCTATGGATGAACGACTTAACTCCGAACGACCTAAAAATGGCCAGAACGACCTAAGTTTAACTCGTGAACGACTCACGACCTAGGGACGAACGACTTAACTCCGAACGACCTAAAAATGGCCAGAACGACCTAAGTTTAACTCGTGAACGACTCACGACCTAGGGACGAACGACTTAACTCCGAACGACCTAAAAATGGCCAGAACGACCTAAGTTTAACTCGTGAACGACTCACGACCTAGGGACGAACGACTTAACTCCGAACGACCTAAAAATGGCCAGAACGACCTAAGTGCAGAAAATTCACCAAAACGCTAAAAATTGGAGTTTTTCGCCAATCCAATCCAAACCAAATGCAAATGTGCATGCAAAAGTGATAGGGAATCATTCCCAACAGTCCAATATAGTTATAGACTAGATTTGTGAGATAAAAATATCACCTTTGCACCAAATATCAATGAAAATGAAGTTTTAAGCAAGCAAGAATCAATCCTTCTTCTATCTAAGCACAAGAAGCTTGAATCCAATGTCTTCTTCTTGAATTTGGAGTAGAAAGATGGATTGCAATTGAATTTGAGTTGTGGAATTTTAATTTCCCATTCCCTCCACCATTAATGCCAAAGCTTGATTAGTTAGGAAATTTATGAAGAGTGAGGAGAAGAGGGTTGGAACTTGGGCTTAATAGGCTAAACTAACCCAAAGTCCAAAGCGGGAAAAGTTAGTGAAATTTCACTAACTCCAAACCTATCGATGTTTATACTTAAAAAAGTTGTAAACGACATTTCGAACTCAATGGTGTTGAGTCAAGATTTTTTATAGAGTTTTGATTTCTGACAAAGGAATAAGCCGTGATCGACAAAAAGAAGTTATTCATTTAAGAAACTCAAAGAGCTCCATATATTAGAGGTTGATTATTTGGTATGTTAGTAATTTATGTTAAAATCTATCCTCAAATAATCATATAACTTCAATCTTTCAATATATATACATATGCACATTAACTATGCAAATTGGACTAAACCGGTCGACCGGTTGAAAATAAGGTGGTCGACCGTTTTTGCCCAGAATGCACAGATAACATGCACACATGCACATAACGTATATATATTTGAATTCCTGTCTACCGGTCCATTTTTGACCTGTCGACCGTTTTTAAACAGAAAGCAACTTTTCCAAAAGACACTTCTCTTCTCCAAAGGTTGCATCTCCTATCTTTCATCAATGATCATAACTCTTAATGGAAACTGTTCACAAAGAGTTACGACTATTTTTCTCTATATATACTCATCTAAATCATTGATTCAAACACAAGTTTTTACACGATCATATATGCTCTCTAATCTAATCTCTAACACTCCTGCATTCTAAAAATTAATTTAGCTTATTGAATCATTGAAATTATTTCATATCTTTTGATTCAATAAGTAAATACCTTCTTTAATCTTTACAAAACATCATTCATATTCTTTGAGGATAAGATTATAGGAAGGGTGTACTACTAGTGACAAATCCGTGTTTTCAAGAACACAAGTTGTCAACAACAATTGTATTTGTTTTTTTGTTGAAGTCCTCGTGTTGTAAGAGGCAAGTGTTGAAGTCCTCGGTGTTGTAAGAGGCAAGTGTTGAAGTCCTCAGTGTATTAGAGGCGTGAAATCCCGTTCGGCTGTTCGGGTATTGTAAACCTGTTCCTCCGGGTGAAGCGAGGTAGTTAATAGTGAAAATCCAGATAGGAGTCTGGGACTGGACGTAGGACGGTGCTCCGAACCAGTATAAAAATCTCTGGTGTGATTTTTCTATTTTTATTTTTGCTTTGCTACTATCATCTATTTTCCGCATTTATATTATAGTCCATATTACACGATCCGTGTGTACTATATTAGTACGTGCATTAGTATACACACCCCCACTTTCATTTGGTATCAGAGCCTGGTTTTCTAGAGATCGTAACAACATCCTAGAATAAATGGCTACAAAGAGATCTAGTCAAGGCAATAAGAAGAGGAAGAGCAATAAAGAACAATCAAAGGAGCAAACAAACAAATACTTCATGGCAAAAGATAACGAGGTTAGTGATCTAACTTTTGATGATATGATAGAAATAAATTCAGAACTTCTAGACACTTTAAAAAGTCTCAAAAGAAAATATAAGGAAGCTCTGGATAATCAGAAGAAAGCAGAATTCGAAAGAGATATGCTTAAAGACGAGAAGAGAATATTAGAAGAAGAACTTGAGAAAATTCAAGATTCAGACAATTCTCAACTCGCTCTATTAAGTCAAGAAATAGAAGCTCAAAAAGAAAAGAATAATGCTCTAGCTTTTGAAAATCATGAGTTAAAAACAAAAATTAAAATTGTTGAGTTAGATAACACTAGTCTCAAAACTAAGCTTGATGACATTACTAAAAATATTTCCAATTTTAATAAAGGGAGAGAAAATTTATGCAGGATTATTGAAAATTCTCAACCTGCTTTAAATAGGAAGGGATTAGGTTATGTTAAGAATTCAAAAGCTCACAATGATAGAAGTGGTGTAGGCTATAAACAAGCTAAAAGTAAAAATAGTACTAGATATGCATTCATGTATACTAACTTTAGTGCTAGTACTAGTAATCAAGATAGTTTTAAAACCAGTTATAGTCATAATAGTACTTTTTTTAGAAATGATAGAAATTATTCTTCAAGTACTAAGCTAATGACTAATAGTATTAAGATATGGATTCCAGCTAATATGACTGATCATGATAAACAACTTTATATTAGCAACTATTATAAGAATGTAATTTGTAATGAAAATTATATTTATAAAGGTTCAACCACACCCAAATGGGTATGGTTTCCAAAGACCTAACCCCCCGGACCCTAACATAGTAAGTGGGTACCGAAAATTATTATTATTTTTTACAGGTACTCAGAGAAACAAAAGGAAAAGGATAGATTTTGGAATTTCAAAGAATGTTCCATATGTTTAATAGAATTACGTGCTTACAAATAAATATGGACTTCGGTAAATATGGTAAAATTTATTTTACTTTTCCTTCATAATTAATAATGAGTTTATCTCGTTATATACAATATATTTTATATAATTTTATATATTTCCTCATTCTTTTTGATAATGACAAAGGGGGAGAAATTCATATGCATATAAATAGAGGGGGATATTATACTTAGGGGGAGATGTTATACTTAGGTGGAGCTTTAAAGACATTATCTGGCACTTGTACTAAATATTGCCATGTTTTAATTCATACTAGACTTGTGTGTATTATCATCTTGTATGAATGTTACTCTTGATCTATGGTAGTAGTTTTATGTTGCTTATAATCTTTTTTACATCCTCCATTTAAACAACTCCTTTTTGTCGATGACAAAGGGGGAAAAAATTGTGCTAACAGTATATATGCAGGACACAATCTCAGGGGGATATCTTATACAGGGGGAGATTCAGAACTTCAGATATATGTTGTCATCAATCAAAAAGGGGGAGAATGTTGAGTCAAGATTTTTTATAGAGTTTTGATTTCTGACAAAGGAATAAGCCGTGATCGACAAAAAGAAGTTATTCATTTAAGAAACTCAAAGAGCTCCATATATTAGAGGTTGATTATTTGGTATGTTAGTAATTTATGTTAAAATCTATCCTCAAATAATCATATAACTTCAATCTTTCAATATATATACATATGCACATTAACTATGCAAATTGGACTAAACCGGTCGACCGGTTGAAAATAAGGTGGTCGACCGTTTTTGCCCAGAATTCACAGATAACATGCACACATGCACATAACGTATATATATTTGAATTCCTGTCTACCGGTCCATTTTTGACCTGTCGACCGTTTTTAAACAGAAAGCAACTTTTCCAAAAGACACTTCTCTTCTCCAAAGGTTGCATCTCCTATCTTTCATCAATGATCATAACTCTTAATGGCAACTGTTCACAAAGAGTTACGACTATTTTTCTCTATATATACTCATCTAAATCATTGATTAAAACACAAGTTTTTACACGATCATATATGCTCTCTAATCTAATCTCTAACACTCCTGCATTCTAAAAATTAATTTAGCTTATTGAATCATTGAAATTATTTCATATCTTTTGATTCAATAAGTAAATACCTTCTTTAATCTTTACAAAACATCATTCATATTCTTTGAGGATAAGATTATAGGAAGGGTGTACTACTAGTGACAAATCCGTGTTTTCAAGAACACAAGTTGTCAACAACAATTGTATTTGTTTTTTTGTTGAAGTCCTCGTGTTGTAAGAGGCAAGTGTTGAAGTCCTCGGTGTTGTAAGAGGCAAGTGTTGAAGTCCTCAGTGTATTAGAGGCGTGAAATCCCGTTCGGCTGTTCGGGTATTGTAAACCTGTTCCTCCGGGTGAAGCGAGGTAGTTAATAGTGAAAATCCAGATAGGAGTCTGGGACTGGACGTAGGACGGTGCTCCGAACCAGTATAAAAATCTTTGGTGTGATTTTTCTATTTTTATTTTTGCTTTGCTACTATCATCTATTTTCCGCATTTATATTATAGTCCATATTACACGATCCGTGTGTACTATATTAGTACGTGCATTAGTATACACACCCCCACTTTCAAATGGAAGTGGTCTCGAGTCCTAATTCGACCGTTTGCAAAAATTAGCTTTTCGGACCAAAATCCGATTAACGAGTTAATATTTAAATAAAATATTTAAATACAAACTCGATAAATATGCGGGTTGTTACATTACTGCAAACGATATCGATTGTATCTATAAATAAAACATTTGTAATTACATAATGTTTCTTGTCATATAAGAAGAAAGTAGTTGATATTGTGTCCTTACAAATTTAAAGTATTTATATGCTATAGATAAATTTCCTAATGTAGTAGTAATAGGTAGAGAATGAGCTTTAATTAATAGAGTGAAAAGAATATTTCCAGAAGCAACATATTTGGCTTGCGAATGTCATATGTCAAACAATTTCCTTACAAAATGGAGGAAAATAATCAAATTTCTGGATAGTATCAAACCTTTTGTATCCAACTAGATGTCTTTTATGCAAGCTGAATTTATAGATGAATATGAAGAATGCTGGAAAACTTTTAATAATACGTTGGAAGAATACTTCGATGAATTGAAATATATAGTTGGACAATGATTCCTTACAGGGAACAATCCATGCATGGACTGATAAATTTAGACATCTTGGTACTATAATTTCTAACATAATTGAATCGGCTCATTCTATACTAAAACGATATTCACAAGGTTCATTCGTTATGATTTGAAAAAGATGAATGATTTGTTGCTTTTACATCATATTAAAATTAGTGCTTTGAAAAAAAATTGAGTGCGGTTCGGAGACCGCATCATGACCCCAGATTTAAATATATCAGATTAAGTTTCATTGTTTTATTTTGATATGATATATGATGAGTATATGAAAATGAGAAAGGAAGAATTTATTGTTTTTGCTTGTGATAAAAAATTTAGACGATTTATGATTTACCTTATGCATATGAGTTGTAACGACCCACAAATTTATCAATTTGAAAAATTATATTTATTTTTAAAATATTCAAATATAAGATTTTTTAATATATATTATGATGTTTGAAATAATAAAGGTAATAAGCATTTACAAAATATATACTTTGGAAATATAGCGGTAAAATAATCAATAACGGGTTTATCGATAAACAGCTGTATAATTGTAAAACCTCGCACACAGAGCTGGATACGATTATTGTTATGATTAAACAATAATATGAAATAAAATAATTTATTTTGTTTTTGGGAGCTAAATGAATATATGACATCATCGGTGATGTCTTTATATTTAATAATTAATTTATGAATTTAAATTGAGATTTAATGATTTAATAATTATTATGATTATTCAAATAATTGTTTTTAAATAATAATAGTTTATTTAAATAGTTAGAAAGTGATAATAAATCGTTTACTATAGTTTATAAGGATATATATTCGTCTTGAAAATATAAGCGAAATTGATATCGCTTTATCGGTATAATAGCAATTTTTGTAAATATTGTTAATATTGATTTATACGATCTTATAATTCAAATGAAATCATTTTTATTAATTGAAAATGATCAAAAATTTATTTTCAACCTTTGTTTGCAAATATATATATATATATATATATATATATATACGTATATATATTAACAAATAAGTGAAAATGTTGCTGGGAATCGGTTTTTCGATTTTCAACAGTTCAATGAACGAAGGTCGTTTCAAGTTATTGCAACTTTGTAAATAACATCAACGCATGTTTATTTGCATATATACATGTCATATACTCATATATACATACATAGAACATATATATAAATACACACATACATATGTAAAAGATATCTAAGATATTTTATGAAACTTCACCCTTAAGTTTGCATAAGTCAACAACTAGGATATGATGTGATATGAGAAGATGGTGGCACATTGGAGGAGGGTGGTTTAAACGTGTAAAGGGGTACACATAGGTGACATAATGGTGGGTGATGCATGCATGATGATGTGTGGAGATATTTTCCACTTTTACTTAAGAGTTAAGGCTTGAAAAAGGATGTAAATACCCATCTCATTCTCTCAAAAATTCACACATCCATGTCCTTCTCTTTCTTATGGAGCTTCTTCAATGGCTTCCCTCAAAACAAAATAATAATAAAAATATAGAAAAATAAATAAGTATATATAAGTGTGTGTATATATGTATGTATGTATGTATGTATGTATAAGGGTACACACACACCCCATTTTTCTCTCCTTCTCCTTCTTAAACTTATTATTCTTCTCTTCTTATTCAAAGGCCTTAGCTGTGAGGTAGAAGGTAAGGGAAGGTGAGGCCGTGAGTTTTGGAGGGTGAATGGGCTTGGCCATGAGCATGGTGGTGCTAGGGAGGGAGGCCATGAGTTTGGGTAATGGAAAGGAAGTGGTTGTGGTTCTTGGAGGTGATAGGAGGCTAGGTTCATGAGCAAAAGCATAGAGAGGGTGGTGGAAAAGAGTAAGAGGAGTTAGAAATGGTGGCTGAGCACTTGGAAAGGAAAGTAGAGTTGTTTAAATAGGAGTTTAATGAAGTAAAAGATGATTTGTTGAAGTGTTGTGGTGATTTGAATGTTGGCAGGAATATTTGGTTTTATTTATGGTGAGTACTCAATGCTTATTAAATGATAAATAACCTTTGTAACTATTTTTAAATATGATAATATGACCATTTATTCTCCTAATGATTTGTATGAATGTTTGATAACTTGGTTGATTATGTAGATGCTGATATAGTTGATAACTTGGTTACGATGAATTATGAGAAATCATAATAAAAATGGTTAATTAATAGAAAATGAATTCATATATATATATATATGTATGTATGTATGTATGTATGTATGTATATGGAGTTTATTGAGCCTCTTAGTGGTTGTAAAATATAAAAAGTTTGAAAATGAATATTATAGTAATATGATATTATGAATTGATTTAAAAGTGGGTATAAGATTTAATATGGAAACTATTTGTTTAAATGATTAAAAATGGTTTATAAATGTTTTATAAATAATAAAACTCAATTTGGAGAAGTTTTGATAAGTTATGAAAATTAAGTCAAAATAAGGTGCGTCGCATAACAGCGGTATGCAATTTCACGCCATAAAGGTCAAACAAATATATAGAATGGAATATAGTTCGGAGTTCATCAAGATAAGAATTTTATGAATTATTATATCCATAGCTTTCAAACAAAGAAGTAAAATAGAGATTTCGTTTAGTACATTTAAAATGTGAGCAAATCAAGTTTTAAATAAAATCACACTTTGGCAATTAGAAGGCCAAAGTAGTAAATGTTTTAAAAAAAGAAATTTTTAATTCTTCAAAGATACAAAATAAATTCTAAAAATCTTTTAAAATGTTTTAAAAGTGATTTGAGTTATAAAAATGAATTTTCAAATGATAGAAAAGTCATTTTGATCAATATAGCATAAAAACACCATTCATAGCACTTTTCTATAACTTTTGAAATACATTTCTAAATGCGACAATTATTTTTCAAATCTTTTGTAAACTTTTTTAAGTAAATGAGAAAGTATTTTAAAGGTGATTTGAAGGATTTATAAATTATTTCAAAGTGGTTAAATAAATAATTATGTAGGTTAAATGATTTAGAGTCGATCAAATAACTTGACTACCTTATGGGTGACAAAGAGGTAATCTCTAGTTTGAGTTTGGAAAAACTAGTTTCCTACCTTCTCAAGCTACCCAGACTGGCCTGATGGAGGGGATAGTAAATTTTGTTTACTCGGATCAAAAATTTTCCATAGCATAAAAGATATAATTTTCCAAATCTAAACAACTTGTATTGCATATAAATAATCTTATTATACTTGGTATTAAATTCCGTGAAGATCATCTATGAGAATTTACAAGGCGGTCTTACCATTATTTGACAGATAGAAAAGGTTGAATACGGAAACTGATATTGAGTAGAATTAGTATAATTTTCATAATCCTTTTTACTCAACAATGTTATCCAATATGAGATTTAAATAAATGATTTGGAAATGTTTTCCTCAACAAATGGTGAAACAATTTGGAATTATTCCAAGATTCAAAAGGGTTTTATTAACCAAAAGGATTTGATAAGTGAGGCTTAATGATTCCATATACTATTAAGAAGATAAATGGAATAATTTAAAATGATGTGTCTCCCTGACATATTTATGAATGAATAAAAAGATGAATTAAATTGAATGATAATTAAGTAATCACCTGAATTCAATTTTATTTTATCAATGATTGGTTCAAAGAAACTGGGGTCGGATTTGGGTAACTCCTATCGAAAACCACTCCAAACCAATATATACGTTCAGAAGTGAAGGAATGACGAAGACGATGATGTTTGAAGATGAGGATCTTTATGATGAAGGGCTACTTTCCATTAGTCCCTTGGAATGAAATTACCATATCATATATTTATAGTGGAAGTAGTGCTCTGTTACGAAAATCTTCGATTATAAGGACCAGTTGCTACAAATCCTAGAGATAATTCCTGACATAATGTAGTAGGAGGAGTGCCTTCAGTTTCGTTTAGACCCAGGATGAACTTGTATGGACAAATGCTTGGCATTGCATTTCTGAAATCATAACATTGACTTTTACAAACGTACATCTATTTGGTAGAAAAGGCAATTTCTCTTAGTTTAACACCTTTCTCCGAGACGTACGAGCTTAGAGGTTGTATATTCGTGAAAGTCAATAGTGACCAAAGGAATGGCAATGTGACATTCAAAGTGGAATTTGTGATTATCAAAGCATGGCTTTACGAAAAGCAAAGCGTGGCTTTATGAAAAGCAAAGCGTGGCTTTATGGAGCATAGCCTTAGGAGCATCATATCTCATGAATGATACGAGATACTGTGTGATCTGAAGGACATATTTCGGGTTATTTTTAGGGGCAGATGTCCCTTTAGGTACTTGTTTCCTTATTGTATGAATGGATGGATATTGGAGGCTGATAGAGACCATGTAAAGCTTGCCCGAGTGATACTCTATTCCATATTAATATAACAACGTAGTTCGGAGGCCAACAGAGATCTTGTAAAGCTATGCAGAAACTATTTGTTATGCATGGCTTTTTCGAGTCTGAATGGTCACTAGTTCCATGTCATTTGGAAATCCAATTCCACTATGTTGCATTAATGGTTTTGATTGTAGAACCTGCTTTTAAGAAGTTGCTAGTAAGTCGTCGTATTTAATCAATGTAACAATTTCGGCTATCTTTGACATGTTATTTGACAAGTGTTTTCAAAGGAATGTCATTATAAATAATATCAAATTATTTTGGTATAAAAGTGTTAGGTTATCATAAGGTAAAACCTGTTTGTATTTGTGTGTGGGCATGGTCTTGTGAGATACTCTTCTTTTCAAAGGTTTTTAAGTGCATCAATTTAAGAATCAAGTATCTCACACTTGTTCATCAAGACTGATCTGGGTATTTTTAATACTTGGGTAAGATCCGAATAGTTTTAGGTTTAACTGAAAAAATTAGAGTTTCCAAAGTAGAGCTGGAGATCTTCATCTACGTATGGACGTATTCTATTATCCGCTACATCTATTGCATTTTTTTTTATTCTTCAGCATTTGTAAGGATATGGGGTTTATACTATCTAGGCTGAAGCTAGGTTAGACACTGATATTGTATTAAAAAATTTCAACTACAAAGATTATTGTTGAGATAATATAAGTTATTCCATTCGCATGAGATTCCATTCTCTCTTCGTTTTCATTTTCCTCTAACAATCTGGCTCTCTGGCACTTGGATTTGCGGCATGTAAATACCGATGATGTATTAGTGTCGATTTTTCATGGGCCGAAAATTCTTGTTCCTTATATGAGCTTGTGAGAAGCGCGGATTACAGATCTTAAGGCTAGGATTAACACTAGAGGGAGGGTGAATACTGTTAATAAAGAATTACTAGAGTTTATGTTAATTTAGACACCGATGTATGCAATATACAGACACAGATATGATCATAGAAACAAGCACAGATGCAGAAATAAAATAAAAGCAGTAAAGAAAAGAACACACCGAATTTTATACTGGTTCGAAGTTACCCTACATCCAGTCCCATAACACAAGTATGGATTTCCTTTCAAAAGCAATTGTACAAGTACACCCTCGGTTTCAAGGCTACGAGGTACACCCTCCAGAATTTCTATCCTCTAGGTAGAGATACTTGATTTCCGGGCCACAAGTTTACCCAATTGATTTACTAAGGCTACAATCACACCTTTTCTCTCTTGATTGATTTCCAAGGCTACAATCACACCTTTTCTCTCTTAACAGATTACAAAGAAGTCTATAGCTCTGAATAGCACTGAGAACCTTGTAGAGATAGTGATAGAGAATCAAACTAGAAGTAATCGAGTTTGATTCAATGTTGATTTCGGTAGAGTAATGGTAAGAATATGTATTAAGAAATGTGGAAGAAGAAGAGGAGTGAAAAACTAGAAAATCTGATATAAGATTCGTTGGAACTAACCCCTATTTATAGAAGAACAACAGCCATGTCTATTCATGAAGAGTTATGGCGAATAGACACTTCCTTTGAAATCTAAATTTTGAATTCAACTGACACCATGTCGACATGGTTACCCTATGCATGTCGACATCCCAAAGCAATTTTTGGTGATTTGATTTTCTTTGAAAATAACCTTTATCTTATATTAAAACTATTTTAAACTGTACAAATATACTTGACTGTAGTTAAAATTCATAAGTAAATATAGAGAATAATATATATATATTAACTACAATTTTATATTTAAATCTAAGTATAAAAGTTAAATATATAATTCAAAAAGATAGTTTAAAATCAGGAGTAATTTGAATTTGAAATTAAAGATAATTTTGAGGCTAAAATTATTTAAAATCAGGATAGAGGGTTTTGATGTTTTTAAAAGGAAAGTTTTGAAATCATTTTGAAAACAAGATAATTTTGTAAAATCATTTGAATTAAAATTAGTGGATACAAAACAATGTTCCACTAGATTTTCGTAGGTTTCATCCTACTTAGGGTTCCATCCCTTTAACAGGCTCGAAGTGGATTCCATTACACGAATAAATTGGATTTTAAGATGCCAGTGCTTTTCTATGAGTTTTAATAAAAATTCCTAATAAAAATACTTATGCTTGAAGTCTTGAACTCTTGATAATCTTGATACTCATGGGTCTTCTATCTCGATATCTTGAATCTCTATACTGTACAGTCTTCATTCTTGGTACCTGCATGGTTAAATCCTGCATATACATATATATCTAAACTTATAATATCAGTATTTATATTTTATAATCTATTATAAGGTTGCTGTCATCAAAACCATCATCTCACGGACTAACAATCTCCCCCTTTTTGATGATGACAACGTTTGTTTATAAAATATTACTTCTATCCTAATAACTCCCCCCTAAAACTAGTAACTCCCCCTTAACTTAAGCCTAACTACCCTATTTTATATTTCTCCCCCTTTGTCATCAACAAAAACTCACTCCCCCCATTCTTGGACTTCAGTTCCTGCATTGATAAACTATACAGTGGAATATATAATGTATAGATTAAGAAATAATTATACTTATGAACATGATAACTAATCAAAGACTATATACATTTCAATGTGTGTGTATATATATATATGTGTGTTTTATACAACAAACTTCAAACAAATATCAAGAAATCAATTCACACAAAGTATCAATCCAAACCAAATCAATTCAAACAAATATCAAACAAGGTAATGAAATCAAACGTTATGAGGAACTTCCACCCATCCTTCTTCTTCAAATATAGGGTTTGCTTTAATTGCATCCCAATTTTCATTGTCGTTGGTGAGAGAGATAGGAGGATGTGCTTCGTTATCATCCTTGTGTAGAGAGGAGATCATCCATCGTATCGAATCGAAGTGCCTTTCTTGTTCCTCGATCATCTATATTTGACTCTATTCTAAGTGACGCTAGTTACGTAGAATAAACGAGAGAATATTCTTGAATGAATTAAGGGTTTCTTCAAGATTTTCAGATAGATTGTGAATAGGATTAGCCATAGTTGAATTTGTGAAATAAATAAATGATATAGACAATAAGAAATAAATTTCAGTGAAGAATTCTGGAAGAAACAGGTGTTTATAGGTGTAGAAATTCGTTTGAAATGAATAGACATTTGATAGTTATTCAAATTTCAAATTCAAAATCAATTGTCATTTCTGACCAGTACATGTCGACATGGTCATATAGGGGATTTCGACATGGGTTAGTGAACTTATGACTAATTTGTTTTTGTGAATAATTGTGTGTGTGTATATATATATATTTATATAATATATTAACATTTATTCTGGAGATAAGATAAGGTAGATAACAGAAAGGAAATTTCATTTCATTGCATACTACGATGATACAATGATTAAGCACACAACAAACTACATGAATATTTGAAATAAAGCAAACTAAAACAAATACAACACGATACGAGAAGATAAAACTAGTTAGAGGATGAAGATGATGAAGACAGTCCAAGTTTCTTGCTAACTTTTGAAATGAACTTGTTTATCTTCAAAGAAATATTATCCAACTTTTTACTAACGGATCGTTTAAGAATCCGTTGATTCTTAACAATAGTCTTTTGGTTTTTGAGAAGGGTTTTGGTGGACGGATTTGGAGGATAGTCAACACTTTCCAAAGAGGTTTCACCTTCTTCTTCTTCTTTAATTTCCTTTTCATCCCCTTCTTCTTCTTCCTCTTCTTCCATTTCCTCATGAGCCAAACGCTCTTCCTTTTCGGTAAGGGTCTCATAAGGTTGAAAAACAAATGGAATTTTCATAAGCGAAATGTTGGAATGATTGAAAACCATTTTAGAAACAAATTCTTCTCCTTTGAAATCCACTCCAAAATAGTTAAAAATCCGAATGAGATAAATTCCATGATATAAAGTATTCTCACACATTTCAAGATTTTTGGGACGAAGTTCATCCAAAATAACTTGCGCCCAATTTATTTCATAATTTCAAAAAATAGCAAACAGTGCTTTGCAAACTTTTGAAATAGGATTGTTAAAATTCCCCGATCTTGGGGTCAAAGTATGTTGCAAAAGAAGGTTGAAAATTCTTGCTTTTGGTCGAAAATTTCTATTTTTAAACTCAAAATCATCATCTCTTTTGAAAATGTGATGAAATGTCTTACGATAATGTTCATCGATTTTAAAGTTAGAAAGATCCATTCCAAAATTCTTACAATTGAGAATAATACCCAAAAGATCACAATTCAAAACAATTCTAGTGCCTTTGACACTACTCCAAATTTCATTCTTATTACCATCATAAAATCCGCGATTTAAATTCGCATAGAATTTTTGACAAGATTAGGATAGCAAACAAAATCGTTTTGAGAAGCATCAATAAGACTAAGAACTCCATTGTTTGCAAAAAGAGAATTAGTTTCATAAGAAGAAAAATCTTGAAAAATAGCAAATTTTCCGGGATGGACTTTGGCATAGTTAGCATAATTGATGTATGCTTTTATTGCCTCCGGATCATTGAATAATTGCTCTTTGATTTTTATAAAAATTCTCATGGTGGATGGGTTGCTTGAAGAAGCCATTAAAGTAGAGAGTAGAGAGCTTGATGTTATGAAGAGAGAGTTTGAATTTGAAAATGAGAGTGAAAAGATATGATAAAAGATAGTGAATAAATAGATTCTCAAAGGACATATTCTCTGGTAAAAAGGTAGCCTTTCAGAGAATTGAATGAAGTGAAAAGGTGGAAGAAAATTCAAACATTTGAATTCAAATTTTGAAATTCAAATTCAGGCACCCATGTCAACATCATGGTAGGGACCATGTCAACATGTGCATTTGAATTTTCATGAATTGATTTTCCCTAAGTTCTCTAATATGTATACATATATATATTATTATTATTTTTAATGCCTATATATATATCTGAAATATTATTAAACTTCAAGTATATTTCAGAAAATATTATTACACTATTAATAAATAATAAAAATAATAATAAAATAATGAAATAATAATAAAAAATAGAAAATAAATTTTAAAATTCAAACAACACACCAATTCAAAATCAATCAATTAAACAATCAAGCAATTAATTCTAAGCAAGCAATTTCAACCAATTGTATTGTAAACGTGTACCTTTTTCTAAGTCCGTTTCTTTGAATTCGTCGGAGTCATGAACAGCTGTGAAACACAAAATCGAATTATCTATCTTCTGATCATCATCACTTAAGGACGATTCTCAGTCATCTAGAGTAAAAGTAAATATACGCTTCCGTTTCTTTGCTGGATCATTGTTCATAGGAGAATTTTGCCTATCTGGATACGGACAATCTCTTTTGAAATGGCCTGGTTTATCACAGTTATAACATTTGTCATTATTTGGCACTACATTCCGATTTCCAGAATTCTTATAGTTGTTTCTCTTGAGATTATTCATCTTTCTGTATTTCAGGAATTTCCTAAAATTTCTGGTCATAAAAGCTATGTCTTCATCATTATAGCTGTTTGAGTCTGATCCATCGGTCAATGCATTGAATGCCATTGATTTCTTTTCATATGCTTTACTTTCTCTTCTCCCGATCATTTGAACTTCATACGATATTAGATTTCCAATTAATTATTCCATCTTTAAAGTACTGATGTCATTTGCCTCTTCGATCACAAGTGTCTTTTGATCCCATTCTGGATTAGAGAATTTAAAATCTTTCTGACTTGATCTTCTTCAGAAAATTCCTTTCCCAAAGATATTACAGAATGAACAATATCCTAAAATCTACTATACATATCTGAAATAGACTCATTAGGATTCATTTTAAATAATTGAAACTGATTTGTTAGCATGGAAGTTTTGGTCTGTTTAACTTTGCTTGTTCCTTCGTGAGTAACTTTCAAAGTTTTCCAGATTTCATAAGCAGACTTATAAACTGACACTCTATTGAATTCATTTCTATCTAGTGAACAAAACAGAATATTCATAGCCTTAGAATTATTTTGTGTAATAGTCTTTTTCTCAGCAGTCCACTGTGCAAAATTAGTTGTGGGTTCAGAATATTCAGTTTGTGTGATATTCCAAGTGTCTAACCCTATAGATTGTAAATATATTTTCATCCTACATGCCCAATATGCATATTTACTGCCATTAAAAAGTGGTGGTCTGACAGTAGACTGGCCCTCTACAAATGAACTAGTGACAAGGATACTAGTGTTAGTAATAGTACCAGTGTTGGTAGCCATTTTCAAAACTTTTCAAAAATCAGATTATGAAACTTTGAAAACCTTGCTCTGATACCAATTGTGAGAAATGCGGATTACGGATCTTAAGGCTAGAATTAACACTAGAGGGGGGTGAATAGTGTTAATAAAGAATTACTAAATCTTTTTGAGTTTATGTTAATTTGGACACCGATGTATGCAATATACAGACACAGATATGATCACAGAAACAAGCACAGATGCGGAAATAAAATAAAAACAGCAAAGGAAAGAACACACCGAATTTTATACTGGCTCGGTTTTACCCTACATCCAGTCCCACAACACGAGTACGGATTTCCTTTCAAAAGCAATTGTGCAATTACACCCTCGGTTTCAAGGCTACGAGGTACACCCTCCAGAATTTCTATCCTCTAGGTAGAGATACTTGATTTCTGGCCACAAGTTTACCCAATTGATTTACCAAGGCTACAATCACACCTTTTCTTTCGCGATTGATTTCCAAGGCTACAATCACACCTTTTCTCTCTTAATAGATTACAAAGAAGTCTATAACTCTGAATAGCACTGAGAACCGTGTAGAGATAGTGATAGAGAATCAAACTAGAAGTAATCGAGTTTGATTCAGTGTTGATTTCGGCAGAGTAATGGTAAGAATGTATTAAGAAATGTGGAAGAAGAAGAGGAGTGAAAAACCAAAAAATCCGATATAAAATTCGTTGAAACTAACCCCTATTTATAGAAGAACAACAACCATGTCCATTCATGAAGAGTTATGGCGAATAGACACTTCTTTTGAAATTTTGAATTTTGAATTCAACTGACACCATGTCGACATCGTTACCCTAGGCATATCGACAACCCAAAGCAATTTTTGGTGATTTGATTTTCTTTGAAAATAACCTTTATCTTATGATAAAACTATTTTAAACTTTATAAATATACTTGACTATAGTTAAAATTCATAAGTAAATATAGAGAATAATATATATATATATATATATATATATATATATATATATATATATATATTTTAACTATAATTTTATATTTAAATCTAAGTATAAAAGTTAAATATATAATTCAAAAGGATAGTTTAAAATCAGGAGTAATTTGACTTTGAAATTAAAGATAATTTTGAGGCTAAAATTAAAGGGTTTTGATGTTTTTAAAAGGAAAGTTTTGAAATCATTTTGAAAACAAGATAATTTTGTAAAATCATTTGAATTAAAATTAGTGGATACAAAAAAAAGTTCCAATAGATTTTCGTAGGTTTCCATCCTACTTAGGGTTCCATCCCTTTAATAGGCTCGAAGTGGATTCCATTCCACGAATAAATTGGATTTTAAGATGCCAGTGCTTTTCTACGAGTTTTAACAAAAATTCCTAATAAAAATACTTATGCTTGAAATCTTAAACTCTTAATAATCTTGATACTCATGAGTCTTCTATCTTGATATCTTGAATCTCTATACTATACAGTCTTCATTCTTGTCACCTGCATGGTTAAATCCTTCATATACATATATATCTAAACTTATAATGTCAGTATTTATATTTTATAATCTATCTAAGGTTGTTGTCATCAGAACCATCATCTCACGGACTAACAGAGCTGACTGAAAATTATAGTGATTTTGTTCCTATTCCATATAATGTTATTCATGAACATTTCTTGATTATGTTCCTCAAATTCAAAAATCTAGAGAATTGGATAACACATCAAACAAATTGAATTAAGAAAACGATCCAAGAATGCAAACAAAAATGAAAAATAGTTACGTTGTAACTGTAGAATATGCTAATATTTGATTTTTTTTGTTTGATGATAATAAACATATATATATATATATATATATATATATATCCATTTAAATGTATTTGATATCGTACTTTTTTTTCTTCACATAATTAAATAAACATTTATTGAATAAAATAAATAACTGAGAACTCATGGTCAAACAAATATTTTATTACAAATTCAAATAGCATAAATTTAAGCTCTCACTACATTTACACATTTTCAATTACAAAACATTTTTCACTCTATAATTTTCACCTCACCACATATATTCACTCATCACTCGTAATTAATCTTCAACTCTACTCCAGCCTGTATCCAGCATCCGAACTATCTGCAAAATGAACACTAACGTAGTAAAATTGAAAAAGAAATATTTTGCAATGCAAAATGAAGTGTGTGCTTGAAAATATTGCTTGCCTCGATTATTTAGGTTGTTCGTCATCATATTCTTTTAAATCATCATACATGAACAATTTTTGACATGCATATTGTATTACTGTACATGCCATAAGGTCGTGCATACCGATATACACTTTCTTGCTAAAACTGCAGGGACGGGTGAGCACAAGGTCTAACCGGAGACTAGGCTGAATTCAACTTAAGTGCAAATAAAAAAAAAACATCATAGAATGATCATGTGCAAAGTAGTTGGAATAGGATTCAATGCAACATGAATTTGAACCATATCAGTGAAGCATGCAACTGCACCATATCAAACGACATATGCAAATGGTCAAAGTGCTCAAATGTACAAAAATCAAAGGCAAGGACAAGTAAGAGCATCAAACATGCAGAAGTTCAATGCAATGGCCAGATCAACATTGCAACACAAAACTAGACAGTATGTATGCAAAGCAAGTTCATGTACAACAAGGGCAGTGCACATGAAACCATACATATGTGCATGCTCAATGGAATGGCACAAAGGCATAAACCACATGACAATGCCGAGCTACAGACATAAAGTAAAAGGCTCAACCAAACAGGACATGAAACTCAAAGTGCAACCAGACTTCAAACCAAAGTGCATCAGATCATACTCAAGTGAGTTACTCAATAAAAATGCAAGACCGGATCAGATCAATCTCAACACGTCAACAATGCAACCTAACATATAACAATACTAGTGCACAAGTGAAGAACTCAAAGCAACATGATTTCAAATGCTCAAATGGTCCAAGCAACTCCAACATATGGAACCTGACTCAACAATGAAATGGTCAAGTGCACTAAAGTAAACAGAGCAAGTAAGTAAGACTTCAAGACCATAAATGTACTACATATGTAGACAGTAATCCATATGTTTAAAGAGAATCAAAGAAGCATCGAAGCTAATTGAGGAACATGAGAGTGACAATAATCATTCGAACGTATAATTCAAGCGGCGACATCACATCTCAAAGCCATAAATTTGTGAAGAGGAACGAAAAAGAAAGGATCGGCCAAAAGAGAGTACACGAATATACAAGGAAAAAGGGGAAACGGTCTCTATTTAGTATTTAAATTAGGTCGGCCTTAGTTTTCTACTGGGTTTTAGTTTAATATAATATGGTTTTTGGTTTTATTTTGTTTTTAGTCTACTCTTATTTGTGTATTTTTCATTTTTAAATAGTGTAATTTCTAGCCGTATGACTAGGGACAAACTACAGGGCGTGGTCTGAGAATTCTCAACTTAGTGGCTGAGTTATGGCAGGATTTTGAGTGTAGAGTTAGGTTAGTCATTAGCGTGTGTCGCAAGTTTACGTGTGTAAGCGTTTGAATACTTAGTTCTAGTAGAAACCTTGGAGGGAGCACGTAGGCAGGGTTTTGCCGAAACTGGGTAAATTTGTGTGCGATCTCTTCTGCATTATTTACTATTGTTGTTTTTATTTTTACATTATTTTTTATTATTATTAGTATCACCCTATTTCCCCCTCCTCTAGGGTGAAAACATTCCTACAAGTGGTATTAAAGGTAGGAACAAAAACCACTTTTTTATTAAAGTTTTGATTTTTTCTTTCAGTTAGAAATTTGATTTTTTTTTAATGGCTCCTTTTAATAATGCATTTGCTGAGGATCAGTCCATATTTGACCACCTATATTCAATGGTTAATATTCTTATTGGAAAAATAGAATGAATTTTTTTCTGAAAGCCATTGATGCATGGAATATTGTTAAAACAAGATATAGGACACCAACAATAGTGGTAGATAATCAAGAAGTTGAAAAGCCGATGGATCAATGGACGGATCATGAAAATAAACTGCAATTTGCCAATGCTAAGGCTATGAATTCAATTATCTGTTTATTAGATCAAATTGAATTTAATCGTGTCTCACATTGTCTAACTACGCATGAAATCCGACACATGCTTGAAGTGACTTACGAAGGAACCTTCCAAGTCAAAGAATCTCGTCTTGCCATACTTAGTAGCGAATACAAGAACTTTACAATGACAAAGGATGAAAGTTTCAAAGAAATGTATGGACGACTTTCTAATCTAATATACGAATCAAAATCCCTTAGGAAATCATACATGGAGATGGAAATAGTCTGAAAAATCCTTAGAATTCTTCCATAAAAATTTGAAGCAAAAGCGATCGCCATTCAAGAATTGAAGGATTTGAAACAAGTTAAAGTCGAAGAACTCATCACTAATGAGCTAAAAATCAAATTCAAGGAAGAAAGTGAAGGAGGAGATATGCAAAAGAAATCAATAGCTCTGAAAGGTACAACAGAAAATGAAGATGATGGTGATGATAAAGGAGCAGCTGAATTGACACTGATAATAAAAAGATTCAAAAGTTGGAATCGAAAATATGGACATCTTGCCCTAAATCAACAACTGAAGAATAGAATCGTCAGAGTTCTAGAGAATTTAGAAGAACAGGAGATCATTTGTCACAAGTGCAATAAACCCGGTCATATCAAGCCCAATTGTCCTCAAATTGACTCATCAAAGGAAAGAGACCAAGAGGAAAAGATTTTCAGCAACTTCGGATAAAAGTGATGAAGATGATAATGAAAGCACTGACAGTGAGAGTGAAAATGAAGATCTATGTCTTCAAAGAGAAGCAAGTGAAACCGATGATGACGAGCCAAGCGAGGTATCAAAACTTACTCAATTGGAATTACTTATATATTTTCATGAGGTAAATGGCTGGTTTGAAAGACTTAAGGAGAAGTACGCTAAAATTGAATCACAAAGAGATAGTTTGATAGAACTAAATAAGCAGCTTGATCAATTGGTTAAAAACTACTAAAATAAGAGCCCTAAGTGTGACAAGAGTCCATCATTTGAAGAAGAAAATAAAAAGTCAAAAATTAATTAAATCACTTGAAAATGAAATTCTAATTTTGAAAGAAAGTGAGAATACTAGGAGAGAAAATTATATTAAAAAGTGCAACATGTTATTGAATGAAAATGAATCACTTAAGTCACCAGTCCAACAATTGTCTACAACTTTAGGAAAAATTCCAAAGAAGAAAGATCGATAAATATGTTATCAGGGAAACAAATTGTTACATTGTTAGACAAGGACTTGGGTATACTTAATCTGAAAGAGTTAGAAGTAAAGCTAATCGTGTCAAATCTAAGTGCATAATTTGTAGAAAAATTGGAAACAATAAAAACAATTGTTGGTATAGGCCCAAACATGTGAAAACCATACAAATTTGGATTCCTAAAGGCACAAATATAAAATCCCTTAAAGTCAAACAAATCTGGGTGCCAAAAGTAACAAACATAAACTGTCTTGGTTCTACACAAACTTGTTTTTCAAAATATTTTATCACTAACAATCATAGACCTATAAAAACAAATAGGTCACAAAAATATTTCCTCGTGCAGGTGTGTTAGCAAGCTAAGAAACAACAAGAGTGGTACTTGGATTCTGGTTGCTCCAAGTACATGACGAGCGACAAATCAAAGTTCCTTAGTCTAGTACAATGGTTGCAGAATCACAATGGGCAAAATTATCGGTAAAGGTAAAATAGGCAACGGTACATTTATCTTGAACGATATATTAAATGTTGAAAATTTGCACCATAATCTGATTTAAATCAGCCAGTTATGTGATAAGGAAATGAATGATGATTTTGATTCGGGTTTATGCAAAAATATTGACCAATCACCTTTTCATGACACTGTGAGCACTCTAGAATCTTTGAACTAATTCATATAAATTTGGATTAACGATATTACATGTTTAGGTGGTAAGAAATGTTATTTGTATTTGTTGATGATTACTCAAGATACACGTGGATTTATTTTTTTACCGATTCTATATGTGAAATTATGTTCACTATTTGTTTATGTGCATGGTTTCAATTCAAATCTACAAGAATTTCATTTAAAAGCTGTAAAAAGGATTTTAATTTATTTGTCGCATACTCCACGATTTGGTTATGGTATAACTTTGAGTTAAAGGGATATTCAGATCTAAATTATGCTGGTAGTCTAGTTGATAGAAAAAATGTGACGCCCCACCTCTATGCTCACAATAACAAAGAGTATTAAAAAGAAATATTGTCTGTTATTACGAAGAATAAGGCTAGATAGGAGCGGCCATCCGTAGTTAGGCCTTACACTAGTATTGGTTACCTCGATAGGAGTGATATTTTCTCATCTCTTTGTTTGTTTACTCCCATCGACATATCCAATTTTCAGTATAAAACGAACTACGATGGTTCATAATAGTTCAGGACACATATATAATAATAACACAGATAAGTTAAACACAGAACACGGAAATATAAAATCTCATATATATAATTGAAGTTAGTTACAATACATGTGATACCATACATATGATACAACTACAACCATCGACACTGGATGTTACATATACAAGTACATTATTGGAAATAATATACATGAATACATATCATCCTATAAAATGCTACGACAACCCCAAAAGATATAAAGAAACTACATAGCTCAAGCAGCAACCCAAAGCAAGATATCAACAACCTGTAATAACTCGGTCCGACCCGAGTATTAATTCAAAAGAAAATAATACGTGGGTCAGTTTAATTCAAACTCGGTTATTAATGCACAGAAGCAATAATAATTAAATAATCAAATAGACGACGGTCACAATAAACCTCACATATCCAATCCTTTAATAAGAGAATCAGATAACGGTAGATGTAACACGTAACAGCAATAAACAGCGAATCAACAAAACCAAATCATCAACAAAGATAAATAAAAGAATTATCAATGAAGATAATTTAGAAAACAACAGAATTGCCTAAACAGCAATTAACAGCAAGTGGCCAAAGCAAAACTCAAGCCAGTGAAACAACAGAAACAACAAAATCTAATTATCGATACGATAATTAGAAAACGCATAATCGAATTATCTAGTAGATAATTAGATATCACAAAATGATCAAGTTAAACCAAATCAAAATACAATTTCAAAATATTGAATTGAACATACGAAACAATTCAAGCAATTGAAATATCAATTAAAATGTCAATTCTGATAGGGCTGCAGTACACGTTCACGTGCACTGCCTCGCCACTACAGTGATGAAATACACAAAAGCTCAATGAATCAAAAGCAAATGGCACCAACACGAGATCAAAAAGAACCAGATCCAAACAACGCAGTGCACAAGGGCAGGTGTACCAAATACAAGTGCACTAACAAAGGAACCAGACCACAAAGTCAAGCAGTGGACAGGAAAGACAAGCACATGTATGCAAAAGTGAAAAGCATCCGTGAAGCTCAAAGCCACACACACTGAAGACTACAAATACAAGTCCAGATACAGCAAAGATATGGCAACACATCACCAAAGCACAAAGGCTCGAATGACCAAGTGCACGAAGGCAGTGGTACAAACTACATGAAGACAATAGAATGAAAGTGAGAGCACCAAAGATATGGCACCACAGCACACGACAATAAAAGACACAGAGCAGCTTCAAATGAGAATAATGTCACCAGTGAAATACAGTGACCAAATGCAAATGAATACAATGAATCAACGCAATGTATCAGTTTAAATGGGTACAAGTTGGAGACTGCAACACTATGGCAGGCTCGAGGCTACGTAATACACAGTGCACAACAACCTCAAATGCTACAGAGATGACCATAAGTGCTAAAAAAAAGTTTAGAGACTGTGCAAATGCAGACTCAAGAACAAAGGCAGTACTAACTCAATTCAACCACAAATGCACAGCAATAACAAGTATACACGCGTACAAATGAAAGCAGACGTATACATGTTCGAACAAGGCCCAATTCTAAGCAATGCAACAAGTTGAGTATGCTACAGGGATAAACACAAATGGCCAGAGTCAAGCACTAAGGAAACATAGACTAGTATGTGCAGCAGTGGACATAAGTACACATACAAGTGCACTGGTGCTACAATTAAGTCAAGTAGCAATTTCAAAATTTCAGAATCATGAAACTAGACTCACATACTCAGGTAGATACACACATAAAAATCAGTTTTGAGCAATGGTGCATGAACAATTATGCAACTCATACATCACACCTAAATGAACAGAGTATGAACGCAACCATACTGATTCAGGGAATAAGGCATCAAAGACCAAAATCAATTCATGCTATAACAAGTATTAATTTCAAGATTCAAGCATCAACAAGACTACGTCAATGACCAATTTAGTTCAGGTATCATTAGATCCAGGAAGAGTACTTGATATTAGTAATCCAAACAGACAAAACTGAAAAAGAAATCATCTTAGAACATATATCACAAATGAACAAGTCAGAATAGCATATGACCAAGTCAAAAATGTCAAGTTCAAATGCAGAAACCCAAAGCCGTGGAATTCAGAAAAATCAAAGAATACATCGTCAAACCGAGTCAAGCCGTGTGGCCACGAAATTGATCAAAACCATGTCAATCCAGTAAACGAACTCATTCAATATGAACAAGTCTGAAATCATCAACATCAACAAAATCGAACTGTCGAAATAAAGAAATTGACGAATGAATTAGGATGTGAGTGAAAATCACTCACCTTTGTTTCGAAGCCAAGACGAACTCAATCAAGTGGACGCAAGCATCTCAAGAGACGATCAAACAATAGAGCAAGAGAATCGAATTCAATCGAGCATTTAAAGTCGCCACCTTCGGATTTCTGAAAAACCTAATTACTTAAGAAAGAGGAACGAGCACGAGCCGCCATTCTTTTTTTTCGGTTATTTTTTATTAGGGCTAGCGAAAGAATGAATGGAGTGGGAATCGGGTAGCTGCCTCAATATTTATCGCAGCCCCAAGCAAAAGAAACTTGGGCCAAAATTATATTTAAACCCCCATAACCTTCAACAAATTTTTAAAAGAATTTTATCCTGATTCAAAACTCCCAACAGCAATTAGCCAGCAGAATTAATCGTCTAATGACGATAATTAACCGGTGCAAAACCCCGGCTTGTTACAGACTCCCCTCCTTATAAAAATTGCGTCCCCGCAATTTTCATAATTAAAGTCGTCAATAGAAATTATTTTTCTAACATAAACTGGTTAAGCTAGAAAAATAAAGGTCAAGAATACAAAAGCCAGAGAAACCTTTCAATTTCATAAAAGAAATTCACAAATTCTCACAAAATCTAATTATTAACTAGATAATCAGAAACAACAAAACTGAATAAATACAATTATCAGCAATATTCAATTATCAATTAAATAATTAGAATACAGAAATCACAAAACAGAAATATCTAATTATCGATACGATAATTAGAAAACAACAAAATCTAATTATCAACAAAGATAATTAGAAAACACAAATCATGAATCGTAAGACCGCAAATATCTAATTACCTAAATGACAATCAGAAAAAACCAAATATCTAATTACCTAAATGACAATCAGAAAACAACGAATATCTAATTATCAAAAACGATAATCAGAAAACAATAAATATCTAATTATCTAAAACGATAATCAGAAAACAACGAATATCTAATTATCAAAAACGATAATCAGAAAACTTAAATCAATAAATATCTAATTATCAAAACGATAATCGTAAAACTCAAATCAACAAATATCTAATTATCAAAACGATAATCAGAAAACTCAAATCAACAAATATCTAATTATCAACAAAGATAATTAGAACTCAAATCAGCAAATATCTAATTATCAACAAAGATAATTAGAACTCAAATCAACAAATATCTAATTATCAACAAAGATAATTAGAACTCAAATCAGCAAATATCTAATTATCAAAACGATAATCAGAAAACAACAAATATCTAATTATCAAAACGATAATCAGAAAACTCAAATCAACAAATATCTAATTATCAACAAAGATAATTAGAACTCAACTCAGCAAATATCTAATTATCAACAAAGATAATTAGAACTCAAATCAGCAAATATCTAATTATCAAAACAATAATCAGAAAACAACAAATATCTAATTATCAAAAATGATAATCAGAAAACAACGAATATCCGATTGTCAAAAACGATAATCAGAAAACTAAAATCAACAAATATCTAATTATCAAAACGATAATCAGAAAACTCAAATCAACAAATATCTAATTACCTACAGATAATTAGAAACAACAAATATCTAGAAATCAATTAAGATGACTAGAAAATCAACATAAAAGGTGGATCGATCCCAACAAATGGTGAGTTTTAGCTATGCCGCACGTGCATCAACATATGGTCGAAGCCTACCAAGTACTATATTATTGGCGCCCAACAAATGACCCGAAGGTCCAACAAATGACCTGAAGGTCTAGTACTGGTATTTGACCCGAAGGTCTAACATAGTGGCTCGAAGGCTCACAAAATCATGAAAATCATCAAACAACAGATATTTCAATTAACGAGTCCGGAATTAACCGAAACAGTAAAAGTGTGGTTCCATACTCCGCACTTTTGCTAAATCGTTTAAATCACTTCATCGTTTCCTTGAAAGTGCAAAATTGTGTATTTTAAATAAATAACATTTTACGTTCTCAAACGAACAAGTCTGGAATTAAGCGACAAATTTTTGGAAACAATTTTATTTTAAAATGATTTTTAAAACACGTGATTAGAACAGAAACATCTGTAGCAATTTTGAAAAGGAAATTGCACTTCTCAAAACACCGTAAAAATGGGTATCAAATCAGCATTGCGGGATAACCGCTCGAAAATTCACCTTGAATTTGACGGTTACTGAAGTCAAAGCAACAGTAATTTTTATATGTCAAAATCTCATCAAAATAATTCGCATCAAAATATAATACCAGTGAATTTTCATTCATTAAAAATGTCAACAAAACACCATGCTTCAAAAATTTAGCACCGGTGTGAAAATCCCGTTATAAAAATAACGGCAATAATCTCTCACTCGATTATATCTTCAATGAAGATAATTTAAAACAGCAAAAATCTCAACAAAATCACATAACTGCAATCGCTTCGGATCCTCAAATCAGATTCGAAGTTTTCAAAGAAAATAAAAATAAACACATCTATGTAACAACACAATGAATTTAATATCATTTTCATATTTTGATTTTTTTGAATCAAAAGAGTTATCAGCTGTACTCAACGAAGGCAGTCTCACTGTTTCCGCTACGCACTCTGATGAACAGAATACAAATTAGTCAATCACCAAAACTCAATTTCACTTTTATTTTTAAATAAGGATATTTAAAATTTTCATCATAATTTCAAAACTTTAGTTTTGACTCAAGGCACAAATAAAACATCAACAAATAGTTGTAACACATGTTCCATCTAAGTTATGTTCTATACTATGCTCATAAACCCCTCGCTCTGATACCAACTGTGACGCCCCACCTCTATGCTCACAATAACAAAGAGTATTAAAAAGAAATATTGTCTGTTATTACGAAGAATAAGGCTGGATAGGAGCGACCATCTGTAGTTAGACCTTACACTAGTATTGGTTATCTCGATAGGAGTGATATTTTCTCATCTCTTTGTTTGTTTACTCCCATCGACATATCCAATTTCTAGTATAAAACGAACTACGATGGTTCATAGTAGTTCGTGACACATATATAATAATAACACAGATAAGTTAAACACAGAACACGGAAATATAAAATCTCATATATATAATTGAAGTCAGTTACAATACATGTGATACTATACATATGATACAACCAATTGTCGACACTGGAAGTTACATATACAAGTACATTACTGTAAATAATATACATGAATACATATCATCCTATAAAATGACTACGAAAACTCGAAAAGATATAAAGAAACTTCATAGCTCAAGCAACAACCTAAAGCAAGATATCAACAACCTGTAATAACCCATAGCAAGATATCAACAACCTGTAATAACTCGGTCTGACCCGAGTATTAATTCAAAAGAAAATAATACGTGGGTCAGTTTAATTCAAACTCAGTTATTAATGCACGGAAGCAATAATAATTAAATAATCAAATAGACGACGGTCACAATAAATCTCACCTATCCAATCCTTTAATAAGAGAATCGGATAACGGTAGATGTAACATGTAACAACAATAAACAGCGAATCAACAAAGCCAAATCATCAACAAAGATAAATAAAGGAATTATCAATGAAGATAATTTAGAAAACAACAGAATTGCGTAAACAGCAATTAACAGCAAGTGGCCAAAGCAAAACTCAAGGCAGTGAAACAACAGAAACAACAAAATCTAATTATCGATACGATAATTAGAAAACGCATAATCTAATTATCTAGTAGATAATTAGATATCACAAAATGATCAAGTTAAACCAAATCAAAATAAAATTTTAAAATATTGAATTGAACATACGAAACAATTCAAGCAATTGAAATATCAATTAAAACGTCAATTCTGATAGGGCTGCAGTACACGTTCACGTGCACTGCCTCGCCACTACAGTGATGAAATACACAAAAGCTCAATGAATCAAAAGCAAATGGCACCAACACGAGATCAAAAAGAACCAGATCCAAACAACGCAGTGCACAAGGGCAGGTGTACCAAATACAAGTGCACTAACAAAGGAACCAGACCACAAAGTCAAGCAGTGGACAGGAAAGACAAGCACATGTATGCAAAAGTGAAAAGCATCCATGAAGCTCAAAGCCGCACACACTGAAGACTACAAATACAAGTCCATATACAGCAAAGATATGGCAACACAGCACCAAATCACAAAGGCTCTGTAACGACCCCACTTCCTACTCCCAGGAAGAAGCATCGTTAATAAGAAAGAAAGAGGTGAGAAAATAGAAAAGATAGAGAAGAAAGAACAACAACATCAGAATCTCACAGCGGAACGAATAAAATATATTAATCACATAAGTATTTACATAGTATATAACATCAATCAGAGTGATACATATAGTACATCACATACTAGACAGTTATAAACACCTGTCTAGTTAATACAACACAATACACAATACATCACAGAGATACCACACAGCGGAAACTATATATATATCTATAACGTTAAAGCCTCCTGCTCCATTGCTCCTCCAGAATTCGTCAAAGCTAAACCTGAACCCCTTGGCTACCCGTAAAAATTTGGGTACCCGAGAGTTTATGAAAAACAAAAATAAACTTCGGGTCAGACATGGGTCTGGTATGAGTAACAGGTTAAAGTTGCTTAATTTTGAAAAATCCTTTGAAAACAAAAGGTATCACGTAAGACTTCCCACACATAAACATGGAAAAGTTTTTACCTTACGCTAACCAAAACATTTGATAGGAAATCCAGTGATATTATAATAGGTCTAGGGTTTTCAAGTAAATAGAAAATAGCCGAAATTGTTACATTCATTAAATTCCAGCTACTAGCCACAAAAGTGGGTAATACAATCAAAACCGTAGGCACTTATTGGATTATGGATTCCATACAATGGCAGGGCTACTGGGGTACCTCCCGTCACAGTACGTGGCCTAGATCAACGTACCGAGGATTACTCCCTTCATCCCCTGCAACACAAGGCCGGAACCATTCCTTACTGAACAGTCCCGAACAAGATAAACCCCGCAGTTGGCTGCAGACCAACCGCCCACTAAGCCGAATAAAAAGGGACATCTAGACAGGGGAATATCCTTGTCCTGCTTGGGCATGACCCACCTAACCTTGCTGCACCTCCCCTGTTTTAGCCATTCCCGGTTGATGAGGCTTGAGGTTACGATTACCTTTATAGAACATATTTCTTAGAATGCTCATCGTCCGCCTGACGATGTATTGAAAGCATTCAATCCATACAAGTTCGTTCCTGGTTCGAACGAAACCGAAGGCATCATCTCGTTACACTCATTTTGGAATCACCCTCAGAGTTAACGACGATAACCCTTGCATTCTGAACCATCATCTTCACTTCAGATTCACGACCTATGGTTAATTTGGAAACGATGTGGTTTTCAGATATTCCTAATGCGGAAAACCCGATCCCGGTCTCATCGAAATCCAAAGCGTGTCTTTTAAGGCCAAGTTGTCTATTTAGTCTTAACAGTGAATTCAATATCATCAATATGCACAGATAGATAATTCACATCTCATAATAGATAATCACATCATCATCATAAACAGATAATTAATATCATCATCCAGACAGATAATTAAACATTATCATACTTAAACCAAGCATCTCATATCACATAGACATTATCCAACTCATTTCTGAGATCACAATCAAACAAAGAAATATCAATATCATCCATCAGCAATGATTTATGAATCACAAGCTATAGTTAATTTAAAATGAATTAAATTAACTTCTTCCATCTTAATTAATTAAATTAATTACTCATTCCATAAATCCTGCTCTCACAATTATTAATTAAATTAATTAATCATTCTCTAATTACAAAAAGTAATTTAGTTTTAAATTAATTCTCAAACGAATTATCTTAAATCATTCATAATAGATTTAATTACCTCCTTAATTTATGATTCCTTAATTTACAATTCTTAATTACATCATTAATTATATTAATTAATGATCTTCAATTTATATTAACTTACTTATTTAAATTAATTAAGTGATTAATCTTTACTTAAACACAATGATTAATCACCCCTTGATTAATAACAAACCAGTAATTATCTGCTCTTAATTACTTATTAACAAATTTATCATTCCATGATTAATTATTTCCATAAATTAATCCTTTGATTAATTACAAAAGAAATTACTCAAATTACCTCATTTACAAATCATCTTGTATTAACTTCATCAAGTAATGATCATCCAATTACTATTCTGAGTAATTATGCTCCATTAATTACATTTATATTGATTTATTTCCATTTAATTATCTTGTTGATTTATTATTCTCAAATAAATCAATTTCTCTAATTCCCATCATTAATTATATTAATTAATGATTTCTAATTTCATTTTCATTTGTTAATTATATTAAGAATACACATCTTCAAATTACAAATATTAATCCTCTTGATTAATATATTCAGTAATTAATCATCCTAAATTAATTACTTCTCAATAACAAGCTTAATTAATCTCTTGATTAATTTAAGTAATTATATTCTCAATTACTTCCATTAACAACATCATCCAGTTAATTACATCCCGTAATTATCCTTTAATTACTTTTCTAAGTAATTTACTTCCAAAATAACAGTTAATTAAACTAAATTAATTAACTCAAATTAAATCAATTTACTCACTAAATAAGTAATTGATTTCTTAATTACTTTTCAAATAAATAATTCACATTTAAACTATTACAATGATTATTATTGTATTAACTAATCCAATTTATTAAAAATCAATTACTTTAATTAATTTTAAATAATCTTGTTAATGATCTTCATTAACACTTATTTAAAGATTATTATTGTATTAATAATCTTGTTAATGATAATAATTGTATTTAAGTAACTTATATTACTCATCATAAAAATTTATTAATTTAAATAAATATCTAATTTATGGTTCTTAATCTCGTATTAGTTAATTAATTCATTAATTAACTTTAATTACTACCTTTAAACTTATAATTACTAAATTTACTAATATTCATCATTAAGTATTCTTGCCTAATTTACTTAAAGATCAAAACATATAAAATTCCAAAACTTCATGAATTAAAGTTAATTGTTCTTATAATTGATTTAAATTCTTATTTCCAATATGTTTAAACATTTATTTCAATAATTTAAATTTTATCTTAATAAAATGTTTACACTAACTTATTTTCAAAACCCCTTTTTAAACTTACATATTTAATTACACCTAAAATTTATTGGAATAAATTTAAATTATAAAACTTTATTTTAGTTCCCAAATCTAGCCTTTCATAACTAAGCCCTGATCCCCTTGGTGTTAACTTGTCTGAGTACTTTCTTTAACCATTTATAATTTATTTTTGAATTTAACTCCCTTTTGAATAAACTTAAACATTTGGCACTTTTAAATTATTAAAATCATTTAAGTTTTTGAAACTTATTTACACCCAACTTATTTTCAAAACTGACTGGAATTCACAGTTAAATTTTGATTTAAATCAAGATTTTAACTTTGATTTTAAATTTTAAAACAAAGTTTTAAAACAGTTGAAACTGTTAAAACAGTTTCAGGTTTTACAAACCTGAACTCTAAAAAAGCCGAGCACCCCTGCGTTCTCTCCGAGTTATACGCGAGTTCCCCCGAGTAAAAATTCAAGCTGCTTCGAGTTTCCCCCCTGGGCGCACGCAAATCAAATAAATAAAACCAAAACCTGGAAAACACTAACCCACTCACCTCCTCAAACCTGTCAGCGCTACACACGCGGTGGTCCCACCACCGGAGGTCACCAAACTCCGGTCGCGACACCTTCCATCTCCCCTCCACCTCCCCTCAAAACCCTGTAGCACTCGGTCGCCTGCAATGGCCGTGTCGAACAAAACTTCAAAGCACAGTACAATTTAGGTTTAGGAACTTAAAATCCATGCCGACGCTTCCACAACCCAATACGCCGTCACCCACTATTTTTCCTAGCACCATGGCACAGTCCTCTACCTCCAGACCGAAGCTCAACCCCCCATATCCACTTGATCGACCATGGAAACACTAAATACCCAAAACATTAAAACAACAACTGCTCTCCTAAAACACCACTAAAAATTATGATTTATCCTTTAAAAATCAAGTTATGGTTCACTGATTTACTTTGTATACCTGAATTTGTAAATTTAGCAATTCGAAATTTGACAAATTTGTAGTTTAGTTCAGTTTTTCTTAATTTCCAGAGATGTTGTTAAACTGTTTAGGCTTGAATAAATTTTTAAAACTTAATTTACCTAGTAACAGACAACCTTTGTTTTAATACTAAATTTAAATATCGAGTAAATCAATTGTAAATGATTATTTAAATCAAAATCTATGTTTAAAACACAAAACAGAGAACATATGTGATTAACAGCCTGCACACAAATGCTAATCATTATTCACAGAACATCCATATGTATAAAGATACAAACATAAGCATTCATCTATATAAACAACAATCTTATACTTTAAATTTATTAAAAAGTTGTTGTTACTCACCTGAAATAGAAAAGAACAGAGCCTACAAATGTAAACAGATCCTTACACTTGAAACCTGAAACAACTGAAAATCCTTTCTGTTTGATCCACTGTTTTGCTAAGTTGTTGTTTAAACTGAAGCTTTGTTTGTTTGAGTTTGAAATGAAGTTTACTTTTTTTTTCCAGTTCGAATTGAAGAAAGATGAAACTGATTTATAGAAAGAAAAGAAACAGGGAAAATATGCAGACATGCTTATTATTATGTTTCAAAAATCTGAGACAAATATTTGTACAATATAACACTAAAATCTTGTTTGTACAGATTTTAAAACAGGATATTTATTAATGGTGGCTGATATGAATACTTAAGTGTACTAAAAGATTTTTTCATTAATTAGTTTTTGTTTGTTAGCTTAAGGATATTTAATACTATCTTCCCTAGCAAGCTTCACATATATATGCAGTTGTATATTTATCTGGCCTGCACACAAAGATATTTTATATCTTTCATTATGTTGCTGTCTTTGTTTTATTTCATACAATTCGGCCTGCATACACTATTGTTACTAAATGCTTTTTAAACATATATTTATATACTGCAGTTTACTATTGTTCAGTAGCTTGCATATATTTTAGATTTTGTTACTGTCTTGATGCTTAAACATGTACATATGTATACTGCAGTTCCTTTGTGCTAGTTTACAAACTTAAAAAAAATGATTTTGTTTCTAGTTTATTTATTGCTGTCTTGTTATTGTAAATTTGAAATGTATCTATACTTAGCTTTAATCTATGAGTGTATCCTATATGTTTACTTTTATTTAACTTATACAGTATGTTAACTTCTAATTTTATAGCCTTATGAATATTTTGTTTTATGTCTATGTTTGAAAACTAATTTAACTTTATAGTTATTATGCTATTATGATTTAACTTATATACTTACTTATATTTCTATATGCATATTTTAATTTTATTTATTTTATAAAAACATACTTATCACTTTGAAATGATAGATAGAATAGATTATCTTTTATTATAAACTACATATTTATTAGTTAAATTTTAAAACAAATTCATCTATTTACAATGTATACAAATATATACATATATAAATAGAAAACAAACAATTAATTTTAACAGATACCATTTACCCATTGAATATTTATTAAAAGAAAAGTATCAATTCAGATTTAATTAACAAAAATATATCACATCAATTTAATATTTAAATGCAGATTATTAAATTGATATTGCTAGAAAATTCCGGGTCGTCACATTCCTTCCCCCTTAAAAGAATTTCGTCCCCGAAATTTAAAAGCAAAGGTAATTTAATAATATATTTAAGATTTTAATTAATTTTAAACCATAAGCATATATCAATCACATGCTAACAATCATCACAACCAATCAACTCAATTAACAAAGCAAACTGTCCAGATAAAATTTTGGATAGAGCTCCCTAGAGTTTCCCAGTATAATACTGGAATACTCGATCTATAGAATCCAATCAGTCTATACTCCTAATCTATAGAACTCCTCGAATTAGAGAAAATTCTTCCAAAATGAAATCTCCGACTCCCAAATCCAAATTCCTTCGTCTCTTATTCACCAAATACTTCTGACAATCCAAAGCTGCCTTCAACTTACTGATCAGCTCAACCTTCGCTGATAACTTCTAAAACAATCTGAATTCAAAAACAATCCAGTAGAATAATTTCCTCAAAACCAATCAAAACCAAGAACTCAACCTCTACTATCATCAGTAGAAAACATCTTCTCTTTCCCAGAAAAGAAAAACAAATGCATTTCCAACTGCTTCCACTGCACAACTCTGATCTGGATGGATGAAAATGCTAATGATGCACATAAGCATAACTGGACAACACATGACAAAAATATGATTCAACGAATCCAAAATAAAACTCAGAAGTCCCTCCAAAACTTGAGTTGCTATATCAATTCCTCTCTCTAGAAACCATTCTATTGCTAAGCTGAACCATCGACACCTTTTCTGAAATACAGTTGATGCCAAACTCAACTCCTCAGATGCTAAGACAACCCACCGACTTTTCAAAGATACCCAGAAAAATTCTGCCATTCTAGAGAATACTCAATTATCGCAAGTCACCTTTGCGATCAACCCAGGCTAATATCCAAAGAAAACTGTTCTCTCCTTACCTATCTGAATAACTTAAACTTATTGTAACGGAAGCGATTTTTCGTTGCCGAAAAACCGAACCATTAGTGTTTTAGAAAAAAAGAAAGAGGTAGGAGAAGAGAGAAAGAAAAACAGAACAGAAATAAACGACAGAAACAACATCAGAATCTCACAATTCGCAGCGGAACAACATATAATAATCAATGAATAATCTTTAACCAAAGAACTATATTAGTTATTACATTACATCATATCATCAGAGTGTACAACATCATACAACAACAAACAGCGGAAAAGAAATACTATATAAACTAGTAATACGCCATGCCATCCAGCTTGCCTCCAGTAACTCCAGAATATCCAGAATATCCTGATAAACCTAACTCTTAACTGCCCGTGTGGAAATTGGTGGGCACCCAGAGTTTAGGAAGGAAAACAATAAACTCCGAGTCAGTCATGTGACTGGTGTGAGAACTCAAAACAGTTTATTTATCTTTAAAATCAAAATAGAAGAATATTTTTAAATTCAATTCGCAATGCTTTTAAAAATGAGACTACCATAAGGCCTCCCGCACACACACACATGCAAACGCAGAATCGGAGGAGATTTCTCCTTATGATAGTCAAAGATGCTTGATACGCATTTAAAAAGAACATTTGATATTATTACTAGTGCATAGTGTAGAGAAAAATTCATTTCGAAAGTAGAATATAAATCTTAGCCAACATACGACCATTATCGTATGCCTACTATAGCTACCATCCAAACAGTGTTGCGACACCATAAGTGAATGATAGGTTCTACAACTAAAACCGTACAAGTTTCGTATTGTTTCTTTGGATTTCCAACAAATGGTCAGGCCAAGGAACTTCCCATTGCCACATGAGAATGCCTCTGGAAAGACATCCCCGAGAACCAAACCGGAACTCTGCCAACACAAGGCCGGGTTACCCCTAACTGGGTAACTACTGACATGAGCACGCCATTCCCCGATCGTAAACGACCTTTCTCACGGGATCCCGATAGCCAACAACCACAAAGTAATAAATTCGCAGTAACCACATAGGTTAAATATCTGGGCTCCATACCATGATACAACCTCTATCCAGAAGGAAATGTACATACCCTAAAGGGTGCTACCCCTCATAACCTTGCCGCATCTTTCCTGTTTTGACCATTTCCGGGATGTGAGGCTCGACGAATTCACGTCCACAAAAACATACTTTATACAAAAGCCATGCTTTGGGTCAACAAATGATCAACACAATGATCACCAAGATAGACGATCAAACAAATGATCCTATCACAAATAATCAACACAATGATCATTTCAGCAACACTCAGCATGTCACATTACCAATTTGGGAATATATCGCTGATAACTTCAACTATATAACCTCTGAGCTCGTACGTCTCAGAGAAGGGTGTTAAGCTAAAAGAATAAATTCTCCGCCACCACAGAAATATATTTGAAAGAAATCGGCTTTATATCTCAACTTGTAATGTCAGACATACAATCCATACAAGTCTGTTCCGGGCTCGAACAGAACCGAAGGCACTTACAAAGAAGTCCTTGCAATCCGGATATTCACTAATCACGTTCGGACTTCCCATCACATATAGAGTCTCTATACCGGGGACCAGTCGATGCAAAGACATTCGACAAGAAACCCTTTCGTTTTCGAAAATATCCGGGTCTTCAACACCGGTCTTCGAATGCAATTCATAACGTCGTATCACCTATTCGGAATGGGTTATATGACCCCAAGGTCCTTTCCCGGTTAACCCGAATAGTGAGCGCTTATTTAAAAAAATAAGTGTGGCATTCAATTTCAAGCAAATCACAACAAATACCATTCAAAGGTAAATATTGATAGTTGGTTATTGAACTATCAATAGATGTGCACACATCACCAGATTCCAAATAATTTTCCAAATTATTTAATTTCCAAAAATATCTTTAGAAGATATAAACTTTCCATATTTCAAAAATAAATCAATATTTATTTTTAAACCCATTTTCCCAATTCCATTTATAAATTCCATATTGAATTTATATTTCCAAAATATTTATGAATATACGATTTCCATTCATTTTCAAATATCCATTTTCAATTTATCTTCAAAAAGATAAATTCAAAATATTCACTTAATATTGGAAAAACATTTCCATACTTATTTATTTATAAGTAATTCACAAGCCTTTTTATTTTCTATGCTTAGAAAATATTTAATATACTCTAATCGAAATTAAGTATATATTTCATTCGTTAAGGAAATCATTCTCTTAAACATATTTATTTGGGCCAAAACGAATGTTGCGTAAAACATCGTTACGACAACCCAAAATCACTAGTATAGGGATTCGAAATAAAATAGATATATAAATCCCAATACTATACAAAACATTTCCTTTCGGAAATCATTTATTATAACAACAGTGTTATAATCTACTATTTCCTTTTATTTCTCGAAAACATCTATTTCAACAATAAATGTTGAAATCTATGGTTTCGAATCTCAACATATTTTAAAACATCGTTAGATCGTTTTAATGCTATTTAAAACATCACATTCTAAATAATTTCTTTAACATATTATTCACTATTCAAAAATGTGAATATACTACGTTAACAAATTTCATCACTTCTATTCATTTTATTTTAAGGAATTATTCACTGTCTAAAACGTGAATATAACTCCATAAATAAATTAGAACAATTTACTTATCAAAATAAGTCGTTTGCGAATTCATAAAACAACATTTATAAATTCTATTTCTATTTATTTTATAACAACTTCCTCTTATAAATTTCCTTTATTAACCTATCTCAATTCATATCACAATGATATACTAAAAATTCATATTATAAGTCAAATACTTATAATTTATTTGTTTATAAAATCGTTCCTTTAAACTTTCCAAATTTATAAATCTTATAACTTATAAGATTCATTTATTTATCCAAAATTTATCTTTTTCCATAACTTTATAAATTTTATAAACCTACTGCTTATAAAATTTCATTTATAACTTCACCGTTATAATTCTATAAATTTCATTCATTTATGAAATTCATTCACAATTCTTTCTAACACTTATAAAAGCTCGTTTTATAATTCCAATAATTTTAATTTATAAATATCAATTTATAAATCTTTTAATATAAATCAATTTATATTACTATTTATAACCTGTCTTTAAACTCCTTTATAATCTTATCATTTGATTTATAAAAATAATCCAATTTTATAAATTCTATTTTTTTAAACTTTTTATAATAAATCCAAAAATCCCAATTTAAATTATTTTATAAAATCGTTAATCTGATATCTTCAAAAATCAACTTTTGACTGTATTTCTCAAAAATATAATTTTTATAACATTAGAATTATAACGTTTATTTATTTAGAATGAATCAATTCCAAAAATATTTTATAAACGTATATTTCCAAAAATCACTTTAGAAATTAAATCGTTGTTTTTAAACTTCAAAATTGGATCCGATGATGTAACACATCAAATAGTCAATCACGACTTTCAAACATCATATATCATCCATGATAAACAATCAAATATCACAATATATGAAATCAAATAAATATTTGTGAGGAATCCAGTTGGATCCCTCCAACCTGTTTCCCTGCGTCCACAGACATTAGCACAATACCAATTCCGTTTCAAGACGGAATATCGCGGTATATGGGATTTTATAAATATTATCCGCTTACTAACGGCGCAATAGGGTCTCATCCGCTAAAAAAAATTGCGGGAAAATCAATCAACTGCAATATATACATATGCCAGTATATATATATATATTGCTATATATATAATATAATATCAATTCCACTTCAAGGTGGAATATCGCGGTATATGTGTGTAATAAATAACCTCCGCTTACTAACGGCGTATAGGGTCTATTCACATCCAATATATATATATATATATATATATATATATATATATATATATATAACAATCATCATTCAATCATTCAATCAACACAGTCAATCAATTTTAAATTTAACTATTTAAAATTTAAACAAACAATAAAATTCCTTTTGAATGAGAAGTTCTCACCTTTTATTCCTGTTTGCCATCCACTTCCAATTCAACTTGTTTTCTTCATTTATACCTTGTATAACAATTTTATACAATTTATTAATATTCGAACCAATTGAATAAATTAAATTTTCATTTGACAAATTTTAATTCATCGGTGATTTCATTTTTAATAGTTAAAGTTACTGATAGTTTTATTTAAACCAATTTCTTCTTTAAAATTTTATTTAACTAAAATTTAAATTTCTTTTAATAAACTTTATTAACTAACTCCTTTTAATTTCAAACATGTTACTCTTAACAATTTGTCTAATCCAAATTTAATTTCAACTAAACTTACTTAAATAAATTTATTTAACTACAATTAAATTTTAAAACTAAATTCTCTTCTTTGTGCTTCTATATTTATATTTTATTTTTTTCAGTTTGCAACTAAAATAGTTTAATTCACTAATAGTTTCGTTTAACCCAATTTTGTCTTTAATAATTGATTTAACTAAAATTTAAATTTGAACTACATTTTCATAAATATACATATATTCACTGTATTTTTCTTTGAAGATAATATATATAGATTTTTAAAATTTATAAATAATAAATTTTCCTTTTCCAAAATATTTATTTATGTAAAATATTTTCTGTAAATAATAACAGTAACTTATTTCACTGTCATCATACCAACATTTAAACTAAATTTTTTTTTCTCAAATTTAAATTGAATAGACAATCAATTTCCTTTTAAAAATTTCCTGTATACATACCTATACAATCGAAATATTTAAAACAGCGAAAATACCTCACTGCTCATCTCGATCAAGCCCACAACCCTAACAGTAAAATTCGTTTCTTTTTAAATCTAAATATATTTCATTTAAATTAAATTAAACAAAATTGATACCTCATATATATCCACTGCCTTGAATCGCCTCCCAAGAAATCACTGCAGTCGCCATTGCTCCTCCACGAATCGCATCGCCGCCGCTTGCCTCACCACAGCCTCAAGTGCGCGCGCCGCTATCCCCAGGTCGCAGCCGTGCCCCCCATCCACGCGAGTACCCACCATGTCGCGCACCCCAAAATCGCCGCTACCACGAGCTCCTTTCTCAGTGTCGTCGCCGTGCCACTCCACGTCTTCGACGTCGCCATGCCTCGCGGTAGCCGCCGCCTCGCCCCACTCTCCTGCAACGCTCCGATACTTCCCAAGCTTCCCCCCCCCCCCAATCGATCGCGTGCTCGTGATTTCTGTTTTAGGGCTTCGGCCATTAACTTTTTTTTTTTTTACTTTGATTCGAAAACTGAAGAGAGGAAGGTTATCATTTCGGCCATTAATATGTTTGATTCGAACGAACGAATTTAGGGAAGCGGCCATAGTTTTAACTTCGTGATTTTGTTTTTCTTTCTGAATCAGGAGAGGGAGATGGTATTTAAAATAAACCGAGGCATGTTTATCACGATTTCTATCGTGATTTTCTGCGTGATACTCGGCATGGTTTTTGGAGCAATTGTAGGGAAGAGAACGTGTGTTAGTTTGACCAATTTAAATTTTAAATTTAAATTGAATCTGATTCAATTTTAACGCGTTTACTCGTCGTGTGATCACATATCAACTCCAAAAATTACGAAATTTGAAATTCGGCAATAATTCAATATTCCGGACCCAATGGAACTGGTTTCGTCGAATTCCGAGACTGTGCCTCGGAAGGCTATTTTTCAATTCGATTTAAACGATATATTTTCAGAACTGAACAAATCACTTTCAAATTAAATTCTGAAACTTCTAAAATCTTCAATATTATCAATATGAATTTTACAAGCCTTTGAAATATTTTTAATTGGCTTAAATTTGAAGATTCAAATTTTTATTCGACTCTCAATAGATTAAATTCTATAATTTAATCGTCAAATTCATAGTTATATTGAAAATTCAATTCAAACCCCCATTCAAATATTTAAAATAAATTAAATATTCTCAAATTAAATTGTTTAAAATTCTGGGTCGTTAAAATCTTCCCCCCTTAAAAGAATTTCGTCCCGAAATTACAAGTTAAGAAGAATGTCCTTATCCCGTCTATTATTTTTCACAATCTAAATAGTTTTATCAACTTTCTAACCTAAATCTTTTTACTAGTGATTCACTATCATTTCAACTAGCTTTCTAATTTCAATTATAGGTTTCAAACAACATTGTTTTACTAACCATTCAAATTTAAATTCAAATTCAAATTTCAAACCTTCAAATTTTTCTCAAAATTTTTCTAACACTCTAAATTTTCGAAAAATTTCGCCAGCGTTTCCTTTGCGCGGCTCGATCGGTACGACTACAAAATGGCACCACGGCCCCTCAGAATCAAAAAGAAAAGAGAAAAGCCAAGTGGCTGGAGAAGAAAATCATCAAATTTCATACTGAATTTGAAATACGTACCTTTTTGTCGAGCAATTCAATTTTATCTTTGAAATCAAAATCTCAATTCCTTTATAACACCTGTATAACCTGCCGGTAGTAGCATCCAAATCCAACATTCAAACTATTTTGCCAATTTTATTACAAAATTTTCAACATATGCTTCTTATACATTTTTACTTCACTATTGAAGTTGCATACCTATTTCATTCAATTTTACATTTCAATTTCGATTCACAATTTAAATTCCATTTGAATTCAATTCACAATTTTAAATTCCATTCGAATTTAATTCTCAATTCTAGATATTGAATTCAATCGATTAACTTTCATTTAGTAATTCATATTACTACTCTAAATTAGTTTCATTCACCAATTCATTTCAATATTCAATTCATCACGAATTTACTTAATTACTAACAAAGGAAATTTCAATTTATTTCTTTTTCTTACTTGAATTTATATACAATTCAAATTTATTTTCAAATTTAGCTCACAACTAAACTTTAATTTAACCAATTCAAATTCCCATTCATTAGTCCATGAATAAATAATTTATCAAGTTAGTTTACTTGAATTCAATTCATTTTATTTAATTCCATTACTAATGATAATAATTCTATATTATCACTTCTAACAATCATGCAACCATATACTATAATAATTCATAGAAAATCATTTCTTTTCTATACAAAATAGTTTTGGACAAAATTATCTTATTTTACCCGATTCAAAAATAATTTTATATTCACTAACAAATACGCTCTCATATCTATTATTACACTCAAACTCATTCTAGAGTACTACTGACTCTATCTCTAACGAGTAATACCCAACAGAACCATGGTTGTCGCTTAACCAACAGCTCTGATACCAAATGTAACGGAAGCGATTTTTCGTTGCCGAAAAACCGAACCATTAGTGTTTTAGAAAAAAAGAAAGAGGTAGGAGAAGAGAGAAAGAAAAACAGAACAGAAATAAACGACAGAAACAACATCAGAATCTCACAATTCGCAGCGGAACAACATATAATAATCAATGAATAATCTTTAACCAAAGAACTATATCAGTTATTACATTACATCATATCATCAGAGTGTACAACATCATACAACAACAAACAGCGGAAAAGAAATACTATATAAACTAGTAATACGCCATGCCATCCAGCTTGCCTCCAGTAACTCCAGAATATCCAGAATATCCTGATAAACCTAACTCTTAACTGCCCGTGTGGAAATTGGTGGGCACCTAGAGTTTAGGAAGGAAAACAATAAACTCCAAGTCAGTCATGTGACTGGTGTGAGAACTCAAAACAGTTTATTTATCTTTAAAATCAAAATAGAAGAATATTTTTAAATTCAATTCGCAATGCTTTTAAAAATGAGACTACCATAAGGCCTCCCGCACACACACACACATGCAAACGCAGAATCGGAGGAGATTTCTCCTTATGATAGTCAAAGATGCTTGATACGCATTTAAAAAGAACATTTGATATTATTACTAGTGCATAGTGTAGAGAAAAATTCATTTCGAAAGTAGAATATAAATCTTAGCCAACATACGACCATTATCGTATGCCTACTATAGCTACCATCCAAACAGTGTTGCGACACCATAAGTGAATGATAGGTTCTACAACTAAAACCGTACAAGTTTCGTATTGTTTCTTTGGATTTTCAACAAATGGTCAGGCCAAGGAACTTCCCATTGCCACATGAGAATGCCTCTGGAAAGACATCCCCGAGAACCAAACCGGAACTCTGCCAACACAAGGCCGGGTTACCCCTAACTGGGTAACTACTGACATGAGCACGCCATTCCCCGATCGTAAACGACCTTTCTCACGGGATCCCGATAGCCAACAACCACAAAGTAATAAATTCGCAGTAACCACATAGGTTAAATATCTGGGCTCCATACCATGATACAACCTCTATCCAGAAGGAAATGTACATACCCTAAAGGGTGCTACCCCTCATAACCTTGCCGCATCTTTCCTGTTTTGACCATTTCCGGGATGTGAGGCTCGACGAATTCACGTCCACAAAAACATACTTTATACAAAAGCCATGCTTTGGGTCAACAAATGATCAACACAATGATCACCAAGATAGACGATCAAACAAATGATCCTATCACAAATAATCAACACAATGATCATTTCAGCAACACTCAGCATGTCACATTACCAATTTGGGAATATATCGCTGATAACTTCAACTATATAACCTCTGAGCTCGTACGTCTCAGAGAAGGGTGTTAAGCTAAAAGAATAAATTCTCCGCCACCACAGAAATATATTTGAAAGAAATCGGCTTTATATCTCAACTTGTAATGTCAGACATACAATCCATACAAGTCTGTTCCGGGCTCGAACAGAACCGAAGGCACTTACAAAGAAGTCCTTGCAATCCGGATATTCACTAATCATGTTCGGACTTCCCATCACATATAGAGTCTCTATACCGGGGACCAGTCGATGCAAAGACATTCGACAAGAAACCCTTTCGTTTTCGAAAATATCCGGGTCTTCAACACCGGTCTTCGAATGCAATTCATAACGTCGTATCACCTATTCGGAATGGGTTATACGACCCCAAGGTCCTTTCCCGGTTAACCCGAATAGTGAGCGCTTATTTAAAAAAATAAGCGTGGCATTCAATTTCAAGCAAATCACAACAAATACCATTCAAAGGTAAATATTGATAGTTGGTTATTGAACTATCAATAGATGTGCACACATCACCAGATTCCAAATAATTTTCCAAATTATTTAATTTCCAAAAATATCTTTAGAAGATATAAACTTTCCATATTTCAAAAATAAATCAATATTTATTTTTAAACCCATTTTCCCAATTCCATTTATAAATTCCATATTGAATTTATATTTCCAAAATATTTATGAATATACGATTTCCATTCGTTTTCAAATATTCATTTTCAATTTATCTTCAAAAAGATAAATTCAAAATATTCACTTAATATTGGAAAAACATTTCCATACTTATTTATTTATAAGTAATTCACAAGCCTTTTTATTTTCTATGCTTAGAAAATATTTAATATACTCTAATCGAAATTAAGTATATATTTCATTCGTTAAGGAAATCATTCTCTTAAACATATTTATTTGGGCCAAAACGAATGTTGCGTAAAACATCGTTACGACAACCCAAAATCACTAGTATAGGGATTCGAAATAAAATAGATATATAAATCCCAATACTATACAAAACATTTCCTTTCGGAAATCATTTATTATAACAACAGTGTTATAATCTACTATTTCCTTTTATTTCTCGAAAACATCTATTTCAACAATAAATGTTGAAATCTATGGTTTCGAATCTCAACATATTTTAAAACATCGTTAGATCGTTTTAATGCTATTTAAAACATCACATTCTAAATAATTTCTTTAACATATTATTCACTATTCAAAAATGTGAATATACTACGTTAACAAATTTCATCACTTCTATTCATTTTATTTTAAGGAATTATTCACTGTCTAAAACGTGAATATAACTCCATAAATAAATTAGAACAATTTACTTATCAAAATAAGTCGTTTGCGAATTCATAAAACAACGTTTATAAATTCTATTTCTATTTATTTTATAACAACTTCCTCTTATAAATTTCCTTTATTAACCTATCTCAATTCATATCACAATGATATACTAAAAATTCATATTATAAGTCAAATACTTATAATTTATTTGTTTATAAAATCGTTCCTTTAAACTTTCCAAATTTATAAATCTTATAACTTATAAGATTCATTTATTTATCCAAAATTTATCTTTTTCCATAACTTTATAAATTTTATAAACCTACTGCTTATAAAATTTCATTTATAACTTCACCGTTATAATTCTATAAATTTCATTCATTTATGAAATTCATTCACAATTCTTTCTAACACTTATAAAAGCTCGTTTTATAATTCCAATAATTTTAATTTATAAATATCAATTTATAAATCTTTTAATATAAATCAATTTATATTACTATTTATAACCTGTCTTTAAACTCCTTTATAATCTTATCATTTGATTTATAAAAATAATCCAATTTTATAAATTCTATTTTTTTAAACTTTTTATAATAAATCCAAAAATCCCAATTTAAATTATTTTATAAAATCGTTAATCTGATATCTTCAAAAATCAACTTTTGACTGTATTTCTCAAAAATATAATTTTTATAACATTAGAATTATAACGTTTATTTATTTAGAATGAATCAATTCCAAAAATATTTTATAAACGTATATTTCCAAAAATCACTTTAGAAATTAAATCGTTGTTTTTAAACTTCAAAATTGGATCCGATGATGTAACACATCAAATAGTCAATCACGACTTTCAAACATCATATATCATCCATGATAAACAATCAAATATCACAATATATGAAATCAAATAAATATTTGTGAGGAATCCAGTTGGATCCCTCCAACCTGTTTCCCTGCGTCCACAGACATTAGCACAATACCAATTCCGTTTCAAGACGGAATATCGCGGTATATGGGATTTTATAAATATTATCCGCTTACTAACGGCGCAATAGGGTCTCATCCGCTAAAAAAAATTGCGGGAAAATCAATCAACTGCAATATATACATATGCCAATATATATATATTGCTATATATATAATATAATACCAATTCCACTTCAAGGTGGAATATCGCAGTATATGTGTGTAATAAATAACCTCCGCTTACTAACGGCGTATAGGGTCTATTCACATCCAATATATATATATATATATATATATATATATATATATATATATAACAATCATCATTCAATCATTCAATCAACACAGTCAATCAATTTTAAATTTAACTATTTAAAATTTAAACAAACAATAAAATTCCTTTTGAGTGAGAAGTTCTCACCTTTTATTCCTGTTTGCCATCCACTTCCAATTCAACTTGTTTTCTTCATTTATACCTTGTATAACAATTTTATACAATTTATTAATATTCGAACCAATTGAATAAATTAAATTTTCATTTGACAAATTTTAATTCATCGGTGATTTCATTTTTAATAGTTAAAGTTACTGATAGTTTTATTTAAACCAATTTCTTCTTTAAAATTTTATTTAACTAAAATTTAAATTTCTTTTAATAAACTTTATTAACTAACTCCTTTTAATTTCAAACATGTTACTCTCAACAATTTGTCTAATCCAAATTTAATTTCAACTAAACTTACTTAAATAAATTTATTTAACTACAATTAAATTTTAAAACTAAATTCTCTTCTTTGTGCTTCCATATTTATATTTTATTTTTTTTAGTTTGCAACTAAAATAGTTTAATTCACTAATAGTTTCGTTTAACCCAATTTTGTCTTTAATAATTGATTTAATTAAAATTTAAATTTGAACTACATTTTCATAAATATACATATATTCACTGTATTTTTCTTTGAAGATAATATATATAGATTTTTAAAATTTATAAATAATAAATTTTCCTTTTCCAAAATATTTATTTATGTAAAATATTTTCTGTAAATAATAACAGTAACTTATTTCACTGTCATCATACCAACATTTAAACTAAATTTTTTTTTCTCAAATTTAAATTGAATAGACAATCAATTTCCTTTTAAAAATTTCCTGTATACATACCTATACAATCGAAATATTTAAAACAGCGAAAATACCTCACTGCTCATCTCGATCAAGCCCACAACCCTAACAGTAAAATTCGTTTCTTTTTAAATCTAAATATATTTCATTTAAATTAAATTAAACAAAATTGATACCTCATATATATCCACTGCCTTGAATCGCCTCCCAAGAAATCACTGCAGTCGCCATTGCTCCTCCACGAATCGCATCGTCGCCGCTTGCCTCACCACAGCCTCAAGTGCGCGCGCCGCTATCCCCAGGTCGCAGCCGTGCCCCCCATCCACGCGAGTACCCACCATGTCGCACACCCCAAAATCGCCGCTACCTCGAGCTCCTTTCTCAGTGTCGTCGCCGTGCCACTCCACGTCTTCGACGTCCCCATGCCTCGCGGTAGCCGCCGCCTCGCCCCACTCTCCTGCAACGCTCCGATACTTCCCAAGCTTCCCCCCCAATCGATCGCGTGCTCGCGATTTCTGTTTTAGGGCTTCAGCCATTAACTTTTTTTTTTTTTACTTTGATTCGAAAACTGAAGAGAGGAAGGTTATCATTTCGGCCATTAATATATTTGATTCGAACGAACGAATTTAGGGAAGCGGCCATAGTTTTAACTTCGTGATTTTGTTTTTCTTTCTGAATCAGGAGAGGGAGATGGTATTTAAAATAAACTGAGGCATGTTTATCACGATTTCTATCGTGATTTTCTGCGTGATACTCGACATGGTTTTAGGAGCAATTGTAGGGAAGAGAACGTGTGTTAGTTTGACCAATTTAAATTTTAAATTTAAATTGAATCCGATTCAATTTTAACGCGTTTACTCGTCGTGTGATCACATATCAACTCCAAAAATTACGAAATTTGAAATCCGGCAATAATTCAATATTCCGAACCCAATGGAACTGGTTTCGTCGAATTCTGAGACTGTGCCTCGGAAGGCTATTTTTCAATTCGATTTAAACGATATATTTTCAGAACTGAACAAATCACTTTCAAATTAAATTCTGAAACTTCTAAAATCTTCAATATTATCAATATGAATTTTACAAGCCTTTGAAATATTTTTAATTGGCTTAAATTTAAAGATTCAAATTTTTATTCGACTCTCAATAGATTAAATTCTATAATTTAATCGTCAAATTCATAGTTATATTGAAAATTCAATTCAAACCCTCATTCAAATATTTAAAATAAATTAAATATTCTCAAATTAAATTGTTCAAAATTCTGGGTCGTTACACTTATCCAGCCAATCCATTGAAGAAATGGATTCACAAACTGCCTCTGGACTCACTTCTAAAGAACTGCTGACAGATGACCTCCTCGCGTGCCGGCAGAACAATCTGAGCTGCAACACTGCTACTGATGCCTAAAATTCCTTAATCCAAAATTCCTCGGAAACTCAGGCCTAAATGCCAAACACAACATTCAACTGAACTCAAACTCAAAACTAATACAGACACACTCCCAAATCCAAAAATCTTTGAGAACTTCTTCGGAAACAATCCATCGCTACTGCATCTCAACACACAACTATTTACTTCTTGAGTTACCAAGATAATATTCTAGCTTCTGCCCAACTCACAAAAATCCAAATTCTACTCATCCACTCTTGTACAACAAAATGGACTCCAAATCTAAACAGTTTCCTCCAGATATTTGGTGAAATCCTTACACCACAAATTTACTCGAGACGGTATTAGGTCTACAGTCTCGTCAAATATACTTCCAACCACAGGTAGTCGTGTTACACACACCACTACCAAATCTACTCTTATACTTATATTGGAAAACCCGAACAGGTAATCCAACAAATAGATGAAAATATATATATATATATATATATATAGATATTAAAATTACAAATACGCTCTCTCAGGAAAGAAATCACTTAAGAGCCTAGGTATTCACTCAACCTAGCACTCTGATACCACTGTAACGGGCCCACTTCCTACTCCCAGGAAGAAGCATCGTTAATAAGAAAGAAAGAGGTGAGAAAATAGAAAAGATAGAGAAGAAAGAACAACAACATCAGAATCTCACAGCGGAACGAATAAAATATATTAATCACATAAGTATTTACATAGTATATAACATCAATCAGAGTGATACATATAGTACATCACATACTAGACAGTTATAAACACCTGTCTAGTTAATACAACACAATACACAATACATCACAGAGATACCACACAGCGGAAACTATATATATATCTATAACGCTGAAGCCTCCTGCTCCATTGCTCCTCCAGAATTCGTCAAAGCTAAACCTGAATCTCTTGGCTACCCGTAAAAATTTGGGTACCCGAGAGTTTATGAAAAACAAAAATAAACTTCGGGTCAGACATGGGTCTGGTATGAGTAACAGGTTAAAGTTGCTTAATTTTGAAAAATCCTTTGAAAACAAAAGGTATCACGTAAGACTTCCCACACATAAACATGGAAAAGTTTTTACCTTACGCTAACCAAAACATTTGATAGGAAATCCAGTGATATTATAATAGGTCTAGGGTTTTCAAGTAAATAGAAAATAGCCGAAATTGTTACATTCATTAAATTCCAGCTACTAGCCACAAAAGTGGGTAATACAATCAAAACCGTAGGCACTTATTGGATTATGGATTCCATACAATGGCAGGGCTACTGGGGTACCGCCCGTCACAGTACGTGGCCTAGATCAACGTGCCGAGGATTACTCCCTTCATCCCCTGCAACACAAGGCCGGAACCATTCCTTACTGAACAGTCCCGAACAAGATAAACCCCGCAGTTGGCTGCAGACCAACCGCCCACTAAGCCGAATAAAAAGGGACATCTAGACAGGGGAATATCCTTGTCCTGCTTGGGCATGACCCACCTAACCTTGCTGCACCTCCCCTGTTTTAGCCATTCCCGGTTGATGAGGCTTGAGGTTACGATTACCTTTATAGAACATATTTCTTAGAATGCTCATCGTCCGCCTGACGATGTGTTGAAAGCATTCAATCCATACAAGTTCGTTACGGGTTCGAACGAAACCGAAGGCATCATCTCGTTACACTCATTTTGGAATCACCCTCAGAGTTAACGACGATAACCCTTGCATTATAAACCTTCATCTTCACTTCAGATTCACGACCTATCGTTAATTTGGAAACGATGTGGTTTTCGGATATTCCTAATGCGGAAAACCCGATCCCGGTCTCATCGAAATCCAAAGCGTGTCTTTTAAGGCCAAGTTGTCTATTTAGTCTTAACAGTGAATTCAATATCATCAATATGCACAGATAGATAATTCACATCTCATAATAGATAATCACATCATCATCATAAACAGATAATTAATATCATCATCCAGACAGATAATTAAACATTATCATACTTAAACCAAGCATCTCATATCACATAGACATTATCCAACTCATTTCTGAGATCACAATCAAACAAAGAAATATCAATATCATCCATCAGCAATGATTTATGAATCACAAGCTATAGTTAATTTAAAATGAATTAAATTAACTACTTCCATCTTAATTAATTAAATTAATTACTCATTCCATAAATCCTGCTCTCACAATTATTAATTAAATTAATTAATCATTCTCTAATTACAAAAAGTAATTTAGTTTTAAATTAATTCTCAAATGAATTATCTTAAATCATTCATAATAGATTTAATTACCTCCTTAATTTATGATTCCTTAATTTACAATTCTTAATTACATCATTAATTATATTAATTAATGATCTTCAATTTATATTAACTTACTTATTTAAATTAATTAAGTGATTAATCTTTACTTAAACACAATGATTAATCACCCCTTGATTAATAACAAACCAGTAATTATCTGCTCTTAATTACTTATTAACAAATTTATCATTCCATGATTAATTATTTCCATAAATTAATCCTTTGATTAATTACAAAAGAAATTACTCAAATTAACTCATTTACAAATCATCTTGTATTAACTTCATCAAGTAATGATCATCCAATTACTATTCTGAGTAATTATGCTCCATTAATTACATTTATATTGATTTATTTCCATTTAATTATCTTGTTGATTTATTATTCTCAAATAAATCAATTTCTCTAATTCCCATCATTAATTATATTAATTAGTGATTTCTAATTTCATTTTCATTTGTTAATTATATTAAGAATACACATCTTCAAATTACAAATATTAATCCTCTTGATTAATATATTCAGTAATTAATCATCCTAAATTAATTACTTCTCAATAACAAGCTTAATTAATCTCTTGATTAATTTTAAGTAATTATATTCTCAATTACTTCCATTAACAACATCATCCAGTTAATTACATCCCGTAATTATCCTTTAATTACTTTTCTAAGTAATTTACTTCCAAAATATCAGTTAATTAAACTAAATTAATTAACTCAAATTAAATCAATTTACTCACTAAATAAGTAATTGATTTCTTAATTACTTTTCAAATAAATAATTCACATTTAAACTATTACAATGATTATTATTGTATTAACTAATCCAATTTATTAAAAATCAATTACTTTAATTAATTTTAAATAATCTTGTTAATGATCTTCATTAACACTTATTTAAAGATTATTATTGTATTAATAATCTTGTTAATGATTATTATTGTATTTAAGTAACTTATATTACTCATCATAAAAATTTATTAATTTAAATAAATATCTAATTTATGGTTCTTATTCTCGTATTAGTTAATTAATTCATTAATTAACTTTAATTACTACCTTTAAACTTATAATTACTAAATTTACTAATATTCATCATTAAGTATTCTTGCCTAATAACTTAAAGATCAAAACATATAAAATTCCAAAACTTCATGAATTAAAGTAAATTGTTCTTATAATTGATTTAAATTCTTATTTCCAATATGTTTAAACATTTATTTCAATAATTTAAATTTTATCTTAATAAAATGTTTACACTAACTTATTTTCAAAACCCCTTTTTAAACTTACATATTTAATTACACCTAAAATTTATTTGAATAAATTTAAATTATAAAACTTTATTTTAGTTCCCAAATCTAGCCTTTCATAACTAAGCCCTGATCCCCTTGGTGTTAACTTGTCTGAGTACTTTCTTTAACCATTTATAATTTATTTTTGAATTTAACTCCCTTTTGAATAAACTTAAACATTTGGCACTTTTAAATTATTAAAATCATTTAAGTTTTTGAAACTAATTTACACCCAACTTATTTTCAAAACTGACTGGAATTCACAGTTAAATTTTGGTTTAAATCTAGATTTTAACTTTGATTTTAAATTTTAAAACAAAGTTTTAAAACAGTTGAAACTGTTAAAACAGTTTCAGGTTTTACAAACCTGAACTCTAAAAAAGCCGAGCACCCCTGCGTTCTCTCCGAGTTATACGCGAGTTCCCCCGAGTAAAAATTCAAGCTGCTTCGAGTTTCCCCCCTGGGCGCACGCAAATCAAATAAATAAAACCAAAACCTGGAAAACACTAACCCACTCACCTCCTCAAACCTGTCAGCGCTACACACGCGGTGGTCCCACCACCGGAGGTCACCAAACTCCGGTCGCGACACCTTCCATCTCCCCTCCACCACCCCTCAAAACCCTGTAGCACTCGGTCGCCTGCAATGGCCGCGTCGATCAAAACTTCAAAGCATAGTAAAATTTAGGTGTAGGAACTTAAAATCCATGCCGACGCTTCCATAACCCAATACGCCGTCACCCACTATTTTTCCTAACACCACGGCACAGTCCTCTACCTCCAGACCGAAGCTCAACCCCCCATATCCACTTGATCGACCATGGAAACACTAAATACCCAAAACATTAAAACACTAACTGCTCTCCTAAAACACCACTAAAAATTATGATTTATCCTTTAAAATCAAGTTATGGTTCACTGATTTACTTTGTATACCTGAATTTGTAAATTTAGCAATTCGAAATTTGACAAATTTGTAGTTTAGTTCAGTTTTTCTTAATTTCCAAAGATGTTGTTAAACTGTTTAGGCTTGAATAAATTTTTAAAACTTAATTTACCTAGTAACAGACAACCTTTGTTTTAATACTAAATTTAAATATCGAGTAAATCAATTGTAAATGATTATTTAAATCAAAATCTATGTTTAAAACACAAAACAGAGAACATATGTGATTAACAGCCTGCACACAAATGCTAATCATTATTCACAGAACATCCATATGTATAAAGATACAAACATAAGCATTCATCTATATAAACAACAATCTTATACTTTAAATTTATTAAAAAGTTGTGGTTACTCACCTGAAATAGAAAAGAACAGAGCCTACAAATGTAAATAGATCCTTACACTTGAAACCTGAAACAACTGAAAATCCTTTCTGTTTGATCCACTGTTGTGCTAAGTTGTTGTTTAAACTGAAGCTTTGTTTGTTTGAGTTTGAAATGAAGTTTACTTTTTTTTTTTTCAGTTCAAATTGAAGAAAGATGAAACTGATTTATAGAAAGAAAAGAAACAGGGAAAATATGCAGACATGCTTATTATTATGTTTTAAAAATCTGAGACAAATATTTGTACAATATAACACTAAAATCTTGTTTGTACAGATTTTAAAACGGGATATTTATTAATGGTGGCTGATATGAATACTTAAGTGTACTAAAAGATTTTTTCATTAATTAATTTTTGTTTGTTAGCTTAAGGATATTTAATACTATCTTCCCTAGCAAGCTTCACATATATATGCAGTTGTATATTTATCTGGCCTGCACACAAAGATATTTTATATCTTTCATTTTGTTGTTGTCTTTGTTTTATTTCATACAATTCGGCCTGCATACACTATTGTTACTAAATGCTTTTTAAACATATACATATATTTATATACTGCAGTTTACTATTGTTCAGTAGCTTGCATATATTTTAGATTTTGTTACTGTCTTGATGCTTAAACATGTACATATGTATACTGCAGTTCCTTTGTGCTAGTTTACAATCTTAAAAAAAATGATTTTGTTTCTAGTTTATTTATTGCTGTCTTGTTATTGTAAATTTGAAATGTATCTATACTTAGCTTTAATCTATGAGTGTATCCTATATGTTTACTTTTATTTAACTTATACAGTATGTTAACTTCTAATTTTATAGCCTTATGAATATTTTGTTTTATGTCTATGTTTGAAAATTAATTTAACTTTATAGTTATTATGCTATTATGATTTAACTTATATACTTACTTATATTTCTATATGCATATTTTAATTTTATTTATTTTATAAAAACATACTTATCACTTTGAAATGATAGATAGAATAGATTATCTTTTATTATAAACTACATATTTATTAGTTAAATTTTAAAACAAATTCATCTATTTACAATGTATACAAATATATACATATATAAATAGAAAACAAACAATTAATTTTAACAGATACCATTTACCCATTGAATATTTATTAAAAGAAAAGTATCAATTCAGATTTAATTAACAAAAATATATCACATCAATTTAATATTTAAATGCAGATTATTAAATTGATATTGCTAGAAAATTCTGGGTCGTCACAGGCTCGAATGACCAAGTGCACGAAGGCATTGGTATAAACTACATGAAGACAGTAGAATGAAAGTGAGAGCACCAAAGATATGGCACCACAGCACACGACAGTAAAAGACACAGAGCAGCTTCAAATGAGAATAATGTCACCAGTGAAATACAGTGACCAAATGCAAATGAATACAATGCATCAATGCAATGTATCAGTTTAAATGGGTACAAATTGGAGACTGCAACACTACGGCAGGCTCGAGGCTACCTAATACACAGTGCACAACAACCTCAAATGCTACAGCGATGACCAGAAGTGCTAAAAAAAGTTCAGAGACTGTGCAAATGCAGACTCAAGAACACAGGCAGTAGTAACTCAATTCAACTACAAATGCACGGCAATAACATGTATACACGCATACAAATGAAAGCAGCCGTATGCATGTTCGAACAACGCCCAATTCTAAGCAATGCAACAAGTCGAGTATGCTACAGGGATAAACACATATGGCCAGAGTCAAGCACTAAGGAAACATAGAATAGTATGTGCAGCAGTGGACATAAGTACACATACAAGTGCACTGGTGCTACAATTAAAGTCAAGTAGCAATTTCAAAATTTCAGAATCATGCACCATTGAAACTGGACTCACATACTCAGGTAGATACACACACAAAAATCAGTTTTGAGCAATGGTGTAGGAACAATTAAGAAACTCATACACATGACACCTAAATGAACAGAGTATCAATGCAACCATATTGATTCAGGGAATAAAGCATCAAAGACCAAAATCAATTCATGCTATAACAAGTATTAATTTCAAGATTAAAGCATCAACAAGAGTTCGTCAATGACCAATTTAGTTCAGGTATCATTAGATCCAGGAAGAGTACTTGATATTAGTAATCCAAACAGACAAAACTGAAAAAGAAATCATCTTAGAACATATATCACAAATGAGCAAGTCAGAATAACATATGACCAAGTCAAAAATGTCAAGTTCAAATGCAGAAACCCAAAGCCGTGGAATTCAGAAAATTAAAGAATGCATCGTCAAACCGAGTCAAGCCGTGTGGCCACGAAATCGATCAAAACCGTGTCAATCCAGTAAATGAACTCATTTGATATGAACAAGTCTGAAATCATCAACCTCAACAAAATCGAACTGCCAAAATAAAGAAATTGACGAATGAATTAGGATGTGAGTGAAAACCACTCACCTTTGTTTCGAAGACAAGACGAACTCAATCTAGTTGCCGTAAGCATCTCAAGAGACGATCAACCAATAGAGCAAGAGAATCAAATTCAATCGAGCATTTAAAGTCGCCACCTTTGGATTTTTGAAAACCCTAATAACCGAAGAAAGAGGAATAAGCACGAGTCGCCATTCTTTTTTTCTCGTTTATTTTTATTAGGGCTAGCGAAAGAATGGATGGAGTGGGAATCGTGTAGCTGCCTCAATATTTATCACAGCCCCAAGCAAAAGAAACTTGGGCCAAAATTATATTTAAAGCCTTCATACCCTTCAACAAATTTTTAAAAGAATTTCAACATGTTTCAAAACTCCCAACAGCAATTAGCCAGCAAAATTAATCATCTAATGACGATAATTAACCGCTGTGCAAAACCCCGAGTTGTTACAAAAAATAGTAGTGGAACGTGTTGTATGCATGGTCAAGTCAAAAATAAGTTTAAACCGACTCCCACTTATGATCTCATAAATAATCTTGTACATCATTCTTTCACCAAGCATATAGATGTTAGACATCATTTATTAGATATCATATTTCAAAAGAAAATATCTGCATAATTTTCATTTTGACTATTTTTCAATTGGCAGACATTTCTTACAAAAACCCTTTCAGAAAATAGTTTTGTCAAATTCATCTTAGTTAAGCATTTTAGAAATTTGATAACATTTTGAATTTGATCTTAAATGCCTATTTTAACTATTCCGACTCCCTACTGATTATCAAAAAGAAAATAGTTACTAAAAATGTGATGAGTGTTCATATTAACCATACAATATGACTTGAGAAAGTATATTTAGTAAATTTCTTTAAAAATTTAAACAAGATTTATAATAACTTTTGTTGGTAAAAATTCCAGGACCATCTTTATTTCTATCATATTTCTAACGACCATCACTCATCAAAATCCAATATAGTATATCAAAATGTATTATTTTAAACGAGAAATTATTCATTTTTTTGTGTGGAATTAGTTAGCAATAAAAACATCCAAATTATTTACTCTCATTTAAAAGTCCTCACAGTTATGCATGGGTGAATTATTTGGTATATTTGATTATGTACTTTCATGTCATTTAAAATTCCTCATGCTTTATGCACGTATGGAACACGTACAAAATTGATTATTGAATAGACGAGTTGATTCTAATCCCATTTAAAAGTCCTCACGGTTATCCGTCATTAGAAGCTACTTGAAATTCATTTTTTTAAATTTAGTGAATACTAATAATCTCATTTAAAAGTCCTAACGGTCATACATGGTTAGTAAGTATTAACAGTTTACTTTTATAAATAAATCGCAAATGAACACTACTATATGGTTTTGTATACCGACATCACCCCTATCACTCTAAAATGGATATGCGCTTAAGAGAGTATTCATGAGTTTTGTTTAATCTTTTATTGAAATTTAATATATATATACACACAAACACACTCGATTAGGTATTAATGTTGTATTAATGTATATCGCTTTATCTCTATTTTTCTAACACTATTACTCTTTTGCTGATAATAAAAAGGGAAGAAAAGTTAAGATTTTGGCAAGCATATTCTCATATAAGCACACTGCATTTGTTTTTATTTTATTTGCATATTTTTTTCATTCATATGTTAAGGGGGAGCTTTGTTATAGGTGGAGCATTCAAATAGGGGGTGCAAATAGATTTCATTAAGATCAAATACATTTAATAAAGTTAAAATCTTAAGATATGTTTGTTATCATCAAATAGGAGAGATTGTAAAATATGTTAGTATATGATTTTTGTTTGATGATAATAAACACACACACACACATATATGTATATGTATATATTCGTTTAAATGTATTTGATATTGTACTATTTTATTTTTCACATAATTAAATAAATATTTGTTGAATAAAATAAAAAACTCTGAATTCATATTCAAGAAAATATTTTATTCAAAAAAATATTTTAGTACAAATTCAAATAGTATAAATTTGTGCTCTCACTACATTTACGCATTTTCAATTGCAACACATTTTTCACTCTACAATTATCATCTCACTATACATATTCACTCATCACTTGTAATTAATCTTTAACTCTACTCCAGTCCGTATCCAGCATTTGAACTATCTGCAAAATAAATACTGACATAGTAAAATTGAAAAAGAAATATTTTGCAATGAAAAATGAAGTGTATGTTTGAAATATTGTTTGCCTCAGTTATTTAGGTTGGTCGTCATCATATTCTTTTATATCATCATACACTTACAACTTGTGACATACACAATGTATCACTGTACATGCCACAAGGTCATGCACACCGATATACACTTACTTGTTAAACTGTAGGTGTAACGATCGCGATTTTTCGTTGCCGAAAAACAAAAATGTTAGGGTTTAGGAAAAAGAAAGAGGTAGAAGAAGAGAGAAAGAATAGAAAATAGAACGGAAAGAATAACAGAACAATATCATAATCTCACAATTCGCAGTGGAACAACATATAATAGATAAATGAATAATCTTTAAACAAAGAACTATATCAGTTATTACATTACATCACATTACATTTCATTACATCAGAGTGTACAACAACAAACAATGCAGCGGAAAAGAAATACTATATACTAGTAATACGTCATGCCATCCAGCTTGCCTCCAGCCTCTCCTGAATTCCAAATATCCTGATAAACCTTAACTCTTGACTGCCCGTGTGAAAATTGGTGGGCACCCAGAGTTTAGGAAGGAAAACAATAAACTCCGAGTCAGTTATGTGACTGGTGTGAGAACTCAAAACAGTTTATTTTTCTTTAAAATCAAAATAGAAGAATATTTTTAAAGTCAATTCGCAATGCTTTTAAAAATGAAACTACCATAAGGCCTCCCGCACACACACACAATGCAAACGCAGAATCGGAGGAGATTTCTCCTTATGATAGTCAAAGATGCTTGATATGCATTTAATAGAACATTTGATATTATTACTAGTGCATAGTGTAGAGAAAATCATTTCGAAAGTAGAATATAAATCTTAGCCAGCATAGACATTTCGAACTATGCCTACTATAGCTACCATCCAAACAGTGGGGCGCCACCATAAGTGAATGATAGGTTCTACAACTAATACCGTACAAGATCGTATTGTTTCTTTGGATTTCCAACGAATGGTCAGGCCAAGGAACTTCCCATTGCCACATGAGAACGCCTCTGGAAGGACGTCCCCGAGAACCAAACCGGATCTCTGCCAACACAAGGCCGGGTTACCCCTAACTGGGTAACTACTGACACGAGTATGCCATCCTCCGGTCCTTTGGGACCTTTATCCGAGAGCTCTCTAATCAACATCACACCATAATAAATAAAGTGCTCAACATGAGTAAGTATCTGGGCTCCATACCATGATACCACCCTTTTCCAGAAGGAAATGCACACACCCTAAAGGGAGCTACCCCTCATAACCTTGCCGCATCTTTCTTGTTTTGACTATTCCGGGGTGTGAGGCTCGACGAAGTCTCGTCCACAAAGCCACGCTTTATACAAAATCCATGCTTTGGGTCAACAAATGATCATAGAAATGATCACAAAGATAAACGATCAAACAAATGATCCTATCACAAATGATCAACACAATGATCATCTCACAGCAACACTCAGCATGTCACATTACCAAATTGGGAATATATTGCTGATAACCTTCAACTATATAACCTCTGAGCTCGTACGTCCCAGAGAAGGGTGTTAATCTAAGAGAATAAATTCTCAGCCACCAACAGAAATATATTTGAAAGAAATCGGCTTTATATCTCAATTTGTAATGTCAGACATACTATCCATACAAGTCAGTTCTGGGATCGAACAGAACCGAAGGCACTTACAAAGAAGTCCTTGCAATCCGGGTAATCTCTAATCACGTCTAGATTTCCCATCACCTATGGAGATCTCTATACCGGGGATCAGCTAGTGCAGAGACAATCGACAAGAAACCCTTTCGTTTTCGAAAATATCCGGTCTTCAACACCGATCTTCAAATGCAATTCATAACGACGTATCACATATTCGGAATGGGTTATACGACCCCAAGGTCCTTTCCCGGTTAACTCGAATAGTGAGCGCTTATTTTAAAAAAAATAAGTGTGCATTCAATTTCAAGCAAATCACAACAAATACCTATTCAAAGGTAAATATCGATAGTCGGTTATTGAACTATCAATGGATATGCACAACATCACCAGATTCCAAATAATTTCCCAAATTATTTATTTTCCAAAAATATCTTTACAAGATAAATATTTTCCATTCTTCAAAAATAAATCAATATTTATTTTTAAACCCATTTTCCCAATTCCATTTATAAATTCCGTATTGAATTTACATTCCAAAATATTTATGAATATACGATTTCCATTCGATTTCTAATATTCATTTTCAATTTATCTCCAAAAAGATAAATTCAAAATATTCACTTAATATTGGAAAAACATTTCCATACTTATTTATTTATAAGTAATTCACAAGTCTTTTTATTTTCTACACTTGGAAAGTATTTAATATACTCTAATCAAAATTAAGTGTATATTTCATTCTTTAAGGAAATCATTCTCTTAAACATATTTATTTGGGCCAAAATGAATGTTGCGTAAAACATCGTTACGACAACCCAAAATTACTAGTATAGGGATTCGAAATTAAAATAGATATATAAATCCCAATACTATACAAAACATTTCCTTTCGGAAATCATTTACCATAACAACAGTGTTATAGCCTACCATTTCCTTCTATTTCTCGAAAACGTCTATTTTCAACAATGAATGTTGAAATCTATGGTTTCGATAGTTAATATATTTTAAAACATGTTTAGATCGTTTTAATTCTATTTAAAACATCACATTCAAAACCATTTCTTTAACATGTTATTCACTATTCAAAAACGTGAATATACTTGTTAACAAATTTCATCATTTCTATTCCTTTTATTTTAAAGGATTATCCACTGTCTGAAACATGAATATAACTCCATTAACAAGTTACAACAATTTACTTATCAAAATAAGTAGTTTGCAGATTTATAAAACAATGTTTATAAATACCATTTCTATTTATTTGATAACAATTTCCTCTTATAAATTTCCTTTATTAACCTATTCGATTTATAACTCAATTATATACCAAAAGTCCATATTATAAGTTAAATGCTTATAATTTATTTGTTTACAAATTTGTTCTTTTAACTTCCCAAATTATAAATCTTATAACTTATAAGATTCATTTATTTATCCAAAATCTATTCTTTTAAATAACTTTATAAATTTTATTTATAAAATTCCATTTATAACTTCACCGTTATAATCCTATAGATTTCATTCATTTACGAAATTCATTTACAATTCATTCTAACACTTATAAAAATTCGTTTTACAATTCCAATATTTTTAATTTATAAATATCAATTTATAAATCTTTTATATGGATCAATTTATATTATTATTTTAAAACATCTTTAAACTCTTTTATAATTTCATCATTTTGATTTATAAAATAATCAAATTTCATAAATCCTATTTTTAAACTTTTTATAATAAATTAAGAAATCCCAGTTTATACTATTTTATAAAATCATTAATCCCATATTTTCAAAAATCAACTTTTAACTGTATTTCTCAAAAATCATAATTTTTATACATTAAAATTATAACGTTTATTTATTTAAGATGAATCAATTCCAAAAATATTTTATAAACATATACTTTCAAAAATCACTTTAGAAATCCCTTAAAAATCAAAATCGTTATTTTTAAACTTCAAAATTGGATCCGATGATGCAACACATCAAATAGTCAATCACGACTTTCCAATATTATATATCGATATGATAAACAATCAAATATCACAATATCTAAAATCAATAAATATTTGTGAGGAATCCATTTGGATCCCTCCAACCTGTTTTCCTACATCCACAGACATTAGCACAATACCAATCCCGTTTCAAGACGGGATATCGCGGTATATGGGATTTATAAAATATTATCCGCTCAATAGGCGGCGCAATAGGGTCTCATCCGCTATACAATGCGGGAAATCAATCAACTGCAATATATACATATGCTAATATATATATATATATATATAGATATATATATAGATATATCCTACTATATCTAATATCACAACCAAATAGCAATCAATAAATAACTGCAAATCCAACTTTAAATTTTTGAGTGAGAAGTTCTCACCTTAGCTTTTTATTTTGCAGTCCATTTCCATCTTGACTCAATTTTCTCGATTTAAGACCTTGTATAAACAATTATACCATTCATTAATATTCGAATATATAGAACAATTAAATTCCCATTTAATAGATTTAATTAACAAATTATTTTAGTTTTAATTAATCTTCCTTGACAATTTCTAAAAAATTAAATAAGTTAATTAAATGAATTAAACACCCTAAATAAATTATTTTATCAACCTAGTAAAGCAAATCTTATATTTTTTTTTCTTCATTTCAACTGCATATAGGTTAAAATCAAATTTTCATATAAACTCAACATTTAAACTTTGCATTTTTTTGTAACATTTAAACTTCCAATATAAATATATATAACCTGCCTTTATATTTTGTACTGTAAAAATACATTTCCTATATATTAAAATAAAAACCCAAAAACTGCTTTTTATACCTTACTGCAATATAAAATCCCATATAAATATATTTGAATTAAATTAAATTAAATAATAAAAGCAAAATAAAATTGTATACCTCACTGATACATCTCGATCAAGCCCACAACCCTAACAGCCATCACTGTACACAACCGAGGCCATCATCGGCGAACCCAATCTCACCAGCAACGCGACCATCCCCACTCGAACGCGCCGCTCGATCCACCTCCTGTCTCGAGCCTCCTGCAATCGCTTGCCTCACGCGCCATCAGCGCGAGCTCCTCGCCGTTGCCGTCACCAATCGTGAGCTCCCTACCATCGCGAACGCCTCCAACTATTCCGAGCCTCTTCGCCGTCATCGTCCCATGCGCGAGCCCACCTCGATCGAACTCGCGATTTTTTTTTTTTCGTCAATCAATTTAATCGGCTATTAGAGGAAGAAAGGGGAAAAATGTTTGAATTGGGAACGAACGAAAAATGATTTCGTTTTAAGATGTTCGGCATTTTTATTTTATTTTGAATCTGAGAAATGAGGGAGAGGGGAAGAGGGAACGAGAGAGAGGCCATTATTTTCTTCTGTGATTTTGAACTGAGGAGGAATTATTTTAAAGCGAGCTCGGCCATGCTTTGCACGATTTGGTATCGTGATTTTAGGCAAAAATTTAGGAAGCTACAGTGTTTGGACGTGAGGGAATCTTGACCCATTTTTGAGTTTAAATTTAAATTAAATTCCATTTAAATTTCAACGCGTTTACTTAACGTGTGCTCACATATCAACTCCGAAAAATATGAAATTTGAAATCCGGCAATAATTCAATATTACGGACCCAATGGAACTGGTTTCGTCGAATTCCGAGACTGTGCCACGAAAGGCTATTCTTAAATATCGATTCAAACGATATAATTTCAAAACTGATCAAATCACTTCCAAATTAAATTTTGAAGCTCCTATTATCTTCAGTATTATCAATATGGATTTTACAAGCCTTTGAAATATTTTTAATCAGCTTAAAATTGAAGATTCAAATTTTTATTCAACTTCAATAGATTAAATTTTATAATTTAATCGCCAAATTCATTCTGATAATTTGAAATTCAAGTCAAACCATCATTCAAATATTTAAAATTAATTAAATATTTTCAATTTAAATTGTTCAAAATTCTGGGTCGTTACAATCTTCCCCCCTTAAAAGAATTTCGTCCCGAAATTACAAGTTAGGAAAAATGGTCCTTAACTCGTCTACTATTTTTCACAATTCAAATAGTTTTATCAACTTACTAACCTAAATCTTTTTACTAGAGATTCATTATCATTCCAACTAGCTTTCCAACTTCAACTATAAGTTCCAAACAATATTGTTTACTTCAAAATTCAAATTTAAATTTAAATTCAAATTTTAAACTTTCAAAACTTCTCAAAAATTTTCTAACACCCTAAATTTTCGAAAAATTTCGCCAGCGTCTCCTTTGCGCGGCTAGCTCGGTACGACTACAAAATGACACCACGGCCCCTCAGAATCAAAAAAAAAGAAAAGAGAAAGCCAAGTGGCTGGAGAAGAAAATCATCAAATTTCATACTGAAATTCAAATACGTACCTTTTTGTCGAGCAATTCAATTTTATCTTTGAAATAAAAATCCCAATTCCATTTCTTTTAATACACCTGTATATCCTGCTAGTCATAATATCCAATTCCAACATTCAAACCATTTTGCCAATTCTATTACAAAATTCCCAATATATGCTTCTTTTACACTTTTACTTAACTATTGAAGTTACATATTCATTTTCATTCAATTTTTCATTTCAATCTCATTTGAATTCAATTCACAATTTCAATTTCATTCGAATTCAATTCTCAATTCTAAATATTGAATTCTAACGATTAACTTTCATTTACTAATTCGTATTGCTACTTTAAATTAGTTTTATTCACTAATTCATTCAATTTGCAAATTTCGAAATCGATTTGTCGTTAACTAAAATTTTCCAAAAATTTTCAAAAATATTTCTAACTCCCAAAATTCACGGAAAATTTTGGCAGAGTCTTCTTTGTACGGAGGAGCTTTTGCAATTTTACAATATGTATAAATATGTATACATCGACCCACACGGTCGGAAAACAGAAAAACAGTTCATATTTCCTATTTTTATTGCGTAGGCGTACCTTATTTAGCATTTTTAAGCAAAGCGGCTAATTATTAACTTAATAGCACAATCAAATCCAGCCCAACGACTTCGCTGAACCTGTACTTACTTAGTTTAAACACGTCAGTGACAAATATAAGAAATCTATTAACATTCCATTCATTTTCAATAACAAATATATAGATTTCATTAGCAATACATTCAAGATAAATTCCATTAGCAATTCATATGGTTTTAATTCATCTTTAGTCGCTTACGACCAATTCACATGACATTTCCATTAAATCAAGTCGTTGACAACTCATTTTCTTCATTCTATTCATTTCTAAGCAAAACGAATTCATACTATTTTAATTGATTCAAAAATCAATTTTATTTGCTTTCATTAACTCATATAATTTTATACAATCTTGTTTGTGTCAAACGACAATTATTTCTATACAAATTTAATGATATTCACTTAATAGAATATCCATTCTAGTTTATAACTAGTTTAAATTGATACCGATTCAATTTATTTTAATTCCACTCCAGTTCAATTCGCATTTCATATTTTCATTTGGTTTATTTTATTAACCAAACAAATTTCATTCAAACCATTTTCAAATCTATTCCATTCACTAATTTAATTCAATTAGTACATTCACTTATTCATTTCAATTTCATTTTCTTGCACTGGCAGTTGCAACTTTATTTATTCATTCACAAATTTTTCATTTCAATTGGAATCTCATTCCAATCAAATTTCGAATATTTTATAAGTTATCAACTTATTTACATTTTGATTTATAAATTTCACTTATACATTCATATTTATAAATTTCATTCGTCAAAATGAATTTATCTCAAATCTTTGGTTATACATTTTATTTCTTATTTAATTCCATATAATAATGATAATAATTTAATATTATTACTTCCTAACAATCATGCAACCATATACTATAATAATAGAAAATCATTTATTTTCTATACAAAAATAGTTTTGGGCAAAATTATCTTATTTACCCGATTCAAAAACAATTTTATATTCACTAACAAATACGCGCTCATATCTATTATTACACTCAAACTCATTCTAGAGTACTGCTGACTCTATCTCTAATGAGTAACACCCAACAGAGCCATGGTTGTCGCTTAACCATATGCTCTGATACCAAATGTAACGATCGCGATTTTTCGTTGCCAAAAAACCGAAATGTTAGGGTTTAAGAAAAAGAAAGAGGTAGAAGAAGAGAGAAAGAATAGAAAATAGAACGGAAAGAATAACAGAACAATATCAGAATCTCACAATTCGCAGCGGAACAACATATAATAGATAAATGAATAATCTTTAAATAAAGAACTATATCAGTTATTACATTACATCACATTACATTTCATTACATCAGAGTGTACAACAACAAACAATGCAGCGGAAAAGAAATACTATATACTAGTAATACGTAATGCCATCCAGCTTGCCTCCAGCCTCTCCTGAATTCCAAATATCCTGATAAACCTTAACTCTTGACTGCCCGTGTGAAAATTGGTGGGCACCTAGAGTTTAGGAAGGAAAACAATAAACTCCGAGTCAGTCATGTGACTGGTGTGAGAACTCAAAACAGTTTATTTTTCTTTAAAATCAAAATAGAGGAATATTTTTAAAGTCAATTCGCAATGCTTTTAAAAATGAGACTACCATAAGGCCTCCCGCGCACACACACAATGCAAACGCAGAATCGGAGGAGATTTCTCCTTATGATAGTCAAAGATGCTTGATACGCATTTAAAAGAACATTTGATATTATTACTAGTGCATAGTGTAGAGAAAATCATTTCGAAAGTAGAATATAAATCTTAGCCTGCATAGACATTTCGAACTATGCCTACTATAGCTACCATCCAAACAGTGGGGCGCCACCATAAGTGAATGATAGGTTTTACAACTAATACCGTACAAGATCGTATTTTTTCTTTGGATTTCCAATGAATGGTCAGGCCAAGGAACTTCTCATTGCCACATGAGAACGCCTCTGGAAGGACGTCCCCGAGAACCAAACCGGATCTCTGCCAACACAAGGCCGGGTTACCCCTAACTGGGTAACTACTGACACGAGTATGCCATCCCCCCGTTTTTTTGGGACCTTTATCCGAGAGCTCTCTAATCAACATCACACCATAATAAATAAAGTGTTCAACATGAGTAAGTATCTGGGCTCCATACCATGATACCACCCTTTTCCAGAAGGAAATGCACACACCCTAAAGGGAGCTACCCCTCATAACCTTGCCGCATCTTTCCTGTTTTGACCATTCCGGGGTGTGAGGCTCGACGAAGTCTCGTCCACAAAGCCACGCTTTATACAAAAGCCATGCTTTGGGTCAACAAATGATCATAGAAATGATCACAAAGATAAACGATCAAACAAATGATCCTATCACAAATGATCAACACAATGATCATTTCACAGCAACACTCAGCATGTCACATTACCAAATTGGGAATATATTGCTGATAACCTTCAACTATATAACCTCTGAGCTCGTACGTCTCAGAGAATGGTGTTAAGCTAAGAGAATAAATTCTCCGCCACCAATAGAAATATATTTGAAAGAAACCGGTTTTATATCTCAATTTGTAATGTCAGACATACTATACATACAAGTCTGTTCCGGGATCGAACAGAACCGAAGGCACTTACAAAGAAGTCCTTGCAATCCGGGTAATCTCTAATCACGTCCAGATTTTCCATCACATATGGAGATCTCTATACCGGGGATCAGCCAGTGTAGAGACAATCGACAAGAAACCCTTTCGTTTTCGAAAATATCCGGTCTTCAACACCGATCTTCAAATGGAATTCATAACAACGTATCACATATTCGGAATGGGTTATACGACCCCAAGGTCCTTTCCCGGTTAACCCGAATAGTGAGCGCTTATTTTTTAAAAAATAAGTGTGCATTCAATTTCACGCAAATCGCAACAAATACCTATTCAAAGGTAAATATCGATAGTCGGTTATTGAACTATCAATGGATATGCACAACATCACCAGATTCCAAATAATTTCCCAAATTATTTATTTTCCAAAAATATCTTTACAAGATAAATATTTTCCATTCTTCAAAAATAAATCAATATTTATTTTTAAACCCATTTTCCCAATTCCATTTATAAATTCCGTATTGAATTTACATTCCAAAATATTTATGAATATACGATTTCCATTCGATTTCTAATATTCATTTTCAATTTATCTCCAAAAAGATAAATTCAAAATATTCACTTAATATTGGAAAAACATTTCCATACTTATTTATTTATAAGTAATTCATAAGTCTTTTTATTTTCTACACTTGGAAAATATTTAATATACTCTAATCGAAATTAAGTATATATTTCATTCTTTAAGGAAATCATTCTCTTAAACATATTTATTTGGGCCAAAACGAATGTTGTGTAAAACATCGTTACGACAACCCAAAATCACTAGTATAGGGATTCGAAATTAAAATAGATATATAAATCCCAATACTATACAAAACATTTCCTTTCGGAAATCATTTACTATAACAACAGTGTTATAGTCTACCATTTCCTTCTATTTCTCGAAAACGTCTATTTTCAACAATGAATGTTGAAATCTATGGTTTCGATAGTTAATACATTTGAAAACATCTTTAGATCGTTTTAATTCTATTTAAAACATCACATTCAAAGCCATTTCTTTAACATGTTATTCACTATTCAAAAATGTGAATATACTTGTTAACAAATTTCATCATTTCTATTCCTTTTATTTTAAAGGATTATCCACTGTCTAAAACATGAATATAACTCCATTAACAAGTTACAACAATTTACTTATCAAAATAAGTAGTTTGCGGATTTATAAGACAATGTTTACAAATTCCATTTCTATTTATTTTATAACAATTTCCTCTTATAAATTTCCTTTATTAACCTATTCGATTTATAACTCAATTATATACCGAAAGTCCATATTATAAGTTAAATGCTTATAATTTATTTGTTTACAAATTTGTTCCTTTAACTTCCCAAATTATAAATCTTATAACTTATAAGATTCATTTATTTATCCAAAATCTATTCTTTTAAATAACTTTATAAATTTTATTTATAAAATTCCATTTATAACTTCGCCGTTATAATCCTATAGATTTCATTCATTTACGAAATTCATTTACAATTCATTTTAACACTTATAAAAATTCGTTTTACAATTCCAATATTTTTAATTTATAAATATCAATTTATAAATCTTTTATATGGATCAATTTATATTATTATTTTAAAACGTCTTTAAACTCTTTTATAATTTCATCATTTTGATTTATAAAATAATCAAATTTCATAAATCCTATTTTTAAACTTTTTATAATAAATTAAGAAATCCCAGTTTAAACTATTTTATAAAATCATGAATCCCATATTTTAAAAAATCAACTTTTAACTGTATTTCTCAAAAATCATAATTTTTATACATTAAAATTATAACGTTTATTTATTTAAGATGAATCAATTCCAAAAATATTTTATAAACATATACTTTCAAAAATCACTTTAGAAATCCCTTAAAAACCAAAATCGTTATTTTTAAACTTCAAAATTGGATCCGATGATGCAACACATCAAATAGTCAATCACGACTTTCCAATATCATATATCGATATGATAAACAATCAAATATCACAATATCTAAAATCAATAAATATTTGTGAGGAATCCAGCTGGATCCCTCCAACCCGTTTCCCTGCATCCACAGACATTAGCACAATACCAATCCCGTTTCAAGACAGGATATCGCGGTATATGGGATTTATAAAATATTATCCGCTTAATAGACGGCGCAATAGGGTCTCATCCGCTATACAATGCGGAAAATCAATCAACTGCAATATATACATATGCCAATATATATATATATATATATATATATATATATATTGCTATATATATAGATATATCCTACTATATCTAATATCACAACCAAATAGCAATCAATAAATAACTGCAAATCCAACTTTAAATTTTTGAGTGAGAAGTTCTCACCTTAGCTTTTTATTTTGCAGTCCATTTCCATCTTGACTCAATTTTCTCGATTTAAGACCTTGTATAAACAATTATACCATTCATTAATATTCGAATATATCGAACAATTAATTTCCCATTTAATAGATTTAATTAACAAATTATTTTAGTTTTAATTAATCTTCCTTGACAATTTCTAAAAAATTAAATAAGTTAATTAAATGAATTAAACACCCTAAATAAATTATTTTATCAACCTAGTAAAGCAAATCTTATATTTTTTTTTCTTCATTTCAACTGCATATAGGTTAAAATCAAATTTTCATATAAACTCAACATTTAAACTTTGCATTTTTCTGTAACATTTAAACTTCCAATATAAATATATATAACCTGCCTTTAAATTTTTGTACTGTAAAAATACATTTCCTGTATATTAAAATAAAAACCCAAAAACTGCTTTTTATACCTTACTGCAATTTAATATCCCATATAAATATATTTGAATTAAATTAAATTAAATAATAAAAGAAAAATAAAATTTTATACCTCACTGATACATCTCGATCAAGCCCACAACCCTAACAGCCATCACTGTACACAACCGAGGCCATCATCGGCAAACCCAATCTCACCAGCAACGCGACCATCCCCACTCGAACGCGCCGCTCGATCCACCTCCTGTCTCGAGCCTCCAGCAATCGCTTGCCTCACGCGCCATCAGCGCGAGCTCCTCGCCGTTGCCGTCACCAATCGTGAGCTCCCTACCATCGCGAACGCCTCCAGCTATTCCGAGCCTCTTCGCCGTCATCGCCCCATGCGCGAGTGCACCTCGATCGAACTCACGATTTTTTTTTTTTTTTTTTTTCGTCAATCAATTTAATCGGCTATTAGAGGAAGAAAGGGGAAAAATGTTTGAATTGGGAACGAACGAAAAATGATTTCGTTTTAAGATGTTCGGCATTTTTATTTTATTTTGAATCTGAGAAATGAGGGAGAGGGGAAGAGGGAACGAGAGAGAGGCCATTATTTTCTTCTGTGATTTTGAACTGAGGAGGAATTAATTTAAAGCGAGCTCAGCCATGCTTTGCACGATTCGGTATCGTAATTTTAGGCAAAAATTTAGGAAGCTACAATGTTTGGACGTGAGGGAATCTTGACCCATTTCTGAGTTTAAATTTAAATTAAATTCCATTTAAATTTCAACGCGTTTACTTAACGTGTGCTCACATATCAACTCCGAAAAATATGAAATTTGAAATCCGGCAATAATTCAATATTACGGACCCAATGGAACTGGTTTCGTCGAATTCCGATATAATTTCAAAACTGATCAAATTCGATTCAAACGATATAATTTCAAAACTGATCAAATCACTTCCAAATTAAATTTTGAAGCTCCTATTATCTTCAGTATTATCAATATGGATTTTACAAGCCTTTGAAATATTTTTAATCAGCTTAAAATTGAAGATTTAAATTTTTATTCAACTTCAATAGATTAAATTTTATAATTTAATCGCCAAATTCATTCTGATAATTTGAAATTCAAGTCAAACCATCATTCAAATATTTAAAATTAATTAAATATTTTCAATTTAAATTGTTCAAAATTCTGGGTCGTTACAGTAGGGATGGGTGAGCACAAGATCAAACCCGAGTCTAGGTTGGATTCAACTCGCGTGCAATATAAAAACAAAACATCACAGAATGATCATGTACAAAGCAGAAACAAGACTCAATGCAACATGAAATCGAACCAGATGAGTAAAGCATGCAACTGCACCAGATCAATTCACGCATGCAACTGGTCAAAGTGGTCAAATGTACAAAACTTAAAGGCAAGAACAAGTAAGAGCATCAAACATGCAGAAGTTCAATGCAATAGCCAGATCAACATTGCAACACAAAACCAGACAATATGTATGTAACAACAACTTCATGTACAACCAGGGTAGTGCACATGAAACCATAGACATGTGCATGTTCAATGGAATGTCACAAAGGCACAGACCACATGACAATGGCAAGCTACAGACATAAAGTAAAAGGCTCAACCAGACTGGACATGAAACTCAAAGTGCAACCAGACTTCAAATCAAAGTGCATCGGATCAGACTCAAGTGAGTTACTCAATAAAAATGCAAGACCAGATCAGATCAATCTCAGCACATCAACAATGCAACCTAACATGTAACAAGACCAGTGCATAAGTGAAGAACTCAAAGCAACATGAATGCATATGCTCATATGTTCGGAGCAACTCCAACATATGGAACCTGACTCAACAATGAAATGATCAAGTGCACTAAAGTAAACAGAGCAAGTATGTAAGACTTCAAGACCACAAATGTACTACAGACACTAGTTCATATGTTTAAAGAAATAAACACTAGTCATTTGAATGAAGTCATCTAGTCAAAGCCAGAAATGAAATACGAATTAACAAAGTGGATGTATTTCAAAATGAATATGTCATGTTTGTCACAAATTTAAATGCCAGAGTCAAAGCCAGCAAAATTTGGAACAGAGACACGAATTGAACAAGTCCAGACCATATCAAAATTCAAATAACAAAGTCGCAGGAGAAAAGGCCGAAACAAATTCAAACTTATCAAGCAACACATATGAAATGAAAAAGTCAGAAAACATCACTAACGTTCGATTACAAATCAATGGCCGAGCATAGCAATGTGAAAAATTCAAAGTGAATTATACGAACGTATATTTAAGGATGTTATCCCTATAAATTAAAACCCAATCTCATCATCGACATTCAAAAGTTCAAGCCCAAGCAATTAAACAGAGCATAAAGTCGAATATATTCGAAAATAAAAAAGGGGCGAAAATCACATACCAAATTATCATTCGAACTTGAAGCGACCACATGTATGCAAGAGAATCGAAGAAGCATCGAAGGTAATTGAGTAACATGAGAGTGACAACAATTAATTCGAACGTATAATTCAAGCGGCGACTTCGATACTCAAAACCCTAAATTTGTGAAGAGGAACGAAAAAGAAAGGATCGACTAAAAGAGAATACACGAATATACAAGGAAAAAGGGGAGACGGTCTCTATTTAGTATTTAAATTGGGTCAGCCTTACTTTTCTATTGGGATTTAGTTTAATATAATAGAGTCTTGGTTTTATTTTGTTTTTAGTCTATTCTTATTTGTGTAATTTCTTTTTTAAATAGTGTAATTTCTAGTCGTGTGACTAGGGACAAACTATGGGGCGTAGTTTGAGAATTCGCAACTAAATGGCTGAGTTATGACAGGTTTTTGAGTGTAGAGTTAGGTTAGTCATTAGCCGATGTCGCAAGTTTATGTGTGTAGGCGTATGACTGCTTAATTTTTAGTAGAAAACTTAATGGCAACACGTAGAAAGGGTTTTGCCGAAGCTGTGTAAATTTATGTGTGATCTCTTCTGCATTATTTACTGTTATTGTTTTTATTTCCATATTAATTTTTATTATTATTAGTATCACCTTATTCACCTCCTCTAAGGTGAAAACGATCCTACTATAGCGGTTGAAGGAGATTGGAGTACCTTCAACAACTTCACTACTAGAGCCTAAACCCGGATTTCATAAAGGTCGACCAAAATGGAGTAAAGGAAAAACGAAGCTGGATATGAGAAAGTTATGGTCTATAAGACACGATCCATCAGAATTCGAATGAGCGAAGCATAATTCGGTACAACAATCGTAATCTAGCATTGCGAAAAATTTCTTTAAAAATGAAATGAAAAGATGATACGGTTGAAAATGATACCGAGTGGAGTAAATTAGTGAAGAACGCCATAGATTAATTATAGTTGATTGATATTTATTTATAGTAGCAAAAAATTTCATTATATCCTAGAATTTTTTGATCCATTTGTTGTCAAAGTTTAGGACGTGGAAATAGATGGAAATTGTGGTTTTCATTGCATTGCACAGCAGAATAGATGAAATGAATGCTGACTTTGTAGATGTGAAGAAATAAATGCTATTAGATCTGAATACACAGTGGGATATGTACTATAAACACTTCAATATGCATGACAAACATGTTCCTTAAGAGCATTGAATGGAAATGCATGTAATAGGTTACTTAATGGTGAATGATTTTAAATTGGTGGTTGTTTTCATATCAAACATTCAATGTTTAACTTTTTATCCACATCAACGGGATCCTATGGGTGATAACCTCGATAAATTTATCATTTTATAAATGTTAACAACTACATGGAGTTGGTCTAGAAAGAAAATGCGCCAATTCCACTAGTTGCAAATTATTAGACTAGATTTGCAATCGAAGAAACTAAACAGTAGGATGCTCGATACAAAGTTAGATAAGTGTAACTCGACTGCCTGAATCTTGCTGATTATCTACAAGGATATACCTTTAGATTTTGATAATTCATTTCTCTGATTTTTTAAAATATCCGATTGAATAATTATTGTGTGCAGATGAATAAAATTCAGCACTATGTTGAATAACAATGTTATGTTGAATTTATCATAATTTTTGTAATCGAGGTATTTGTGAAACCACAAAATATATAACACTGTTTATTTGTATTTGTTTTTTGAAATCGGCCACTCGGTAGTATATCACCATAAAGTTTTATTAGTTGAAGGTACGGCAAAACTAGATAATATTTAGTTTTATCTGTTACGCATTGCCAGTGCACTCCGTAGCTCAAAAGCATGGGAATAATAATGCAGGGTACATGACAAGTGTATTTTCATAGTATGGAAACACAATACTTATTCAAAACGATAAAAAATAGCAAATGTTCGGTTTGGAAAAACCTCCCAAAATAGGTTACTCTATGTTTCCAAATGCCTATAGCAAACGATAAAACAAAAATGAAATATTAAGAAGTCGAGATATATTAGAAACTAACTATATCAACTATCTAAATTTTGGAAATACAACACACATGGTTACACAAAACTATGTGAGTCATTCGTTTTTCGATTTTGGTAAACCGTTTGACTGAAAAAACCTATTTTCTAATAAATACATCTTTTGATAACAAGATAAATGGGATATTTTGATACTATGATCGAAACAACAAATTCGTTACTTCAACCCTCCATTTTGAAACCTATATTTAATAGCAAGATGAACTTTTTTCCCTAATATGATGCTTCTTTTTGCTATTGCAACCTTATTGTCTACCTGGAAAGTAAGCTTGAGAAAGGCTGCAGTGTACTACTTTGATTTATTAGTGATATGCTCTATATTTAAATGATTTATGAGAGATGATCAAAGATGAAATGCTCTGAGATGCACAAGTTAAAACACAAATTAAAGATTTGTAGCAAATAAAATTCAACAAAGCTACAGAATCCACCCTTGAAAGCACCATAATGTAGCCATAATTTTTCATACATTCAACCACACATATACAAGTTAAAACCTGAACATAAACAATTATTCAACCAAAATACCACCTAAAAATGAGGACTACCATTCACTCATCCACATTCATCACCAACCATACATTCAACCATCGTTCAACCACAAAAACCACCATACATTTATCCAAAAATACAAACATACGTTCAAACCATACATTCAACCATTGTTCAACCATACATTCAAACATTGTTCAAATAAAATACCACCATACTAATTTGAATGCATAAGCCACGCATTCAACCATTGTTCAACCACAAAAATGACCATACATTCATCAAAAATACCACCATACATTCAAAATACATATAAGTTAAAACCTGACCAGCATACCCAAAATACCACCATACATTCGATACCAACAATATGATGACCAGCACATCCAAAGTACCACCATATAAGTTAAAACCTGAACCCGTAAAACACAACATAATAGTCTTCTTTTTATAAACTATTTACTCATTGGTTCTCCTCTTGATAGCACGTTACGATGTGGCCTTGGTGGACTTTCATTCATAGCAAGTAGCATGCTATCCAATATCCCTTTAGCTTCTTTTAAGGTGAGACTTCTTTATCTTTGCGGAAACACCAATAAATTTTGATTTAATAGTAGTGGAGTATTTTTTGTAGATTCAACCTAATAAAATAGTGAACCTTGTAAACAACCATAAAAAAATTATGTAACTACTGGTAATGAACTTACAAGTTTGGATGCCTTCAATTCAAATGCATTATTGATAGCTGACCATAAACATGCACAAGGATTTTTCACAATAGGATGAGAGATACATTTGTACCATGCTAAGTAGTTCCCTGTCAACAACAAGAATAGACCTTGAATTTGAAGACAAAACGTGATCATCACAATTTTGACCCAACTAATAACCAATATCATATCGAACTATGTATTGATTGCACTTTGTGTTGACGTGGGATTCCAACTGAAGACCACTCAAATCAAAACCCCACAAGCACAGCGGAAGACAAGATCGTAGTAAGAAGTGTAAAAACAACTAATCAATGACTCAATTCCGATCTCAACCAATTCAAAAGCAATCACAATCCCAAACAAACAATATAGAAATCAAAGTAATAACGAAAAATAAATCACACAGAAATTTATAGTGGTTCCACTAACGTTGTGTTAGTGTACATCTACTTCAAGAGAGAGCTTTTATTAATATTGATGAGAAGAGTACGAGATTGAATATAATGATCAAAATTCTATTTAGAATTGATTTGTGAAGAAGAGAATTGAAGAAACTTAAGTTTTGATAAAACCTAATTTGGTGGAGGCTAATCTCTTGCAGTTGCTTGCATGCATCCCGATCTGAAACCTGAGGCTAGCTTATATAGGAGAATAGAAACCCTAGGCAATGTTCTGAAATTGCCCCTGCAGATATCACAAATTTTCAAGCAAGTCCGTACGTGAAAAAACAGACGGAAGTCGTTTCAGACGTCTGATTTAAGTCACTGGAACGACTTTGATTCACCTCAGACGTCTGACCCATTTGGTCAGACGTCTAACAGAACGCTGTGGAAGCATTTCTGCCCCAACTCAGACGTCTGAACCTTTTGGTCAGATGTCTGAGAGAGTGCTCTGGAAGCATTTCTGCCCAAACTCAGTCCACTTCACATTTTCTCTTATAACTTCCACCTCTGAACTCCGATTTGCGAACCGTTTTCTCTGTTACGAAGCTACTTCCGACCTCTACAAATCCCTATATAGTGTCATCAAAATTCGACACTCCACCTCGACACTATATATATCTCCAATTCCAATGGTACCATCAACGACAACCGATAGCACCAACTATCACCTCTTCTACCTTCAACTAAACATGAATGCTTTCCCCATGAGCTCCGACAAAGTCATCGCCCATTGCACTCCACCAACGAGCTCAGGCAAAGACCCCGCCCGTTAATGAAATGTTGACTAACATCCAAATGTTAAGCTATCTCGCCAAAGACTAGCACTTATCAAGAAGATAGAACCACAATCTCGCATCGATACTCTTTCTCATCTACCACCAAGCTCCTCCCTTAACCGTGACACCCCGTGGCACCTAGCACTTCTCCAAGCGAATCAAGTTCGAGCAATGCTCGAACTTTCCAACCGGCAATGCCTTGGTGAACATATCTGCCGCGCTATCCTTTGTGTGCACTTTTCGAAAATATACTTGTTTATCTTCATCCATGACTACTAGAAATGACTCTCACCTCAATATGCTCCAAGTGAATAGCACTCTGGCTACCACATCGAACATCAATACTATCATGTCTGAATCCCAAATCACACAACAATCGCTTCAAATAGAGTGCCTCCTTTGCCGCCTCCACTGCGGCTATCAACTCCGCCTCCGTAGTGGATAAAGCAACTACGGTCTGCAATCTAGATCTCCAACTTATGGTTGTACCCCCAAGTGTGAAGACATATCCAGAAGTTGATTTTCTTCGATCCCTATCACCGGCGTAGTCCGAATCACAATAACCAACCAACTTGCAATACATCGTCTTACTAATGTAAAAAACAAGACCATGAGATAATGTGCCTCTAAGGCATCTCAATATAAGCTTCACAGCTTCCCAATGCGATTTCCCCGCATTAGTCATGTATCGACTAGCCATCCCGACGGCATTTGCAATATCGAGCCTTGTACACACCATGACATACATTAGACTTCCAACCGCACAAGCATATGGCACATTTGCCGTATAAGTCTTTTCTTCCTCCAAATAGGTCATCCTTTACTCGAAAGCTTCATATGCAAAGGTAAAGGTGTATTTGACGCCTTACGTTCTCCATGCTAAACCAGCAAAGCACTATCTTTATGTACTCCTTTTGAGTTAGTTTCAACTCAAAATGCTTTCGATTCCTTACAATTTCCATGCCCAGTATCCTTCTTGCTTCTCCAAGATCCTTCATTTCGAACTCCGATTTTAAATTCAATTTTGGCATGTTGATTTCATTCTTATCCTTAAAAGCAATGAGCATGTCGTCCACATACAAGAGTAAATACACCCAACAATCATTTTTCAACTTCTTGAAATAGACACAAGCATCCTTAATGCTTTTATCAAAACAATTTTCAAGCATAAAATGATCAACCTCTTGTACCATTGTCTAGGTAATTGCTTTAAACCATATATTGATTTCTTCAACTTGCAAACCAAATTTGACTTACCATCCACAACAAAACCTTTCGGTTGCTTCATGTAGATGTCTTCATCCAAGTCCCCATGCAAGAAGACGGTCTTCACATCTGCTCCAACTCCAAGTCGTGAATAGCAACAATAGCAAGTAATATCCGGATAAAAGTATGGCGCACAACCGGTGCGAATATCTCATCATACTCCTTTCCCTTCCTTTGTGCAAACCCCTTAGCCACTAGTCTAGCTTTGTATCTTTCATTACCCTTCACCTTGTATATTCATTTGCATCCAATAGCACGGTTTCCTTTAGGAAGTGGAACAAAATCCCAAGTTTGATGCTTCAACAATGATTGCATCTCTTCCTCCATGACACAAATACATTTCGAGCTATCACTCGACTTCATGACATCATCAAGGTCCGTCGGCTCATCTTGGACTACATGAAGAGCATAGTCCAAATTACCACAAAAGTTAAGATAGTTCCAATCACCATATCTTTCGAATGGTCTTATAGTACGACGACCAACCCGAGTAGCAATACCATCACCCAAACCCCCTTCGGCTCCACCTTGAACCGAATCTTCTCTGAAATCATGTACATCACCAACACTACTAGAGGCACCCTGTGGACTATGTGATGTAACATCAACCGCTACTTCCTCACAAGCATCTCCAACTACTCTACTCTCTCTACTTCTTGGACAAAATGTGGAAATAATTTTCTTTTCCTTTGATTCACCATGAACCAAATCCGAAACAACCGATGAGCTCACATTCTCCTTGAATATCGACGACTCACCAAAAGTAACATGACAAGAATTTATAACCTTCTTCGTTTCCGGACTCCAAATCCAATAGCCTTTTACTCCGTCCGTACAACCAAGCAAAATCCCATTGAAAGCTCTAGGTTCAAGCTTATCATTTCCCGAATCATGCACATAAACAGGACTGCCAAACACATGAAGATAACTCAAGTCAATGCTATTTCCCTTCCACACTTCCTCCGGAATTTTGTTACCAATAACTGAGCACGGAATTCGATTAATAATATGAACTGCGGTTGACAAAGCTTCAGCCTAAAATCCCTTCGCCAAACCCGATGTCAATCTCAAGCATAGAGCTTTCTCACGTAGAGTACGATTCATTCTCTCCGCAACACCATTCGACTGCGGATCTCCAGGTGTAGTAAAATGCCTCTGAATACCATGATGCTTGCAAAAATCCAAAAATTCTTCGAAAACATACTCTCCGCCATCGTCAGACCTAAGAACCTTCAAAGACTTTCCACTCTCATTTTCAATAAGAGCCTTCCATGCTTTGAACTTTGCAAATGCCGCCGACTTGGCCTTCATTACATACACTCAAACTTTCCGAGAAAAGTCATCTATAAAGAAAATGTAATAGCGAGCTCCACCTAAAGAAACTACAGGTGCCAATCCCCAAACATCCGTGTGAACATACTCAAGAACTCTTCTCGAATCATGCTTTCCCTCACTGAATGAGACTTTAGTTTGCTTCCCCATGACGCATTCTTTGCAAAACTCTAACTTGTTAAAACTTTCTCCATCAATCATCTCTCCCTTTCGAAGAACATCTAAACTCCTCTCCGAGACATGTCCTAACCTCAAATGCCATAGCCTAGTCGCATCCAAGCCACGAGAACTATCGACTCCTATACAAGTTTTATCTTCTACAGTCACTCCTTGAAGCAGATAAATATCATGAGTCTTTGCACCCTTCATCACCACAAGCACCCTCTTCGAAACCCGCAAACTATCACTCTCAATAGTGATCTTACAACCTAAAGAATCCAGCTGTCCTACAGAGATAAGAGACTTTCTAAGTCCCGAAACATAGCGCACATTAGTGAAAGTACGAACCACTACGTCAAACATCTGAATTTGCACAGAACCAATGCCTTTCGACTTACAAATAGCGTCATTTCCCATAACAATTGAATTTCCTTCTTTGTCGATGTAAGAAGATAAACAATTTCTATATGGTGTCATATGATAAGACGCTCCAGAATCGAGCACCCATTCGCTATCCGAAACATCCGATGCTACCGTCGACAAAACACCTACATCTCCCTCACTAACTGCACTCTCCACCGCTATTGATGAAGATGTTACTTCCTTCTTTGCCTTCTCCTTGTCTGGACACTCATTCTTCCAATGACTGGGCCTCCTACAAATATAGCACTTACGTTTTCTTTCCTTTGACTTTCCTCTTCAATCGGGGTTTCTTGATTTAGAACGCCCCCGGTTCTTCTTCTTTACATACCTCTCCTTCTCCACAAATAAACCATGATTACTACTAACACCACTACTTTCATCACCTAACTCCTTCATTTGAACCCGCAACTTCTCGCTAAAAAGACCCGTCTTGACATCATCAAGAGTCAATGTATCCCGACTATAGATCAAACTATTTGAGAAACTTGTATAGCGATCTAGCAACAAACACAATAATATCATTGCCTTTTGCTCTTCCTCAATCTTCAAATCTACCGCCTTCATCTTAATTAGCAAATCATCAAAAATGTTTAAATACGCCTTCAGCGAATTACCTTCCTTCGTCTTATAGGTAAAGAACGTTCGCAATAAGATCAAACGATTTGTCGGTGACTTCTTCACATACAATTCCTCCAACTTGTCCCAAATACCCTTAGCGGTTGTCTCACCACTAATTTCAGAGATAACATTCTCTCGCATAGCAAGTTGAAGTGTAGTGAATGCCCACTCTTCCATCTCCTCTCTCTCAACATCTGAGATGTCCGCCTGCAATACATATGTGTCAAACACTACCCGATGCACCTGATTCCTCCTTAGAACCGCTTTCATCTTCCATTGCCATTTTTCAAAATCATTATCGTCGTTCCACTTGTCTATTACCAATTGTGATCCTAAAGCTGCGTACGAGCCATGTACATAAGGAGCTACACCACTTGGATTACCCATTGAGAAACTACTAGAGTTACTACTTGATTCATGCATTTCTACACCACCTACCAACACCAAAGCTCTGATACCAAATGTTGATGCTGGATTCCAACTGGAGACCACTCAAATAAAAACCCCACAAGCACAGTGGAAGACAGAATCATGGTAAGAAGTGTAAAAACAACCAATCAATGACTCAATTCCGATCTCAACCAATCCAGAAGCAATCACAATCTCAAACAAGTAATATTGAAATTAAAGCAATAACGAAAAATAATCACACGGAGATTAATAGTGGTTCCACTAACGTTGTGTTAGTGTACATCCACTTTAAGAGAGGGCTTTTGTTAATATTGATGAGAAGAGTACAAGAGATTGAATACAATGATCAAAATTCTATTTAGAATTGATTTGTGGAGAAGAGAATTGAAAAAAATTAGGTTTCGATAAACCCTGATTTGATGGAGGCTAATCTCTTGCAGTTTCTTGCACGCATCCCGATCTGAAACCTGAGGCTAGCTTATATAGGAGAATAAAAACCCTAGGCAATGTTCCGAAATTGCCTCTGCAGATATCACAAATTTTCACGCAAGTCCGTACGTGGAAAAACAGACGAAAGTTGTTTCAGACGTCTGATCAAAAGGTCAAACGTCTGACTTAAGTCACTAGAATGACTTTGCTTCAGCTCAGACGTCTGACCCATTTGGTCAGACGTCTGACAAAATGCTCTGGAATCATTTCTGCCCCAACTCAGACGTCTGAGAGAATGCTTTGGAAGCATTTCCGCCCAAACTCAGTCCACTTCGTCATTTCTCTTATAACTTTCATCTCCAACTCCGATTTACGAACCGTTTTCTCCGTTACGAAGCTACTTTCGACCTCTACAAATCCCCATATAATGTCGCCAAAATTTAACAGTTTGCACTTCTATGACATGCTATAGAGCTATTACAGATTTTGGGATTAGTTGTTTAATATCAAACCATCTAAGTACATGATTTGGGTGGTAAGACTTCGCAACGTTAAAACAAAGTAATATCCCAGTGTAAAAAGAATGTTCCTCAAATGGGAATCTATCACGAGTACCCGAGTACGGGTTCCACATAACCTTAATACCAAAATATAAATAAAATAGTGATCCATTTACAAATGTACTTATTGGTATATGAAAATAAAATAAACTTACATCGCGCTCTACCAACATGTATAGTTGCTTTCCAAGCCTTATCAACACATATGATTGATCACCACCTAATTGTGTGTTTTCCACTTACAAATAAGTGGTTGAGACTCATCGTACGAAGGATTAGGGGTAGCATTTAGAATCATTGGAAAGTGATCAAATAACCAAGCCTAAAACAGTGCGAAACAAGTTTAAATTTTAAACATAACATCACATAAGTTGTGCATTTTGAATCATTATAAAATAAAGTTGTCTGAAGAATTCATTACATTAGCGGAGACAAACATCCACCTATCTGCTTCGTATCTCTTCAAGAAGCAGGTCCAATTTGCATATACAAGTATGCTAATATTGCCACTCCCCTAGCTTTCTCTTTCACCTCTTCCATTGGTCCCTTTTAGTGCATTCAAATACTATCTTGACATCATCATACTGGATTTGTTAGGAAAGAGACAATATCCAATGGCTTATAACAAATAACCATGAGCAACCATATCAAATTCCTCCTCACTATTTACTATAGCTTTACCCCTTTGTTGTTTCAGCTAATGCATTCTCACGGCGTAGGTTCCTATCGTCTCTGCCTCAGCAACTTCGTCTTCTATACCAATTTTTCGTAACCATATGGTTGTTGTATGTAAAAATAAATTTTTTATGTTAAAACGCATCTTTATCAAATATTGATTTACTAACTTTCTAAATAGTACAAAAGGAAAAATCGATTTTCACACAACAAAATAAATTATGCAGGAGAAAACTACATACTTCAGATTTAAGAAACTTCTTTACTAGAAATCTGCTTCCCCTTCATCCTCACTATGGCCGCAACATCAAAGAGGGTAGCCGACTTCAAATTGAGAAAGAGACGTCGAATTGGGGTTTTCGATCGAAATCGAATTTAAGCGGAGCATTTGGAAAATTACAAGCAACTGGGAAAGGGGTTAGGGTTTTACGAAATTTCTGTTTGAATATGGTAAAGGACCGCAGGCAAAGAAAGTAAAATTTAACTGGTTGGTGTGAGTGGTTATGAATGATGTTTGTATGGGTAGATGAATAAGTGAGGGAGGAGTGCTATTTTTTTTTTTTTTTTTTTTTTTTTGAAAGTAGATAAACGGGCCATGCCCAATACAAAACAGGTTAAAAACCTGAGACCCGAACAACACAACTACAAAACACACACAAACCCTAGCAGACAGATAAACACTCCCTCTCAACAAATCCAAACGATGGTGAGAGGAGAGACGGCTAATTACTACTCCGATTCTCTGTCACTTCTACAAACATCGCTCGACTCTCCTCTCTCCCAGTAAGATAAGCAACTGTTAAAGCCACCGTGCATCCCCTCGATGTTTTCTTTAAATCTGTGGTTTCTCTGATGAGTTGAGATCGAGGGTAAATTAGCAGATCTAAGTTGTAAAAGATCTAAGTTCTTTACAACTTAGATCTGTTAGTTTCTTACCCCTAGCAGCATTAACGTTAAAATCTGAAAGCCAGCTCTGCCTGGTAGTCTCACTAGTTCGCTGATTTAGACGGAAGTCGCTTTCAGTAGCTAATGATCTCTGATGAGGGTCGTTAGCTTCATACGAATGATGTTTTTCATGAGAATCTTTTGCGCGAACGAGAAATAATTCCAATTATTTGCTGCCTGCTTCATGGCTCCATTCATCGGCTAAGAAATAAAATTTGGTTTGATTTCTGATTTTTTTTCTAAGGATTGTAATACTACAGCAGCATAATAAAGTCAATGTTCAAAATAAAGCAAATTATCATAAGTAAACAAGCGGGAATGAAAAATTAGTAAATAGATCACCGAGAAGAAAAATAACCCCAAAGATTAGATGCAGTTTCATAGTAGTCATAATGTTGCCAGTTCGACTGACCTATACAGACACACCCCCTCATACCCCTATTTCTTAGAACATACACACGCACGCGCTAAGTAACCCTTTTTCTTTCAGCATAGAATACAATCTTATGAAATCATCACTAAAGATTCAATCTACAGACAGTTGATGTGGATGATAATCAATCTTCTTCTAGAACTAGAATTCTTGCCCGTGGAACATTGCAGTAGTTAATAAAATGTGCGCATAGTCTCTTCCGAAGCTTTTAACTTTGAAATTGATGTTGATATGTTGAATGGCTTAGATTGGATCCATCTGACCATTGTTAGTGATATGCAAATATTTTGAATGTTATTTCAGATGTAGTAAGAGTAGCTGCATTCAAAAAACAAATGATTAGCACTTTCATTAACTAGATTGCATAGGGAACATAGTGAATTAGTGGATTTTTCCCACTTATTAACTCTATCCCAAGTTGGCAATCTATTGTTGACTGCAAAAAAAATGCAGAAAGCCATTTTGGGGCAATTCACTTTGTTCCATATGCAATTACACCAGTCAACATTAGGGAGTTTATTTCTAATGCTTTAACAAGTAATTTTAAAAGAAAACTTCCCTCTAGTATTTGCTATCCATTCCCAATAGTCACTGTCTGCATGAACATCAATAGGAATTTGACATATATTGTTTTTATGTGGGTATGTGATAGGATGCAACTGTGGTTGCCATTGATTGTTTTTTATTATCATAGCCACAGTATCATTAACCCCCACCATAAATGACTAAACTATCCTAACCCACTTTATAAACAAATGATTCATTTTTAAACCAGGGATCAAACAAAAAACTGGTTTGATCTTCAAATTTAAATCTTCTTTCCAAAAAAGTCTTACCAATATTTCTGCATTCTAAAATCTGTTTCCATACATGAGATTGGTTATTTTTAGGTAAGACAGTCCAAAAATTATCATTTTTAAGGTATTTATTTCTCATCCATCTGGCCCCAAGAGAATCTGCATTCACAAACCTCCAAAATAATTTATGGCATGTTAGAATAAGATCCTTCATATTTCTAATACCTAATCCCCCTTCTTTTTTAGGCCTACATACTTTATCCCAATTGATTTTATGGTATTTACCTCTCCATAAAAAAAATCAGCACATCTACTTTCAATTTTTTTAATTGAGGCAGCTGGAATATGAAATGTTTGAATCCAATATAGAATAATTGCATATATTACAGTTTTAATAAGCTCCAGTCTGCCAGCTATTGAAAGAAGTTTACAAGACCAATTTTCCATTTTATCTTGAACTTTTTCTATAAGAATAGAACAATCAGAATCTCTAACTTGATTTATAGATAAGGGTAGACCAAGATATTTAATAGGTAGATTGCCTTCTGCAATATATAAAGATTCTAAAATTTCATTTTTATACCTACTGTTTTTACTGAAATATGCTTTACTTTTAAATTCATTGAGCTGAAGACCAGCATATTTAAACAGTTTACAAAAATTTTCTTAATAGAGTCTGCATTAGTCTTATTAGCCTTGACAAAAACCATGAGATCATGTGCGTAGGTAAGATGATTAATATAGGGTTGGACTTTATTCGTAGATGTAATATTACCTTTAAACACTTCCATTTCCATTAAAATAGAAAAGTACTCCATAACCATAGTAAAGAGATAGCGAGATAATGGATCCGCTTGCCTAATACCCCTATTATTTTGATAAGACCCTCTGATTTGCCTTAAATGAGAATAGAAAAAGTAAGAGAGTTTATACATTCAAATACCAAATTACAGAACTTAATAGGAAAACCCATACATTTCATTATATGATATATGAAGTGTCTATTCACTTTATCATAAGCCTTTTGTAAATCCACCTTAATACATACATTTTCAACATTTTTAGAATTAAAGTTTGTGACTAGTTGGTGGGCTAAAAGGGAATTTTCATAAATGAGTCTGCTAGGAACAAAAGCATTCTGATTTTCAAAGATGATAAATGGCAGAATTTTTTTAATCCTATTACTTAAAACATTGGCAATTATTTTATAAATAAAATTGCAACAAGAGACAGGTCTATAATCACCAATGCAAGTGGGTTTTTAGTTTTGGGAATTAAAGTTATAAAAATATGATTTATGCTTTTAAGAATTTTACCTTTATCAAAAAAATTCATTTACTAAACCCAAAACCTGATCTTTAATGTTGTCCCAATGAGTTCTGTAAAATTTGGCATTAAAGCCATCAGGGCCTGGACTCTTATTGTCACCAGACATGAAACAACAGGAGAAAGTAAGATTTCAGAAGCATTAGCATTTAAGATATTTTTACAAATAATATGAGGAAATTCATTAATATTTGAGTCAGAGAAAAAAAGTCTTTCATAGTATTCAACTGCCTCTTTAACTACTTTATCATATGCATTAGTAAGATTACCAGTTTTTTCAATAATGTTACCAATGTTATTCACATGTCTCTGCTGCTCATTTTAGCATGAAAATTTTTAGTACAATCATCCCCCACTGTTAACCGGTCTACCTTGGCTTTTTGTTTAGCATTCAAAGTATTAATATATAATTCAGCTGCTAAATTTTGTTGATTGGAAAAAAATTCTTTGACAATATTTACATTTCCAGGATTTTTATCAACTATTTCTTGCAACATTTTCCCTTCTTGTCTTAATACCTCCAACTTATTAAGTTTCATTAAACTGTTTTTATTCCAATTTTTAAGATTAAGTTTAGTATTTTTCAAAAACATTTTAAACTGGAATTGTTTAGTACCATTACAAGAGAAATTCATACAATCTTCCATTATGTTTTTATAGTTATCCTCTAAAATCCAACCATTCTTAAATCTAAAGGGAGAATTTTTTTTATCAGAAACTGAATCCCTAAAAAGAGAAAAAAATTGGAGTATAATCACTAATATTTTGTTCTAATATAGAGCAAATAAATTTAGGGAAAACATTGGAGAATTCTTTATTAATCAAGGCTCTGTACAATTTACAATGGATATTCTATTCCAAACCAAATTTCCAAGTGAATTTGTTACCACTAGTACTTGGTTCTATTAACCCAGTTTCTATTAAGAATTTATTAAGTTTATCTAGCTTGCTCTGGGGAATTTTAATACCACCATATTTTTCAAAGGCATGAAAAACAGTATTAAAATCCCCTAAAATTATCCATGTGAAATTATAATTTAAGTTTAAAGCTTTTAGTCTACTCCACAAGCTATTTCTTTCATTTTCCAAATTGCTTCCATAAATACTAGTAATTTGAAGAAAAAAACCAGTATTTTCAAAATGACAATCTATAAATTGCTTATCTTTGTTGTTGTTTAACATATTCCAAATATTAGAATCCCAAATAACAATAATTCTGCCTTTACAGCCATAGTCATTGTTATTAATAACTTTCCAATTTCTGGGAAGTTTAAAACAAAAATTTTCAAAATTCTTCTCATTCAGTTTATTCTCTATTAGAGCAATAACAGATTGTTTATATACACTAAGCATATGTAATATATCAGATTGTTTAGAAGAGGAATTCATACCTCTTACACTCCATGCAAATATAGACATAATCAAAAAATTAAAGTAGGGGTTTAGATAGTACCTGATGCCAGAGCACTTTTACCTCTTTTCTTGTTTTCAACACTTTTTGCTTTTAGCCTGGTAGCCATTTCTCCCCATTCTGGATTTATAGAAATGTATTTTTGTTTAAAAGCTTTCTTTTCTTTGTTACCCCTATTCTTACCTGTAACCTTTGTTTTAGGTATATGCAGTTCAGAAATATTAAACTGATCAACAGCATCCACCATTTCCATTCCATCTCCAGAATTATTAACACCTTCTAGAGTTATAATAGTCGAGATATCAAATGGGACAGCAGTGCCAGGCATGGCTGAGCCAGAATTCTCAATCAGTGCAGCCTGCTCAGGTAGAGGGGCTATTTCAGGAGGCTTGTCCAAACTCAAGATTGCAGATTGCAGATGATCTTCATTATCATTTTTGGTATTTGTATCATAATTGTCTGTAATTATACAAGGATCTGTAACTGGTGGGGTTACAGATTCTAAGACCTTTGTATTCTTTTCGCCCACCATTTTGTTGCTCTGCAATTTTCCCTTTATGTTTTCCGAATTAGTCTGATGAGCTTCCTCTTCTATGACTTGATCATCTTGATCAGAGAGCACAATATCATTCTTTCGCTGATTGAAAATGATAGTTATTTGGTTGATCTGATCATTATCTTCATATGGCATAGATTGTTTTTGTGACTCTGAATTATTTCTTGAATTTGGATATGAGGTTTCTTTTTCTTGCATTCTTGATTATGACTCTTGGGTACCCATGCCTGTTTTGGGTTACACCGATCTCTCATGTGCCCAAAACATTTGCACACATTACATTTTGGCGGTACCCATTCGTATTCAACTTTTTGAGTAACTTTTTCTCCATTATACAAAGAAAGAAATATTTCACTAGGAAGCTCATCCTCTACAGACACTTCTACAAGAAGGCGAGCATAATTAAATCTCGTCTTCAACGTTGTGGCTGCATCCATTTTTATGGGTTTGCCTATGATACTTGCCATAACACTGAAAGCCTCTCTGTCCCATAACTTCATATTAACACAGGGTAATCTTACCCATATCGGCATAGACGTTAATAAGTCTTTGTCCGTTTTTAGAGAATCAGACTAATTTCTCATTATGATGAGTTTACCATTATAGAAATATGGTCCATTTTTCAAAGCTGAATTACAATCTTGAGACTCCTTAAACTTTAATAGAAAGAAACCATTCTCTCTAGTAAAGATTTCGAATTCGCCAATTGGTTTCCAAACTCTTTGTATGTATGATTTGAAAAATAAGTAGTATGGTTTGGTGCCCACAACATAAAGATGAACGGAATTATTCCAAGATTCAGTAGCCCTTTTACATACCTCCCCCTTAACCAGACCATACTTCTTGTTGTTAATACTGATTGGTGCAATATGCTCAAGATTGCTTTCTCCAACACTGGGTTCTTGAGGCTGATCAGCAACAATGGCTGCCCAAGACTTACGACCTTGATCTCTGTTTAATGAGATGGCTATTTGTTTTCTCTGTATTGGCAGTATTCCGCCTTTCTTGGCGGTCTGGGTGGTCATATTTTGACCATCTCTATCCCTCCGATTGTCAATTTGAGAGACTGGCAACTCCTAAACTTTTTTGGCCTCTTTTCTCCTTTGTTGTTTTGATCAGACCGACTTGAACCCATCATCTTCAATGTTGATAACTCCTGATGGCTTGCTGATATGCGAAGCATCAGGTGGTCTAATTAGGGAAGAAGATTGGGAGAGATTTGAGGAAATATGATGAGGAAATTGATTTTCCCCCATGGCTGAGAAGAAACCCTAGATTTAGATTTTTTATTTTTTATTTTGATGGCATGCTATTTTGTTGTGTATATAGTAGTGCACACTACTATTACCACCTAAATACTTACCGCCATTACTTATATATTTAATAAAATCAAATCATGAAAATTACTTTACAACCCAACATTAAACATTTAATAAAAAGAAATCGTTAAAATTTCATATTAGAAGTAGATGAATTAAGGTATTTAATTATATTTAACATATACTTGTAACTCAATATTTTTATGACCTCCTTAATAATTGGGGAAAATAATGTTGATTAAATGTATTTAACTATATCATACTTCATTATATTACAATAGCTTCCGTCTTTCCTTTTCTTTTTCTTGTTGAAATAGCAACAAAAGTAACGATGATTGGATATTCTTTTATTAAAGTAGTAATGAAGTTTTTTTTACAATGTTCTACAATTACATCATGTTTGAGCTACAAAATATGATTTGCCATATTAGTCTTAATTAGGGTTAACTAATTAAAAAACAGAAATCTCTATACATTAAAAGTGACAAACTTTGGTCATGGTAAAATTAGTTGGATTTATATGTCGTAATAAAGCAATAAATGGAAATAAAAGATTATATTTAGAGAAAGTGCAGACATAAATGCGAAAAATAAATAACACAAGATATACCTAGCTTCGGTTGAATTCCTACTGCTGCCCCCAAAACTATTACTAGAGACGCTTACATGTAGTAAACTCTTAGACACTGCTAACAATATTCTAACTTTATGCCTCCGAATCCGTGAATTACAAACTCTGTAGCTTAATCCTAAATCAACAGTAGTTCACAATTAAAAATTGAAAAACAAAAAAAGAACATATTACACAAATATAAAAAGAAATCTCCTTTATCTTGTCTTTCGTCACGTGACCTTGCACTATCTTTGATTTGGAGTTCGAGAAACACATCGCTACCTACAATCCAAGTTGATCATGCTGCTAAGCTGTTGGTGAACTTGAGATATAAGTTCTACATTGAGATGGTGATGTCCTCCTTGAATTTTTCTTGATGAATAAATCCCTTTTGCTTGACTGGATATTGATTTGAATGAACAAGATGAAAAAACAACGAGAATTTTGATGTGTTACAATGGAGAGAGACCTGAATCTTTTTTTGATGAAACTTTTCTCCTTTCTTTTGTTATAGTTCTATCCGATAATTTTTCCTTTCAATGTTGTTGAGTTTATATAGGCTTGTGAAGTGACGTGTATGTACAAAAACATATATGGAGGAGATGATATTGAGAAAGATATGGATTTTTGAGAGTTTGTTCCCTATATAGAAAATAGAATTTGTATATAATAGAAAGCAGAGTCTTTTGTATCTTCCAACAAGTATCATCTGATTGTGTATGTAATTATTTTCTTCTTATCTCTATGTATTGTCTCTATTTGCGCACTAATATATTCCCTACTTCATATCTTTATTTTTGAATGATTCTTTAGGGATTTTTTTCCCCAATGTTTTCAAAATATCACTAAATAAATGGGAAGATCTTAATTAATTGATTCTCCCATCTATCTTTCATTGCATTGCTTTTGGTTCTTTTCTTTCTTTGTTTGTTTGAATCTTGTTCCATATTTGAGTCATTATAAAATAACATTTTACTTCAATTAAATCCATATCAGAATGGGAAAGAAACTAATAAAATTCCTTTTGCTTCACATTGAGAAACATATTTCCTTTGTTTTGTTGCTGTTGAGTATTTGCAATCAATGAGAAAATATAACTTTCCTCTTTTTCCAAAGTACATGATTCCAATGAAATATCCTTCCTTTATGAATGACTTATTTTCCATTTTGAATGATTAATATCATATGCATTGATTTTGAGAGGTTTTTGTACTACATATTGAAGTTCTACTTTGAATCAAGTAGAATTGCTAATGAGTGGAAATAAATCTCTTGGCCAAAAACCAAAAGCCCATAAATACACATCACTAGACAAAAAAACATTAAATCCAACATATGTTTGTTAATATCAAATTGAAATCAATTTACATCATAGTTTCTCCTTTTTGATAATAACAAACATATGCTACGATTGGCAAATAAAATGCTTAATGCATTGATTAAAAAAAATTGCACATGTATGATTTTTAACACACTCTAAAAACAACATAAAAACATATTTGTTATCATCATACAGGATGTATACCTCACAATCTCCCCCTTTTGATGATAACAAACAACATGATAAGATTTGACAAATGCAACATGTTATTGACGGTGTACTCGATATCTTAAGATCAAAATCATAGCACAATTGTTTCAATATGTATAACATGCTCCCCTTATTGATATGCCCCTCCATATGTGACGTATGTGTATGAGAATAATATATTAAATCAATTATATTTCTTACGATATTAACAGTTAAACCACAATATTATCAAATCTTAACCGCTCTTCCCCCCTTTTGTTCTCATCAAAAGTATAAATATCAAATTAACAGACCGAGAAACTAATACTGTATAGCGAACCTCAATTAAAATATGGAATTAAATATTTAATGAAAAATCAACCACCAATCATATTAACTAATTATCGGTCGAAGTCATATCCCATGAGTGGAAGGAAAGTGAAAAAATAAATTTAGTTATATGCAGTGGAATTCAAATGATATAGTCCACTGCATGGTTTAATTTAATTCATGATGAAATCAAGTTAGAACAAATTATCCCTAACTCATAGTAGATGGGATCAAGACCTTTCATCCATGCATTGCATCGAGGTCTCTTAGATAAGGATGGACATACTTGATGAGAACTAACACACCTATTTCATAGGCAAGCTGGGGGCTTAGGGAGTCTATTAAATTATATGTGCTATTTTTATAGGCTTGCAAAAATCAAATTTGGTATGTCAATTAGCCAACTCACATAAGAACAGGAATAATAATGAAAGAAAGAATGCAAGATGAATCAATAGAATATTAATAGTAGATCCAGAGATGATGTGGGATATGGAATACTCAAAATAAAAACTATAACATACGCTTGGTTATCAAAAATATCGTGATGTCATTATTTAATCAAGTACAAAATACACTATCCTTAATCATACACGTAATCAATATAAATACTTTTGAAAGTCACATAAGATATTTAATCTATCATGATATGATTTCAAAATTAAATCTCTATAAATATCTCAAAAAATATTTTCAGTTCTATATTTTATCCTTGAACATGCAATATCAATTGGTTTTACAACTATTTGTGTAAAGAGGAGCACATGTTCTATGGGTATAGACATTAATGTATCAAAAACAAAAGCAATGTTCACCTCAAAAGATTTCATCACAAGACAAAAAAAAATGTTTTCTTCATCAATCGTCTCAAGTTTTGAATGTTAACAACCCATCTTAAAATAAATCATCACAAATTTCAAAACCTTCGTTTCACAGAATCATTTACAAAACTTCATGTCAGAAGTAGAATGTCAAAGCTTATCCTATAAAATGCAAGTTTTTAAAAGAAATTCATGTCAAAAGGTTTAGCTAAAAAGTCTCATTTCAAAATATTCGCATCATGAATAAATGCGGGGAGCAAAGAAAAAATCCTAAGAAAGAAAAAACATAATTTTTGATTTTTCTATTTTAGAAGAAACGAAAAATTCTAAGATGGAAACAAAAAACGAACATATTTTTGGATTTATTTTTCTTAATAAAACAATACAATAAGCAAAAGAAAACTATCTGCGTGTGCATGGAAAAATTATGTTAAATATCAGTTAATCTGTGAGACATATGAGTAAAACAAATGTCAGACTAGGGAATCACAAAAGTTTAGATGTCCAACAAAAAAGAAGAAATTCAGATTTCACCATACCACTTATTATCTGGGTGCCAACTGTGGTGAACAATAATACCACTTGTACTCTTTCCGTGCCTGGTGGTGTACAACGGTATCTCATCCGACTTCACGAGCTCTCATCATCAACATCAAACATGACAATCAAGAATCGTCAAACAGGCACATTACATATTACACAATATCAAACAAATTTAGCTCCAACATTTGAATTCATTATTTTCATCCAAAGTTAGTGGACCTCTGCTCCATCTTTCTAGACTAAGGAATGTTATAATTTCTCATCAACTATGTAGAACAATTTGAAATCGGCCTCCATCGAAGTTGCTTCTTAGCCTGTCTTCGTACTGACACATTTAAGGAGGAAGTGAGTGGTCTAGAAAGAGGTGTAAGACCAAATTTGTTTAAAATTGATATCTTTAGCACCCAGATTTATTTATGTGGAAAACCGTTAATTTTAACAATCGCATTCTTTGGAAATTAAACTTGTTTAAATTTAAGAGAATTCACTTTTGTGAATCCATATTTTTTTTTAACAATTTAATTTTTATTTTGACAATTATTATTGCTATGTCCAATATTTCCATACTCTATGCAGGATATCATACTTCTTCCCCTAGCAGTGTTATTCGTCGTTTGTTTATATACTGACAGCTTTCCGGTTACTCGCAAAGAGTTGATTTCCTAATAATATATTAAAAGATTTTTCACAACTGAAAAAATTTCGAAGAGTCAACTCAAGTGTTAAATTTTGGTGATACAAAATCACAAATAGAAGGAAACAAATGTGCAAGAAGAAAGTAATCATATTTTTTCATTATGGAAATGCATAAATTATTGGATTGCATTTGAATGAGATGGCAAGAAAATATATGCATGCGCGCATTATGGAATAATATATATGCAAAAAGATATGCATATTATTTCTTTCTTCGTAATCGCATTGCTTTGGGATTATTTTCTTCCATCTTTGAAATGAGTGAATTACTTGCTATGTTGCCCGATTTGTAACCACTATAACCTGCCTCCATTATCTTTTTAACATCTTGGTAATTTGATTGATGACTCGTATGAATTTACATTGGCTATATATTGAGCGTAGACTTCATTGTAAACCCATCCTAGCATTTAGCCAGTGATCTCCAAATAGAGTGTCTCTTCTTGTTATCCATAATTTAGGGCTTGGTATGTAAACTCTTATCTTTTAATCTCTTGTAACTCTCTCATGTGTAATAAAATCTCTCTCCTTTGGACTAGACGTACACTATCCTGATGATAGTGGAACCAGTATGAACTTATGCATCTCTTTCTTCTTTATAGTTATTTGCTATTTATTTGGAGTAATAGAATAATTGTTGCTTGATTAAGTGATGTTCAAATTAGCAAATCTAGATCCTTTTATTGTTTTTCCGCATTTGTACAATTTTTGCATAACAGATTGGTATCAGAGCAAGGATATTTGTTTTAATTTGTGCATCAATGGCTTCTAGAAAGAGCGGTAGATCTGGTGGTAATTATGCTATTACTCATTTGGATGGAAAAAGAGATTTTGTGAAATATTGAAGATAAAGATGGAGGAGATTATGTTGAGAGAGAAGAGTGTTCCAGTCTTGAAAATTTGGTGATAAGGGGTTTAGTGTGTTGAAGGGACAGTTGGATTTGGGAATCTGTATCTGCTTCATGGCTCAATGTTGATGTGAGAGTCTCATGTTGATTTCCGTGGGAAATTTGTTGTTTAGCAGATAAGGTATGTGGGAGGAGAGAGATTTGTCTTGCATACAGAGATTTGGATTAGCCTTGTTATGTCCATTGGCTTTTGTTTTTTTGGATCTGTATTTGGATTGGTGATTGAGAGAATTTTTTGGCCTTGGTGGCTTTGAGATTATTTTGGTATCTAACTTCTTTTGATTTTGTATATTTGCAATATTTTTTTGGCGGGCGGGGACATAGTCTGAGCTCGTTAGCAAGATGTGATGGGGGTGGCCTTGCCAGAACCCATTGGATAAATATTCGTTTTGGTATCTATCTCATTAAGAGTTTTTGGTTGAAGGTGGAGTTTGATTTTAAGAGTTTTATGTTGAGAAGAGAACTTGATTCGAGGCAGGGTGTTGGAGATATGTGATTTTTCATCAAGGTGGAGTGTTAAATTTTGGTGATACAAAATCACAAATAGAAGGAAACAAATATGCAAGAAGGAAAGTAACCACGTTTGTTCGTTATGGAAATGCATAAATTATTGGATTGCATTTGAATGAGATGGCAAAGAAATTTACGCATGCACATGTTATGGAATAATATATATGCAAAAAGATATGTATATTATTTCTTTCTTCGTAATCGCATTGCTTTGGGATTATTTTATTCCATCTTTGGAATGAGTGAATTACATGCTATGTTTGCGCGATTTATTACCATTGTAACTCACCTCCATTATCTTTATACAACATATTGGTAATTTGATTGATGACTCACATGAATTTACATTGGTTATATATTGAGGGTAGACGTCATTGTAAACCCATCCTGGCATTTAGCCAGCAATCTTCAGATAGAGCGTCTCTTCTTGTTATCCCTAATTTATGGCTTTGGTATGTAAACTCTTATTTTGTAATCTTTTGTAATTTTCTCATGTGTAATAAAATCTCTCTCCTTTGGACTGGACGTACACTATCCTGATGATAGTGGAACCAGTATATATATTGTGCGTCTCTTTCTTTTTTATAGTTATTTGCTATTTATTTGGAGTAATTGAATAACTGCTGCTAGATTAAGTGATGTTCAAATTGGCAAATCTAGATCCTGTTTATTGTTTTTCCGTATTTGTACAATTTTTGCACAACATCAAGATCATTAGCTTTGGATTCCAAAAGATTATTCTCATTTATTAGCTTAGAGGAATGACTAATAGCAATCTCTCTCTTTTTAGAATCATTCTACTTTAAGGCCATATTTTCATTTTTGAGCACTTTTATTTTAGACTTAACTTCAAGCATCTCACTTTCAATTAATTGGCCTTTTTCAAATTCAAGTTTTTCAAAATCCTTGAGTTTATCGATCACTTTTCCAATTCATGATTTATTTGAGTAATTTCAATTTCACTATTTTCCAAAACCACATTTTCATTTTCAAGAATTTTGTAATTTCCTTTAATTTCTTTTAATTCCTTTTGAAAGTTAGCAATTTATCACATTATTCTAATCCTTTTAATTTCATTATTTAAGCTCATTTAGAATCATTTCAGTTTTCACCAAATTGTCCTTTTTAAAAATTTCACGTTTGGAATTTTCAGACATCTTAAAAATCTCCAACTCTTTTTGTAAAACGTTATTCTTGCAAATTAGCTTAGTTTCGTTTTTTTTAAAATAATAATTTCGTTATCAAACATTAGAAAATTTTTTGCAATCAAAATTTTCAATTTTCTTAATAATTTCAGACTTGTTTTCCAATTTATCGTTTTTCAGACAAAATTTAAAATATTCTCTTTTCAATTTGTTATTTTTCAATCCAAGATCATCAACGGTTTTAATTACTTTGTGACACAAAAGAACTAAATCTTTAAATGCAAAATTACTTATCACATCATCTGTTGAGTCATTATCATCGTCATCTTCATTGTCATCGTCTGAATCTTCTTTTGTGTATCCTGCCAAACAAAGTTTTGCTCTTGTATCAATTTGCTAGGTTCTTCTTCATCTTTGACTTTACCACCATATTTTGCGTTGAGAGTGGCCAAAATTTCCTACGCAATCAAAAATGAGAGATATGGTTAAATTCAGATTTATCGAGTGTGGAGATAAGAATATTCGTAGCATCAACATTCAGCGAAAAATTATTCTTATATACCATATCAATCCATTTTCAATGATATCCAGTATATGAAAATTCATAGGTTGTAAATAAAGTTCCATCCTATATTTCTAGTACGAAAAATTTATTTTATTAAATTAGGTGGACCATAAATGGACCGACTCTCGCTAAATCTACTAAAGCAAGGGTAAGACATTGTATCAGGTTTTTCCAAGCAACCTTGCTCTGATACCACTTGTAGGATCGAGTCATATACCCTAGAGGGGGTGATGAATAAGGCATTTCAAAAATATTTCACAAAGGTGCTAATAGACAGATAAAACAAAGTGTAAAAACGTAAATGCGAAAAATAAATAACACAAGATATACCCAGTTTCGGTCGAATGCTTACTGCTGCCCCCAAAGCTATTACTAAAGCTAAATAATTCAAAGGTTACAAACAGTAAACTCACAGACACTACTAAAAAGTTTCTAACTCTATGCTTAATAACTCTACATGAACTCGAACCTTGAGATCTGAATCCTTAAACTACAAATTCTACAGCTCAATCCTAAATCAACTAGAGTTCAAAATTAAAAATTACAAACCAAAAAAGAACAAATTACAAAAATATAAAAATAAATCTCCTTATCACATCTTCTCTTACGTGACATTTCACTGTCTTTGATTTGGACATCCTTTACCTTGCCTAGAGTCAGCCGGATTTCTACCATAGCGGCCTCCTGATCCGATTTGTGACATCCTTTTAGGCCCTCCAAGATGCATTACAAATTTCACTAGGGTCACATTCACTTACACACGCATTGTTTAGGCCTATTTCTCATTATTAAAGATCTTTATTTATTCTTCGTGTCAGGTACCATGAGAGGTTGTGGACTTTACGACGATCTCGAGCAATTCACTGATTCGCAACGTTGGTCGAAATGGTTTACAAGCCTCCATCGACTCCGGAGACTGAGGACGAATGAAGATGGTAGCAAGACTTAGAAGCCGAAGCTCCTCACCGTGATGACTGGGAATGGGGTCGGACGTATAAAAGTGGCCACGAGAAGAGAAAACCCCTGATGACCGAGTGGAACCGTCCAAAAAGTCAAAGCTTGATCGTGGTTCTCATCCTTCTAAGCATTAGGCCTTTGCCCCGGCCTCATTTTCTGGCAGTCTTGAAATTTTGATTTCTTCCATTCAGACTCCATCTTCATCTCAAGTCTCATTGACCCACGTGGTGTCCGCTTCTGGTTCCACACGCCCTCAAAGGAGGCCAGCTTACATTCTTCCAATCCGACCCCTCTAGACTTAAAGCTACGTTCCTTGGGTGATTCTTAGATGGAGTTAAGTTTGACCGTGACCTTCTCCCGATCCACAAAGATTCATATATGCCCCACCTTCAGGCGATTCAAAATGATTTAGAGTAAGCTGAGGGATGGGAAAAGTTATGCAAGTAGGTGGCCGACATGAACTACAATAATTATCAAGAGATCCTCTTATTTGAATCAGAGAAAGACAACTTTAAGAGGGCATTAATGGAACATGACGCTAGAATTGAGTCATCGATACAAGAGAGGGACGTGATGCTCCGAAAGAGTAAGAATAACACCGACTTGCTAAAGGACGAAGTTAAGTTGAAAGAGGTGCTCAAAGCTCGCGACATGATTATTGTAGCCCAGAAGAAGACTATCGGTGATCACGATAGGATTGTTGAAGGGCATAACAAAACAATTGCAGAATATGAGAAGATTATGAAGTCCCGTGATAAGACCATTTTCAATCAAGCCTAGACGATTACCTCGCTCCAAGAAAGAGTTACATAGCTTAGTGCCAAAAAACTCATGTTGAAGTTGAGAAGGCCGCCATCACAACGGATTATTTAGAACTACAGGATACTTTCAAAAAGGAAATGGAGAAGATGGATGATACCATCTTAAATTTCTATGTCAACTCCCTGTTGTATCAGGGGAGACTCAACTATTTGGGCCCCAAGTTCCTGCACACTCTCGTAGTGGTTTGGGAGGAAATTCTGGCCCGCTTCTGAGAGAACGGGGATGTCTATGCTGAGCGATAGTTGGAGGATGCCTACCTTAATGTGGAATCTAACAAAGCACTGATAGAGGGTCGAGTGGTCCTGCAAATTAAGAAGGAAATGGAGCCCGTCGATGCTGCTATGACTTCAACTGCCAAAACGTTGCCGGAGCCCCTTATTTCTGGGACTGGCGATTCGTCCAAACAACAATGCGGTCAATTAGTGAGTTTTGGTGTAACACCTCAGATTTTTAATAACATTATTTAGGATATTTTGTCAGTCAGACTAAAAAATATTGTGTTTATTAGAGGTTTAAGATTTGATTTTAATTAAAGGTAGCCGTGCCATTTAAAAAATGAATTAAGAAGAGTTTTAAAATGAATTAGAGGAAGGGGTAATATGGGAAAGAGACCATTCCTATATCTTTACCCATAGCCGTGTATAATGTTACATGTTCATTTCATTTCAATTTTTTTTATAAAAGAGGCCGACTACCATTAACAAGGAAAGAGGATGAAGAATAAAGAAAATCTAAAGGAAAAGCTAATTCATCCAAAACTCAGGCTTCTTAATCCCTAAAGCTAAGGTGAATAATGTTTACATCTCAAATCATGTATTAGTTTCGGTTTTAAGATTAAATTCTAATATTTTGCATTGATTTGCCATATTTTTGAATGATGAAATGAATATATATATGTATGTATGTATATACTTGTTGATGATTTATGTATGTTCATATAGATTTTATGACATGTTTTGAGATGAAAACCCTATTAAATGACATCCAATTACCTGCGTATTTTTATAAAGATCTAAAATGATATTTTAGAGAAGGGTTTCAATTTTCAGATTTTTCGGGACTAAATATAAAAGTTCTAAAGAAAATGGTATTTTGGATTACAAATTATTTACGGGAAATAATTAAATATTTGGGTTTGAAATTTTAATATGTTAGAAAACATATATAATGTGATTTTATAGAATTTTTCCAGATTTTTCCTAAGTTTTTAATGGTTATATAAAATTATTTAGGGTATGGAACTTAAATGTTTTATATAATTAAGGAGGAGAAGGTTTTTTTTTTATAAAATGTTTAAATTTCAAATATGGAAAGTCGGCAGCACTTTTGAAAAGAAAAATCTGGCAACCAATCTGATTTAGACAAACAAGGTGGGTTAGGTATAAAAGAATAGTTTAAAAATACAAATAAATAGCATTTTTACCATTTCGTCTCCTTCGACACCTAGGTTCTGCCTCCATACTACCCTTTCGACATAGTCAAAAGCAATGCATATGGTATCAGGCATTTGGTACATAATGAATTGGAAGAAGGTGAAAGGTATAGGGTCGAAACCATGGGGTTCCGAAAGGGTTGGGTCTTTGTTTTGGTTTTAAAGGAAAGAACGCTGGTTTGCTTTCGACTAAGTTGCTTTCGACTTAGTTAGCTTTCGACTAAGCCAAATGGTTAAAGGATATGGTTTCGAAAGGGTTTCTCTCTTGTTTTAAATGATTACTTTCGACATGGTCGAAGCCTTTAGCTGCCACTTCCTTACCTTTCGTTCCAGATGGTTTTGAATGGGTTCTTTTGTTTTCTAAACTTTGGCCACCTCTCCATTGCTTTCGAAAGGATGGTTTCGACACTATCATTTTATTACTTAGGAAATGGTTTTGAAAGAGTTACCTTCAAGTGGTTTCGAAACATGGTACTTTCAACTTTATTGATTTATTTGATCCTTTTGCTCTACTTGAAGGCATAATCTAAAATGGTTTTGACTATAATGTTTTTAAAAGAGTTTCGAAGTAGTCAACTTCGAATGGTTTCGAGAGAATTCCACATGTTTTAAAATTGAACCCAAGTGCTTTCAAAAGAGTTGAGTTTTGATGCTTTCAAAAGATTTAATGAATGGTTTCGAAAGGGGTGATCTCCTAAGGTTTCGATAAGCTTGAAAAAGAAGGGTTTTCCTATGTTTTCAAAAGGCAAGGTTTAAATGATTTTAAAGGAGGATGTCTAATGTTTTAAGCTTTCGAAAGAAAGACTTTTAAAGATTTCAAAAGAGTTACTTTAAAATGTTTCAAAAGGACACTTTCAAAGGTTTCGAAGGGGTTACCTTCAAGGGTTCGAAGTGGTTGTTTAAAAGTTTTAAACAAAGGTTTTGAACATGATAAATAGGTAGCACAACCTAAGTGTTTTCAATTCAAAAAGGACTTTAACTTATTTTAAAAGGATAGATAATCCTTGTTGAATATCATCAACATTACTTTGAGTAAAGTATATATAACATGGCAAAATAGCTTATAGTAAAGTTAAAAATGTATTTTCCTTATATATGTATGACTTGATGGATTAAATCATTTTGAAAAGGATTTTAAGGAAAATTTAAAGGGTAGTTAACCTTATGAAAATTTTGTACAGCTAGCCCTTTTGAATTCGGACAATTAGTCCATTTTGAGGGCAATTGGTCCAAAGAACAGTTAGTCCAGAGGACAATTACTCCAGTTAAGGGCAATTAGTCTAGTTTATGAACAAATAGTTCATTTATTAGATTAACAAACCTTGCTACTTTTTACAGATAGTTAGTCCACTTTTTACTTGTTTTATGGACAGATAGTCCATTTATTAACATAAAGGTTTATTAGCATAAAGGATATTGCTATTTTGGCATAATAAGTTTTAGGACAGATAGTCCAATTAAGGGCAGTCGGCCCAGATTTCAGACAGTTAATCCATTCGTTTCCTATTTTTAGCATAATGGATCTTTCTATATTATTATTATAATCAGTTTGATTAACCAGTTCGGTTGCAGGAAAGGATTTGCAAAATATATGTTTTGAAAAAGGATATTAATGAGGGGAAACCCGTTCTGCTAAGCGGCGAGATCTCACTTAATATCAGTAAACAGAGATGTAAGAGAATTATTCACATCATGCTTTTTGTCTAACTCAAAGTTTTTGTTTCCCCTAAACTCTTGGGTGCTTAAAATTAGTAAGCTAAGAGTTTAGGTTTTCAGGTTTCGTAGTTTTGACGAATAAAGCTTCCGAAGACGAGCAGGTGGCTGACGGATAGCTAATTAGGAACTTTAGTTCATTTTATTTGTTTTCTCTGTGTATTAAGTCGAATATGACTATATTGCTTTGATCATCTAAGGGGGCATCGTCATATGTCGCTCTTGGCGTATTATTGTAAATTATAATTGATCATTGCCTAGGAATACGTTTTGGGGATTTTTGTAACTTGAGTAAGATTTTATTTGAAATGTAAACACTATAATTATTGTTTTTGGAAATATTTGATTTTGTTCATAATTAAGTGCTTTTGATATTATGGATCCCATTAGTAATACCGTATTTCATCAACAGAAGTTAATACTATAGACAACTGCAGCATCCGTAGCGCTTAGCTTTTGGTCTCTAGATACAGGATGTTAAAACTTGGTATCAGAGCATAAGTTTATGAAAATTTTAACTAAAAATGATTTTGAAAACAAAAAACCTAAGGAATTAAAGAAATATTGGGGTTTTGGATATTGTTATAGTAACGTACCTATATTTGCTATATATAAGTATACGATTTATCTCTAGTCTCCTATCTTTGATTAGGTTATCTTTCTGTATCTCATGAAGTTTGAATACAGATATGGATGGTAGAAGAGGAAGAGTTAACCTAGGAAGGGGAAGCACCAAAGGGAATTCCGAGCTTAATGCCAAGAGAAACTAAGGTTAGGCACAGGCAGAGAATGTAGGTGCCGAGATCCTGTTGGTCGGAATGGAAGCTATCCATCAGTTTTTTAGGAATATGATGTAGGTGAAAGTTGCAGCCAGAGTGTTAGGAGGAAATGCTATAGGAGTAGGGGTTCTTGAAGTTCTGGTAGTTAACCATTTTTCTAAGATAAGTGGGGATTATGTTAAGCTTAGAGGGAAACCGTTTATGGGAACGGAGGACGCCATTGAGGTGGAAAACTATTTGTTGTACTGCCAAAGGATTTTTGCAGATTTCGCACTTAGTGATGAGTAGAAGAGAAGGTTGGCATCTAGGCAGCTTCAAGGAGCCATTTTGTTACGGTGGAATAGTGTGAATGTGATGGTGGATGAGGAGATAGTGACCTGGGAGCATTTCAAGAGGATTCTAGAAGAGGTTCATGTCTGTTATGGCGCAATCAGCTTTGATCAAGAAGTTTGCTGAGTTAGAACATGGTGAGATGTCAGTTATAGAGTATGCTAGGAAGTTCAAAGAGTTGGCCCGGTATGGGTATGCTTCAGTGGATACAGTGTTGAAGAGGAATGAGAAGTTCATCAGGGGATTAAAGTCTGATTTGGGAAGTGCTACATTATCTCACATTAGGGACCCTTATTGTTATGGAGATGGCCATGAGGCAAGGGGAGGTTCTTGAGTCTTTGGAGAAGAGCAAGGCTAAGGAGGTCCAGGTTGAGCAGGGCCAGAAGAGGAATTTCTTCTCCAAGAAACGTGCTCAGAAGGGTGGAGCAGCCAAAAAAGGGAAGTTTGAGACTGTCTGCTATAAGTGCCATAAGAAGGGGCACTTTGCTGATGAGTGTCGTACTGGAAAGGCAAAGGATGTGGCTAAGGGGAAGAATGTTAGGCAGTTTAATTGTGACCAGATAGGCCACAACAAGAACTAGTGCAAGGAGTCCGTTAGAGTTGGTAAGAGCAAGGTGTATGCATTGGAGCCTGCTGCTTCTATGCCAACATCCCAGGAGAAGGGAAATGTAGTTTTAGGAGGAATGCTTTAGATTCATGGTATGTCTGTTAGCGTTTATTTAATACTGGGTGCATCACATTCTTTTATATCTAGATGTTTGATAGATAAGCTTAACCTTGAACCCACATATTTAGTTACTTCCTTTCGGGTTGTGAATCCGATAGAAAGGTATGCAACTCTAGGGTTGAGGTGTGACCAGTTTGAGTTTGACCTGTTAGGTCATACTTTTGTTTGTAGTTTTCACATGTTTTATTTTGTGGGGTTCGGGATTATCCTTGGTATGGATTGGTTGAGTATGTACGATGCTAGGTTATTTTTCCAAGATAGGAAGATATCTCTTAGACACCCTAATTGTGGCAACAGGATTGTATTTACCGTAGAAGGTTCTAGCGGTGCAATGTTTGCTTTGTTGGGTGCTATGGAATCAGATGGTGAGCTAAGCCAAGTTTTCATGGTAGAGAATTCTCAGATATTTTCGATCCTGTAGTTGGATTGCCACTGAAACGAGCTATTGAGTTTCAGATAGATTTGGTTCCGGGAGCAGAACCAGTGAGTATGCCGCCGAGCAGGATAACCCCTTCAGAGATGAGGGAGTTGAAGGTGCATTTGGCGGAATTGAAGGGCAAGAGTTTTATCAGGCCGAGTATTTTTCCTTAGGATGAAATAACAGTGTTTGCTAAGAAGCCAGACAGATCATTGAGGCTATGTATCGATTATCGTAAGTTGAATGAGAGGAGGATAAAGAATCGATATCCATTACCCACGATTAATGATTTGTTCAACCAATTGTGTGGAGCAAAGGTATTTTCCCTACTGAATTGGCAAAGGTTTCCATCAGCTCAGGGTAGCAGAGGACAATATACCCGTGATGGGGTTAGTACCAGATATGGGTCGTGCGAATGGTTAGTTATGTCCTTTGGACTGACGAATGCATCAGCTTTCTTCGTCGATTTAATGAACCGAGAGCACTTGGACAGGGTACTAGTTTTCATAGATGAAATCTTGATTTATTCTAAGAATGAATGAGAGCATGAAGTTCAACTTAGAGTGGTGCTTGAGATGCCAAGGCAGCATCAGCTGAAAATGAAGTTTTCAAAGTGTCACTTCTATAAGAAGGAAGTGAAGTTTCTTGGTCATGTAGTGTCAGAAAGCGCGTTGTTAGTGGATACGACTAGGATCAAGGCAGTGAATAATTGGAAGGGACTCGAGATAGTAACCAAGATAAAGAGTTTCCTTGGTTTGGCTAGTTATTATCATATATTTATTAAGGATTTTTCGCAGATAGCGACACTGATGACCAAGCTGACGAGAAAGGATGTGAAGTTTGTGGACCGATAAGTGTGAGGAAGCATTCTAGAGTTTGAAACACTTATTGACCCATGCACCAGTGTTGGTTGTTCTAGATGGGAATTAGGATTTGATAGTTTATACAGATGCATGTGGAACAAGACTAGGAGCTGTGTTGACGCAGAGAGGTAAAGTGATTGCCTATGCTTTTAGGAAGCTTATACCATATGAGGTTAGATATTCGACACATGATTTGGAATTGGCTGCAGTGATTTTTTGTTTTGAAGCTGTGGAGACATTACCTTTTGGGAGAAAGGTTTGAGCTATATTCAGATCATATGTCCTGAAGTATTTGTTCTCTCAGAAGGAGCTGAACATGAGACAGAAGAGATGGTTAGAGTTCATAGCCGCTTATGAATTTGGGATAGAGTACACACTAGGGAAAACAACAAGTTTGTAGATGTACTCAGGAGGAAACATTAGAATGCAATGTTAGTGATGGTTACTGAGTGGAAAGAATTGGAAGCACTGGTATATTGTAGAGTGCAGTGGAGATCCGACGCTGGGTCTAGTGAGAATACAGTTGTATTTCTTGTTTGGAAGTTCGACCAGTGTTGATCGAGTGGATTGCTTCTAAACAAATGGAGCATCCAGTGTTAACTGAACGGATCAGGAGGTTAAAGGAAGGAATCGAGAGCGATGACATAAAAGATTTCAGTCTTGACTAGAATGGATGGTTGAGAAAGAAAGGAAGATTATGTGTTTCGAGTATAGGAAACATGAGGAAGGAAGTCTTATACGAATGCCATTGTTCGAAGTTCACCATTCATCCTAGATGTACTAAGATGTATCAGGATATGAAGAGGAGTTTTTTCTGGGAAGGTATGAAGCGAGATGTTGTCTTGTGTGTAAAGCAGTGCTTGAATTGCCAACAGGCAATGGCCAAACACTAGAAGCTAAGTGGTTTGCTTCATTCGTTAGATATTCCAGTATGAAAGTGGGATTCCATTTTTATGGACTTCATTGATGGATTGCCAAGGTCGAGCAGAGGAAATGAGGGTATATGGGTCATAGTGGTTAGATTGACCAAGAGTGCCTATTTCATTCCAGTTAGGTCAACCAGGACGGCATCTGTTTTAGCGAAGTTATTTATGAGGAATGTGGTTAGACTTTATGAAATTCTAAGTAGTATAGTCGGTGATAGAGATTCCTTGTTCACCAGCGAGTTTTGGAAGAGTCTGCAGGAAGTTTTGGGAACCAAGCTTAAGATGAGTACCACTTAATATCCGTAGATAGACGGGCAAACTGAAAGTGTTGACAAGATCTTGGAAGATTTTTTAAGAGGTTGTGTTCTAGATTTCAAGGGATTATGGGAAGACCATCTGTATTTAGTCAAGTTTTCGTATAACTACGGTCATCAGATTAGTATAGGGATGGCACGGTTTGAAGCTTTGTATGGAAGGCCATGCAAATCTCCCATATGTTGGCTGGAAACCAGGGATAGGTTGATTCTTGGACTAGATTTGGTTAGAGAGTCTGCAGAGAAGATTGACGTCATTTGGGCAAGAATGAAGGAGGCTCAGTCTAGGTAGAAAAGTTATGCAGATAAGAGATGGAAAGATTTAGAGTTCTCAATTGGAAACTAGGTTTTCATCCAGGTATCACCGATGAAAGGTGTAATTAGATTGGAAAATCAGGGAAGTTATCACTGTGATTCGTTGGACCTTTTCCTATTTTTGAGAGGATTGGGCAGCTCACGTATAGAGTTGAGTTACCGAGCAGTTTGGCAGGTGTCCACGATGTTTTTCATGTTTCTCATCTCAAAAAGTGTGTTAGGGGCCTGGAGGCTGCTATTGCACTGACAGTGCTAGATGATCTAGTTGTAGAACTGGACTTGACCATAGTGAGAAAGCCAATTTGCATTGTTGTGAGAGATGAGAAGAGGCTTAGGACCAAGGGGGTCATATTAGTCAATGTCCAGGGAGTGACGATGACAAAGACTATACTTAGGAGGTTGAGAGCAGGATTAGAGATACTTGACTTGTTTAATGGTATGTTTTACCTTCTTCTTTGATTTATTGTGTGCCTTATCTAATTTCGAGGATGAAATTCTTTAAGAAGGGGAGTTTGTAACACCCCAGATTTTTGGTAACATTATTTAGGATATTTAGTTAGTCAAATTAAATAAAACAATATGTTGATTAGGGGATTGAGAATTGATTTTAATTAAAGGTAGTCGTTCCATTTAAAGCAAATAAACCGAAGAAGGCTTTTAAAATGAATTAGAGGAAGAGGTAATATGGGAAAGAGGCCATTCCGATATCTTTACCCATAGCCGTGTATAATGTTACACATTTATTTCATTTCAATTTTTTTTATAAAAGAGGTTGACCACCATTAACAAGGAAAGAGGAAGAAGAATTAAGAGAAGCTAAAGGAAAAGCTAATTCAAATCAAATTCATCCAATTCTCAAGCTCCTTAATCTCTAAATCTAAGGTGAATAATGTTTACATCTCAAATCTTTTATTAGTTTCGGTTTTAAGATTAAATCCGAATATTTTGCATTGATTTGCCATGTTTTTGAATGATGAAATGAATATATATATACTTGATGATTTATGTTTATTCATATGGATTTTATGACATGTTTTGGGATTGAAACCCTATTAAATGACATCCAATTGCATAGTGAATTTTTATGAAGATCTAAAATGATATTTTAGAGATGGGTTTCAATTTTCAAATTTTTTTTGAATTTTCGTGGATTAAATATGAATTTTCTAGGGAAGAAAATGGTATTTTGGATTACAAATTAGGGGATTTTAGGCTCAAGGAAAAAGTTGTTGAAAAATTTAGTTCTACGGTCAAGAAGTTTGCTTTTTAGACCGAATGACACTTTTTAGTGTAAATCACAGAATGATAATTGTAACTATCATTTTCTGTTTACACTAACAAATGTCCTTCAGACTAAAAAGCAAACTTGCTGTCCTTGAGACTAATTTTTTTTCCAACTTCTTCCCTGTGTCTATTTTCCTGTATAAATTATTTGTAGGTAAATAATTAAATATTTGGGTCTGAACTTTTTATAGGTTAGAAAACATATATAATGTGATTTTCTAGAATTTTTTCCAATTTTTCCTAAGTGTTTTAATGGTTATATAAAATTATTTTTGGTATGGAACTTCAATGTTTTATATAATTAAGGAGAAGGGACTTTTTATAAAATGTTTAAATTGTCAAGTATGGAAAGTCGGTAGCACTTTTGAAAGGAAAATCTGGCAACCAATCAGATTTAGACAAACAAGGCAGGTTAGGTATAAAAGAATAGTTTTAAAGTACAAAAAAACAACCTTTCGCTATTTCTTCTCCTTCGACACCTAGGTTTCGCCTCAATACTACCCTTCCGACACGGTCGAAATCAATGCATATAATATCAGGCAACTGGTACGTAATGAATTGGAAGAAGGTGAAAGGTATAGGGTCGAAACCATATGATATCTAGAAACCGAAAATAACAAATATGGGATGTAATATATTATTCATCTTATCTTGTTGTTAACGAGTTTGATATTTGCTCTTGAGTTGATTGATTAAGCTTCCTTCTTTTGATTCTTCCTTATTTTTGCCTTGCTTTCTCCTAATGGTCGCCAGCCAAGCTTGGTTTAATTTTTTTTATGAATGTTTAAGTGAAAAATGGAATGATGGTTAAGGGTATAAGAATATAACCTATTCCTATTTTGCCCTTAACTTATTACCCTTACCTATTCCATCTTAATTCTCTTTTGTTCATTAATTAGTTAGGCACGACTACTTTATAATTTTACACATCTCCATCTCTTAACCATTTACATCATTTCATTTAATTTATCTAATAATGTCCTAAATAATGTTAGTCAAAATTAGGGTTGTTACAGACTCCCCTCCTTAAATAATTTCGTCCTCAAAATTACGATAAGGTCCTCATCAAAATCAATCATAAAGGTAAAACATATCATGAAACATGTCAAGATAAGTATTTCGAATCCTGCTCTCAGTTTCCCAAGTACAATCCTCTCGTCGTCCCTCCGTTGGATTTTAACTAACCTGACTATCTTGTTCCTTAGTCTCTTCTCATCTCCCGCGGCTACACGAACCGGTTTTCTAGCTATAGTCAAATTCGGTTCCACTACTAAGTCATCTAACATAGTCGGTGCTATAGTAGTCTTTGGATCTCAAATACACTTACTTAGATGAGAAATATGAAAAACATTATGGACACTTGGTAACTCCATTCTATATGGGAGTTTCCCAATCCTTTCTACAGTAGGAAATGGTGCAATGAATCTTGTGTTAATTTTCCTTATTTTCCAAACCCGATTACACCTTTCGTCGGTGATATCTTGATGAATACATGATCTCCAACTGAGCACTCTAAGTCTTTCCATCTTCTATCAGCATAGCCCTTCTACCTAGACTGATCTTCCCTCATTCTGGCTCGAATGTATTCAATCTTTTATGCAGCTTCTCTAACCAAATCTTGACCAAGAACTAATCTATCTCCGGTCTCTAACCAACAAACTGGAGATTCGCATGGCCTTCCGTACAAAGCTTCAAACCGTTCCATCCCTATACTAGCCTGATAATTGTTGTTATATGAAAATTCGACTAAATGTAAATGGACTTCCTATAATCCTCCAAAATCTAGCACACAAGCTCGTAATAAATCTTCTAAGACTTTGTTAACTCTTTCTGTTTTCCATCTATCTTCTGATGGTAAGCGGTACTTACCTTGAGCTTGGTATCAAAAGCCTCATGTAGACTCTTCTAGAACTCGCTAGTGAATAAAGAGTCTCTATCTCTTACTATACTACTAGGAATTCCATGCAGTCTAACTATATTCTTCATAAACATCTTAGCTAAATTATGTGCTGTCCTGGTTAACTTAATTGGAATGAAATGGGCACTCTTGATCAACCTATCCACTATGACCCATATGCTTTCATTTCATCTATTTGACCTTATCAACCCATCTACAATATCCATTGATATTGAATCCCATTTCCATACTGGAATATCTAAAGGCTGAAGTAACCCACATGGTTTCTAATGTTCAACTTTTACCTGTTGGTAGTTCTAAAACATTGTCACCCATAAGCCTACATCTTTCTTCATACCTTCCTACACGAAACTCCTTTCATATCCTGATACATCTTAGTCCTCCCATATGAATAGTGAAGGAACTATGACATTCTTCAAGAACTTCCTTCCTAATGTTTTCCACATTCTTAACACACAATCTTCCTTTCTTCGTTAACCACCCTTTCTTGTTAAGACTGAAATCTTTCAAGCCATCAATCTTTGTTCCATCCCTTAAGCTTCTGATATATTCAACTAATATTGGATATTTCTTTTGCTTAGAAGCAATGTTTTCGAACATCACCGATCAAACTTCTAAACATGACAACATAGTAGTTTCATTACTAAATCTAGCTTCAGATCTCCGTTGTATCCTGCATGTAGTCAATGCTTCTAAATCTTTCCACTCAGCTATCGTTGCCAATACTGCATTCTGATGTTTTCTGCTAAGTGCATCTGCAACCTTGTTGCCTTTTCCTAGTGTGTACTCAATACCAAAGTCACAAGCGTCTAAAAACTCTAACCATCTCTGTTGTTTCATATTCAGCTCCTTTTGAGAGAATAAATACCTCAGTGACTTATGATCCTTATACAGCTCAAATCTCTCTCCCAAAAGGTAATGTCTCCACACCTTCAGTGCAAAGATTGCCGTAGCTAATTCCAAATCATGAATTGGATATCTAACCTCATGCAGTCTAAGCAGTCGAGAATCATAGGCAATCACTTTACCCCTTTGCATTAACACAACTCCTAATCCTTTTCCACATGCATTTGTATACACTACTAAATCCTTATTCCCTTCTGCAACAATTAGCACAAGTGCGTTAGTCAATAAGTCTTTCAATCTCTGTAATGCCTTCTCACACTTTTCAGTCCATAGGAACTTCACATCTTTCCATGTTAGCTTGGTCATCGATGCCGCTATCCGTGAAAAATCCTTAATGAATCTCCGGTAATACCTAGTTAATCCAAGAAAACTCTTTATCCCAGTCACTGTCTCGGGTGTCTTCCATTTATCCACCACCTCGATCTTAGTCAGATCTATAGGCATCCCTTTCTCTCAAATTACGTGACCAAGAAACTTCACTTTCTTCTTTCAAAAAATGAAACTTTAAAAATTTCGCCTCCAGTTGATGCCGCGTCAATGTCTCAAGCACCAATCTAAGATAAACTTCATACTCTCTTTCATCTTTAGAGTATATCAAAATATCATCTATGAATACCAATACGAACCAATCCAAATGCTTTCGGAAAACTTAGTTCATCAAATCTACAAAGAATGCTGGCGCATTAGTTAGTCCAAATGGTAATTCTAACCATTCGTACAATCCATATCTTGTTCTAAATGTCGTCAATGGAATACTATCCTCTGCCCCTCTAAGATGATGGAACCCTGTTGTTAAATTCGACTGGAAAAATACTTTGGCTCCACTCAACTGGCCGAACAAATCGTCAATTCTAGGTAACGGATATCGATTCTTTGTCGTCTTCTCATTCAACTTACGATAATCGACACACAACCTTAACGATCCGTCTGGCTTCTTGGCAAACACTACGCCTGCTCCCTAAGGCAAACTACTTGGTCTGACAATATTCTTGCCTTTCAAATCCACCACTGCACCTTTAGCTCCCTCATCTCCGTAGGTGTCATTCTGCTTGGCAGTCTACTCACCGGTTCTGCTCCTAGTACTAAATCTATCTGAAATTCAATGGCTCGTTTCGGCGATAATCGTACTACGGGTTCAAAGACATCTTCGAATTCTCCCACAATAAAAACTTGATTCAACTTGTCTTCTACCTCAACAACACCCAACAAAGCATTAACTCAAAACTAGGGTTTTTTACGGAGTGTACAATCCGACCCCTACAGTCAGGGTGTCTAAACGATATTTTCCCATCATGGCAAAATACACTAGCATCGTATTTACTTAACCAATCCATACCGAAAATAATTCTGAACCCTATAAAATCGAACACATACAGACTACAAAGAAATATATGACCTAACAATTCAAACTCTAACTAGTCACACTTTATCACAAGCGTCGCATACCCTCCAATTAGATTTGCAACTCTGGAGGGAGCAACTAGGTATAAGAGTTCTAGGTTAAGCTTATTTACCAAACAATGAGATATAAAAGAATGCGATACACTAGTATCGAATAGATCTCTAACTGATGCACCATGAATCAAAAGCATACCTCCCAACATAGCTTTTCCCTTTTCCTTTGCTGTTGATCTCAAGGTAGCGGGTTCCGATGCAAACATCTTGCCTTTTCCATCCTTGGTTGGCTCCATGCACTGGTTCTTATAATGTCCAACCTGGTTGCAGTTGAAACATCTCATTCCTTTCTTCTCAACAGCTTTCTTCCCTTTGTCCGTCCAGCGTTTATGAGCATAGTGTCCTTCTTTATCATACATATAATAGACAACTTCCGCCTTTCCTTTCTTAGAAGCTCTACTCATCTGATTCCCCTTCTTATGGAAAAACTTCCTCTTCAAGTTCTGACCTCCCTGAGCTTTCGATGCCTTATTTCCTTTAAGAAAATCAAGCATTGCTTCCTGCTTAAGGCATTTCCACAACTACATCGCATGGATTTCTAATATGCGATAATGTGGCCTTAGCAAGCTCAGGCTTCAACCCGCGAATGATCTTCTCGTTCCTTTTGATGACAGTATCAGCCGTAGCGTATGTGTTTCTTGCTAGCTTCTCAAATCTGGTTGCATACTCAAGCACCGTCACATCTCTCTACTCCAATTCAACAAACTTCCTGAGCAGAGTAGACTTAGAAATCTTCGGCATAAATCTTTCTTCAAACCTCCGGAACTTATCCCAATTCATAATCTCCTTATTTACTCTAACCGTAACACCGTTCCACCAAAATGGTGCTGCTCCTTGTAGTTGTTTAGAAGCTAGTCTCCTTTTCTACTCATAATTGAGCCCCAAATCAGAAAAATCCTCTTGCGACGAAGTAACCAATTCTCCACTTCGATTGCATCCTCAGTACTGATAAATGGTTTCCCACCCAGTTTTGCATAATCTCCACTTAATACATCATAGCTATTAACCATCGGGGCTCCTTAATTTCCTCCAACATTTCCTCCAGCTTACCCACCAGCAACTCCTGCTTGCATCACGTTTACGTAGAACTAATACACTGCTCCCATATCGACTTGCGAGACTCTAGCACCCATATTTGCAGCTTGTTCCTGACCTTGATTCCTTCTTGTATTTGGTCTGACATTCCCATTGGTTGTGGTGCTTCCCCCATGAATGTTAACTCTTTTACTTCTAGCATCCATATCTTACGTCCGTAATATCTGCATTTGAATCTTTGTAAGATATAGAAGAATAGCCTAAGGGAGATGAGAGAATAGAGATAAAGCGTATACTTATATATAGCAAATATAAGCACATTACTATAGCATTATCCCGTACCCCAATCTTTTCTTGATGCTTAGGATTATGTTTTCAGAATTGTTTTAAATTTGAAATTTCTTTTAAGTTTTTCATAAGCCTATGCTCTGATACTAAGCTGTAATATCCTCTATCTTGAGTCCCAGAGCTAAATTCTACATAAGCTGTGGTCATTCGTAGTACTAACTTCCAATGATAAAAATGGTAATGTTAATGGTATCCATAATATCAGAAGCACATGAATATGAAATAAAATCACAGATTACAAAATACAACTTTACTGATTACATTGCAAAATCATGTTTCATTTTTCATTACACAATCCCAAACGAATTCTAGTTTTGATCAAATATAATTATTACAAAATATGCCAAGAGTGACATATAAAGATGCCTCCTTGGACGATCAGAGTACTCAAATGACATACCAGTCTTAACATATCACTATGGAAATAAAAATAACAACTCCTAAATAGCCAACTTTCTCCTCCTGCACGCCTTCGGAAGCTTTATTCGTCCACCTACTAAACCTGTAAAACCCTGACTCTCAATCCACTCAAATTGATTTTAAGCACCGAAGAGTTTAAAGGGAAAAAGATAAACATCGAGCTAGACATAAAGCCTGGTGTGAATAATACTATTACATATCGGTTTATTGATATTAAGTGAGACCATGCCACTTAATGGAACGAGCTTCCCCTCACTTATATCCCTTTAAGACATATCTTTTTGCAAATCATAATCTTGCAATCAAATTGATTAAAACAATAGTAGCAATATCATAGATGCTCATAAATAAGGTAATAAATGGATTATCTGTCCGAACAATATAGTTTGTTTGGCTAACTACTAACCATTGGCTGACTTGGGCCTACTAGACAAAACAAATAATCTAACATCTGTTAAATATGCTTCTGGACGGTCTGTCCATAACTTACTTATCCCTGGGTCAACTGATCTTAATGTTTTTTTAGGCTCACCAATAACCTATCCTCCTTCTTTGTATATTCCTTTCAGTATGTAACATCATTTATGTCTTACCTTTGACTAAGCCCTACACACTGGCATATTGGACTAAATTATCTAGAGGCTATAGTTAATGTATAGGGCATGACCCTATACCTGTCTCATTTGGTATTCAAATATCCGAGTCATTTACTTAGGGTTAACTATCCTTCAAATTTTCCTTGAAAACCTTTCTTTCAACTGATTAATCCTTTAAATCATACTTAAACAAGGAAAACATACTATTTACTTTACTCAGATCTCTTTGCTATGATATATGATTTATGCAAAACATTATTATTGAAAGCCTTCGAAACCCTTTTTTAAAAGCTTTAAACAATCTCTTTCGAAACCATTGAAAGAAACAAGTTAACTACTTAACCTTGAAACACTAGGTTGAGAGGCCTAAACATACCTTTCGAAATCATTTATATTAGACCTTTCAAAACAATTGAAAGTGTCCTTTCGAAAGCTTTATAAAACCGTAGACATCCTCTTTTCAAAATACTTCAAACTTGCCTTTCAAAAGCATTGTAAACCTTCCATTCAATTACTAAAGGCAAACCTTTCAAAAACATAGGGAAATCACCCCTTCGATACCTTTATTATATACCTTTCGAAAGCATTGAGTCCTTTACTTAAAACAAAACTTTTGAAAGCATTGGGTTCAAGTAAAAGTTTGCGGAACATAGTTTCGAAACCATTTAAAATCATTCCTTTCATAGCCTTTTGTTTTAACTTTCAATATATCAATGGGTCTTAAAAGAATTGAGATGAAAGCATCTCTTTGGAAGGCACTTTTCCTAAATAAAAGCAAGTGGATGGTTTTGAAACCAACCCCTTCGAAAGCATAGAGAAGCGGCTTTACATTTTAAAGCAAAAGAACCCTTTCGAAGGCATGGCTTTGAAAGGTTGAATGCAGTAGTAGAGGTTTCGACGCCTTCGAAATCTTTATTTAAAACAATAGGCGACAACCTCTTTTGGAGACCCTTATTCTAAAACATTTAACCATGTCGAAAGCTAGTTCCTTCGAAAGCTTCATTTGTAACCAAAATAATTCTATGTTTTAAAAAGCTACATCAACCCCTTCGAAAGCCTGTTTCAACTCCATACCTTTTGCCCAACTTCAATCCACTAGGTCCATATGTATTGGTTTCGACTTAGTTGGAAGCGACATTATGGGGTCGAAAGGTGGATGTTATAAGTGGAGAAACAGTAAATCTTTATAAAACCGATTTTTAATTTTTTAAAGCAATTTCTTTCCAACTAACTTTCTTTGTTTGTCAACATATGATTGTTTGTCAATTCTTTTTCGAAACCTTTTCTAAAAGTGCTATCGAATTTCAGCAACTAATAAATTATATGAATAACCCTTCTTCTTCTATAAACATATAAAACATTTAAGTCCCATACCTTAAATAGTTTTATATCTTTATTAAAATGCTTAGGAAAATTCGTCAAAAATTCCCATAAATCACTTCTAATAGGTCTTTTAACATATTTAAATTTCTTACCCAAAGCTAACATAGAATAGCCGTAATTATTTAAACAAATTCAACCATTTTCTTTACTAGAAAATTTATGATAAATCTGCATTAATTCTAAAAATTATAAAATTTAGAAAACATTCTAAATAATATTTCCGACCTTCTATCGAAAAAGCAAGGCATTTGGATGTCATTTAATAGGTTTTTAAAATCAAAACTTATAAAAAAAAATCTATATGAACAACATAAATCATCAACAAGCATATACATACATTTAACAATCAAAACATGGCATTTTACTTTGCAAAAAATATTCGGATATGATCTAGAAACCGAGAATAACATATAGAAGATGTAATGTATTATTCACCTTAGCATGTTGTTAAGGAGTTTGAGATTTGCTCTTGAGTTGATTTGATTAAGCTTCCTTCTTTTGATTCTTGCTTATCTTCCCCTTACTTTCCCCTAATGGTGGCCATCCAAGCTTAGTTTAATTTTTGCTTATGAAAGTTTGTAAGTGAGAAATGGAATGAGGGTTTAGAGTATAAAATATAACCTATTCCTATTTTGCCCTTAACTTATTACCCTTGCCAATTTCATTTTAATTCTCTTTTGTTCATTAATTAGTTAGGCACGACTACCTTATAATTTTAAAAATCTCTATTCTTAACCATTTACATTATTTCATTTAATTTATCTAATAAATGTCCTATATAATGTTATTAAAAATTAGGGTCGTTACAAACACCATCAATTTTTTCGGTGCTGGGCAATCCTCCCCTGAAGTCTTCTTTCTAAGGTCCAAAGCTCTGTCGAATCGGCTATGGTCCCCAAGCTAGGAGCGGCTCTATAGTTGCTATTTGGCAGGTTCACGAATGTGGAGAGTTCTTCCTACATCCTTTCCCTTTTCCTTTCTTCTAGATTCATGCAATTCTGAGATGTAAGATTCTCTAGTGGCACATTGATCTCCTTTGACACCCCAGTTCCGTTCGCCGTTGGGAATTTTATGGTAAGGCACCATTGGGCTAAAGCGATTCCGAAATCCTCCAGCATGGGCCATCCTAAGAAGGCATTGTATGCGGAGTTTACATTTAAAATCACGAAAATTTGGTTGAGGGTGACTCTTCGGTTGCCTTTCCCAAGTTCTACAGGCAAATCAATCATCCCAACGGGTTGTTTGGGTTGGTCGATGAATCTTTAATTAGAAGGCAGATCCATCTTTTATCCTGATCTTTATCTGGTCAAAGATGCATTTGAAAAGAATATTCAAAGAACTATCACTGTCAATCAATACTCGCTAGACCACAACGGGTGTGATCCCTACTTTCAGTACTATGGGATCAAGAGTTGGTGCTTTAATCCCTTCGGTATCCCAATTTCGGAATATTGTATCATCGTTTAGAGTTTTCTCCTGCTTGGTAGGGGCTCCATCTTCGATTGCGAGGCACGAATCCTTCAGAGCATGTTTTAATGAGCTAGCATATTGCTCCATTTCTCCCCAATTCCTCTTTGCGGGATGAGTTCCTTTAGATATCGTTCCAATAATGAGTCTATAGTTTGTTTGTTTAGATCCCTCTTCGCTGGTTTTAGCTTGGTTTCTTTCATCCAAAGGAGCTTGGAGAGTTGCTGGTTAGTCAGTATTTTGTGATTTTCTCACGTATCGCTGCAGCTTGTTTTCCCGAATCAGCTCTTTAATCAAGTTCTTTAGGTGACATTCGTTCATGTTGTGGCCATGCGTCTCATGGAAGCGACAAAATTTCCTAGCGTGCTTCTATTGTTCTATTTCTTCCTTTTTAGGGGTTCTTGTACTCTTCTATCCCTAGTGTTGTAGATGTTTTCTGGAGTATCATTGAGCGAGGTATAATCTTTGGGCCTGAAGCCTTTAAGTCGCTTATTGTTACCATTACGTTCGTTCAAATTCTAATTTTTCCTTTTTTGGTTTCTGTCTTTTCATGTACTTCCTTCAATGGTCCTGGAGGCATTTATGTTTGGTTCATCGCTATGTGACTCTGCCCAACATTTATCGGTTGCAAGCTAGTAGATTTCCTTTCTAGCTCCTGATCCTCTTCCAATCTCAAGTATAGATCCTCCTTATGATTGAAGTCCTTCCTGATGGTAGGTTGTTTTATTTTGATCCATTTTCTGAACTCATATTTAGGGTGGATGACATGAACCAAAGCCATAAAAACCATATCCTCATTAGGATTGCTTACTTCCGTCACTATGGTATTGAACCAGTTCATAATAGACTTCAGAGATTCATTTTGTCCCTGGAATAGACCGGACAAGGACATTAAATCTTTAGGCTGCATTGTGTAAAGTCTGAATCGATCAAAGAATCTTTCTGCTAGTTGATCGAAAGTGGAGATGGATCTTGGCGGATGCCTAATGAACTACATGGAAGTAATTCCTTCTAGAAAAATTGGAAAACATCTACATCAAATAGCATTCAAAGCATTCGCTTTGTCCATGTACCAACTGTACTCGTACATATGGGGTTTGTGTCTTTTATTCCGTCATAGGATGAAATAGTTGGCATAGTGAACTTTTCTGTGTACTGCCCATTCAAGATCTCATTAGTGAAGGAAGTCCGACTTGGAAAGGATCCCTACTCAACATCTCTTCTATTCTTATTCTCATATATCAGTCGCTTGAACATATCTGCGATATATGCCTTAGATGTCCAGTAGTCTGGGGGTCGGACGTCAATCACTACACTGTGTGTTTTGCTTTACAAATGGTCTTGTTGAGTGGGCTGAATTCGAGGCTCTCTAGTCTTCGGAAGAGCTACTTCTTAGGATTCCGTTGGCTTCCGATTGGCCTGGTTGGGGGCAGTTTGGACATTCCTAGCACTATCGAATGCATTGGCATTTCCTTCTTACTTACTATCGTTAAATTACTCTCCATCTTCCAAGTCGAAGAGGTCCATGGCTATATCCTCTTGTGGGGTCTTTGCTCCTAGGTTCAAGTTCATAGTTGGTTGCCTTGCGGTCGGTGGAGTACTTGTGTTTCCTTTTACGTTCCTACGGTTCCAGCTATCACTCCTTTTTGTGGTTGCTTCCCGTTTCTTCTGTTTAGACTGGAAATGGAAGAATTTTCTTATTCTATGAAAGCCGCGGGTTCCACCATGGTTTTTGGAGTAGGATGTGATTGTAAGGTCAAGACGGCATTAAGCTTATCCATAAGAGCTCTCCAACTACTTTATATTTTTTTGATTGATTTCATCAACTATTTTACTCAATTCATCTCTTGCAACAACTTCACGTTGAATAGAGGACCCTGTCACCTAATCTCCTATGTTGGCGCCATTTACTTTGGTTTGTTGATGGTTCATCTCTTCTCCTACTATTAATGCCTCTGTAGATCTTTCAAAAGCAGTTCCTTTCTTCCCAGATCCATTGATTCTTAGTAGCAGATCTATTTTTAAGAGATTGAGGACCTAACTTCTAGATTTATCCGATCTAAAGTAGATGGCTAGATCTAAGCCTGAGTTAGGTTCTCAATGAAAGCATCAAAATGTTAACTCAAAAGGTGGATCAACACCTTAGATCGAGTGTGAAAGCACCAGCCCTGTTTTTCAAGGCAAATAGAATAGAAACAAGAAGTAATAACTCACATATAAGTTAAAAAAGACAAGAGATTTTTATAGTGGCTCGGTTATTAACAAAGCCTACATCCACTTTATAACTTTTACTATTGACTGATTGCTATTACAAGTTGAATCTGAGTGCAATGCAATTGAATTATGTAAATAGGATCAACCCTCCGATGCTAGAATTCACTGGAGAACCACAGTGAACCCTATATATGATCGTTGTGTGGGAGAAGAAGAATGAAGAGTAGTTTCTGCAGATTTTCCACACCAGGTCCAGAAGATCCTGTTTATGTTGCGGGTAGGATTGTATTTATAGGGATTGGAAAGCTATTAGGCTTGGCGGACTTGGTAAATGTTTGCAAATGAACATACAAAGGTGCCTTAAAAGTTTCACAACGAGCCGAATCAATTTGATGGACGTTAGCGATCCATAGGCTATGGATCTCTAGTGATCCATAGCTTTTAGGTTGTTGATGATCCAATTGCTTGTTATGCTTTCCTTCATCCTCTTCTTTAAAATCCATGGCAATCTTGCACAATTTTATAGATCGCTAGCGATCCATAGTGCATGGATCGCTAATAATTAATGTACTTAGTATTTTTTGACTTTGCCTTCTAGATTACATTTGTTGTCTTGTGTTGGTGTTCTCTATGTAATTTTGTAGCATGCTACCTCATTTTAATGATGATGCACACACTGGTTACATCAAACTACCGATTGAATTAGACGAATGCTCATTTCTCGATCTAACTAGCTTGGAATTCCAACAAACTTGGCCATCATTCATAGAATGCCCATTGGATCATGATGCAAGAGATTTGATGGACCCACGAGCAAACATCATGGGAGATGGATCGCTAGCGATCCGTAACCTTAGCATGATTTTACTTTCTTTTTCTTTCATCCTTCTTGGTTGGTTCTTCTAGTCTTGTTGGTTGGCTCTGAGACTCGATGAAGCTATCCCGACTTCCTTTGAATTCTGTGGGTTAAAAACCCGGATAACAATATGGGGATCTTTCATCATTATGACAACCATTACGGCCGGTATCGACCATAATTATGGTCAGCATCACTTCAAATTTGCTTGTTCTTCCTTACTTTCTTCTCGGATCAGAAATCTTACATATTCTTTCACGATCTTGTAACTATGATGGATGATTGCAACTATAAATAAAAAGGCTATGGCAATATAGAGAGGGATTTTAATCTTCTTGGCTCATACTCTTCACCTCTTACTCCCTCTAATCGATTATTTTCATTAAATGATGTAATTCGACCATACTTTTCTTTAAGGATATGAAATCATTGTAATATCACTTGTACTTGTGACAAATCCAAATTAATAAAACTAAGTGCATGTAGGCATGAAATTTTACCGAACCACTAGAAAAATTGTGCGTTCCTTGTTATTTCTATTTGATTTTAATAGATTTATTCTCATTTTTTGATAAGAGGTGTTGTGCCATTTTATGGTTCAATATTTTAGGTGCTTTCATCGAGAGTAGAGCTTCTCGGTTGTAGGCCTAGCTTAGTATTATGTATTGCAAGCATCTAAAAATTAAATCCAAAAGATAGTTGCTATAGATCTGAAGTTGCTAGGATTTTGGAAAGGAATCTACTTTAGATCTGAAGAAATGGCCTCTAAGAGACCTTCTATGATATATGGAGCCACAACCAAAGAAGATGAAACTCCTCACCGTAATTAGTCGTTGAACGCTTTGCCGGGATAGTCTACCCCACAGGAGATGGTGTCAAAATTTGAACTTGACATGATGATGTATGAGATGAACAAAAGAATGCTTAGCAGTCAGAAATCTTTCATAAGATGGAGGAGAACTTTGCCTCGTTAGCTCAGTTGTCAAAAAGGCATAGGAAGAGCCATAAAGGTTCATCATCGTCAATTTGTAAGGAAGACAATTCATTTCATCGAGTTAGAACTGGAGAGACGGTAAGTAAAAGTTGAAAGGAAAGGCTTCTAAGATGTCAAAAAGGAGCACAGAAAGAAGTGGCCATGTTTTGGCCACGACCAACATGGTCGGTGCTGATCAAAATCAAGTTGGTACCTAGCATGTTAGGGGAGGTGCCAGAACGCAACAACTTAACGAGTTAATATGTCTTATAATGAAAATGACTTGTAGGATACTCGCAATGATGTTAGGAAAAATGTCGGTGCACTAACCATTGGTATCCAAACGAAGGCTATAGAGATAGTAGGATACTATAAAATGTCCAGGCGACTGGTTCTCCAAAATATAGGAGAGCCTAGACGACATGTAATTAAACGTAAGCGTTTCCAAAGTCAAACACTCAGGGCAGTTCTTGACAATCGCCATCTAGTTTCCCAAACCAATGAAGAATATCTCAGGGATATGATCGAGAGGTAGCTGAATGAAGATCAGCACATGAGTAATGACGAATGGAGTTCAGAGCCTAGTAGAACTCTGTTCACATTCATCGATGATATTCTACAGGAGAGCTAACCTAAGAAATTCATTATGCTGACGACGTCATCTTATAATGGAACAAAAAAATCCCATATAGCATCTTTTGAAGTATGAGTGGAACATGGATGGTGCTTGAGTGATCGAAACAGTAAGGTATAGATGTTTCCTCATATTTTTAGGTGGGGTGTCTACGATGTGGTTCACTTGGCTCGCGCTAAGGTCATATCTTCGTTCAAATAGCTAGCAAGAAAGTCCTTGGAGAAATGAAGGTTGCGCAGCTTGACCAAAGGATGTGATGTGCATGTCCAACATTTATTAAAGGTCTAAAGAGAATTTGAAGGATTTTCTAAAGTGATTCAACATTATTATAACTGAAGCCACCAATTTAAAGGAAGATATTGTTCTGGTGGAATTGATTCGTAGAGTCCACCTTGATACAAACTTTAGTAAAGGGCCTAAGAGGAAGCACCACCATGAAAGAAGAATTTTATTGGAAAGCATCTTAGTATCTATGCTCGAAAGATGCTGACCTGGCCATTAGATCAATCGCTGACAGACTATCAAATAAAGTTGTGTAGACAACGTTGTTATCAAGCAAACTGGTGAGAGCACCAAAAACATTACAGTGAGCATCATAAATAATAATAACTAAAAAACGAGAAACCAAGGCATTGGTCGGAAGAGGAATAACACTAAGAATCATCTAAGGTACATAAGGTCGAGAGATTATACTACCTTGAATGATAGTATTGAGAGTATCCATTTGGCACATAAGAAACACAGAAATATAAGAAACCACCTCGAAGGGGGGCAATTTAAGCCGAATGACGCTCGATGAAGTATTGTCGCTTTTAAGAAACTTATGGGCATAATACCAATGCATGCCATTACCCGAGAGATGTGATCGAAGATTTGATACAAAATGAATTACAGCAGTACATGAGAAATCCACAAGATGAAGGACGGAATAATAAACCTGAAGGGCAAAACACCCGGACAGAGCAATCGGGGTCTAATGGAGAGTGATCGAGGCAACCTAAGAGTAGAATTGTGGTTAACACTATAATCGGAGGACAATATCCAGTGGAGAAGAGCTAGAATGAGATGGAATGTTATGAAAGTTCATTGAAACACATGCAGAAGGAGAGTTGTTTCGCAATCGAAGATGGAGCTTGGACAAAATAACTGACGATGATGAATAATTATATTATTTTTCAAAATAGGGATGCTAATGGTGTGAAAGCACTGACACTTGATCCCATGGTGATTATGGTTATCGTTGGGCTAGCTACTGTGCAATGGATTCTAATTGACTATGGGAGCCCAGTTAATGTTCTATTCAAGAAGACGTTTGGCTACATGAAGATTATTCTAAAGGACATAAAGCCACATAAATTTCATATCCAAAGATTTATCAAAGAGCCAAAAGATCCTATCGGATGCATTGACTTATCCATGCAATTAGGCGAGGAAGGCTGCAAGATAGTGCAGATGCAGACCATTATGATAATTGATTAATTTTCTGCTTATAATGCTTTTCGAAGTCAACCGACACTTTCTAGTTTTAGAATGGCCCCAGCTCCATGGTGTTTGATGATGAAGTTTCCCATTGAGAATGGGGTTGGAGCTATTTAAGGGGACCAGAGCAATGGGGAATGTTATGTCATTGAGCTTAAAGAGGCAAAGCGATATGAAGAAGGGAAAGGTGGGGAGAAAGCTCTCTGCTTTAGACCATAGCTATGTAGAAAACCTCCCAAGCATTGGCTCGGGTCCCCTAGAAAGTTATGCAATCCTATAGACATAGGAAAAGAGATAGAGGATGCGAGAGCCAGAGCTGGGGATCAACATCTTGATCAATGATGATGATCCCTCTTTTTTTCCAAGGTCTGATCTCAGTTCTTCTTAAAAATGAAAAAAGAGCTAGTAAGTTTCTTCGAGAAAACCTAGATGTGTTTTCCTGGATGCATTATGATATGCGTGGAATTACACTAAAGATAGCATGCCGCACATTGGATGTGGATCCAAGATGCCTACCTATGAAGCAGAAGTGACACATCCTAGGGATGGAGCGATCCACCGAACCGAAGAAAGAAGAAGATAAGCTGATAGCAAATGGCTTTCTCCACGACACCTTATACCTTGAATGGATACCAAATCTATGTTGTCAAGAAGCCAAATGGAAAATAGCGAACATACCTCGATTATTTAGACTTGAATAAAGCATGCCCAAAGGATAGCTTCCCGCCACCAAGGATCGACCAACTTGTTGATTCAATGGATGGACACAAACTGTTATCCTTCGTGGATGCGTATTATGGCTATAACCAAATAGCAATGCACATTCCAAACCAAAAGTATATGATTTTCATCACTGATTTGAGCCTGTATTATTATCGAGTGATGCCATTCGGTTTGAAGAAAGCTAGAGCTACTTAATAATAAATGGTAAACAAGATGTTCAAAGATCAAATTGAGTGGATGATGAAGGTTTATATAGACGATATGTTAGTGAAGTTACAACGATCGATAAATCACATGGAAAACTTGTCGAAATGTTCGATGTGCTTTAGAAGTACAAAATGAAGCTTAATCCTTTGAAATGTTATTTTGAAATCACATCAGGCAGATTTTTTGGTTTCATTGTAAACTATAGGTCATCGAAGCTAGTCCATAGCAGATTCAAGCATTAAAATATGTAGTCCCCAAAAAAAAGAAGGGAACAACCAAGGTTGAATAGAAAAGTCACTGCATTGAGTCAATTTAATTTGAAGGTGGATGAAAAAATGTTTATGATTCTTCGGTGCCCTCATGAAAGAGAAAGGAAAGTTTGTTTGGGTCATGGAATGCCAGGAAGCTTTCCAAAAATTGTTGGAACATATAGAGTGACCACTAATCTTGTTGAAACCTTTGGAAGGAGAAGATCTATTCATTACTTGGCGGTATCTACTCATGCATTAAATGCAGCCTTGGTGCATGAGGAATCTAAGATCCAAAAGCCCATATACAGTAGCAACAAGCAGTTTACCGTAGTAGAAAAGAACCATCCATATACTATATTAGCAATAAGTTATTACTACTTGAGTTGAGAGAATAAGAAATGTATAATAATATTTTTTATATGGAGTGCTAAATTTACATGACATAAACATGTAAAAGACATAACTGAATCGATGTGGAGATATGGAAGCTAGAAGAAGAAAATAAGCGAAGAGAGCAAAAGGTATGCAGTAAAATCACTATAGGAAACACAAAAATATGTTAGCATTTAATACACTCTAGACTTGTCAAAACATGATACCCTATAAGTATAAACATAACACATTGATTTAATTGAGAAGAATAAAAATATCAAGTAAATGTTGAAGTCACACTTGAATCCTTTGTTATTGATTAAAAGAGAAGAAGAATTGGTTTGATCTTCCAAATCGATACATCCCTTCATCTAAGTTATCACAATAGAAGCTGATTAGATAATAACTAGAGCTTATATAATTTGGGGACCATATCTCTTGTTTATAATATTGATAATTTACAATTTTCGCTACCAAAAATTAGAATTTCATCTAGTATCCATGCATTAGTACTTTAGTGCGATCAAAAAAGGTTAAATATTTGAACAACATGGGGTGCAAAGAAAACTTCATCGCTTTATTTCTAATTAGAAAAATAAAATGCCAAAATATGTCCATTACCAAGTAGAGAGCAATGTCATTCAACAAAACTAAATACAGACACCCCATAAACTGAAATGTCCTTACATGAAAATTACTCTTATTTGAGCAAGATGCTAATGAAAGACCATGCACAATAATAGTTTAGCAAGTAGATGTGCTAACAAGGAGTTGTCTCAATATGCTCTATGGATTTCAATCTTTCTCATTCAAAACTAGAAACTTTGAGTCAATATTGTTTGCCTTTTTTAAGATCCAATTGTTATTGGACCATAATATTGGTACTTATTGCCATAATGCACCTTTAATCATCTTCGAATTTCTTTCTCAAATGTCCTCGGCCTTGTGACAAAATTTCGCACTTATTTTACCTAGTATAATGCCTCGTGAAGGAGAAACTGTAAGTGTTTACTTTATTCCTTTTCCTTATATAGCTCCACCTTCTCACGGAAAGATGTTGCATGAACTGGATCCTTTCCTCTGTTGCAATCCAACAAAGTCGGTATGATCTCCAATCCATCTGATCTTTTGTATGTGTGAATATATATTATTTATTTATTTTTATTTCTTAAATATATCTCATAACCATATTAGCTGCTTATCAACAATCCATTTTTAGAGCCATTAAAATATATGCTAAAAAAACCAATAATATGTGCAATATCTGGACGCATAAATGGAAAAGCATGCACTATACCCTCCACCACAAATGCGTGAGGAATCTTTTGCATTTCTATGGCTTCTAGAATTTTCTTAAGCCACTATTGGAGACAAATTTTTATCCTTTATAGAAAAAGGGGTGTCAACTGTTTTACATTTTTTACATGTCAAAGCATTTTTTCAGCACTTATCCATATAGCTATTTTGCAACAATGCAAATACAACCATATAAACAATAACGGTGTGTTTGGATCCTAACACAAAAGAAGCATCACTAGGATTTTTATTATTTGAAAAAATATCACTAGAAAGAAATATCTTAGTTACATGCAACATACCTAAATAATTATTGACAAACAATAATACATCATCAACATAAATAAGAAATAAAAACTACTCTCAGTGAGCTATATATACATACACACACAACTATCAACAATGTTTTTCACCGAATCAAAATAAAGTGATTAAGCGATGATACTTGTGATACGATTGACAAGAAGCTTATTTCACTACTAGAGAACTAGTGAAATAAAGATGAAATGAGAATGAAGGTGTTAGAAAGTTGTAAACGAGAATGAAGGCGTTAGAAAGGCATCAAAAAATACCGAATCTGTCTCGAAATCTTTACATTGCTCACAAATTCAATTGTATGCATCGATAGTTTTGGATAATATATATAATCTTTCTTTTTTTGTTTTTCCTTATTTATTCATAGTATTTTAAATAATACTTTAAAATAAAATTGTACTATCATAATGTTTCGGGTATGCATGCGTGTGTCTATGTAACGACCCAATTTTTCGACTTCCGAAAGTCGACATCAATACGTCCACTATATCAAATGCCGCACAGTTGAATGCCGGAAAACCGAACTGTTAGTGTTAAAGAAGAAGAAGATAGAAGAAGAAACAGAAACAATAACAGAATCTCACATTTCACAGCGAAACAATATATAATAGACAAATGAATAATCTTTAATCAAAGAACCATATTGGTTATTACAATACATCATCAGAGTATATACAACACAATACAACACAGGCAGTGATAATAATTTGACTACACGGAAACTTACTTGCAGCAATCCCAACGCAACGGACACTACATAGTATAAGTGATACGTCTCGCCATCCAGCTTGAACTCCAGATCTCTACATCAACTTCTTGATTGACTTTGCTCCAGAATAACTGATAACCTGACTCTAGGCTGTCCGTGTGGAAAATTATGGGCACCCAGAGTGCAGAAAGGGAACAATAAACTCCAGGTCAGTCATGGAACTGGTGTGAGATCTTAAAAACAATTATTTTTAACAAAAGGAAAACAAAAGGGGAATAAAAGAAATTCGCAATGCTTTTTTGGAAAATGAAACTACCATAAGGCCTCCCGGCACACACACAATGCAATCACACACTTGGGGGAGATTTTCCTTATGATAGTCAAACATGCTTGATACGCAAATTCTTTTTGATATTATTATTAGTGCATAGTGTGGAAAACATTTGCAAGTTAATATTAATCTTAGCCAGCATACGTACCATCATAGTATGCCTACTATAGCTACCATATTAGATGGCAGGTTCTACAACTAAAATCGTACAAGGCGCGTATTGATGATTGGATTTCCAAAAATGGTCAGGCTAAGGAACTTCCTGGGTCACATGGGTACGCCTTTGGAGGGACGCTCCGAGAACTTAACCAACTCTCTGCCAACACAAGGCCGAGTTACCTCTGTAACTAGGTAACTACTGACACGAGTATGCCATCCTCCGGTCGTTTGCGACCTATATCTGAGGATCCTCAATAAAAAAGAAACAACCACAAAGTAATAAATTTGCAGCAACCACATAAGTTAAATATCTGCGCTCCATACCATGATACAACCCTTTTATAGAAGGAAATGATATACCCTCAGGGGGCGCAACCCCCAAATAACCTTGACGCATCTTTCCTGTTTCGACCATTCCGGGCTGTGAGGTCCAACGAAGTCTCGTCCACAAAGCTACGCTTTTCACAAAAGCCATGCTTCGATCAACAAATGATCAGCAGCACTTCGTATATCACATTACCAAATTGGGAATGTATCACTAGTAACCATCAACTACATAACCTCTGAGCTTGTACGTCTCAGAGAAGGGTGTTAAGCTAAGAGAATAAATTCTCTGCCATCAACAGAAATGTATTTGATAGAAACCAGCTTTACATCTCAAAGTGTAACGTCAGACATACATCCATACAAGTCCATTCCGGGATCGAACCGAACCGAAGGCACTTCAAAGAAGCCCTTGCAAATCTGGATATTCACTAATCACCTCTGCAATCCCCATCACAAAGGGTGATAAAATCTCTATACCGAAGCAACTCGGTGCAAAGGCATTCGACAGGTAATCCTTTCGTTTTCGAAAATACCCGGTCTTCAACATCATCTTCAAATGCAATCCCATTTCGTCGTATCATTGTTCGGAATGGGTTTTATGACACAAAGTCCTCTCTCGGCAAATCCGTATAATGAGCGCTTATTTTTAAAAATAAGTGTTACATTCAGATTTCAAACAAATCACAACAAAATTCAACTTTGATCTTTTAAACAAAAGATCCATCACAAAGATTCGATGTGGTTTTCGAATATCCATTTGGAATTCGACCCCCGGTCGCATCGAAATTCAAATGCCATTTAAAGGAAAATATTGATAGTCGGTTATTTAATATCAATCAACATTCACAACAATCATTGGATTTCAAATAATTTTTCAAAAATATTTATTTTCAAAATATCTTCGCAAGATATATTTTAACACTTCAACCAGAAGGCAAATTTCAAATCACTTTTCACCTTTCAATCCTTTGAAAAAAATTTCAAATCATTTTCCTCATGTGGAATAAATTTCCAAATATTTTCATTTCCATTGAAAAGTTGCCATCTTTGAATACTTCAAAATAATTTAAATTACATATCCAAAATATATACTTAGAAACATTCAGAATAAAAACTATCTTAAAACACTTTATTTATAACATTAGCTATGAAAATTTTATACTAATATCTCATAAAAAAATTCAAGTCCAAACTAATTTTGAAATAAAATTAGTAGATAGGGTATAACTATTTAATATCCCTTTTCTTAAACAAATATCAATTAAAACTTTAAATAATCACTTCTATAATAAATTAAAATAAATCTTTACTTTAAAGATTTTCAAAATAACCTAAGTAAATAATTTCTCCAAAATATTTTTTTCTTAAAATCATCTTTACAACTTCAATTTATATTTATAAACTATATTGAAAACATACTCAGCTTTCCAGTGAAAGTGCACCTTCCATTCTAAAATGGTTCATTCAAATCAATTTATAAATCTTTCTGGATTTATTTTAAATTTACATTCCAAACCTGCAAATTTCTTTCCACACTTTTCAAAATAAAACAATAGTTATTTTTTAAAACAAATTTCCCTTTTCTTTTATAAAATTCCCATTGTGAATTTAAGTTTTCAAATATCCACTGATATACGATTTGTTTTAAATTGACTCCCAAATATTCACTTTCAACACAAATCAATTTCCAAATTTATTTCAAATACCAACTCAAATCCCAAATTGATTTTCCAAACATTTATATCAAAAGATCTACTGATATATGATTTTCAAATTGATTTCAAAAATCATTTCCAAACACCAAATCAATTTCAGAATTGATTTCCCAAAATATATATTTTTAACACCAAATGAATTTCAAATTGGTTTCCCAAAGATTTATTTTCAAACACCAAATCAAATTCCAAATTAATTTCTAAATTTATTTTCTTTTGAAATAAATTCCTTTATTTCTTCCAAACATTTAAAATCCGTATTTTAAATAAATTCTTCAACCTTCGAATAATATTACCCAAAATCCATTTATTAAAATATTTTCCCATATTTTTGAATTTATTCAATAAGTTTTCACAAATAAAAATTTATCTATTTAAATTCCTTCTTTTAAATTCACTCAATTCTTTAAATAAATTTATTATAAATTTTCTACTTAAATTTCAAAAATCCAATTTTATTTATTTCTGGTATCCTACGATACCAAAAATATATTCGGCTAAACTATAGCCTTCAACGATTTCAATCACAAATATAATCACACATAGATTATAAATAATCAACACAGAATATTGAAACAAATTCAAATATTTAAGGAATCCAGTTTGATCCCTCCAACCTGTTTCCCTAGATCTATAGATGTTAGCACAACAATTAAATACCAATTCCACTTCGAGGTGGAATATCGTGGTATATGGGATTTGTATAATATCATCCGCTATGATGCGGCGCATAAGATCTCATCCGCTATATAATGTAGGAAATCAATCACTCCAAATACATATATAATACCAATTCCACTTCGAGGTGGAATATCGCGGCATATGGGTTTATATATATAATATCATCTGTTATTATGCGGCACATAGGGTCTAATTCAATACAACTGATAATAATTTATCATTCAAGGATATAATCAACAATTTTAAATTTAACTATTTAAAATTAAATCAGAAAAATCTGATTGAGTGAGAAGATCTCACCTTTGCTTATGCATGCAACCATTTTTCAGTCCAGCTTGTTTTCTTCATAGTATTAGACCTTGTATATACAATTTTATACAGTTGATTAATATATTGAATTAATTAAACAATTAATCACTGGTTATTTATTGGATTTTAGATAAAAATTTGGATTTTACACCAATAATTTATTTTTAAACAAATTTTCTTTTAATAAAATATTTGAACCGAACAAATAATCAATCACTATTTAAATAAATTTAATCAACCAATTATTTAATTAAACTAAAATTTCCCCAATTGAATAATAAATTTCCATTCAATAATTTTAGTTAGCCCATGAATTTTATTTTAAACTAATATTTTTAATTTTTTAACAAATTCCTATTTCTTTCAAACTTCGCTAATATAAACTAGTTTCCTGTTTATATATACTTCAATCTAATAAAACCCTTTTTTTTAAACATCTTACCTATCTACAATTTCTGTTTTACTATAGATACCTACATTAAATAAAATAAAATTTCTTTCAACCTATATGCATACATATATTAAATCTTAAAATAGAATTGTGTTTAATGTCTTACTATAAAAATATTATTATGCTTCCTGCTATAAAAAGAATCTGCAAGAATATACCTCAATGACCGAACCCAGCCTCTCGCGAATCCTATCTGCAAATTCCATCGAACGCCATCGCGAACCCGAAGCCCTAGCTGCCATGATGAGATTCGCTATACCTTGTCAATGCTCGCGAAATCCTTTCTGGCCAACACTGTTGCGGCCTTGACAACAACTCTAGCTCAATTCGATTCCCACCGCTCTTCGCCACCCACGAGCATGCGCCTCCCCCTTCCCGAAATCTCCTCGATCGATACCATCACGCCCTTGATTTTGCTCGAACGAAGCCGTTGGCCTCACTGGCTTGCAACCACATGAGCAACTCACGATTGAAGCTCGAACTCGATTGAACAAAGGTAGCAGCGATTAATTGAACGAGGTAGTTGATTTCAAATTTGATTAGGGAAATGTTTTCACGATTTCCTTCTGAGGCCACCATTCTTTTCTGATGATTTGAGGAAGGGAAGAAAAGGAACGGAGATATGGTTTTCGATTTTCAAAAGAAATTGATATGAACTCTAAAAAAAATAAAAATATACTCGGCGAAGATCTTAAAGAAAAGAGACACGTGTGATAATAAACAGAAAAGAAAGAGCACGTTTCTCAGGGGTGGACAGTTGGATGTGTTAAGTGAATTAAACAAAATATATATGTGTTTAAATTAAAAATTCAAATTTTAAATTATATCGATAAACGCAACCCAAAAACTTGAGCTCCTATAAAGGCGTGCCGCTAGGCGTTTATAATGTTAAACCCCTATCCCGAACGCAATGGAAAAGGTTTCAAGTCCAAATTCAATCGTATGGAGAAGATAGTTTTTTTAATCCAGCTATTAAATTAAATTTCAATAAAAATTTTAGCGCGTTTGCTCATCGCACAGCCACATAATCACCCTAAACACTACGAAAATTAGAATCCGATAATAATACAATATTGCAGATCCAATGGAACTGGTTTCGTTGAATTCTAAGAGCGTGCCTCGAAAGGCTATTTTTAAATATCGATTTAAATGATATAAATTTAAAACCGAACAAAACGTTTTCAAATCCAATTCTGAATCCTCCAATTATCTTCAGTATCATCAACATAAATTTTCTAAGCCTTGAAAATATTTTAAATCGGCTTAAAAATCAAGATTCTACATTTTACCCAATAATTAATAATTAAATTTAATAATTTTAATTGCCAATTTCATTATGATATTTGAAATTCAAGTTAAATTAACTTCCAAATATTTAAAATCAACTAAATATTTCAATTTCAAATGTTCAAAATTCTAGGTCGTCACAATCTTCCCCCTTAAAAGAATTTCGTCCTGAAATTACTAGGTAAGAAGAATGATCCTTAACCCATTTATCATTTCCCAAACCCAAACAGTTTTATCAACTTGCTAAATCAAATCTTTTTATTAAAGACCCATTATCATTTCAATTAACTTTCCGAAGTCTTTTGTAAATTCCAAACAACATTGTTTTCTTAACCATTCAAATTTCAATTCAAATTCAAAATTTAAATTCTCAAACTTTTCTAACTTCCTAAATTTTCGAAAAATTTCGCCAGCGTCTCCTTTGCACGGCTAGCTCGGTACGATTACAAAATGACACAACGGGCCTCTAGATTTCAAAAAGAAAATGAAAAGCCAAGTGGCTAGACAAGAAAGTCATCAAATTTCATATAGAAATTTAAATACATACCTTTGTTGAGCAATTTAAATTTATCTTCGAAATCAAAATCCCAATTCCATTTTTCCTTTAACACACCAATGTATCTATTTAGCAATAATGTCTAATTACAGCTTTCAAAATCATTTTACACATTTCTTTACCAAAGTTTCAATATCTATTTCATTCAAATCCATATGATGCACACATATAATTCGTACGCAAGATCAAATCCGATCGCTCACTTGATCATACAATTTTACTTCCGCACTAGTATCGTCCACCCGACTTCCTAGTGCGGACTCAAATCTGGTTTCTTTATCAGAAACCGTCATTCTCCTTGCATAATTATAAACTATGATAGAGAATTTCCAAAATCAACCAAAAATCCATATCCAGATTCGTCATCGAAAATCGAGTGAAAAATTCCAACTTGGATCGATATAACTATCTCGAAATTCTATGCTCGAATTTTGGATCAAATTACTATGTGAAAAAAATAATATACGTACATCCTGCGTATTCATTCCAAATTGATTATTGGCTTTATTAATTTCTTTTCTTTTATTCACATTCGATTTTCATTACCTTATTCACAATTACCATTTCACAATCCCCAGTTTATCCTTCATTCACTTTTTAATTTAGAATATTTTCTCAACTCCAAATTTTACTTAAGAATTTTTTCATTTATTTCTTAAGTTCGATATAAGTATTTTGCGTATTTCCTAATTCTCCACTTTGGTTAATATCTACTTATATTTAAACTGGATTTCAAATTCACGAATTCAATTCATTCCAACCATATTTATTTTATCATTCCTTCAATTAGATTCACTTACTAATTTTATGTCAATACTTTTCTCTGTTTATCACAAATCAGATTCAATTCCAATTCTAGTTCTATTTACTTACAAATTCGAAATGAATTTCAACATTCAATTTCACTTTCATTTACTTGCAACTGTAAATTAATTTATTCATTCACAATTTTATTTTCCACCTTAATAAATTTTATTCCATAACTATTTTTTATCAAATGCCAGAGTCCTTCCAACATTTTAAAATCATTTTTTTTGAAATCAACTCAAATTATTTTTTGAATTCCCAAAACCAAACCCAGTTTTCCAACCAACTTCCATTTAAAACAATTTTGGCAGCAATTCCTCTCTTGGAAACTCGAAAATGAACACCGATGATGTCGCGATCATCATCGGAATTATTTTCCAACGACCGAAAAGAGTTTAGAGCTTTCATTCTTTCAAAAACATTTTTCCAAAACCTTTGAAAACCATTTTCAAATCAAAAGGGATCTAATTTCCAGATTTTCCAAATTTCAAATCTTTCCAAAACATTTCCAAACATTTCTCTGGAATTCTATTTTAAATTATAAATCTCATTCACAATTTTCATTTACAAATCTCATTTGTTTCTTAATCTTTGGATTTGATTTCAATTTCTTATTCAATAATAAATGATAATATTTTAATATTATCACTTCCTAACAACCAAGCAGCCATATACTATAATAATTTTCAAAAATTATTTCCTTTTATATATGAAAATAGTTTGGGTAAAATTATTTCATTTTCCCAATTTTAAAACAATGCTATGTCGATTTATCTTATTTAAAAGTTTAGAAACCCCTATCGATACAGTTGGCCAAACTGCACCGACCAGAATCTATAAACAATCAACCGATAATTCAACACAATACAAAACAATTTTATATTCATAACAAATTCGTGCTCATATCTATTAATACACTCAAACTCATTCTAGAGTACTACTGACTCTACCTCTAATGAGTAACGCCCATCAGAGCCAATGTTGTCTCTTAACCAATTGCTCTGACACCACATGTAACGACCTAATTTTTTGGCTTTCAAAAGTCATACGTCCACTGTATCAAATGCTGGAAAACCGAACCGTTAGGGTTAAAGAAGAAGAAGATAGAAGAAGAAACAAAAACAATAACAGAATCTCACATTTCACGGCGGAACAATATATAATAGACAAATGATAATCTTTAATCAAAGAACCATATTTGTTATTACAATACATCATCAGAGTATATACATCACAATACAACACAGGCAGTGATAATAACTTGACTACATGGAAACTGACTTGCAGCAATCCCAATGCAACGGACACTACATAGTATAAGTGATACGTCTCACCATCCAGCTTGAACTCCAGATCTCCATAGCAACTTCTTGATTGACTTCGCTCTAGAATAACTGATAACCTGAATCTAGGCTACCTGTGTGGAAAATTATGGGCATCCAGAGTTTAGAAAGGGAACAATAAACTTTAGGTCATTCATGGGACTGGTGTGAGATCTTAAAAACATTTATTTTTAACTAAAGGAAAACAAAAAGGGAATAAACGAAATTTGCAATGCTTTTTTGGAAAGTTAAACAACCATAAATACTCCCGGCACACACACGATGCTATCGTACACTTGGGGGAGATTTCTACTTATGATAGTCAAACAAGCTTGATATGCAAATTCTTTTTGATATTATTATTAGTGCATAGTGTGGAAAACATTTGCAAGTATAATATTAATCTTAGCCAGCATACGTACCATTATAGTATGCCTACTATAGCTACCATATTAGATGGAAGGTTCTACAACTAAAACCGTACAAGGCGCGTATTGATGATTGGATATCCAACAATTGTCAGGCTAAGGAACTTCCTGGGCCACATGGGTACGCCTCTGGAGGGACGCCCTGAGAACTTAACCAGCTCTCTGCCAACATAAGGCCGGGTTACCTCTGTAACTAGGTAACTACTGACACGAGTATAAAATCCCCCGGTCGTTTGCGACCTTTATCTGAGGATCCTCAATCACAAAGCTACAACCACAAAGTAATAAATTTGTAGCAACCACATAGGTTAAATATTTGGGCTCTATACCATGATACAACCCTTTTCCAGAAGGAAATGACATACCCTCAGCGGGCGCTATCCCCAAATAACCTTGCCGCATCTTTTCTGTTTCGACCATACTAGGTTGTGAGGTCCGACGAAGTCTCGTCCAAAAAGCTATGCTTTTCACAAAATCCATGCTTCGATCAACAAATGATCAGTAGCACTTCGTATGCCATATTACCAAATTGGGAATGTATCACTAGTAACCATCAACTACATAACCTCTGAGCTCGTACGTCTCAGAGAAGGGTGTTAAGCTAAGAGAATAAATTCTCCGCCACCAACAGAAATGTATTTGATAGAAACCAACTTTACTTCTCAAGGTGTAACGTCAGACACACATCCGTACAAGTCCGTTCCGGGATCGAGCGGAACCGAAGGCACTTCAAAGGAGCCCTTGCAAATCTGGATATTCGGTAATTACGTCCGTAATCCCCATCATAAAGGGTGATAAAATCTCTATACCAAAGCAACTCAGTGCAGAGACATTCGACAAGTAATCCTTTCGTTTTCGAACATACCCGGTCTTCAACACCATCTTCAAATGCAATCCCATTTCGTCGTATCATTATTTGAAATTGGTTTTATGACACAAAGTCCTCTCTCGGCTAATCCGAATAATGAGCGCTTATTTTTAAAAATAAGTGTTACATTCAGTTTTCAAACAAAACACAACAAAATTCCACTTTGATCTTTTAAAAAAAAGATCCATCACAAAGATTCGATGTTGTTTTTGAATATCCATTTGGAATCCGACCCCTGGTCGCATCGAAATTCAAATGCCATTTAAAGGCCAATATTGAAAGTCGGTTATTTAACTATCAATCCATATTCACAACAATCACTGGATTTCAAACAATTTTCTCCCAATTATTTGTTTTCAAAATATCTTCACAAGATATATTTTCACGCTTCAACCATTTGAAAATAAATTTCAAATCACTTTTCACCTTTCAATCCTTTGAAAACAAATTTCAAATCATTTTCCTCACGTGGAATAAATTTCCAAATATTATTCATTCCCACTGAAAAGTTGCCGAGTTCGAATACTTCAAAATAATTTAAATTACTTATCCAAAATATATACTTGGAAACATTCAGAATAAAAACTATTTTAAAACACTTTATTTATAACATTAGTTCTGAAAATATTATACTAATATCTCATATAAAATTTAAGTCCAAACTAATTTTAAAATAAAATTAGTTGATAGGGTATAACTATTTAATATCCGTTTTCTTAAACAAATATCAATTAAAACTTAAATAATCACTTCTATAATAAATTAAAATAAATCTTTACTTTAAATATTTTCAAAATTACCTAAGCAAATAATTTTTCCAAAATAATTTTTCCTTAAAACCATCTTTACAACTTCAATTTATATTTATAAACTATATTGAAAACATACTCGGCTTTCCAGCGAAAGTATACCTTCCATTCTAAAATGGTTCATTCAAATCAATTTATAAATCTTTCTGGATTTATTTTAAATGTACGTTCCAAACCCATAATTTTTTTCCACACTTTTAAAAATAAAACAATATTTATTTTTTTAAACAAATTTCTCTTTCTTTTACAAAATTCCCATAGTGAATTTAAATTTTCAAATATCCACCGATATACGATTTTTTTAACTCGATTCCCAAATATTCACTTTCAACACCAAATCAATTTTCAAATTGATTTCAAAATTTATTTCAAATACCAAATCAAATCCCAAATTGATTTTCGAAACATTTATTTCAGAATATCTACTGATATACGATTTTCAAATTGATTTAAAAAATCATTTCCAAACACCAAATCAATTTCAGAATTGATTTCCCGAAATATATATTTTTAACACCAAATCAATTTCAAATTGGTTTCCCAAAGATTTATTTTCAAACACCGAATCAAATTCCAAATTGATTTCCAAATTTATTTTCTTTTAAAATAAATTCCTTTATTTCTTTCAAGCTATTTAAAATCCGTATTTTAAATAAATTCTTCAACCTTTGAATAATATTACTCGAAATCCATTTATTAAAATCTTTTCCTATATTTTGGAATTTATTCAATAATTTTTCAAAAATAAAACTTTATCTATTTAAATTTCTTCTTTTAAATTCACCAAATTCTTTAAATAAATTTATTATAAATTTTCTCCTTGAATTTCAAAAATCCAATTTTATTTATTTTCGGTATCCTACGATACCAAAAGTATATTCGGCTAAACTATAGCCTTCAATGATTTCAATCACAAATATAATCTCACACATAATATAAATAATTAATACACAATATTGAAACAAATTCAAATATTTAAGGAATCCAGATGGATCCCTCCAACCTGTTTTCCTGCATCCACAGATGTTAGCATAATACCAATTCCACTTCGAGGTGGAATATCATGGTATATGGGATTTATATAATATCGTCCGCTATTATGTGGCGCATAGGGTCTCATCCGCTATATAATGCGGGAAATCAATCACTCCAAATACATATATAATACCAATTCCACTTCGAGGTGGAATATCGCGGTATATGGGTTTATTTATATAATATCATTCGCTATTATGCGGCGCATAAGTTCTAATTCAATACAACTGATAATAATTTATCATTCAAGGACACAATCAACAATTTTAAATTTAATTATTTTAAATTAAATCTGAAAAATCTGATTGAGTGGGAAATTCTCACCTTTGCTTATGCATGCAACCATTTTTCAATCCAGCTTGTTTTCTTCACAGTATTAGACCTTGTATAGACAATTTTATACAGTTGATTAATATATTGAATAATCAAACAATTAATCACTAGTTATTTATTTGATTTTAGATAAAAATTTGGATTTTACACCAATAATTTATTTTTAAACAAATTTCTTTTAATAAAATATTTGAACTGAACAAATAATCAATCACTATTTAAATAAACTTAATCAACCAATTATTTAATTAAACTAAAATTTACCTAATTGAATAATAAATTTCCATTCAATAATTTTAATTAGCCATGAATTTTATTTTAAACTAATATTTTTTTTATTTAACAAATTCCTATTTCTTTCAAACTTTGCCAATATTTCCTGTTTATATATACATTCAATCTAGTAAAACCCCTTTCTTTCAAAATCTTACCTATCTACAATTTTTTGTTTTACTATATATGCCTACATTAAATAAAATAAAATTTCTTTCAACCTATATGTATGTATGTATGTATATATATATATATATTAAATCTTAAAATAGAATTGTGTTTAATATCTTGTTGTAAAAATATTATTCTGATTCCTGCATATAAAAAGAATCTGCAAGAATATACCTCAATGCCCGAACCCAGCCTCTCGCGAATCCTATCTGCAAATTCCATCGAATGCCATCGCGAACCCGAAGCCCTAGCTACCACCATGAGATTCGCCATCCCTTGTCAATGATCGCAAAATCCTTTCTGGCCAAGACTGTCGCGGCCTTGACAACAACTCTAGCTCGATTCGATTCCCACCGCTCTTCGCCACCCACGAGCATGCGCCGCTCCCTTCCTGAAATCTCCTCGATCGATACCATCGCGGCCCTTGATTTCACTCGAATGAAGACGTGGGCCTCACTGGCTTGCGACCTCGTGAGCAACTCGCGATTGAAGCTCGAACTCGATTGAACAAAGGAGGCAACGATTTCTTAAACGTGGCAGTTGATTTCAAATTTGATTAGGGAAATGCTTTCCTTATTTTTTTCTGAGGCCACCATTCTTCGCTGATGATTTGAGGAAGGGAAGAAAAGGAACGAAGATATGGTTTTCGATCTTCAAAAGAAATTGATTTGAACTCTAATAAAAATATACTCTACTAAGATCTTAAAGAAAAGAGACGCGTGTGATAATAAACAGAAAAAAGAGCACTGTCACAGGGGTGGATAGTTGGATGTGTTAAGTGAATTAAACAATATATATATATATATATATATATATATATATATATATGTATGTGTGTGTGTGTTTAAATTCAAAATTCAAAATTTAAATTATCTCGATAAGTGCAACCCAAAAACTTGACCTCCTATCAAGGCGTCCGCTAGGCATTTATAATGTTAAACCCCTATCCCGAACGCAATGGAAAAGGTTTCGAGTCCAAATTCGATCGTATGGAGAAGATAGCTTTTTGAACCCAACTATTAAATTAAATTTCAATAAAAATTTTAGCGCGTTTTCTTATCGTACGACCAAATGATCATCCCAAACACTACAAAAATTAAAATCCGATAATAATACAATATTACGGATCCAATGGAGATGGTTTCGTCGAATTCCGATACTGTGCCTCGGAAGGCTATTTTTAAATTTCGTTTTTAACGATATAAATTTAAAACTGAACAAAACGTTTTCAAATCCGATTCTGAAGCCTCCTATTAACTTCAGTATTATCAACATAAATTTCTAAGCCTTGAAAATATTTTAAATCAGCTTAAAAATCAAGATTCAACATTTTACCCAACAATTAATAATTAAATTTAATAATTTTAATTGCCAATTTCATTCTGATATTTGAAATTCAAGTTAAATTAACTTCCAAGTATTTAAAATCAACTAAATATTTTAATTTCAAATGTTCAAAATTCTAGGTCGTCACAGTCTATACACACACACACATACATACATTATATATTTATAATAACATGAATAAACATTTACATATAATACAATTACCAATTTTTAAATTATTCGATTTCAAAGATATTAGATAATTTTTAAATTATATATATTTCAATTATTTAAAAATTATATATTATAGATTTTAATAATATATATTATATATATATTTAATTTTTTATTTTAAATATTATATTTTATTTCATACTTTATATGTTCAAAATTTTTGAAATCAAACAATGCACATTAGATAATATCGTATGGGAGGATTAGATAAACAATTTTGTGAAATTTTGATTCAGTATGACCATCCATTGTATTGAACGTAAATATTCCTAACTGTTAGTTTATTATTGAAAATCATCGATTTACTCATGGGATCGTGGATCAAACTGACTCTAAATAGCATAAAATTTTATAAATAAGCATCCAGGACGACAATGTCAATTTTCAACGGTTGGATTTCAAAAATTCATAATGTTGGTGGGACTAATTATTCAAAATAGTTGTTTCTTGTATAAATTACCTAGTTATACTAGCAACAAACAGTTTTAGCAGAAATTCCTACTTGCATTCCACATTTATGAAATTTGACCGTATACATTCATTAATATCATATGAAAAACTTAAATATTCGATTATGTGTAATTCTGAGTTAGTTTTATAACGGCCGCCCTACACCTATAGTGCAAAAAGGTAGCTAAAGGAAAGAAAAATAAATAAGATGAAGAATAGAAGAGAAAAGAAAGGAAAAGAAGAAAAATGAAGCATCAAATAACCCAATTACCAGTCCCATATGTCACATCGCATCAGAGTAAATGTAATAATCAACATATGATAAACAGTAATAACAATGTGACATAATCACATGAATAAAGATACACAAATTTATACAACACCATAACTGAGTTTTTGCAATATGAAAGTAAGCACCACTGATACACTGTCTCATAGTAAATCAACACAAAATACAATAACAAATGCATATATAAGTATAGATAAACGTCACCTCCTATCAGTCCACCTGCAGAACTCCATAATCATCCACCTGATCTCAATCCACTCATTTAAGCGTACTGAGATAATAAGAAGCAAAGCTTAAAACCTCGGGTCAGACATTAGTCTGGTTGTGCGATATCAAATCTCAAAATACTATAAAACCGATAATATACGAAGCAGAGGGTACATAAGCCATACCCGACCTGTCCCTGCAACCACAGAGTCATCACATAAAGCTAAGTAAATGCAACTCTATGATATCATAAAATGGGTATATCATACTTAGTATCTGTCTGGGTAGCTAGATATCTCCACCTATAGTCCCTATTCCATACTATGTAAACTTCAGGTATCTAAGTATCCCTATCCATACCTACTCCACACTAAGTCAAGTCAGGGTATCTTGGTATCCTACCACAATACCTACCTAGTATGACATCCCTAGGGTGACAAGTGACCAGTGACCAACCATAACTAACACAACATCCGTCAAGCAATAATAACTATAATCCAATATGCCAGATATATGATGACTCATATGACCAACTGTCAAGGACTAGTGGAAATCCCGTTTCTCGATTGTGTTCCACCGTACTTTCAGATTTGAAACACCTTATGGTTATCTCTTGCGATACCTCTATACTACCTGACCTAGACGCTCTTTGAGCGGTCTAGAGTACACGAACATTGCCACCCGCCCTCGGGTATTACCTACATATAATAAGCCTGCTCTAAACACAACCAAAACACTTTAAGTCATCAACGATCCCTAGGCACAAACACATCCATCTAGCCCTACTCACTTGATATGTATTCGAACCCTCGTTACAATTTTTAGGCATGAGCCCTAACACTTAACCCAGTCCACTATCCATAGCCTCGCTCCAATCCAAGCTGCCATCCTCGATCTTGCTCTCTGCCTGATCTCATGATCGGAGAACCCTACTATCATGCCATCTAAAGCCCGAGATCTATCATCATCTATACAATCCTGATACTATTATCTCGAAGCCTACTCCATATATCATTGAGTCACTATCCATAATATCAAACTACTAGGTCGAAGCACTACATCCCTGTCTCACCATCATTATCACTCGTTGTAGGGTAATAACATCATATCTCTTAACTGGTCGCACGAACAAACCATCACGTAGCGCACCATGATATCTCATCAACGCCAAAGCCACATATTGGCCAAATGGCCAATCGACAACAATGATGGACATTGACCACTCTACTATGGTCAGTATCATCTACCTTGGTCTTGTACTTAATTAAGCGGTCAAGTACCGGCCAAACGGAAATGTTTGGCATCCACGCTGAAATCCAGCTCCATCGGCACATATCCCAAACGCTCTTCTACAACTTATTTTGTTCATTAGATTCCTAACGTGTGTGGAACTCCAACGTACAAGATGCTAACAAACATAAAATCACCACTAAACGACATTTTCAACCAAAACAGTCAAATAACAAACAAGCCAAACAATTAAACATACATCAAAACATCCATATATCCATCTAAAATAACATACATACAACATAAACAATCCATTCATATCAATTAATGACACAATAATAGATCCAATCTAATAATTCCCTAACTATGGCACGACGATAAAAAATATGTGATTCTTTATAAATCATCTAAAAATATTGATATATTCCTTATAAAAATATAGTTGTTGTATAATAATAATAATATCACGGTTAAAAAACAACATTCCCGAACGTCAATGTAACAATAAACAATCAATCAAAGTAAAGTGAGAGATAATATCACCCACCTTATCCAAATCTATCCAAACTAGCGCTAAAATGTAGATCTCACCATCATGAGCGCAACGCAAGAAACGGTGTCCAATACCGACCTCGTATGTATAAGTTATTGTCAAAATAAGAACCGAGATTGTTTAAATAATAAGTTCACTAATTAGAAACACTAATTACCTTAATTAGGCACTACTCCATCTTCTACAATTCACGTTTCCAGGCCATGCACATTTGTGCATATCAAACCCATTTCCTTTTCCTTCTCTTTTCGATATCTTGGTCGTTTCTCATTGAAATCACGAACCGCTTTTTCCAAAATGCTTCTCTTCGCGCTCTCTTCGCCTCGGCATCCACGAAATCAAAATTGCATGCTCTTATGAAGATCGACTTGATGCCATGCCCTTATTTAAGACATTGATGAATTTTCTCTCCTCTACCGGATCTGACGAGATTTTGCAAATAAGTGCTACTTGCGAAGGGAAATCCAAAATCGATCTCCGTTTCGCCTATTGTCGAATTTAGCTCTGCCTAGATCGGCTAAGAAGATGTCATCGTTGCCAATCGCCATCGATCAAAATTCTGCAATGGTCATCGTGAAGCTCTCATCCGTACGATCTTAATGGTCTGGTCTCGTGATTTTTAGTGTAACGGATCTTGAGATATTAATTTTTGAATGTGGAGTTTAGAAGAGGAAGTCATGATTTTCAAGCTTCAGGAATGAACAGTGAATGTCAATTCTAAAATGGAGGAGAGATTTTGAAACTAAATAAATGGATGTACGTTTCAAGTCTGTACGATCATACAACGCGTGAGATTGCCACAAAAGTCATCTGCGTACATGACCTCATTTTTCTGGATTCAACGGTATCCACATCTCCATTTGAGACAACGCCCCACAAAGCTAATTTTGTGTATTTCGTGACTGTTTCGGGCATCGGATCGTCCGACTTGAAATATAGTGATTTTTATACTCATTTTAATTTGCAACATCAATCTTAACTCAATGGAAGTGGCCTCGGGTCTTGATTTGATTGTATGCGAAAAATCACATTTTAAGTCTTTATTTAATTAATGATTAAACATATACATAAACTATTTAAATATCCTATCGTTAAAAATATGGGTCGATACATGTTTGATCATCTATCTTATCAAATGTAAGTATTTCTAAGTGCTAGTTGAATAATGAAGATAATTGATTAACTTATGTGATCGCGAATCAAACTGAATCGAAATAACATGTAATTGTATACTTAAGTAAACAAGGCAATAATATCGATACTCAATGCCAGATTTAAAAAATTTCTAACGTAGACAAGCTAATAAACAAAATTTTATTATTGAAAAGTATATAAAAAAGTAATAATTATACATAAAAAATTAAATTTTTTATTCTATGTTATAAAATAAAAATGTAATAATATATACTATTATGAATTAATAGTATGTTTTTGAAATATTCGAAAATGTGTAGAAAAAGGTAAAAATTAAAATAATTCTTACTATCATTATCCCGATACCACCTAGCCATCCTCTCCTTCAACAAAACTGTAACTGTCTACTTCAGTCACCCAATAGCCAAACATCAAAAAATACCTAAATCAAACCCTTCGCTGTCGAACCTTCATTGCCACTGTCGTTGCTTTATTTACCCATTTCATCCTTCACCAACTCGAGGTTCGCTACTTAATGCATCTGCCGAGGTCCTTTAAGAAGCCAAATTCTGGTACTCTTTGATACCACCATAACTTCCGCTAAACCTCCACTGCCACCGCAATGTCTGCCATGTTAGGAAATCAAATCTACGGTTTCGATGACAACAACTATACAATGGAAATCAAATATGCATATATATTTCTATTTACAGGTAATTGCTAAAGTAACATCACTAAAGGGATAAGAACAAGGCTTAAAGAACATTACAAGAGACGATAAGTCGATAGGATCAATGGAGCAATGACACAGACGCACAAAAGCAACATGCACAAGTTTCAAACGTCTGGGTGCACTAGCGAGACGTCTGAAGAAATCCTATGGAATTCAAAACAGAAAGGATCAGACGTCTGGTTAATGTACTCAGACATCCGAAAGGCTATTGTATACAAAATATATATATATCTAGACGTCTGAAACAAATACTAGACGTCTGGTACTAAACTAGGATATTAAAATTCAAACTACAACCGCTGCACTTGAAAGGGCATCTTCGCTTCTCTTCGCTGCAACTCTTCATCACCATCAGAAGCGACTATAGAACACTTTTTAATGGATGAAACTACTCAAAGAATCTCTCTACTACTATAAATAACATCAAGAGTCAAAGAGAAGAACCTACCTTGCTTACTTGCGCTCTTTACTTTATACTCTGATATATTCTTGATCTCTAGCAATCCATACTTGTATTTCACTCTTCTATATATTCAGATCTCCTCAATCAATATTCTCTAGATATATATATATATATATATATATATATTGGAAGCGTTTGTACTTAACAGTCAATATCCGTGTTATAGAACACATACTTGACAAGAAAAAACTATTGTAAGCAAGCCTACTCCTTCGGGCGAAGTGAGGGTGTTTGATAGTCGAATTCCGAAGTGGAGCTTCGGGACTGGATGTAGGATGGGAGGTCAGAACCAGTATAAAATCATGGTGTGCTTATTCAATATTTACCTAGATTAATTTTATCTTAGTTGCATCATATAGTTAGTCACATATAGTTTCATATACACTACACAATCCACTCTATAGACTTTCAATTGGTATTAGAGCAAGGTTTGATCAAAGTACCGTAACACGTTTTGAATCATTTTAATATGGAAAGTATTTTTCAAGAAGGACAATCCACAGCACGACCCCCACTTTTTAATGGCTCTAATTATGCATATTGGTCAACACGTATGAGAACTTTTATGGAAGCTAATGGTCTAGAAATTTGATCAGCCACTCAAGATAAATATGAAGCACCTACTACTGCTATGAACACATGGACCGATGCACAAAAAACAGCAGCTTCTAATAATGCCAAAGCTAGAATGTTTTATTTTGCTCATTAAATAAAAATGAATTCTCACGTGTCATGTTATGTAACACTTCATTTGATATTTGGTGCACCTTACAAGTTACATAATCAATTCTCATCATTTAAAATGAAACAAAATGAATCTATAGTAGATGTGTACTCTAGATTTCAAAACATTCAACATGATTTAATGGCACTTGGAGTCAAATTCACAAATTTTGATTTAGTATGTAGAATTATCAATTCTTTAACTCCAGAGTAGGAAAGGAAAGTATTAGCTATCGAAGAAGCTAATGATCTTTCAACACTCTTAGTTGAAGAGTTGATAGGAAATTTAACGTCCTATGAAGCTAATTTGCAGGCACGAAAAGAATTAAATTGGAAAAATAAGAACATAGCATTCCTAGTAACAAATGAAGACTCCGACTTAGAAGAAGAAATTGTATTTATTGCCAAAAATTACAAAAATTCAAGAAGTTTAGGAAAATGACTAAATTTCAGAAAGGAGGAAAATCAAGCTCAATAAATCAAACATCAATCAAATGCTATGAATGCGATCAATTTGGGCATATGAAGAAAGATTGCCCCAAGTTCAATAATGATAAAAAGAAGAACAAATTTGAAAAGTTTAAAAAGAATAAGGCTTTCAAAGTAACATGGGATGACTCGGATTCTTCATCATCTGAAAGTGATAGTGATAGTGACGGAGAACAAGATAATGTGTGTTTTATGGCACAAACTGATGAGGTATATCCCAAACTTAGCTATGATGAATTATTAGAACTTAGCATGGAATTGGATGATAAATTTAGAAAAATTAAAAAATCGAACAAAGAATATAGCCAAAATAAATAGATTAGAACTTGAAGTAGGAATGCTAAAAGATGAAAAAAATTATCTTAGAAGAGGAACTAGAATTATCTCAAGAAAAAATTAAGAATAATTTGGTCAAAAATGAGGCTATTGCTATTGATTCTGGTAAGACTAAAGTAGTAAAGGATAATTTATTAAAAGAAAATGTTGACTTGAAAAGTAATATTGAAAATTGAAAATTTAGAACTAAAAGAAAAATTAGATAAAATTACAAATAATGTTTCAAAATTTAATAAAGAAAAATAAGATTTATAAAATCTTATCAAAACTTCAAAACCATCAGGTAATAGAAATGGAATATGATTTAAAAATACTCCTAAAAAAAAAGGAAATGATGCTAAGAATTATAGTTATAAAAAGACTAAAAGTTCATCTAAGTCTAATACGAATACCAAAAATATGAATATTTGGATTCCCAAGACAAATAATAATTTGATTAGACAAAAACATATTAATAATTTCTTAGAGAATGTAGTATATAATAAAAATTATATTTATAAAGGTACCAAACCATCTTGGGTATGGCTACCTTCTTCTAACACCTAGGACTCTAACAAAGTATATAGGTACCAATTAAAACATATTTTATTTTACAGATACCTAAAATAAAAAATAAGGATAAATGGATACTAGATAGCGGATGCTCCAAGCATATGACCGAAAATTCAAAAATGTTATCAAATATAACATACATCGATGGTGGAATGGTAACCTTTGGAGACAACTCAAAAGGATATGTCATGAGCATTGGAGAAGTCATCAACTATGGTATTTCTAACTCTCCTATTATTACAATTTTTTTATTAGTACGAAATCTAAAACACAACCAACTAAGTATTAGTCAATTATGCGATAAAGGTTTTCAAATCAATTTCGAAAAAGATAGGTGTAATATTTTCGATAATAACAAACAACTTATGTTTGAAGGTTTTAGAAGCAAAAATATTTATGTTAAACATCAATATAAATAAAAATTCAAACTTATGTTTAACCGCCAAACATGACGATCCATGGTTATGGCATAAACGATTTTGTCATATCAATTTTAAATATATTAATAGATTAGCAAAATATGAGCTAGTCAGAGGTTTACCTAAAATGAATTACAAAGTAGAACATTTATGTGACGATTGTCAAATTGGAAAACTAAAGAAAAATTCCTTTAAATCTAAAAATAATATTTCTACTAAACAACCATTAGAATTATTACATTTAGATTTATTTGGTCCAACGCAAATACGATCTATAAATCACAACAAATATGTTTTCGTAATAGTTGATGATTTTTCGAGATATACATGGGCTTTATTTTTAAAACATAAAAGCGATATCTTTGGTATGTTTAAAATATTTGCTAAAAGAATTAAAACACAAATCGACTTGAAAACTAAAAATATTCGAAGTGATCATGGTGGAGAATTTGAAAATGATCTTTTTACCAATTTTTGCAATAAGAAAGGAATAAGTCATAATTTTTCTTTTCCTCGCACACCTCAACAAAATGGTGTAGTAGAAAGAAAAAAATCTTAATTACAAGAATGTGCACGAACACTACTAAATAGTAGTGGTCTACCAAAATATTTTTGGGCAGAAGCTATTGCCACAGCTTGTTATTTGTTGAATTGGGTAACCATACGCCCTATGACTAAACAAACTTATTTTGAAATATTTTTTGAAAGAAAACCTAAAGTATCGTACTTTAAAACTTTTGGATCAAATATTTTATATTAAACACAAAAGATAATTTAGGAAAATTTTACCCGAAGGCCGATGAAGGAATCTTTGTTGGATATTCGAATCGCAGCAAAGCATATAGAATTTTTAATAAATGAAATAATACTATTGAAGAAAGTTTACATGTTTCGTTCGACGAAAATTTTATTAATCATCATACTAATGATGATGAAGAAATAATTCCAATAACAAATACAACAAACTCTATTAATAATGATACAAATGTGCAAAATAATACTTTGATATCATCCCCTAGAATTCTTAAGGATCATGCAAAAAATAATATCATTGGAGATCTAAATCCTAGAGTAACTAGAAATCAACTTAATCGAATAAGCCATATAGCATTTGTGTCAAATTTTGAACCAAAAAATTATAAAGAAGCTTCAAATGATAATTTTTGGATGATAGCTATGCAAGAAGAATTAAATCAATTTGAACGTAATAATGTTTGGAAATTAGTACCAAGAACTGAAGATCAATAGGTTATAGGAACAAAACGGGTGTTTAAAAACAAAGCAAATGAAAATGAAAATATTGTTAGAAATAAAGCATGTTTAGTTGCTCAAGGCTATAATCAAGAAGAAGGTATCGACTATGATGAAACCTTTGCTCCAGTAGCAAGATTGGAGGCCATTCGTACATTACTCGCCTTTGTAACTCATCACAATTTTAAACTATTTCAAATGGATGTCAAAATCGCTATTTTAAATGGTTTTATTAAAGAAAACGAATATGTAGAACAACCCCCATTATTTGTTCACGAAAAATATCCCGACCATGTTTTTAAATTACACAAAGCATTATATGGATTAAAACAAGCTCCTCGTCCATGGTACGAACGTCTTAAAAATAACTTAATTACATCTGGTTTTCAAATAGGCAAAATCGATACAACTTTATTTATTAAACGATAAAATAATGATATTTTAGTTGTACAAATTTGCCTTGATGATATAATATTTGGTTCAACCAACGAAAATCTATGTGATCAGTTTTCAAATATTACGAAAAATGAATTTGAAATGTCACACATAGGAGAATTAAATTTCTTCTTAGGTTTACAGATAAAACAACTTGAAAATGGTATTTTTATCCATCAAGAAAAATATTGTAATGATCTATTACGTCGTTTTGAGATGGATAAAACTTCAAGCAAACCAACACCAATGAGTACTACTGTTCACTTAGAAAAGGATGATAACGGAAAAGATTTCAATGAAAAATTATATCGTAGCATGATTGGTTCCTTACTCTATTTGACGGCTAGTCGACCATATATTATGATGAGTGTATGTCTCTGCGCTTGATTTCAAGAAAAACCAAAAGAATCTCACCTAAGAGCCGTTAAACGTATATTACGATATTTAGAGGTTACGGTTTGTTTTACCCTAAAGAATCATCGTTTGAACTAGTTTCATATAGCGATGCGGATTTCGGTGGTTGTAGAACAGATCGTAAGAGTACTAGTGGAACATGTCACTTTATCGGACAATCATTAGTTTCATGGTTTAGCAAATAGAAAAATTGTGAGTTTGTTTATCTACTTGCGAAGCCGAATATATCACAGCAGCTCTAGCATGTGCACAGGTGATATACATGCAACAAACACTTACGGATTTTGGCAAAATTATCAATAAATCTCCAATATACTATGATTACACGAGTGCAATAAATTTATCCAAAAACCTTGTAAATCACTCGCGAATTAAACATATAGATATACGACATCATTTTTTACGTGACAATATTGAAAAAGGAACTATTTCATTAAAATACGTAAATATCGAGAATCAAATAGCAATAACTTTACAAAACCACTAAATGAATAAACCTTTATTAAACTCCGACGTGATTTAGGAATATGCTCTCTTCCTGATCTTCTAAATTAATAACCACTCCTTCATTTAGGCTATGATTAGGTATTAATTTTCTATCCAGAAATTGCAATTAGTAAATCCCGCTCCTTTGGTTTTTTAGTTAATTAGTTTTTACAAATTTTCTATAAATAATTATATATAAACAGTTATACACAAGAAAAAATATATACACAAAATTCATATTTTTTTTAAAAACAAAATATAGTCATGGCTTTTGAAAATTCCTATATATCCATCTCGACACCTACAACGGATAGCTCGGCTGATACATCACAACGGCTTCCTACACCCACACCAAATCAGGAATCGACGTATGGGTGGTCCTCATATCACACGGGTTTACTCCCGACGGCAAAAAGACCAAATGATCTTTATTCGTATCTCCTAACACAAAGGAGAAAATTGATGAAATCCATCACTATCAAAAACAATAAATAGATCTACAACGAGAACTATATTTTGAACAAAAGTTACAGCACGCCGGCTAAGCTTTTTGGAGCAAGTAGCGATGAAGTTTTGTACTTCATGAAAGAAATATGTCCATGAACCACTTCCGTACCCTTGCAATTCCTAGGATCCCTCTTCCTCGTATCGTAACCCTTCGGACCCTTCACCAAGATGATTCTCTGGATCTCTGAGAACCCACGAATGTTGAAATATATGATCTCCACTTAAACCATGAAGGGATAACACGTCAGAAGATCATAAAACTCCATTACCATCAAAATAGATTATACTTTTTTATTGTATGTGTATCTATGTTTATTCTTAATTTTGTTTCACACAAATAATACTACATTTCGTTTCAAACGACAGAGAATCGAGAAATAAGAAAAACTAATAAAATTTAGGCTATTATTAGACGAATTGCCTATTTCAGACATCTGGATATGGACCTCAGACGTCTGATACTCTGATATCCCTCAAATATTTTATCACTGTGCATATGTCAGATGTCTGTTCTAACCCTCCAGACGTTTGAAAATTTGCTCTGCCTCCTAGAAATTGATCATACTATTTTAGATGTCTGAACTTCGATCCAGACGTCTGAGTTATGTCTCTGCCACCAAGTTTTAAAAACTTGACCTATTTCAGACGTATGATATTTTACCCAGATGTCTGGAAAAACTCTCTGACTGTCAACTTTTTAAAATTCGATCAAACCAGATATCTAGAAAATAAACCAGACATCTTAAATTATCTACCGTGTTCGAATTAGGGCAAACCAGATGTTTGAATTTGCTTCCAGACGTCTGAAATTCAATTGAAACTTTAAAATCATCCAGATAACTTCATTCTTTTACTTTCATTTCTATTTTCAAACTACAAATTATCTAAAGACGATTTTTTACTCCACAATATCTTTTCTTCTTACAATCGTTCGATCAAGATGCCTCCTAGAACTAAAAATCCTAAGATATCCAAACGAAAATAAGACCAACCAACATCATCCTCAAATCCTCAAGTCGGATGATCAAATCGAAAGATGGATGAATAGAGCACCACACTCAATCAAGAGATATAAGGATATACAAAAGAAAAGACTTCACACAGGTCCATTTTATAATCTACTTAAGTTTCCAATGCATGACTTGGATGAAATGTGTGAAAATGCCGGTCTAGAAACATTGATATCCTTTACTTCAAATGACATCCAAATTGATCAATTGGCTATATTTCCTTTTTATGCAAATTTGGATAGCACGTTAGTATGGAACACCGAAGATGAAGACAATTGGTTATGGTCTAGCGTGTATGGCAACACGACTAGACTCACTCCGGACATAATAGGTAGAACTCTAGGATGTTCTGACCTGGGGGAAGTTTTAAACAATATTCCCGATATGCACTTTAAACCAAGGAATAGTATAACACATCAAATTTGGGAGAATGAAATGCCAAAATTTGGCTCTAAATATCTATGACCAAAAGCACGACTTCTTACTCGAATGATAATCAATACTATCGTGCCACGTCTGTGAAGTCATGAGCAGATAACCGAGCTAGAGCATAAAGCTTTATATGCTCTATTTAGCGAAACAAGGGTGAATTGGGACAAATTTATTTTTGAAGAGCTCAAACATTTTTGGACTTGATCACGGCCATCAATTATCTACCCCACATACGTCACGAGACTTCTACACGCACACAACATCCCTTCCTACCTATCAACTTTTGAAGAAATTTCTCCAAAATATGCTTCCACCAAGTTTTTCTCACTAATGCACTTACCGAAGATTCCCCCAGAATTTATGTCTTTTGAAGATTGGACGCACAATCGTCAAATCAGACAAGTTGAACCTCCGCCTCAACAACAAAATGAACCATCACAAGAGAAGGAACAACATCGTGAAGCAACTCTACCTCCTCCGGTACCATTTGATTATCCAATCTAGGATGAGATTTTGGAGACTCGAACAGAAACAAATCCAAATGAAAGCGTTCGAGATCTCACCCTTAAAAATCAACATATATTGTCTCAAAATCAAAAACTTTTGGCCAAGCGTATTGACAGCTTTGAAACATCTTTTGCTACACGCCTATCAACATTTGAAGAATCACTTTCAACTTTACTATCGGTTCTCAAAGAAGTTCTTCAAAGGGTTCACGGTCCGACACCTCCTTCTGAAGATTGGACAACCCCAGCACCTTCTCCTCCAGCAAAAAATTCCAAACTTTCTGAGGATGAACTTATAAAATAAGCTTCGACATCTCCTATAAAGCCTAGCTCTTCACAACAAGAAGATAAAGGAGATGATCAAGAAAAAGCTTCTCCGAAGGACTCATAGATTTTAAGCTTACAACTTTTGTACACTTGATAATCTATGAATGTACTCAATTTCAGATTATTAATGAAATTATCCTTTTTGTGTAATCTTTGACGATTGGACAAAATTTTAGAATTCTTTTTGATAATGCCAAAGGGGGAGAAATATAAGTATACATAAATCATTAGAAATAAGCACATATTAAGGGGGAGATTTATAAAATATATAAGTACATTGCATAGTTGTCATCATCAAAAATGGGGAGATTGTTAGGAAATCAAATCTACGGTTTCGATGACAACAACTATACAATGGAAATCGAATATGCATATATATTTCTATTTACAGGTAATTGCTAAAGTAACATCACTAGAGAGATAAGAACAAGGCTCAAAGAACATTACAAGAGATGACAAGTCGATAGGATCAATGGAGCAATGACACAGATGCACAAAAGCAACATGCACAAGTTTTAGACGTCTGGGTGCACTAGCCAGACGTTTGAAGAAATCCTCTAGAATTCAAAACAGAAAGGATCTGACATCTGGTTAATGTACTCAGACGTATAAAAGGCTACTGTATACAAAAATATATATATCCAGACGTCTGAAACAAATACCAGACGTCAGATACTGAACTCAGATTTTGAAATTCAAATTCTAACTGCCGCACTTGAAAAGGCATCTTCGCTTCTCTTCACTGCAACTCTTCATCACCATCAGAAGCGACTATAGAACACTTTTTAATGGATGCAAATACTCAAGGAATCTCTATACTACTATAAATAACATCAAGAATCAAAGAGAAGAACCTACCTTACTTACTTGCGCTCTTTACTTTATATTCTGATATATTCTTGATCTCTAGCAATCCATACTTGTATTTCACTCTCCCATATATTCAGATCTCCTCAGTCAATATTCTATATATTGGAAGCATTTTTACTTAATAGTAAATATCCGTGTTATAGAACACTTACTTGACAAGAACAAACTATTGTAACCAAGCCTATTTGTAACAACCCGCATATTTATCGATTTTTATATTTAAATATTTTATTTAAATATTTTATCGATACTCGGAATTTAGTCCGAAAAGTTACTTTTTGCATACAGCCGAATTAGGACTCTGGACCACTCCCATTGAGTTTAAAATGCCGTTTGCGACCTTTTTGAGTATAAGCTTTGGTATGTTTAGAGTAAGTTGATTTTTTGCTACTTTTTCACTTAGGGCTTTAGTTTGGGCTGAACCCTCTTACTAACTCAGTCCCAACCCCCTCTCCTCTTCACTACTTCATTTCATATTCCTAACACTTCAAGCTTTTATAGCAATGGAGAGTGGAAGAGGAAATTAAAACTCCAAGCCCTAGTTTTCTTTTGCAAATCAAACTCTAGCTCCAAACTAATAGAAAAACCCATTGGTAAGCTTCTCTTCTTCTTCTCCAACTCATTCTCTTATCAATTTCAGAAATTCCTAAACCTAACTTTGGGAATGTTCTTCTTTTAAAGCTTAGAATCAAGCTTCTTGAGTTGGATTTGAAGAGTGGTTGATTCTCCTTTGCTTTCAAGCTTCTTCTTCAATCGTTTGGGTTCAAAGGTGAGATTTTTATCTCACATCTTTGTCTATAATTATCTTCGATTGCTAGGTATGAATTCCTAACACTTATTCTTGTTCAATTGATTTTGATTTGGATTGATTTTGTGTATATTCCAATTTTTGGTGTTTTGGTCCAATCTATGAAAATCCTATTATGGATATTTGGACAATGATATTTGAGGCGTATCGAAGAGCCGTTAAGGCTGGCTTGTCGCGTGGCGTAAATCCTTAGTCGTCATTTGCTCGTTCAATCGTTTTCGATATTTGTTTGGCCATTTTTGGTCGAGGTTCAGGAAATCCTCAAAATTCCAATTTCAGACGTCTGAATCTGGGATTTCAGACGTCTGAATTGGCTCGTTTTCAAACAAAAAGAAATAAGGCTAAAAACGTCTATTTCAGACGTCTGAAACATTTGGTTCAGAAGTCTGAATCACGTTCTGGAAATTTTTATTTTTCCAGGTTCATACGTCTGAACCACTTGTTTCAGACATCTGAAACTGTAGTGTTTTGCCTGCTTGCCTTTTTGTTTAAGAATTCCAATTTAAATCGATTCGTGATGATCCTATTTGTTGTTATCAATCATTATGACTTTGATGACTCCTTTTTAGGGATTTTTGAATATCCATTTCGATGGATTCTTTATCGGTTTCTTTGGATTTTATTCACATCTTCGTATGTGAATTTTAGTGATTGATTGTTCCTACAATCTTCTTTGTGATTTGTCACTTTAAGAAAATATAAAGGTTTTCAATACTAGTAGTAAATATCAAAACTCTTTCATCAAATGATTTCAACACTATTTTATTACAAAGCTTGTTTTCTCAAACCGATTTCCAATCTACTAGTATATACAAACCTTTACCTCACTCGTATGAGAAATCTAATTAAACGGCTTAGTAAAACAAGTGGTATGAAACGCATGCGTTTACTTCGTCGGTTAATTCTTGGACTTGTTCGATTGAATCTCTTGTGACAATTTTCTAGTGAAGATCTACAGTTTGTTCGTAAATATTTAAGTTAAGCAAGTGGTTATGGGACATGAAACTAAACTCATATATTTACTAGCTTAGTGTATTTGACACTTCTCTTTGATCATGACGATCATCTTTGTGATTTAGACTGGTAATGTGCGATGTCTCTTTGTCTGCGTGGGAGACTAAACCCTGTTTTGTGGAGTTTCGACTCAAATTGGTGGGGTAGCAACCCATGGTCTTCGGGCCGTTTGTGGAGCTTCGGCTCAATTTGTGATGGTTAGCAACCATGGAATTAGCGTTCTGTTTGTGATACACGTGTTGGTGAGCTTTATGCTCCCTTTTGTGATAGGCCTTCCCCCTTTTTGTGATTTCTGGATTTCTTGAGATGATTTCTAGAATTTGTGTTTCAACAATTTTCGTGATTTTCATTGATAAGTTTTATCAATATTTGTGCATTGGTGAATTTGTGTGTCATTGACATTTGTGAATGATATTGATATAATCGTCAATATTTATGGTTTGGTGAACGAAATAAGGAGTATGACATTTTTTTGATCTTTGAGTAGATTTTTGTGATATTGATAAATCTCTTGTTGATTTTCAATTACTTAGTTATCACAGTTTGGCATTGTGATTATTATGTGTTTAGTCATATCTCTTATTCTATATCATTTCATCTGATATTTATAGCTAGACTGATCCGTTTATTATTTTCTTATTAAATAATACTCGGGTCAGACCGAGATGTTACAGGTGCTTCTGCTTGACTTCTTGCTTGGGATTGACTTCTCTGACTTTTGGCTAACTACTTAGATTAGTAGTTTATTTTGTTGTATACACATGAGATATGGACTCATAGTTGTATTCTTTTGTATAGCACGTGTTGCTCTTCTTTTGTATTATTGTGGATCTTTTCGACCACTACTCTGATATACACTTCCATGTGTTATATATATATATTCATATCTATTTCCGCCTTTGTGATATGAATTATCTGTGACTGATTTGTGTTATGTTTATTTCTATATTTGTTTCCGAAGATTATATATAGCCACTGTGTAGTAGCTTTGAGTTTGTGTCGGCATGTCGGATTTCCTCTTGAGATGAAACGCATGTTATATTTTATCCGGCATATCGGTGCTCGCACAAAGCAATTACGCGGATGGTCGCTCCTCAACAGCCTTATTCTCCATGCTAGTTGACAGCATTACACCGTAGTGTTCTTGGCTAGCGTGGGTATAGAGGTGGGGCGTCACAGCTTGGTATCAGAGCCAAACTTCGGAACAATGTAGAATTTTATAACAAGGATCATCGTCCTAAGTCTTTCTTAGGAGTCGTGCTTTAGGATTTAATTCGAGTTTTCGTACCGATTCATCCTATTTTCTTTATGATTCCTTGTTTTATCTATCAAGATTGCTTCATATTCCTTTTGTGAATAACCTTTTTCTTCTTCTTTATTTCTTTCTTAAGGAAGAGAAATGGTTGGACCTGGCCGTCCCATCGCCGGTCAATCTAGTGCTACTCCCCAAGATGGAGTTTTTATGACTACCTAACAACTTTTTGACATTGTCACGAATGCTCAAGCAGCTGGTTCTAATCCGGAACCTACTCACCCTAAATCTGGGTTTGCACGTTTGTGCAATGATTACACCAACCTGGGTGGGAAGCCATTTAAAGGTTCTGAAACTATTATTGAAGTCCAGGCTTGGTTAAGGACATGCGATCGAATCTTTTCTCGCATGAACCTCATTGATCTTCACCGAGTTCAGGTGGCTTCTAGTATGCTCCAAGAAAGAGCATTAGACTGGTACGAGCTTCTGATTTCTGAAATAAATGAAGTGGATCTCACTTGGGAGAAATTCCGAGAGCGCTTCGAGTTAAAATTCGTGCCAGAAGCTGAGAAGGTGACTTTGGCTCGCCGTTTTATTAACCTTTTTCAAGGTGAATCTTCTGTGACTGACTATGTCGCGTCTTTTGAATCTCTCTCTAAATACGGGGTTGAATATATCAACACCCCATTGAAGAAAAATCAAAGATTTGTCTATGGCTTAAACAAAAATCTCAAGAAGCCATTACTTCTAAAATTAGAAGTTTCTTTCGACCAACTCATTGATATCGCTCTTCGTCTTGAAGAGGCGGATAGGGAAAATGATGTTGAAGTGGTGGGTTCCAAACCAAGCTTCAACAACAACAAGAAAAGGCCTAGTAAATTCAAAGGCCCTTATCCCAATAAGAAAGGGAAGCAAGCAACCCCAGTGGCAAAGACTTCTTCCTTTGGTCGTGGGGAATGCTGTAATAGTGGTTCGAAGGATCATTACGCGAACAAGTGTCTAAGGTCTCTCTCTTGTCGCTACTGCAAAGTTCCCGGTCATGTTATATCTTCATGCCCCAAGCTTCAGGGCAGGAAGGAGGGAAAGCTTAATGTTGCTCAAGCCCCTGGCAACACATCTCGTGGTCAAGGTATTTCTCATTCCATCCTTGATGGTATTATTATATTTCGTTATCAACCTATTCGAGTTCTTTTTGATACGGGTGCATCCCATTCTTTTATATCAAAAGAACTTGTTGATACTTTTTCTTTAAGTGTTGTTGCTTTAATGACTTCTTTGAGAATTGCGAATCCGGTTGGTGGATCCGCAACAATCAGTTTATTGTGTAATGATGTCGAGATAATTTTGTGTGATTTTCCTTTCCTAGCCGATTTGCATGTCATGCGTTATTTAGGCTTTGGAATGATTTTGGGAATGGATTGGCTTAACCGTTATGAAGCTCATATCTTATGTCCTGAGCGGACTATTCATCTTCGACATCCTCAATCTGCTAAGCAGATTTCTATTAATCTTAAAGATTCGAATTCCAGCTTGGTTGCATCTTTGTGTTCTTTAAATCCTCATGATGACGAGGAAGATATTATTTCTCTTATTCACGTTGTTCGTGAATTTTCCGACATATTTGAGCCCGTTTTAGGATTACCACCTAAGCGAACAATTGGGTTCAGAATTAATCTTATCCCTGGAGCTCAACCTATTACTCGTCATCCTTATCGTATGTCCAATAAAGAAAATGAAGAGATGCGTAAACAATTATCCGAATTTGAGATGAATAATTTATTCGCTCTAGTTCCTCGTCTTGGGGAGCTTTGGCTATTTTTGTGAAGAAATACGATGGTACGCTTAGGCTTTGCGTTGACTACCGCAAGCTTAATGATCTTACTATCAAAAATAAATATCCTTTACCTCGGATTGATGGTCTATTCGATCAACTTAGTGGTGCTAGAGTCTTTTAACAATTAGACTTAGCTACTGGATTTCATCAGCTTCGTATTGCAAAGGATAGCATTCCTTTGACATCGTTCCGTACTCGTTATGGATCTTATGAATGGCCTGTTATGCCATTTGGTCTAACGAATGCTCCGGCTTATTTCGTTGACCTTATGAATAGAGTTTTCAAAGACTTCCTCGACCGATTTTTTCTCATCTTTATTGATGATATTCTTCTGTATTCAAAAACCGAGGAGGAGCATGAAAAGCATCTTCGGATTGTATTGGAAACTCTTAGGAGTAATCAATTAAAGGCGAAATTTTCTAAATGCCACTTTTGGCAATCTCTTGTGAAGTTTCTCGGTCATATTATTTCCGAATCCGGAATTTCCGTGGATCCTTCAAAGATTGAAGCGAATCAAGATTGGAAGAGACCGGAGAGTGTGACGGAGATTCGTAGTTTTCTTGGATTGGCTGGTTATTACCGCCGTTTTATCAAAGACTTTTCTAAGATTGCCGTTCCTCTCACTAGCTTAACGAAGAAAGGTGTTAAATACATTTGGTCGGACAAATGTGAAACTTCTTTTCAGAAACTAAAAGAACTTCTTTCTAATGCTCCTATTCTTGTTATTCCCGTGGGGAATCAAGATTTCGTTGTTTATACCGATGCTAGTCGCGTTGGTTTGGGTGTCGTTCTTATGCAAAGAGAACGTGTTATTGCTTATGCTTCTAGGCAATTGAAGCCTGCCGAGACTAGATATGCCACACATGATTTAGAACTCGCAGCTATTGTTTTTGCTCTTCGGATTTGGCATCATTATCTTTTAGGAGAGAAATTTGTTCTTTATACCGATCATAAGTCCTTGAAGTATTTATTCTCTCAAAAGGAACTTAATTTGCGTCAACAGCGTTGGCTCGAATTTCTTGCACCATATGATCTTGATATCCTTTATACTCCCGGTAAGGGTAATCGTGTCGCCGATGCTCTTAGCCGTAAACAACAAGCTATTGTTTCTATGATGATATCCGAATGGAACAATCTCGAGGTTTTATCCACTTGCGAAATTCGAGACCGTGTTTCCGATTTATGTTCATCTCTTGTTTTTTGTAGCCTTGAGGCTCATCCTTCTCTTTTAGACCGCATTCTTGAAGCTCAAAGGCTAGATCCCGAATTGGTTCTTCTCGGCCAAAATATTAAGGATAAAATTGATATTGAAGGTTTGAGAGACTTTGATATTGATTCTCGTGGCGGCATTCGGAAATTTGGTAGACTTATCGTGCCAAATATTAGTGATCTTCGTAAAGATATTTTAGAAGATTCTCACCATTCTAAATATACCATTCATCCCGGTAGTAGTAAAATGTACGCGGATATGAAGTGACTTTATTATTGGGAGGGAATGAAACTTGACATTGCTAACTTCGTTAAGCGTTGCATGACTTGCGAACTCGTTAAGGCCGAGCATCAAAGGCCCGGTGGGTTATTGCAACCTTTAGAAATTCCAATTTGGAAGTGGGACCAAATTTCCATGGATTTTATAGACGGCCTTCCCCGTTCTCGTTCGGGTCATGATAGCTTATGGGTTATAGTTGATAGGCTTACTAAATCCGCCCATTTTATTCCCATTCGGTCCAATCAGACCGTACCTCTTTTGGCCAAACTTTTTATTAAAGAGATTGTTAAATTACATGGAGTTCCTACTTCTATAGTTAGTGATCGTGATCCATTGTTTACTAGTGGATTTTGGAAGAGTCTTCAAAAAGCTTTAGGAACGAAGCTTAATTTTAGCACCGCTTATCACCCCCAGTCCGATGGACAAACCGAGCGCGTGAATCAAACTCTTGAAGATCTTCTTCGTGCATGTGTTCTTGATTTTGGTGGAAGTTGGAAATATCATATTTCTCTTGTTGAGTTTTCCTATAATAATAGCTTCCAATCTAGTATTGGTATGGCACCTTTTGAGGCACTCTATGGAAGGCCATGCCGATCTCCTTCTTGTTGGCTTGAGGCCGGTGAGAAGCTGGTTTTAGGTCTAGACTTTATTCGTGATTCCACAGAAAAGATTGAACTTATTCGACATAGGATGAAAGAAGCCCAGAGTAGACAAAAATCCTATGCCGATAATCGAAGAAGGAAGTTAGAATTTTCTGTGGGAGATCTTGTGTTCATTCGTGTTTCACCTATGAAGGGTGTTGTACGTTTCAGTCGATCGGGAAAGTTAGTGCCTCGATATATTGGACCATTTCCTATCACTGAACGTATTAGTTCCATGGATTATTGCCTTTCTTTACCGGCTCGGTTTTCTGCCATGCATGACGTGTTTCACGTTTCTCAATTACGAAAATGTCTTCGAGATTCCTATTCTATTCTTGAGCCCGGTGTTGTGGAAGAGATCGAAGTTTCACCTAATTTAACTTATGAGCAACATCCTATTCGTATTATTGTTTCGGAAGTCAAACGACTTCGAAATAAGGATGTTCCGCTTGTGAAAGTTCAATGGTCTTCAAATCCTAAGGATTGTTCTTGGGAATCTAGTGAGTTCATCGAGCGATCGCATCCGGACTTGTTTTCCCGTGCTCTTTAAGGTGAACCTTTTATTTCAAATTTCTTTTGTGTTGAATATACTTTTATGGTTGTTACTTTATATTTTCTTCTTAAATATTACGAGGACGCAATTTCTTTAAGGAGGGGAGTCTGTAACAACCCGCATATTTATCGATTTTTATATTTAAATATTTTATTTAAATAGTTTATCGATACTCAAAATTTAGTCCGAAAAGTTACTTTTTTCATACGGTCGAATTAGGACTCGGGACCACTCCCATTGAGTTTAAAATGCCGTTTGCGACCTTTTTGAGTATAAGCTTTGGTATGTTTGGAGTGAGTTGATTTTTTGCTACTTTTTCACTTAGGGCTTTAGTTTGGGCTGAACCCTCTTACTAACTCAGTCCCAACCCCCTCTCCTCTTCACTACTTCATTTCATATTCCTAACACTTCAAGTTTTATAGCATTGGGGAGTGGAAGAGGAAATTAAAACTCCAAGCCCTAGTTTTCTTTTGCAAATCAAACTCTAGCTCCAAACTAATAGAAGAACCCATTGGTAAGCTTCTCTTCTTCTTCTCCAACTCATTCTCTTATCAATTTCAGAAATTCCTAAACCTAACTTTGGGAATGTTCTTCTTTTAAAGCTTAGAATCAAGCTTCTTGAGTTGGATTTGAAGAATGGTTGATTCTCCTTTGCTTTCAAGCTTCTTCTTCAATCGTTTGGGTTCAAAGGTGAGATTTTTATCTCACATCTTTGTCCATAATTATCTTCGATTGCTAGGTATGAATTCCTAACACTTATTCTTGTGCAATTGATTTTGGTTTGGATTGATTTTGTGTATATTCCAATTTTTGGTGTTTTGGTCTAATCTATGAAAATCCTATTATGGATATTTGGACATTAATATTTGAGGCGTATCGAAGAGCCGTTAAGGCTGGGTTGTCACGTGGCGTAAATCCTTAGTCGTCATTTGCTCATTCGATCATTTTCGATATTCGTTTGGCCATTTTTGGTCGAGGTTCAGGAAATCCTCAAAATTCCAGTTTCAGACGTCTGAATCTGGGATTTCAGACGTCTGAATTGGCTCATTTTCAAACAGAAAGAAATTAGGCTAAAAACGTCTATTTCAGACGTCTGAAACATTTGGTTCAGACGTCTGAATCACGTTTTGGAAATTTTTATTTTTCCAGGTTCAGACGTCTGAACCACTTGTTTCAGACGTCTGAAACTGTAGTGTTTTGCCTGCTTGCCCTTTTGTTTAAGAATTCCAATTTAAATCGATTCATGATGATCCTATTTATTGTTATCATTTATTATGACTTTGATGACTCCGTTTTAGGGATTTTTGAATATCCATTTCGATGGATTCTTTATCGGTTTCTTTGGATTTTATTCACATCTTCGTATGTGAATTTTAGTGATTGATTGTTCCTACAATCTTCTTTGTGATTTGTCACTTTAAGAAAATATAAAGGTTTTCAATACTAGTAGTAAATATCAATACTCTTTCATCAAATGATTTCAACACTATTTTATTACAAAGCTTGTTTTCTCAAATCGATTTCCAATCTACTAGTATATACAAACATTTACCTCACTCGTATGAGAAATCTAATTAAACGGCTTAGTAAAACAAGTGGTATGAAACGCTTGTGTTTACTTCGTCGGTTAATTCTTGGACTTGTTCGATTGAATCTCTTGTGACAATTTTCTAGTGAAGATCTACTGTTTGTTCGTAAATATTTAAGTTAAGCAAGTGGTTATAGGACATGAAGCTAAACTCATATATTTACTAGCTTAGTGTAATTGACACTTCTCGTTGATCATGACGATCATCTTTGTGATTTAGACTAGCAATGTGCGATGTCTCTTTGTCTGCGTGGGAGACTAAACCCCGTTTTGTGGAGTTTCGACTCAAATTGGTGGGGTAGCAACCCGTGGTCTTCGGGCCGTTTGTGGAGCTTCGGCTCAATTTGTGATGGTTAGCAACCATGGAATTAGCGTTCCGTTTGTGATACACGTGTTGGTGAGCTTTATGCTCCCTTTTGTGATAGGCCTTCCCCCTTTTTGTGATTTCTGGATTTCTTGAGATGATTTCTAGAATTTGTGTTTCACCAATTTTCGTGATTTTCATTGATAAGTTTTATCAATATTTGTGCATTGGTGAATTTGTGTGTCATTGACTTTTGTGAATGATATTGATATAATCGTCAATATTTATGGTTTGGTGAACAAAATAAGGAGTATGACATTTTTTTGATCTTTGAGTAGATTTTTGTGATATTGATAAATCTCTTGTTGATTTTCAATTACTTAGTTATCACAGTTTGGCATTGTGATTATTATGTGTTTAGTCATATCTCTTATTCTATATCATTTCATCTGATATTTATAGCTAGACTGATCCGTTTATTATTTTCTTATTAAATAATACTCGGGTCAGACCGAGATGTTACAGGTGCTTCTGCTTGACTTCTCGCTTGGGATTGACTTCTCTGACTTTTGGCTAACTACTTAGATTAGTAGTTTATTTTGTTGTATACACTTGAGATATGGACTCATAGTTGTATTCTTTTGTATAGCACGTGTTGCTCTTCTTTTGTATTATTGTGGATCTTTTCGACCACTACTCTGATATACACTTCCATGTGTTATATATATATTCATATCTATTTCCGCCTTTGCGATATGAATTATCTGTGACTGATTTGTGTTATGTTTATTTCTATATTTGTTTCCGAAGATTATATATAGCCACTGTGTAGTTGCTTTGAGTTTGTGTCGGCAAGTCGGATTTCCTCTTGAGATGAAACACATGTTATATTTTATCCGGCATATCAGTGCTCGTACAAAGCAATTACACGGATGGTCGCTCCTCAACAGCCTTATTCTCCGTGCTAGTTGACAGCATTACACCGTAGTGTTCTTGGCTACCGTGGGTATAGAGGTGGGGCGTCACACTATTCCTCCGGGCGAAGTGAGGGTGTTTGATAGTCGAATTCCGAAGGGGAGCTTCGGGACTGGATGTAGGATGGAAGGTCTGAACCAGTATAAAATCTCGGTGTGCTTATTCCATATTTAACTAGATTAATTTTATCTTAGTTGCATCATATAGTTAGTCACATATACTTGCATATACACTACATGATCCACTCTATAGACTTTCATGCCATTTCCCATTGACCACAACCGTTGCCAACATCCTTCGCTCCCCACTAACTACAACCCATCGAGATTTGGTAAGATTAAATTAAATTATTTTTGCCTTTTCAATGTGGATATACTTAGTAGAATTTTAGTCAATTTGTTTTCTATATGAGTATGAATGTCCTACAATTCTATTCAAATTATTCTTTAGTTGAATCGATTAATAACCGAATAATGATACACACTAATTTGCATTTAGTAATGCAACATTATAGTGATCATTCAACATTGATAATAATTGTGCATATCGAATTAATTAATAGTTGAATTTTAATAGCATAATCCAATTTTAATTCTAATTAATTAAATTTGGATTCAATTATATAATTTAATTTTAATTCTAATTTTAAAAGTCGTTATAACTTAATTTTAATTATATATTCAATTATATAATTTAATTTTAATTCTAATTTTAAAAGTTGTTATAACTTAATTTTAATTGTTATATAATTTAATTTTAATTTTTTTAGCTATAATAATTAAATTTAATTTAATTTTAGAATTTACATATCTTAATTTTCATTTTTAAAAGTTATTATAGTTTAATTAATTAAATTTAAATTATCTATATAAAATAATATAAACTGGAAAAGTTATTATATTTATATTTAAGAAGTTGTTAGAGTATAATTAATTAAGATTAGATTTCATTTTAAAATCAAGTTTAATTTTTGAATTTAAGTAGGGTTTTTAGAGAGGTCCCTTGCCTCTATTTATTAAAAAAGAAAAGTACAAAGATTACAGGTATAACAAGGATATAAATACAAGGAAAAAGGAAACAAAACAATTAAAGACTATAGTTGTTGAGCTTCGGCATTCTTGCGTAACGTACGTGTTTGCTTCACCGTGTCTAGCCAGAGTGAACGGTCGAAGTCTTCCATGCCGGCATCCCGATTGAACATCCCTCGATCGCCTACCATCGAGCATATAATCTGGTCTTGTCAACACATTGTAACAAAAGGAATCCCCAATGTTACATGCTACCAATCCCATATATATATCACGATTATTCTGAATATCCTACGATGTAGGACTTTAACCATTCAATCTATACACCCATTCCATTTTACAATGCGAGCCACATCTAATAATCTCCACATTGGTGAGCATTGCTCAAGTCACCTTGGAGTTATACCGAGTTCTCTTCTCAGTTGGATGAGGCTGCTACTCCGAGTCCTCATAAGAAGGATGGAGCGACTTCTTAACCATATCTCCACCTTAACGAGCATCCCATGCTCAAGCCCCTTAGGAGCCATGCTTCAGTCATGCTGCATCATACCAGTCCCATCGAACCATGGAGCTCTGATACCGTGTTGAGTTTTCTCGCGTAACGTTCGCGTTTGCTTCACCGTGTCTAGCCGGAGTCAACAGTCAAAGTCTCCCATGCCGGCGTCCCGATTGAACATCCCTCCATCGCCTACCATCGAGCATATAATCTGGTCTTGGCAACATATTGTAACAAAAGAAATCCCCAAAGTTACGTGCCACCAATCCCATATATATACAACGATTATTCTGAATATCCTACGATGTGGGACTTTAACCATACAATCCACGCACCCATTCCATTTTACAATGTGAGCCACACCTAGCAATAGTTAACCCCCTTATCATAAAGATGCCTATCCACCATTTTCACCAAACGAGAGTAACCTCAACTAATAATTTTCCTTCTAATGATTTTTGCACAGACAAATCCAACCACAGTGGCATTCCTTTCACCTTTTGAAAAAGTAAAATTTCTTTCCCTCCAAATCTCCTACATGCACACTTTTAGGGCTAAAAGAAGAACCTTCCCATATAATCTTTCCATCTTATTGATAGGAAGATTTAAATACCATTCTTCACCTCTATGATGTTGTGATAACCCAGATTTCTAGTCATCTATAATTGATAAAATAATTGGGTTAACTAATAGAAATAATGAATTATAGATTGAACAAATGAATCTGATAGTAAATATTTATAGTTGGATAAATATTTATTTGATCATATCTTAATATAATCACTTAAAATTGATAAATTATTTTTTTAAAAACAAATAATAATGACTATTTATATAAGTAAATTTAAATAGATTTACAAATTGAATTTGTATTTGTTTAAATATATATATTTTTGTTGATTTTAAATTAAATTTGAATCTGATTTTGGATTTAGACTTGAAATTTAAGAGATTGATATCTTAAAAATAAATTGGATTTGAAAATAAAATATGTACGATTTTATTAGTATTTATTTAGTTAAAACATATTCTTTGAAATTATGTAAATATTAATATAAGAAAATATATTTAATAAGGATATAAATTGATAAAACATATACATATATATAAACTAAATATAATATGGCATATAAATTATATAAAAGACTTTTTATCATGCAAATTACAAATGTGAGTGTTTAAAACATGGTAAATAACAAGTGTAATAATCCTAGCATAAAATTTAACAAGTGTCACAAATTTGTTTTATTTTTATTTTTAACAAATCCTAATTAAATCCATATTTACATCTCTATTCTCTTCTCATTTTTTTCAAAGCAAAGAAACTCAAACCCTAAAACACAAAAATACAAACCTGTAAACATATTACAAACTCAAAATCAAAATCCTGTAAAAAAAAATTTACAAATCAAAGAAGCCAAAGCCTGTATCAAAACCTGGATCATCTCAGTAAGGAAATTTAGCTAATTCATCTCAGCCTTAAAGCAAGTTTCCAGTTTTCAAGCTAGCAAATTTCCAGTTAACAAGTCTTCAAGGATCAAGCATTTTTTTCTTTCAGCAATTCAAGTTTTTAAAACAATCCCAAGCTGTTTCAAAAGCTCCTCTGTTCAACCGAGATAGTTGAGTAAACTAAATTGTTATATCTTGATACATGAGGTTGATACTTGAACTTATGTGTGAAATGTTCATGAATATATGAATATACTTTGCATGTATATGTATAGAATTGTATATGCATGCCTAGTTTTGAATGTGCATATTTGTATACCAAACTTTTTGTCTCTGAGTCTTGATTGTTCAGGTTTCAAATTTTGAAAAAAATTAAGATCTTCTTCCCGAATCTCTTTAGACTTCAATATATAAACAAAATTTGTTTGCTATATCAAATTATAAATTTTAAAAACGTTTCAAAGTTCAAAAATGAAGCTAGTTTGAAAAAAGGGAAGAAGAACATTAAGTTTGAAATTATATCAAAACTCGACCAAAATAATTGTTTGTTTCAAATCTATAATCTGTCATGTCATCAAAAACAAGGATTTTTAAACCTGAAATCAAGATTTGTAGATTGGTAAATCATGAGAAATCGAGCGATGAATGTATTTCAGTTTTCAAGCAATCTCTGATGATCGAGGAAGTTTAGTGTCGTGAGTTCTTGGGTGCGGCAAGCTTGGAGGTAGGGGACGTCGGCAAAAATGGTGGCTCATATTCGCTAATGTCGTGGAGATGTGGCAGTAGGGATTTAGGGTTTTAGGTCTTGGTTGAGATGTGGTTGTTTGTGCGGCAATTTCCAACTCGTGACGGCATCAGAATGGGTCGGCCTTGGGAGAGAGAAAGTTGAGGTTGTGGCGAGTTCGCTGATGGGTTTTGGGAAGCTCCGGTGGTCGGAGGGTGTTGGTCGAGGCGATGGAAGGAGGTCAGGTCGTTTCTGTTTGTGGTCTGAGTTCAAGTTTTCTGATTTAGGGTTTTTAAGGGTTTTCTGGGTAGCCATGGAGGGTGAGAGGGACGTTAGCGACTTGGTAACGGCGGCGGCGGAGGTTTGATCACCTTCGATCATATGTGTAGGTGCACGGTGCACCAGATATGGCAATGGTACTTGAATTATCATTCGAGTATTGGTGAATTAGAGCGGGAGTTCTCGGGTTAGATCCGAAGCAGTTTGAGGTTTACTCGAAGTTGGTCGACGCGTGAGATACACAGGATTTCCTCGGAACTTTAATGGGTTCGACTCGGGTATTTTTAAGTTATTGTAATTAAATTCTATAAGCTTATCAAAATGTGCAGTTTTACAAAAAAATTGTAAACCAAGGTTCTAAACAAAGTATTAGTAATTTTTAAATGTTGATTTCAAAATGCTTTAAAAGTATTGTTTACAAGAAATTATTATAATAGGTAAAATTCTAGATGTTTCAAGGGTGATTTAATTTAATAAAGTATTAATTATTTAGAGTATTAAGGATGGTTAGTCAGTTAAAGAAATAATTAATCAATTTAAATATTAAGATAATTAATAAAAGGGTTAATTAATCCATGAAATCAATTTAAAGGATTAATTTATTTAGAGTTAATCACTTAATGAAATTAATTAATGATAATTATTTAATGAAGTAATTATTGAATAATTACTTGATATCATTAATTAAGGTGGGTAATTAATAGACAATTACTAAATGTGATTTATTAATGGATAATTACTTGATGTAAGTAACTAAAGGGAAATTACTAATGGTAGTAATTAAGGATTAATTACTTAGTGTAATTAATAAAAGGATTAATTAATTAAGAATTTAATTAAGGGTTAGTTAATTAATGGGTATGATTAATAAGGGATAATTAATCAATATAAGTGATTGTAGAATAATTAATTTGAGTAATTAATTAAAGATCAGTGTAATTAATTAAAGGATTGATTAATTAAGGAATTTAACTAAGGGTTAGTCAATTAATGAGTGTGATTAATTAAGGATAACTAATCAATATACGTGATTATAGAATAATTAGTTCGAGTAATTAATTAAGGATCAATGTAATTAATATGGATGGGTAAAGGTTAGTCAATTTGTGTAATTAATTAAGAGTAATTACTTAAGTGTAATTAAAGAATAATTAACCAAGGATAATTAATTAAAAATAATTAATTAAAAAGGTTGATTAAGGTGGATAGTTAAGGAATAATTAACTAGTTAGATTGGAATTAATTAATGGTTAAGTAAGCAAGATGTGAAGTGATGGAGGTAATTAATTAAATCTATTTAAATTAATTAGAAATGGTGTGACTAATTAACCTTGCTTATGGATAATCGAATAATATTGAATGCCTTGGATTATTTGTTATCTCTGGTATGTGATTGAGATGCTATGTGATATGAAATGTTTTGTAATATGAGATGTTGGGTTGAACAATGATAATGTGATTATCTATGATGAATTGCTATGTGAAAATGACATCATATTTTTAAGATTGAATTGTATTCACTTGAATAACGTGGGTTAAGATGGTATTGAATTCGAAGAGACCGGAGTCGGGTATTAGTAAATATCCGAAACCACTTCGATTTGTAATCTATAATAATTCCATATAGATTTGATACGTGAAATCAATAGGCTAGAATGAAATGATTTAAGTGAATTGGACCATTAAATCTAAGTTTTGGTACTTAGAAATTGATGTGTGAAATAAGTGTTGTCTATAACAAATTGTGAATTTATAAATTAATACGAGTTACCCCGGGTTTTAAATAAGTTGTGTGCTTTGGTATTCCATGTTAGATGAGTTTTCTCACGCTGGTTTTCTGCCTGACCCGGGTGTTACTTTGATGTAATGCTCGGGTCAGACCGAGTATTACAGATTTTCAGGGAAGGACGTTTCTGGAGCTCAGGAGGCAAGCTAGATGGCAGGAACGTATGGACTGTATTCTGCTGTGATATATTGTAGTTTATTTGGGACAAGTTATTTTAACTGTCCATTATTTTGTATAAATGTTGTAACTCTGATGTATTGATTTAAATTAACTGATACATTTTTCTTTTGTATAACTGCTATTTTATTTGATATTATATATTGATCTGCTGCGAATGTGAGAATCTGTGTTTTGGTGTTTCTATTTCTTCTTCTTCTTCTATCTCTTTTCTTCTTTTTTCTAACTATCTGGAATTTTCGGGATCGAAGTTTCCGAGTCGTTACATTTGGTAACAGAGCTGAAGGTTAAGCGAGAACCTTGGCTCTGGAGGGTTTACTCATTAAGGATAGGGTCAATGGTACCCTGGAATGAGTTGAGTGTACATATATACGAGAGCGTACTTGTTATTTTCTTATATAAAGATTTTAAATGGTTTTAAAGGTAAATAATTTTATATAAGATTATATTTTGAAATATAAAGAAATATTTCTTTCTAATAAATATTAAGGTAATTGGTTGTTAAATCATTGGAATAAAATAAAATAATGAGAATAGTGGTAATAGAAATACAACCAAACTGAAATTGAATAAAGATAAGTTTGAAATGGATTCAAAGTTAAATTAAAGTTCTGAATTTGTAGAAGTGTTTCTAGAATAAGATAATAATAAATTGGCTTCCAAATATGATAATCTTGGTTATTTTCATAAAGGGTTGTTGTGTTTAATAATGAAATGTATTAAGGAAGTAAACCTTTAGGTGGGTAGGACTTATAAATTGGAATTAAAGATAATTTAAATTGTGAAGTTTTAATTCCAGAAAAGAATTTGGAATTGTTTCAAAACGTTAAAGGAAATGATATTATTCATACTATTTTGAATATAATCTTATTTTAAAATAAGATTTTGTTTGAAAACTTTAAAAGAATTTGTTCTAAATTGAAACAAAGGTGGCTTGAATTATAAAATAAGACTTGGTGGGCTAGGAAATAAATATGTATATATGAGAGATATACATAATGTCAAAGATGATTTGAAATAAACTCTAAGGTGTTGAGTTTTGATTTTCCCTGTAGTGCGATGAAATAATCCAAAGTGAAATAAGTCTTTGAACTTATAAGTAAGAAAGAATATTGATAGAAATTTGAAATTTGAAGTGTGATGATTACTAATGAGAAGTTTAAAATTTGAAAGGGAAGTTCAAATTGAATAATGTTGACTGGAGTAAATTGAATAGAATTTAACTTAGGGGAAGTAAAATAAGTTTAGGACAAGCAACCTGAATTGGAAATTTCAAGATGGAAATTGAGATTTAACTTGAGAAGTTATGTGGTTGATTTGAATTAGGAATTTGTGTGGTCTCAAAATGGGTCTGAGATCTAGAAATTGAAAATGGATGGATGTTTTAAAATAAATTGGATGATATCATCCTATTGTTATTGGTAATCTTTAAACTGTGAATTGAATTTGTTTAAATGAATGAAGAAATGGATTGTGGTAATATATCCATTATTGAGATAAAAGGGAAATTAAACTTTAATTTGAAATTAAGGATATGGAATCACTTTGATCTTAAGATTTGAACGTTAAGAATTGAACTTGTAAATTAAAATTGTTTAAGAATCGCTTTCAAAGTTGGAAGATTAAATTGGGTAATAAATTGAATTTTAAAAATAAAATTGTTTTGAACTCTTATTTGAACTTTGAAATAAGTTAAGTAAAGATAATTTAAAATGGAATTTTGAAATTTGAACTCAGAATTAAATTGTTTAAAGATTTAGATTGTTGATTTAAAAATAAAGGTTAATTTGATTTAAGGGATTAAATCAACATTTAAAATTTAACTCGAATTTATATAATTCGAGATGGTTTAAAGTTGAGATTTAAATTGAATTAGTTCAAACTGAATTTGATTTAAATTAATTATTGTGATTGAAGATGGATAAGTTTAAAATTCAAATGGAAAATTTGAATTGGATTAGTTTGAAATGAAATTGAAGACGAATGAGTTCAAATTCGAATGGGAAGTTGATTTGAATTTGGGATGGGAATGGAAGTTAACTTAATTTGAATTGAAATTGAAGGTTAATTGGAAATTGGCAAATTGATTGGAAATGGAGATTGGGAATTGAACAGTTTGGCCCTGAACTATTTTCAAATAAATTATTTTAATGTGAACTGTTTAAATCTATTTTCCTAGCTATTTACTGTACAACTTTTCTTTTTAAACCCAAAACTATCTTATACTTGTTTTACAACTACTTTTGGAACTATTTAACTATTTTACAACAATTTTTCAACTATTTTATAACTAATTGCTATTTATAACTATTTTACAATTATTTAACAATTTTAGAACTATCTAACTATTTTACCAACTAATAATTATTTTTCAACTGCTTATCTATTTTTAACTTTTCAAGCTATTTTCTAAATTTAGACTGGTCAGAGTGCAAACTGTTTATGGTTAAATATCCTTTTAAGATAAGAATTGAGGTGATAGTCCAAATGGAATTGAAGCAATTGAGAATAAGTGAATAGAATTAAAGGAAATGTGAATAGAAAGGAGAAATTGATTTAGCAAATAATCAATGGAGATAAATACGTAGGATGTACGTATATTATTCTATTCGCATAGTGATTTGATCCGGATTCGAACATAGAATTTCGAGATAGTATATCGATCCGATTTAGGATTTTTCACTCCATTTTCAATGGCGAACCTGTATATGGATTGTTGATTAGTTCTGGATATTCTCCTCATAGTTATGGCTATGCAAGAAGAATGACGGTTTCTGATCAAGAAACCACAACTGAGTCCGCACTAGGAAGTTGGATGAACAATACTAGTTCGAAAGTGAAATTGTGTGATCGAGTGAGTGATCAGATTGGTATAGCATAAGGATGATACGTGTACATCATACGGGTTTGAATGAAATTGATATTGAAAATGTGAGGATAGGAACTGTAAAATGGTTTTTGAAATGAAAAGTATATTTTGTGAAATATATGATGAAATAAGGTGGATGTTGGATATTTCTATGATTTGAACTCCTTTTGTAGAGAAGTAGTATGGTTAATGACTTTATAGAGTAATCAAATTTGAATATTTGATTTGGGATAAACAAAGTTATATATCTTTGTTATATAAGATAAATCTCCCCTTGTTGAATCTATTGCCGGAAGAAAAGGGTTTTTGAAAAAAATATTTGAAGTATAAAAAGGGAATTTATACAAGTTTGAAGTGATCCAAAGATTTTTTAAAGTTATATATATATATATAAAGGATCTTTTGAGAATGATTTTGAGAAAAGGTTTTTGAAACCTATAGACTTTGTAAAGGCTTTTGATTTTTAGAGAAAAATCAATTTTGGAAATTTGGAAAGCCTAGTTGAGAATTATCGATTTTGGGATAAGCGATTTTGTTAAAAGAAGATTTATATGGGATTCATACTAGGTGTATAACTTGGAAGATACTATATGCGTATAGTATAAAGTGTTTTGAAAATAGGTCTGGAGAAAAAGGCGCTGCCTTGAAAAGAACTTCTCAGGAGTACCATAGGTTGGTATTGCCTTGAGCCTCAAAGTGGGGGAGGCTCTAAAGTGGATCATGTGAGGAAGTCCGGACAAACTAAAGCTCCTGAGGATTATTGGGTAGCGAAAGTCGAGGGCACTGATGCCTACAAAGGCATTTGGGTTATGCTATGACGATAGTGTAACTCGATGTCGTTGCGATCTATTGTGGACCATAGCGGAAATCGTGTAGAGGTGAGTGTCAATGGTCTACGTTTGATTTTCCCAGGAAGGCAACGTAGCATTGGTAGACTGTGATCTATGGTCGTGTGGAGCGGAGAAGTTTCATTCTTTTGGCAGCGAAATTCGAGGGCGCTGATGCCTACAGTTACATGGACTTCTGCTATGATGGCAACATAATCCAGGATGTAACTGCGATCTGTAGCGAGTTCCTTCACATAATCGAGGGGGGCGGAGTGCCTACAGTTATCTATGGATTTTGCCGGGATGGCAACGTAACCGTCAGGTTAATTGCGACCATGGATGGGGGTAATGATTTCCAGAGCATTCTCACTAAAGATGTTTTCTCGATTTCAAAAATGTTTTCTATATTTTCAATAAAATTATTTTCCAAGTATTTTCACTGGGTGTTGAAAATGGGTCTGCTAAGTACTTATAGATTTTCAGTCCTACGCCTGATCAACGTATGACCGAATTTCTGTAAGAATAAGGAAGGACTGGTTGAAAAATCAAGTTATAAAAAGCAATTTTATAAAAACTATTTTATAATATTATGTGGATATTAAAAGTGTTTTAAAAATGATCAAAGAATAAATTATCTGATTTTAAGTATTAAATAAATTCTGACTTCGTTCCTTTTCGGGGACGAAAAGATTCAAAGGGGGAAGGTATGCGATAATCTGGATTTATGGATATCTGTAATTGATAAAATAATTGGGTTAATTAATAGAAATACTGAATTATAGATTGAACAAATGAATCTGCTAGTAAATATTTATATTTGGATAAATATTTATTTGATCATATCTTAACATAATCACATAAAAATGACAAATTATTTTTTTAATAAACAAATAATAGTGATTGTTTATATAAGTAAATATAAATAGATTTACATTGAATTTGTATTTGTTTAAATATATATATTTGTGTTGATTTTAAATTGGATTTTAAATTAAATTTGAATTTGAATTTGGATTTAAACTTGAAATTTAAAGAATTGATATCTTAAAAATAAATTGGATTTGAAAATAAAATATGTATGATTTTATTAGTATATAATTTAGTTAAAACATATTCTTTGAAATTATACAAATATTTATATAAGAAAATATATTTAATAAGGATATAAATTGATAAAACATATATATAGATATAAATTAAATATAATATAGCATATAAATTATATAATTGGCATTTTATCACGCAATTACAAATGTGAGTGTTTAAAACGTGGTAAATAAAAAGTGCAATAATCCTACCACAAAATTTAACAAGTGTCACAAATTTGTTTTATTTTTATTTTTATTTTTAATAAATCCTAATGAAATCTGTACATACATCCCTATTCTCTTCTCATTCTTTTCCCCATTCTCATTTTTTTTCAAAGCAAAGAAACTCAAACCTTGAAACACAAAAATACAAACTTGTAAACATTTTACAAACTCAAAATCAAAATCCTATAAAGAAAATTTACAAATCAAAGAAGCCAAAGCCTGTATCAAAACCTGGGTCGTCTCAACAAGGAAATTTAGTTAATTCATCTCAGCCTTAAAGCAAGTTTCCAGTTTTCAAGCTAGCCAATTTCCAGTTAAGAAGTCTTCAAGGATCAAGCATTTTTGTTTCAAAAGCTCCTCTGTTCAACCCAGACAGGTAAGTAAACTAAATTGTTATATCTTGATACATGAGTTTGATACCTGAACTTATATGTGAAATGTTCATGAATATATGAATATACTTTGCATGTATAGGTATAGAATTGTATATGCATGTCTAGTTTTGAATGTGCATGTTTGTATACCAATATTTTTGTCTCTATTCTTGATTGTTCAGGTTTCAAATTTTGAAAAAAATTAAGATCTTCTTCCTGAATCTCTTTCGACTTCAATATATAAACAAAATTTGTTTGTTATATCAAATTATAAATTTTAAAAATGTTTCAAAGTTCAAAACTAAAGTTAGTTTGAAAAAAGGAAAGAAGAACAGTAAGTTTGAAATTATATCAAAATATCGAACAAAATAATTGTTTATTTCAAATCTATAATCTGTCTTGTCATTAAAGACAAGGATTTTTAAAACTAAAATCAAGATTTTTAGATTGGTAAATCATGAGAAATCGAGCGATGAACGTATTTCAGTTTTCGAGCAATTTCTGGTGATCGAGGAAGTTTGGTGTCGTGAGTTCTTGGGTGCCGCAAGCTTGGAGGTAGGGGATGTCGGCAAAAATGGTGGCTCATATTCGCTGATGTCATGGAGGTATGTCGGTAGGGATTTAGGGTTTTAGGTGTTGGTTGAGATGTGGTTGTTTGCGTGGCAATTTCGAACTCGTGACGGCATCAGAATGGGTCGGCCTTGGGAGAGAGAAAGTTGAGGTTGTGGCGAGTTCGCCGATGGGTTTTGGGAAGCTCCGGTGGTCGGAGGGTGTTGGTCGAGGCGATGGAAGGAGGTCAGGTGGTTTCTGTTTGTGATCTGAGTTCGATTTTTCTGATTTAGGGTTTTGAGGGTTTTCTGGGTAGCCATGGAGGGTGAGGGAGTCGTTAGCGACTTGGTAACGGCGGCGGCGGAGGTTTGATCACCTCCGATCATACGTGCAGGTGCACGGTGCACCAGATATGGCAATGGTACTTGAATTGTCATTCGAGTATTGGTGAATTAAAGCAGGAGTTCTTGGGTTAGACCCGAAGCAGTTTGAGGTTTACTCCAAGTTGGTCGATGGGTGAGATACATAGGATTTCCTCGGAATTTTAATGGGTTCGACTCGGGTATTTTTAAGTTGTTGTAATCAAATTCTATAAGTTTATCAAAATATGTAGTTTTAAAGAAAATTATAAACCAGGGTTCTAAATAAAGTACTAGTAAATTTTAAATGTTGATTTCAAAATGCTTTAAAAGTATTGTTTACAAGAAATTATTATAATAGGTTAGTTTCTAGATGTTTCAAGGGTGATTTAGTTTAATAAAGTATTAATTATTTAGAGTACTAAGGATGGTTAGTCAGTTAAAGAAATAATTAATCAATTTAAATATTAAGATAATTAATAAAAGGGTTAATTAATCTGTGAAATCAATTTAAAGGATTAATTTATTTAGAGTTAATCACTTAATGAAATTAATTAATGATAATTATTTAATGAAGTAATTATAGAATAATTACTTGATGTCATTAATTAAGGTGGGTAATTAATGGACAATTACTAAATGTGATTTATTAATGGATAATTACTTGATGTAAGTAATTAAAGGGAAATTACTAATGGTAGTAATTAAGGATTAATTACTTAGTGTAATTAATTAAAGGATTGATTAATTAAAGAATTTAATTAAGGGTTAGTTAATTAATGGGTGTGATTAATTAAGGGTAATTAATCAATATAAGTGATTATAGAATAATTAATTCAAGTAATTAATTAAGGATCAGTGTAATTAATTAAAGGATTGATTAATTAAGGAATTTGATTAAGGGTTAGTTAATTAATGAGTGTGATTAATTAAGGATAATTAATCAATATAAGTGATTATAGAATAATGAATTCAAGTGATTAATTAAAGATCAATGTAACTAATATGGATGGATAAAGGTTAATTAATTTGTGTAATTAATTAAGAGTAATTACTTAAGTGTAATTAAAGAATAATTAACCAAGGATGATTAACTAAAAATAATTAATTAAAGAAGGTTGATTAAGGTGGATAGTTAAGGAATAATTAATTAGTCAGATTGGAATTAATTAATGGTTAAGTAAGAAGGATGTGAAGTGATGGAGGTAATTAATTAAATCTATTTAAATTAATTAGAAATGGTGTGACTAATTAACCTTGCTTATGGATGATTGAATAACATTGAATGCCTTGGATTATTTGTTATCTCTGGTATGTGATTGAGATGCTATGTGATATGAAATGTTTTGTAATATGAGATGTTGGGTTGAACAGTGATAATATGATTATCTATGATGAACTGCTATGCGAAAGCGACATCATACTTTTAAGATTGAATTGTATTCACTTGAATAACGTGGGTTAAGATGGTATTGAATTCGAAGAGACTAGAGTCGGGTATTAGTAAATATCCGAAATCACTTCGATTTGTAATCTATACTAATTCCATATTAAATTTGATATGTGAAATCAATAGGCTGGAATGAAATGATTTAAGTGAATTAGACCATTAAATCTAAGTTTTGGTATTTAGAAATTGATGTGTGAAATAAGTGTTGTCTATAACAAATTGTGAATTTATAAATTGATACGAGTTACTCCGGGTTTTAAATAAGTTGTACGCTTTGGTATACCATGTTAGATGAGTTTTCTCACGCTGGTTTCCAGCCTGACCCGGGTGTTACTTTGATGTAATGCTCGAGTCAGACCGAGTATTACGGATTTTCAGGGAAGGACGTTTCTATAGCTCAGGAGGCGAGCTGGATGGCAGGAACGTATGGAGTGTATTCTGCTGTGATATATTGTAGTTTATCTGGGAAAAGTTATTTCAGCTGTTCAGTGTTTTGTGTAAATGTTGTAATTTTGATGTATTTATGTAAATTAACTGATACAGTTTTCCTTTGTATAACTGCTATTTTATTTGATATTATATATTGATCCGCTGCGAATGTGAGAATCTATGTTTTGGTATTTCTGTTTCTTCTTCTTCTATCTCTTTTCTTCTTTTTCCTAACTATCTAGAATTTTCGGGATCGAAATTACCGGGTCGTTACAGATGTGGATGGAAACTCATCATGGGGAGCCGACAGATTTCTTTCCATATACTAGAAGAGTATATTGAAAATACAGATGAGTATTATCTTCGTTATGTTGTTCACACAGCATACAATAGAAGCTAGTCAAAAAGCCAAAGTGACATATATCGTGGGTTAAAATTGCACTTTTGATTACCCTCCACATGAATAAATTTTGTTTATAAGCACCAAAAGATTCCTATACACAAGTATGCCATGGGTCAATGCTGACATCAGGCAACTGAAGCTTGCGTATGTAGGAAATATAGTGTTCCTTCTAATTACTACCCTATTTTAATTTATTATGCTCCCCGAAAGGAAGTTTTGAAGCTGCAACCAGTTTCCATAACTCTCTTAATCTTTCATTACTATAATGCGGTAGATTAACAACTCCATTTTCTATGTAATCAGAAGCCCTGGCAGACAAGGGGATATCGGTTTGAATTATATCAAGACAACTCAACTTTTCCTTTAAAATAAAGCCTCTGGCAATCCAAGGAGAGCAACAAAATGGTGCTCTAGACCCTATAGATACGGCAAAGCTATAAATGGCTAACAAATCCTTCTTCAACTTGAAAAGGCTCCCCCAAACCTAACCAGCATTATGTTTTAAATCTAACTGCAAGAAAGCCTTGTTCCCCATGCAAGAAATCCTTATTCTCCAAGTAGTGTTTCAGGCGCCAAGCCTTCCAAATTGAGTTGCCGTTGTTGATTGTATTGTTTAAGTGAATAGAATTAGCAGCCTTATTCCATTTAACCATGCTAACAATGCCTAAACCTCCCATCTTCAAAGGGAGCTAGACTTTGTGCAAGGAGATTGGTATCATGCTTGCTCAATTATCTGAATAAGTTTTATGGGTAGAATGAACACCCTATTATAGTACACTTGCATGAAGAAGGTGATAGATTTTATGATGGTATGCCATCCAACGGTTGAAAGGAATTTGTTATGCCACGTCCCCAATTTGATTGTTATCGTTTTCATATAGTTTTGTACATCGATGCTTCTTTAATTTGGTTGTGGTTAGAGGGGTTCTGGGGTACATCAATTCACTACCTTGCAACTGAATGTTACATGGAGCAACTAGGGGAGCCATGCCATGCTTTTGACCACAAGAAAACAAGACAGAAGATTTACTTGCATTTATTAGCCCAGAGAGTAAATTGAAATTATGCACTGTACTCGCAATAAAGCAGATAGATTTTTTTTAGGTTTACAGAAAATCAAGAGTTCATCAGCAAAGCATAAGCTTGTAATTCTAGGATCCTTACACTATGTTTGAAAATTTATTGCCTTTATAGCATATTCTTTGTCAAGAAGAGTAGAAAGAAACTCCACTATGATCGAGAAAAGATATGAACTTAGAGGGTCACCTTGCCATAAACCTTGCTTTCCTTCAAAATAACCACAAACCTGAGCATTGACTTGAACAGAAAAACTAGCTTTGGTTATGCAGGCCTCAATCTACCTAACAAATCTGATAAGAAACTTCATCTTGTGCAGAGCATAGAGGACGGCCTTCCATTTGGTTGCATCAAAAGCTTTTTTGAGATCGATCTTTAAGCATCACCTTTGACTTAAATTCTAACTGTCATAACCTCTAAGCAGATCATGAGTCAGAAGTATATTGTCAACAATGCTCCTACTAGGTAGAAAGGAACTTTGATTGTCGGACATGAGAGTGGCAACACAAGCATTTACATCATAGCAAGAACCGTTGGAATGCATTTATAAATAGTATTACAGCAGCTAACGGGTCTGAAATGATTAACATTCAAAGGAGTAGTTTCATTTTGAAAAGTTATTGTAACTTTATTTAAATAATTTTACAATTCATTTAAAATTTCAAAGTTATTGTAATTTAATTTTAATTTTAATTTTGTTTTAAAATTATATAATTTAATTTTCAAGCAAATGGTTATTTTGATTTAGTTTCGTTGAGCTTAGATTACACTTGGTTCCCTTTGATAGTTATTATATATGGTCCTTACAAAGATGTTTGTTTTATCTGAAACGGACTTCGATATTCTTCTTATACAATATTTTTTAGATTTTTCCCAGTATTGGACAATTTACAGATACAACAATATTTTTACATTTTAAAAATCATTTCAACTCAAATGGTTAACAAGATTTTGAGTAGTAATTTCTTTTTCTTCCCTATATACACACATTGGCCTACGATACTACGAATAAGTGGATGTGCTACCCAAATTATTTGGAATTGTTTGAAGCAAAATTATTTATGAAATGTAAAAATAGCATTGTTGTGTAATGGAAAGTAGGTTGACCGACCCATATAACAATTGATTTTATAAATTATAATATGAATGTGTGGTATTAATAACAAAAGATTGTAATTTTTTGTTATTAATATGTGAATAATAATACCAAGTATGCAGGTAGCAGTAGATGGATTATTTGAAAGTTCGAAATTGGATGTACAAGTTTAATAGTGGAAGAAAGGAACGATACCGTCGAATTCTAAAAATATTATGAAAGTATTTGTGAAATCCTGTGATTGAACAAAGTAGAAAATAATTCGACGTCTTTGTTCTAAATGTTATTGCTTAAAATTTCATGAATATGATATCGTGATGTTTCATTTGCATAGTTTTGGTTTTTCTTCCAAACTATTATGTGTGGAGGTATCGCCGTGAAGTTGTGACAAGAAATGATCCAATAATTGTAGCTAAAGATAGTATGTAACCATCGATGTTAGTCAAAGAGCCTGTACTTGAAAATAGAAAGGTTCATGATGCCATTGATCTAAGTATGCGGTCAAATGAATTATCTGATATGGAGGAATACCGAACCCAGACGCTAGTAATTTTTTTGACTTGTTAGAAGAATCGAAACAACTTATGTACAAAGGTTGTACAATGACACACTAGTCGGCGACATCTGGGCTAATAGCAATACAATCCATAACGCATCAGAAAACCTAATAAATGCAATTCTCAGTACATGTACATAAATGCTTCTACATGAAAATGTGTTGGAAGAGAACATGTATTGCTAAAAAAAGAAGTGTTGGCATTCAGTTTTCGATATGAAAAGATTGACGCATGTCTAGGTGGATGCATGATATATTGGAAGGAAGATAAAAAACTAAGAAGTTCTAAATTCTGTAATGAACCAAGATATAAGTTGATAAAGAGTGGTGGAAAATGTGCACCATTCACCCAAATGCATTATCTTTAATTTACATTTAAACCACGTAGGTTGTAAACATCTTCTACTACCGCAAAACACATGAGATGGCACTGTGAACAACAAAGAGATGAAGGAGTTTTATGTTATCCATCAAACAGTGAAGCTTGAAATATTTTAATATGACATATCCAAATTTTGCTAAAGAATCACATAATATTAGACTTGATTTGTGTACTAATGGTTTTGGGATATTTTCTTCATTTGATCAGCCTTATACAACATGGCCAATTATTCTAACATCGTATGATTTGCATCCATAAATGTGTGAAGATTCCTTACGTGTTTTTAGTGTTATTGTCTCTAGGCCTGAAAATCTAAAAAATGGTATAGATGTATACATACAATCCTTTTCCAAATGGAAAGTGGAGTTGGTTGTTCCTTTACAACATATATTAACAATAATTCAAAAGATAACATTGGTAGATGAACAAATAAAACTGAAAAAAAGAGTAATGGCTATAAAAGGCCAACCCAAATGAAAAAATACATAACTAAATACATTAGGAAGATGAAGTATTTAAATAACAATTTATTCTAACATTATGCATAGTGCACATGATTCTAGCATTCAAGCTATTAAAAGATTGTTCATAAGAATAAAATTTCAGCGAGAAGATCCCTGCATTTCTTTCGTGCCAAACCTCTACAAAAAATTTCTTTAATATAATGAGTAGAGTTCTATTTGTTAATGTCTTCATGCGTTTTAATTAATAATCGGGTACCATTCTTGTAAAAAATTACATTTTGGGCACGGTTAACTATTGAAAGTTAAGATTCTAGCCTAGAGTTCATGAATAAAATCACAATCAAAGAAAAGATGATTCCTAGTTTTCACTTGAGCAATGCAAAAAGAACATGAAACAAAAGATAGAGCTCAATAGTCAATAGCTTATCTTAAGTAAGAAGAGAGTTATGAATGATTATCAAAAGATTAAAGTTGTCTTTGGCATTACCATATCTATTCCAAATGCATTTGTACCATAGGTGATGTGGTTCGTTATTTCCAAGGTCTAAAGCTTTGTAAACCATATTAATGTTATGCACTGTGTTAAGTTTAGTCGAAGATGGGCTTTATTCATGCTGGTCATATGTAACGATCTGCCTTTTTTATCCTCGACAGCCAGCACTTAATACATCCATGATATATAAATGCCTAGCAGCCAAGTGTCAGAAAGGCATATTGTTAGGATAAGAAGAAAAAAAGAACAGGGAAAATAGAATCTTACAGCATAACAACAACATATAATATAACAAAGATGGTAAAAGCTATCACTCCAAGATATAAGGTACATCCGAGTTAAAAATAAACTTCATCAACTTCGACAGTTATAACCTCTTAACCTTAGGATTACTTATGGATATACATAATAATATAGTGGAAAATAAAAATATTACAACAGGTGAACTTCCAGCTCTACCCAACGAGCTCTATGTCCCATCAATGAAAATATGAAAAATTTCGGTCAAACCCCAAGAATTACAATAAAATAACACCTAGATTAGTCTGGAAAATCAACATGAGAAAACTAAAGAATTGTGGTGAAAATATAATAATTCTGTAAGACCACACCGCTAGAATATGGAATTAGTTTTACCTCACAAGAATAACATACATAGGTGAAAGAATGGAAGAAAATCAGAACAGTCCAAACAAGAAAAGGTGGACACAGATAAGATCAAAGTCCAAACTTAAAGAATGGACAAAATTAATAAAACATTGAGAAGAGATCAAGGCACTTCTCGATGCAATTAAGAATAGATTAACTCCAAGATTCAAATCTAACAAGGAGAATGAACTTATCCAACTTGACTAGGAGGGCACGCCTCCTACACCAAAAATATACTCTAGACAAAATATACTTCGAGCACATGCATCACTCTTGCGAACTTCCAAGATGGACCGTATTAAATCGTAGGTTATCCAAATATTTCACATCAATGCACGCATACCGAAACCTCTCTACATAGATGTGAACATACCCTAATGGGTGTGACCCACTTGGCTTGGCTCCCACTTGGGCTTTGGTTTTAGTTCTCCGGTGTTGGATACCAACGCTCCAAACGAGCTAAAAATCATCTTAGATTGACGAAGCTCAAATAAGGATATCAAGATCGACAGTCGATGAATTAACTATTAGAGTACAAACTAGTACTACTCGAGGAAAACAATGAAGCCGGATAGGTTAGGGCAGTGTTGCTTCCTATCTTGACTTGACAAATTTCTTTACTTTAAGAATATTAAGAGTTTAAGTACCCCCATACAAGCAACAAAATCATCTTGAATCAACAAATACAATGAAGATAGCCGAATTGATAGTCAATAAGTCAACTTTTAGGAATAACAAAATGTACACAAAAATTAAATCTTTTACACTTATCACAATTCGTCGATCCCGAACTGACACTAACCTAAGGGAAAACAATGAAGCCGGGCAAGTAAGGGTGGTGTTGCTTTCCACCTTGTCATGACAACATTCTTAACTTTAAGAATAGCAAGAGTTCCTCCAACATTTAATGTTAAATGGTAGACTAAATATTTTCAATAAACGACTCAAAATTTAAAAATTTTGACTCATACTTGTGCTTGATTTTCGCATCATAAATATTTGTAAAATACTTTAAAAACACTCTTTAAATATTATTTAAAGTCCAAATTATATTTTTAAATGTATACGAAAGAAGGGTCAAAACGCATTTCATTAAACATTATTTACTGTAAACCCAAAATCAATTACATTTAGCTTTATTTTTAAAACAGTCCTTTTTAAAAGATTTTCTCATTCATAAACTATTATTTATAACTTTAAAACAACATTTATTATCCTGAAAGATAATAAATCAATTTAAAATGTTTTTATAAATATAAAACAATCCTAATCATCTTGAAAAATAATTTGCATTCCGGCTTGATCTTAAATCAGACGACATTCGATTTTAACTCAAAATTTTACTAGCTTTATATTCAACGAATTTACCTCCAATGCGTAGATAACATCGATGTGAGTTCAACGTAAAGGACAACATCCAATTCCGGCCTCATATGAGATAGTTATAGAGTTTATAAGGTTTTGCATAAATTAAATTAATTAATTAACTAGTAGCTTAATTAATCAATTTAAACACATTCTTCCCTAAATCAACTTGTGCCTATACATGTACAATTCATGTACCAAGAAAACCCATGGCCGAGCCTTCTAACAACAAATGCTCGACCACCGCTCCATGAAATGATGATCCAACGATTGCAATGACTACCCCTTCGCGAATGCTACACCCCGACCACCAATATGCTGTGCACGATCGCCTCCAGGAACATGCGACCTAGTGTAACCCCACGCGACTGTGCAAAGTGGCATTCAACCATAGTGAACCGAGCTCTACAAAAATCGCTCCCCCAAGGCTCCTTCATGCGCCAAGCACGATGTCACTCACCTCGCCACCTAACTTCTCTGCAATCAAAGCCTAGATTGAACCTCGACGTTGGAAAATTCGATCAAACCCAAACTCGATCGCACTTACATCCACTTACACCATTGCAAAGATCTCCCTTCCACGTCACAATGGATTCAACGATTTATTTTTTTATTGATTAAATCTCCGGGAAGAATTCAATTTAAGAGGCGGTTGGGTTTTCTTCATGGTCGAAAAATGAAAAAAGATGGAGGGAGATGAAAATTAAATCAGGCTAAGATATTAGGTTATAATATTTTAAAATTCCAGTATCTCGCTACACAATATTTCGTTCACGTATGAACCGCGAATTAAAGAAATAAAAATACGATCGCGCATAATAATACAACCCAATAAAAAACATCAATAAAATGCACTAATTTCCATATTTTTATGAACTTTCAGAAATATCATCATTTGCCAAAAATACATCAACGATGATTTAAATATTTCCAAATTAAAAATTACAGAAAAATCCTTTAAATTCATTTTAAAATACATCGTTAAACATCAAGTCGTTTTTATTAATAATTGATTTTCATGTTATTTATTCAAACTATTTATTGTTGTAAATAAATTTATAAGATGAGTTCATAATTATTATTTATTTACTAAAAAGATTTAAATAGGACTATAAGACCCAGTTAATTAATATTCAATTCAAAATTCAAATATTTAAATAATCCATATATTTGAATATAAGTTATTTATATTTTTTCGAGATGTTACATTCACTCCCTTAAATGAATTTCGTCTCTGATATTCCCAAAGGAAGAAAATGCCCTCTCACGCTTAGGATTTTAAAGTTCCTTATGTTATTGAAACTTTTGCCCGTACCTCCTTTGCATAGCTAGATCCGTAAAAACTACAACTCACCACAACTGACCCAAATCAACAAAGAAAACAAAAGTCAAGTGGCCTCTTACATCTGGGGATAAAATCATCAATCAATCACCAATTTCTTAATTTACTGCATACCTCATTTGTGTTTGATCTTTAGCAAGCAACTTACTATCTCGATGTGAAAGTAGATGCACAATAAATAAAATAGTTTCTTCCCTGTACCTATCTTGTATGTACATAATCCATAAGAGAGTCATGTTGACAACAGAGTAGTATACTAACTATTTCTATCATAATCACAAGCAACATAAACAATATAACATCTATATGAAATAAGGCAATATGATGCAACTATTAACAATGATACAACTCCACATATAAAAAACTGGCATAATATAAATCTACATGCAACTTTAGTGTGGCATAAAAACATATGCAACCAAAAGCAATATAACAACAAAATGCAATAAAGTGCAGAGAATACTCTATAATAACATACTAAGCATCCATTTTTTTAGAAGATAAATTTATAACTAAATGCTCAAGTTTTTATATTCAATATATATTTTCAAATTCCTTCAAGAGAATTATATCGAATCAAAATCAATTATGAAAAGAAGGGAGCTCTTCCTGCCAAAGCATGGTAACTCTAGAATCAAAACAACACAGAGCATGTAGTGGTATTTTGGTTCTTCTTAAAATAATTACTAGAGTAAACAAATATAACTGGCGAGTTTTCCAAATCGAAAAACTCCCAATCACCCAACTTTAGTAATAACAAAATATTTGAACAACCACTTCACAAAAACTCCTTACAAATATCCTGAAAAAATAATACTTCATCCAAGTTTTTAAAATAAAAATATTATTATTATTTCTTCACAAATTCTTTAAAAATCACTTTTTCAAAAGAATCGGGATTTAAGTCCTAATAAAGAACAGCTTAAAAATCCTTTGCTGATAAAATCATACTTTATAAACTATAGTATATAAAATCACACTACCAATCAAATCAAATTCCATATAGGAATACACCAACACTTGACATTACTTAAAATGTTAAATGGTTAAACAACAATATTTAGAAATTTTTCTTAGGTTCACAACTTTCTCAATCGTTAGGGATATAGATAAATTTCTAAGCGTACCATTACGCTCATCAACCTTTACTTATTACTTAGAAGATTTTCTAAGCTCCCTCGAACAAAATTGTAAGTCACTCCCTAAAATTTTCTAAGCTGCATAACAAAGCGTATAAACATACTTAAGCCCGTATAATGTACATAAATCATCCATACGCACTATCTAATCCAACCGTTTGCTCAGATACATAAACTTTACTTCCAAACTAGTATCGCTCGCTCGACCTCCCTAGTGCAGACTTCGATTAGATTCATTGATTAAAATCCACTGTTCTCCTTACATAGCCTATACTATGATAGAAAACCTTAGTATCATATTGAACATCTAAATCAAGTGTTCGTTGACAAGAATCAAGTGAGAAATCCGTTTTGGATTGGTATGAATCACCTCGAAGTCATGTACTTGAATCCTAGATCAAGAACAGTGCCAAAAAAATGATTTACGTACAACTTATGTACTTAATCCTATTGGTTCCTTAACCACCCTAATCTTTTTCTAAATCACTTTCATTTTCACATATAGTATTTTATCTAAAATTATTTGTAAATTACTTCACAAATTTTCACTTAAGTTTATAAACATCTTATAAAGACGCTGTTAGAACCTTGAATATTGATGTTTTGATTATCACAACTACATGAGTAAATATTATGTGAACTAATCATATTTAAAGGAGAAGATACTATTTTACTCGACAAATAGATTGCAGACTAGATTCTAGATAGAAGGTTTAATATAGTCTATGGTTTATCTATAGTCTAAGTCTAGTAGTTAATCTTTGTTATAACCTCTCCAAAGTTGTATATGCATACACACACGTAATTTAAAAAGTTTCCAAATCGTAGTTCATATATCAAGGTTGTTATTACACTAGTTCACACAAGAGCATTTCTAAATAAACATGAATGTGGCAGAAAACATGAAATTCAGCCGACCGAAATGCCTAGTTCAGTCGACTGAATACCCGTGCACATGCACATTAATGTGAAATTCAGTCGACCGAACCATATATTTCAGTCAACCGAATAACATATTTTTTGAAATGATTCCTCTCATATTCAAATTTTAAACATTTCAACTGGCTGAATTCTTTTATTCAGTCAACTGAAATTGCATAAAGGCCATATTTCTGAAAAGTTACTTCATTTCATTGAACAGAAACAAACGCTTGATTCAAAAGTTGTTTTCATATCTTTTGATCGCTACTTTTCACGATAAGTTGCAATATTTAAACACTATATATAGCCTTCAAATAATTTTTTTTGATCACCTAATTTTATGATTCTGTCTCATATTTCTATTATCTAAACTCTTGTCATTTGCATTCGAACTCCCATTCTAATTACTTGCACATTCAAGCATAATTTCATTTGTGATTAAATTAAATTCCTATCTTCACAAACTACATTATATACCACAAAGTAGAAGATTATAGAAAGGGCGTACATTATCGACGTATCAGCGCTACTCAAGAGCATACTCAATCAGAAGCAATTTAACTGTTTGTAATAGAAGTCCTGTTCGGTTGCTTAGGTGGTTAAAGTACCATTCTATTGCCTAGGCGGTTGAAATCCTATTTGGTTGCTCAGGTGATGTAATACCCGTTCCTCCAGGTTAAGTGAGGGTTGACAATTAAATTCCAGAAGGAGTCTGGGACTGGACGTAGAATGAGAAGTTCAAACCAGTATAAAAATCTCTGGTGTCATTTACTTTACTATTTACTTTTATTTTATATTTCACACTAGTAGACAACTTAGTTAATATTCCGTATTACGATCCTTAGTCGCTTTCACTGGTATCAGAGCAGGTCATCATATAACCATAACACGGTTATTTGATATCTAGTTAATATGGAAAATAACACTAACACAAGTTTTATTGAAGGTCAATCCACTACACGACCACCACTATTTAACGGTTTGAACTACCAATTTTTGGTAAACTCGAATGAGAATTTATATTCAAGCAAATGGATATGATACTTAGAATATCACTCATAATGAATACACCATACCTACTACACCATATGCACAGTGGTCAAACATATAAAAGATAGATGCTACATCAAATGCAAAAGCCATGAATATGTTATTCTGTGCCTTATATAAGAATGAATTTAAAAAAGTTAGCATGTGTACAACTGCTTATGAAATTTGGCGAACCCTTGAAATCACACATGAAGGAATAATCAAAGCTAAGCAAAGCAAGATTTCTATGCTCAATTTTTTCTCTCCAAAATTTCCATATGAGACCATAAATGATATATATTCTAGATTTTAAGACATATGTCATTTACTGTTGGCTTTAGGAGAAAAATATACAGAATTTGACATTACTTTGTAATTCCTAAACTCTTTAACGGATGAATGGAACGAAAAATCTTAGCTATTGAAGAAGCTATTGACATCTCTACTATCAAACTTGAAGAGTTGATAAGAAATCTCATGTCATATGAAGTACATTTGCAGGCAAAGCGAGATCAAGCCCAAGATAGAAAGAATATTGCTTTCTAAGTTGAACAAGATGATTCTAATTCAGATGAAGATGACATGACATTTATAGCAAAGAATTTCAAAAAGTTTTTAAAATTTAGAAAGAAAAAGAAATTCAATAGCAACAGGAGAGACAATAAACCACCAGCTTCAACTCTAGAATGTTCTAAATGTCATAAGAAGGGTCATATAAAGAAAGATCGTCCTGACTGAAAGAAAGACATGTACAGGAATAAGAAGGACTAGTACAAAAAGAAGCAAGTATTCTCTGTCACATGGGATGATTCAAAATCGTTTTTATCATCAAATAGTGAAACCGACGGTGATTCTGAACAAGCCAATGTTTGCTTTATGGGTTCAACTAACGATGTAAGTGATCTTACTTTTGATGATTTAATATATAAATTAGGAGCTATTGGATAAACTAAAAGAAGTTAAAAAAATTATAAAGATGCACTAAAAATAGAAATGAAATAGAAGTTGATAAGCTAAGAGATGAAAAGAAAATCTTAGAAGAAGAACTTGTTAAAACACAAGAATCTTTGTCTAATGTTTCTTCTCAACTCACTATGCTATCAAATGAAATAGAAGTGCAAAAAGAAAAGAATATGATATTAGCTTCCGAAAATCACGATTTAAAATCAAATGTCTAAATTCTTGAATTAGACAATACCGATCTTAAAACTGAGTTGCAGAATATCCCTAAAAATGTATCTAATTTTAGTAAAGGTAGAGAAAATCTTTCTAAGATTATAAGTAATTCTCAAACTACTTTTAATAAGAAAGGGTTAGGATATACAAATTCTTCAAAATCTATTTCAAAGATGAATAACCCACAATATAAAAATTTCAGTTTTCTAAAACCTTTTGTAAAAGCAAAACCAAAGCCAAAGGTATTCAATCAAAAGAAAGAAGTTTGCAACACAAATATGGGTACTAAAAACTAATAATAATTCAATCAGAAATGAGTATATTAAATCTTTTATAAATTCTATTCATAAAAATAAATATTTTACTTATAATGGCAATTCTAAATCCTCTTGGGTTTGGTTTCCTAAGATCTAACTCTTAGGACCCTGATAAAAAGTGGGTACAAATGTCATTCCTATATTTTTTACATGTACCAAATAAGAAAAGAGGAAAGTGGATACTTGACAGTGGTTTCTCAAAACATATGACTAGAAACAAAGATATGCTGACTAACAATATCTACTAAGATGGAGGACCTGTCACATTTGGAAATAATTTCAAAGGTTATATCATCGACAAAGGTGAGGTGAGCAATAACGGTACATCTTACTTAACTTTTATTACAAATTTTGTACTAGTTAAAAATTTAAAACATAATTTTCTTAGTATATGTCAACTATGCAATAAAGGTTTTAATATAACTTTTTCGAAAAATAAATGTAATATATTTGATCAAAATAATAATCTTATATTTGAAGGAACTAGAGAACGCAATTTTTACATATTAAATATGAAAGTTAATCATAACACAAAATAATGCAACATGTTTTTTCTATTCTTTTCTCTTATTTCTTATTTACCCCATTAACAATCCTCCCTTTTGAATGGTTTGAGCTGACCTGTATGGTTTATTGTCGATTTAAACCATCCAAAAAAGTGGATCTTTACAGTTGGTATTAGAGCTTTGGTGTAGCGATAACCTTAGCTTTGTGGGGTCTGACTCACTAGATGTAGGGTAGTAATACCCTAGAGTGAGTCGTTTGAGCGTATATATATGAGAGAGCGTACTTGTTAGTGTTATAAAATGTTTTTATAATTGTGTTAATTTATTCTGTTTAGTATTTATAAATTCTGGTCGGTACATAGGACGCTATGGCATCGATAGGGATTTCTAGACACTTAATAGGGCAGATCGACATAATATTGTTTTTGAAATATAGGTAAATGAAATAACTTCACCTAGTATTATATTTTGGATATAAAGGAATAAATTTTATATATGGTTATATTGTAATTTATATGTTTGTTGTTAGGAAGTGAAATCTTATAAATGTGGTTTATAAATTAGGATTTACAAATAAAGTAAATATAAATTGGAAATTTGAGAACTTAAGCTCTGGGGATTTGAAAATTTGTTTTCGAAGGATTTTTAGAATATAATATTAGTATTATTTGGAAGTATTTTCGGATATAGATCTTTTCAATATGTTTTGAAAGATATGTTTTAAAGGTATTTTGAAAGGAAATAAATATTGTACTCCTCTCTCTTGTTGCTGGAAAATAATTTCGGTGATGACGACCGCATCATCGACATTCATTTTCGAATTTCAAAGTAGAAGGCCACTATAGTAGCTTTACTACACATTTTTTCGATAAAAAAATCTTAATTTTTAAAATTTTGATATGATTTGATATATAAAAGATATAATATATATGTTATTAAAAATAGTTCGAAATGAACTCGACATTTAGTTCTTAAGTTTCTATAAACAAAGGATTTCAAATTATTGTAATGAAATGAAATCTTAACTATTTTAATAGTTGGAAACTTATCAAATAAAGAATAAGAAATTAGATGCTAAGTGATTAATAAAATATATAAGAAACTGGAAATTTGTAACTTGTAAATCAAAATATATGAAAACTTAGAATATCAAATTATTGAACATTTTGTTAACTAAAATGAATAAGATGAACTTGTGTAACATTTAATTTCATTCTTAAAGCATATATATAACTTACCAGAAATGTTTAAAATGTCTTAATGTTAAATAGGAATATGTAATAGAATATTATACAAGTAAAACTTAAGTAATGAAAGTGTTCAAAAGGAATTATTTCTATAAATAAGAATTTTGATGTACAAGAAATGTTATAAGCATAAGTTAATGTTTTGAAATGCTAATAATTAGATTGAATAGTAAAAAGTGAATATTAGCTAAGAAAATGTTTATAAACTTAAGAAATGAGTGAAATGGTTCATAAATAAGTTTATTATCAGTTGACACTATAAGAGAAAGGATAAATATGAATTAAAAGGTAGAAACATTTAAGTCTGAAATGTTATTCGTGAATATTCATATTAATTGGAGATCAAGCTATATTAGAAAATGAATGTGAATTAAATTGCAAAGAAATTTATATAATATTTTAAGAATTGATTTATTGATGTTCTAGATAGTTGAATGGAAAATAACATATGTATACTAATGAATGAAAATTAAGGGAAAAGTACATTGTATGAATAAATGAAAATAAATAAAAGAGTAAAAAGAAAACCAATTGAACAAACTTAAATAGCATTTAAATTCTTTGTTGTTTGGCTAATGGAAAGTTTGGGAAATGATACTTCTAATTGTTTGAGGTTGCATGAATAATCTATTAAGTAATTATCTAAGGCCGTTGAGCGTAAAGTACACTTGGTCGTTTATTTACCACCCTTGAATGATGAGAAGTTCTAAAACTGAACAAACCATTAGTTTTGGTTGCTATGGATGTGTGATGGATTCGTTTGTTGCATATGATGATCATGCTGTTTTGTTTGCATTTGCTTTGTGTTGATTTACTTTTGTTACTAATTGAAACAACTAAATATTTTTCTTGTGCATTATTCTCACTCTTTTTGATTATGTAAGTGAAATACAAGTTTGTGGAAGTATTAAATCCTGCTTTTGGTTTCATAAATAAAGTTTATTTGCCCGACAAATAGGTACGTTTTCAAATTACAGATTTATAGCGATATTTTTTTGTCTTTCCCATGGTTTGGGATATTTTATTATTGAAATATGATATATTTTGTAATTATTGATATTATTATTTTCCCCGAACCTATCCGTACAAAATAGATTTTGTCGAAATTTTCCATGAATTTAAGACTTAGAATTTTTTTGTTATAGTGAAGGTATTTTCAAACTTTTATTAAACTTGGATTTGGAAGATTTAAATTGTTTTTAAATTGGTATATTTTATTTAAATACTTAATTATGTAAGTTTAAAGTATTTACAAATTGATTATTTGAATAAAAATATATTAGTTTCTTAATTCCTTGTCGTTCCTTTTCGAGGACGAAAAGTTTTGAGTGGGGGAGAGCGTAACGACCTGTATTTTTCGATAATTAAAAAATATTAAGTTAATAAGATTTTAAAATTTAATATTGAGAGAAATTAAATTTTTTTACGTACTAATGAGGAAAATAATTATAATATGATTTAATAATTTTGTTGGAATGTAATTGACAACTACTTTATTGTAATTCCAATCAATTGAAATAGTTGTAAAGTTAATTTTGATTATAATTGTAAATAAGGAATAAACTAAATGTTGGATTTAATATTGAAATTATATGTTATAAATTAGAATGGGTTTATTAAGGAATATGAAATCAATTAGTTAGTATGTGAATTTATTAGCTTTATTGTAAACAATAAACATATACATATGTTTGAATTATTAATGTGTAATAATTGTTTAATTATCATTTCATTATTTAATCCGTTAAAATTAATTTGGAAATCAATGCGAATTAATATAATTTAATATTGCAGTTAATATGAGTTAAAGATGAAATTGTAGAATATGAATGTAATAAAATGTAAACTAATGTTAATTATATCCATAAGGTAACAATTGATTTAATAATAAGAGTGGTAATAGAAATAAAAGAATTTGATTGAAAATTAAATATAATTAACTGGAATTTTATTATAATTGCAATTGAACTCTGAAATTTATGTAATATTTAAATGGTCGAGTTAACATGGGAAATTTATTTTACATAGGTTATCAATTTCTATGTAATTAAGAATGATAAACCGTTAACTTTTAAAAATTGAATTTGAAAGTAATTAAATTAATTTAATAATAATTTATTTAATTAACGTGAAAACTAGCCATTTTGGCCACTTTCTTGAATTTCGATGAAACCAGTTTCATCGGATCCATAACCTTATTTTATTGTAGGATTTCAAGTTTCATAGCGATCGGACTTAACGTTTGATCTTGCGGCCTCGAAACGCGTAGAAATCAATTTAATGAATTCAATTAAAATAATTTGATTGTAAAAGCTAACTTTTGTATACAATAAAATAAAGGTTTGAAACTAGTTCCATTGAGTTTTAAAATATCAAAAACATCTATTTTGATATATGGGATGACCTAATTTCATTTCGGAAACGAAAAGGGTTTTTTGAATTTAATTGTTAGCTAAATATCTGATAATGATAATCAGTTTTATTGTTTTGATTTATTGGTTGATTTGAACGATGATTGTGATGGATGTTTAATTGCTGATATTTAGATGATTGGTTATTATATTTATTTTAAATATTGTTATCACATAGCAAGTTCCCTTAGTTATTGTTACGGAAAATCACTATGGGTTGAAATGATACATACCCGAACGGTCTTATAGATTAGGGAAAAATCGTTATGGGTTGAAATGATAAACTCGAGCGATTTTATGGATTTTGAATTTTACTCTGGATTACAGGTTGAAATGATATATACTCGTAAATTTAAATTATTGCGGGTTGAAATGATATATATCCGTATCACTTAACCGTAGGGTAGAAAATTATATACGGATAACAAATTGGTTAAATTAAATGATTTTAAATCCGTGATTTTTTGAATCAAGTTAAAAGATATTATGAAATAAAATTAGATTTATGTGAATTGAATTATTTTCAATATCCAAGCTTTGAAAATGTTGAAATTGAAATTGGTTTCAATGAATTGTTTAAGGAACTTAAATTGAAATCTTAAAGTTGAATTTTGAAATATAAATGAATTTATCAACATTGAGTTATTTTAAAAGTTTGAATATTTAACTTTGAAATCTATTGAATTTGAAGTGGTTTAAATTTGTATTTCAAACATGGATTTGAAATCATATATTGAAAAGGTTTTTAATGAGAACTTGAATTGAAACCTTTAGCCTTTTGAATTGAAATCGTTGAACAAAATTGACTCAAATTGAATTTTGGAAATAAGTTTGATTTGATCTGATTTTTGAAATTGGAAGAAACAATTCTAATTTGAAACTATTTTCAATATAAACTCTTTTAATATACAAACTCTATTAACATATAAACTGTTTTTCTCATATAAACCATTTTAATATATTAATAATTTCAATACATTAAATATTTTTAATATATAACTTGTTTTAATATATAAACTATTTTTAATATATAAATTATTTTTAATATATAAACTATTTTTAATATATAAACTACTTTTAATATATGAACTATTTTAACTTATAACCTATTTTTAATATATAAACTATTTTAACTTATAACCTATTTTAGTTTGTAAACTCTTTTAATATATATATATATATATATATATATAATTTTAAATTTATAAACAACTTTTAGTATATATATTTTAATGTATAAACTATTTTTAATGCATACCTATTCCAATATATAAACTAATTTCAATATTCAAACTGTTTAAGTTGGAACTATTATGATTTAGATCCACTTGATTTAAATGCGAATATTTTGATATGATGGTTTAACCTTTTCTTATGGTTATGATTTTGAAAACAAATATGATTTAAAGTGAATAATTATTTCCAAAGTGAATATGATTTTGAAATGATTATGATTTGGGAGTGAATATGATTCTAAAGTAAACAATGATTTCAAAAGTGAAATGATTTTGAATTGAATATGATATTTTGATATCAATAAGAATTGAGTTTGGAAATGTAAAAGAACCAAATGGTGTGAAATAAGCATTTGGTTGTTAAAGAGATCGATCGGATATTGTCATACTCTCAGCCAATACCCAAAACCACTTTAACACTGGAGAATCCAAAATAAAGTAGGATGATTTGGAAAACGCTACTGTATTTGGTATGAACGCAGCCTTTACCCCTTGGGTCAGCTTGATATGACTAAAACAGGAGCTATACTCAGGCCAAGTGAGGTCGCTCCTCCGATTGGACATGCTTCTTCGATACCATATCTGTTACTTTGTGATTGATTTGGTGGCCACCTTCGATTTGATTTTAGGAGTTTGTTCCAAGGTGGGCAGTAGTAGCTGCTATGCATTACCACAAGCTAGGTTCTACAAAACGGTAGTATCCTACCCTGGGTATTGCCTCGCATGCCTTGTTATATGCCTTATCGAGCCCACAACGAGTTTGGTTTGTGTCGTACCTATAGAGTGCTCCCTGAGTATCCCACCAGTTTGGTGGAGCTTATAGTATCTGTATATACTACGACATTTATATAAATGTTTTAAGGGGGACATGGGTAATGCCTTAACGCTATTTTAATACTTTACTTTACTGTAGACATATTATAATAGCATATCATACTATGTGTTTGCACAAAAAATGGGCAAACACCTTCAAGTCGTATGATTTTGTTGATTATATGTTGTTCTTAATGATTTGGGTGATTTATGAAAATATATAAAATAGATGGACTAAACTGTAAAAGACACAAAGATTTATAGTGGTTCGGCCAGAATGTGCCTACATCCACTTTATATGTTATTCTCCTTTTCTGTTCAGATTACAAGCACAAAGCTTTGATTATAAGTATCTGAAAGTTGTTTGAAAGTTCTATCCGTGCTTGAGCTCTCAAACTTGTCTACATTGTTGTACCCCTACCCCTCTATTTATAGAGTGAGGCTGGGGGTAGGGGTCTTGGATGTATATAGCTGCTGGTGGGCCTGGGCTGATGTAATCTGGCCTGGCAGTATTGGTTCGGCAAGGCCTTGGTTCGGTGGAGAGTTGGTGTGGACTTGGTCCGGTTGTAGAGGGTTGAGGTTGGTTCGGCTGGGTATTGGAAGTAGGTTGGTTCGGTAGCAGGGGGTTCGGCAGCAAGTGGTTCGGTAGTGAGTGGTATGTGTGTTGGTCCGGTGGTGAGTGGTTTGGCTTGGCATGGAGTTGGACCGGTAGTGCATGGTCATGGAGTTGGACCGGTAGTGCATGGAAATATGCCCAACATTTGCCCCCCAAAGTGGGGCATATGCTTGCATATGGCGTGCTTTGTTTTAGGTCATCCGGCTTGGACATCCTCATTCGGTCCCGAGTGTCGAAGTAGTTGGTTCGGTCGTCCATGTTTTCCTATAAGTATGGGTTCCGCGTCTTTGTTCACCCTTCACCGTTTGAGACAGCCGAATCAATTGAGCACCAAACCAAACTTGACTGCTTGAAATAGCTGAACCAATCAACTCGACTGCCGGACCAGGTGAGTTTTCTTCTACCGAACGATTTTTTATGATTGAACTACCGAATGGACTCAAATTCTTTGATTTACCAAATGAACTTAAAGTCTTTGATTTACCAAATGAACTTGAAGTCTTTGATTTACCGAATGAACTTGAAGTCTTTGATTTACCGAATGAATTTGAAGTCTTTTATGTTTTGAATTATGAGTGAAATTCTAGGCTACATACACTTGTATGTTTATATCTTCTGGTCTAACACGTTCTTTCTTGTGTTTGCAGATAAATGTCTCATAAAGTGGAAACTCGATCAGATAAAAAGAAATCTATGGACAAGAGAGAGCCCCCCGTCGTGCCCCCAGTTCAGCTAGAATCAGGGCGACATGGGCCCACACCGAGATCACTAATGGATGGATATGGCCCTTAGGAGCTTTTGAACCCTCCTCCCGACTGCTTTCCTAGCCCCCTCAAAGAGGAGCAGCTTGATGTTATCTCTCACTTCTTTGGGATTGATAGAGCGTGTATGCTGTTGTCGGGGGAAGGAGTGATGCCGTACAACCCCCCTGAAGGATATTTCGCTTATAGTCGGTACCATTGCATGTGCGGGGCCATTCCCCCGATCAATGCTTGGATAGTCAGCTTCATCACCTACCTAAAGGTGGCCCTTTTCCAGCTTCAGCCCAACTCTTACGCTATCTTGGTGAGCCTATTCATTATTTTCCAGAGAAAATATGGGCATCTCCCTTCCAACCGGGAGATCCGGTATTTGTACAACTTGAGAGGCTACAAGAAGGGGTCTCCATACATCAGCTTGGAATCGGCCGTGTCCTTCAAGTCGGTCTTGGACTTATATTCGAAGTTCAGCATGTTCAAGAAAGAAGGGTTTTTCGTCAAGGATGACTCTGTTTTTATCCGTCGCTTTACCTCCGGCTGTAAGTTGAAGCTTATTTATAATTTCCGTTCTGACTGCAATGCTTCTCCTTATGTGTTTTTATTTCTTACTAGCGACATGTGGCTTTGCGGTCGTAGAGAACGATCGCCTGGTTCAGATGGCTGCGGAGATAGAAGCCATTTCGAAAAGGGAGAGGTCAGCTTCTTACCTGATCAGGGATGCTACTCTTCTGCAGCACAACATGATTCTACCACGTCAGTCTGTGGTCAAGCAGAGAGACACAGCCGAGGAAAGGGCTGCCAAATCCAAAGGAGGGGCCACGACAAAGAGCAGCAAGAGGAAAACCTTCTCGATACCTCCAGTCATCGTGGGGAAGAAGCTCAAGAAATCCGATGGACCCTCCCCTAGCACATGTCCAGATGTTCCGGAGGAGGAAAATGTAGAGGAGGAAAGAGGCGAGGAGGAGAGCGGAGGTGATGGAGAAGGTGATAGTGGTGATGGTGGCAAAGGACAGAGCGGTGATGGCGCCGGGGCTTTGTCTTCTGGGCAAGCGGGGGAGATCCAAGAGTGGACAGATGATGCTTTCTGCCAGGCTTTTGAGGGGTTGGAGGAAGGATCGGCCTTGGTGGAGAAGCCAAAGAAAACTAATAAAGCCGGGACTAGTGCCGGTTCGTCTTCCGAGAGCGTTTCAGCTAGGGCGTCTCCGGCGATTCATGGTGAATTTTTGACTCCTCTTTTAACTTCACATGTTTCTTGGATTATAGTCCCATGCAGGCTTGTAACACTTGGTTTTTATTCCAGGAACAGGTAAGGCGGCCAAGACATCAGACATTCGGCACCGCCTTGAGCAATTCAAACTCCTCAAAGCTTCCGCTAAACCAAAGCCTCCGACCAACCGTTCCAGGGATGTGGTCGGCTATCGTCCTCTTCTCGGAGTTATTGAAGAGGATATTCAAAAGAGAAAGAGGAGGCGCTCCATGTTCGAACCTTCACTTGGACTCAGCCCCCAACCCAGCCTATTCATGATATCACGGGGGAGGATACCGAGTTCATACCCTCTCCGCATCCATCAGAGAATCCTACCGTTACTCATATTGATCGTCCGGGCTTGGCTCGTAATCCATTTGTGGGTCATTCAGATCTGGATCCGGGTTCTCATGATATTTCCTTTGACGAGGTTACTGGTGAGCACCTTCTCCCTCGCAATCATATGGTAAGGGTGCTTGATGAGGCCAAGTCCCTGGACCTCGATTTGCTTACTACTCGGATTGTAATTATGGGGGATGAAGCCAAGGCAAATATCGACCGGGTTGATGAGGAGACTAGGAAGTTGATGGGGCATCACGCCCGACTGGTCAAGGCTGGGGAGGAAATTGGGAGTGCCAAAATAAGATTGCGGCTAGTGGTTGCCGACCAGGCCAAGCAATTCGCCGATCAGGCCATCCAGATCTCTCGGCACAAGGCTGCCTCCAGACGGCTAAATAAAACTATTGAAGAGGCTAGCAAAGTCGAGCTACGGAAAATGGAGGCCATCTGCAAGGAATAGATCGATATGGCCGTTGCAACGGTGGATGAGGTTCGGAAAGCGGATCTCGAGCGGGCAGAGGAGTTATATGGGAAGCTTGAAGCCGCGGAGCTTGCTCAAGCCAAGCTGAAGGAGGAGATGGAGGCGATGAGGAAATCCCTTCAGGCTGACCGCTCGTGATACCGATCGGAGAGGGATGCTGCCATTTCAAAGCTATCGGTTTCTGAGGCCCGAATGAGGGAGTTTGAGGAGAATGAAGGGATGATGGATGAGATGCTCCAGGATATGTATTTCCGTACTTGGAAGCAAGGAAACTTATCCTGGATGTATGATTATCCCCGGGTCATGGCCAATATTTATCTCCGGGCTCTGGAGGAGGCCAAGGCTGATGCGGATAAGGAGGGTGGCATGGCTTTCAGAATGGATATGGTCATGACCCAATTCACTAAGGAGGAGAAAGTGGCGGTAAAGGAGGGCATGCAGTTGCCCGCTGCCGAGGAGGTAGGTGTGCAGTTGGGGGATGATGATCAAGGAACGGATGCTGGTAAGTCTTCCCTTTTAGCCTTTTCATAGCTTGGTTTCTTATTGTTTATGTAATGAATTCTTCTCCTGAATTGGACAGGCGGGACCTCTGCAGCGCCAACTACCTCTGGTCAGCATGCTGGGGGCTCTGATCCGGCGGTTAAGTAGACCTCGGAGGGCCAGCAGGATAAAAGCGAGGCCCCGAAGTAGTCGGCTCCTTGGCTTGATCTGGACATTTTTTTTCTTCATCTTATTTGACACTTTTGTCTATGTTAGTCTTAAAACATTAATGTAATTTTCGGGCTATAATTATGTAACGAACAATTTGATTTTTGGCATGTAACTTTATAACATAAGCTGATTTTGTCGTGTTTGAATGCTGTCGTTATTTTGATGTGTTGCATAAAATATAGCTGTGCATGTGTTAGTGATTCAATTGTGTTTGACGCTAAGTTTTTGCTTAAAATATAATTTCATATCTTGCGATGTTAGTGTAATGTGCGTAGAAATTATAGTTACATATTTATGTACAAGAGAAGAAAGTACCGCCCTTCAAGTTTTTGCTGTAGACGTTAGCTTTGAATGCCTTGTGTGATCGAATATGGAATGTAGCTGAATGTCCTGCCATCCAGCTGTGAGTTCTTATTCCTATTAGCGAGTGTCTCCTATTTTATGTCCTGTACTTTAGTGATCGTTATAGAGGATAGGAGGAAAGTTTTTATAAATAAAATGGAAATATAAGAAATAGTAAAACTTCCAATCACGGAAGGCCTTCGATGTGCTTAAGTTCGTGGCAAACGGGTTTTGTAGTCACTTTCCCTAGCTGTGGGTCTTGGAGACATTTGTCACCCATCTTACGCCTCCGTGGGGAGTTTTCTTTTTTACCACAGCTGTACTTAAGACACATCGGAGCCGAGATCACGCACAGTAACTACCCGGGCCATTATGGCCCGTAATCATGGGTATTATTCGATCTACCGTGGCCGGCTAGCGCGGGTGTCAATCGTCAACTGTGAACTGCCCCTGGCTGGCCCCACCTTATGTTGAGGCTTATAATCGGTTCACGGTTGCCGGCGAGCCGAAAGCCGTAATGAGCTGCCTTGACTATAGTCGGCCTTCTCGGTGGCTTATAATCGGCTCATTACAGTTGGCTTTGAGGGCCGTCGCGAGCTATGAGTTAACCCGCAGCAGAGGGATGCTGGAGCAAAAGTGTCTCATTGGCAAGGGAATAGATTCGTATAGTACCTGTTAGGTCTTGCCCAGGTGAGGTTGTGCCGTGAGGTGTCCAGAATGGAAATGTCGTTATGCAGGATTTGTTCAACAGAAAAGGATAAAGCTTAACAAGCAGCCGAGATATAAAGGAACAAGTTAAAAAGAGGCAAGATTTTTAAAGTGGTTCGGCACGAAAATGCCTACGTCTACTGATTCTCTTTGTTAATTCACTTCATATAGGCAGTACAAGTTAAGAAAATTATCGACGAAGGTTTTGGATGTTCCATGCCCTATGGAACACCTCTTCGTCCACTGTTGACAAAATATAAGCTCCATTGTGGAGATCTTTATGAATTACATACGGTCCGTCCCAGATGGGATCTAGCGCTCCGGGGCGCGGGAAGATTCGCTTGAGGACAAGATCTCCTTCTTGTAAGCTGCGATGTTTGACTTTGGAGTTGTATTGTGCTTCCACTTTTTGTGAGCTACGGCTTTGAGTGCTACATCATTTCTTCTTTCTTCGATTAGATCCAAAGACATATGGAGGAGTTCTTCGTTCTCTTCTGGGTTGTAGTGGATCCCACGGTAGGATGGCACTACAGTTTCAACTGGGGGCATGGCCTCCGATCCGTATGCCAAGGAGAAAGGAGCATGCCTTGTTGATGTTCTGAAAGACGTGCGGTAGGCCCAAAGTGCCGTAGGAAGTTCATCCACCCAAGCGCCTTTTGAATTTTCAAGCTTCTTCTTGATTAGAGTTTTAATAATTTTGTTGACAGCTTCGACTTGCCCATTTGCCTGGGGATAAGCCACAGATGAGAAGCTTTTGTGAATTCCGTGCTCTCGGCACCAGTCGGCGAACTCCTCGCTGTCAAACTGAAGTCCATTGTCCGATATGATTTTGAGTGGAACCCCGTACCTGCATAGAACATTTTTGATTAATAAGTTAATAACTTTTGCCGAAGATATTTTATTTAAAGGTTCCGCTTCCACCCATTTGGTGAAATAGTCGACTACCATGATAGCATATTTGGCTCCGCCTCGGCCCATCGGCAGTTCGCCAATCAAGTCAATTCCCCATACTGCAAAGGGCCAAGGGCTGGTCATTTGAGTAATCTCATTTGTTGGTAGTCGAGGAATCTTAGCAAATTTCTAACATCTGTCACATCTTTTGACGAAGTCTAAGGCGTCTTTGTTTAAAGTGGTCCAGTAATACCCATATCAGAGTATCTTCTTTGCTAGAGTCTGCCCTCCGGTGTGATCTCCGCAACTTCCTTGATGGATGTTGGATAAGACTTCCTTGGCTTCCCTTCCAGCGACACACCTTAATAAGGGGTTAGAGAAGCCGTGCCGATAAAGGATGCCTTCTTGTATCGTGTAGCGGGAAGCTTTCCTCAAGATTTTCTTAACTTCGTTACTCCCGTCGGGCAGTGTGCCATCTTGTAAGTATTTTCGGATAGGAGTCATCCAAGTTTCTTCTTCGATTGTAGCTATCAGATCCTCTTGTTCGAAACTTGGGGCTAGTTGTTTTGAGATGGCTACGGTTCCGAAAATGGTGTTGTTCTTCATGCTAGCTTGCTTTGCCAGTTCGTCAGCCTCTCGATTCTCCTCTCGAGGAATGTGTCGGATTAAATAGTGATCCAATTGATCGAGCAACAGCTTGGTCTTCTTTAGATATGGTGTGAGTCATTCTCTTCGAGTCTGAAACTCTCCTAGTACTTGGTTTACTATAAGTTGAGAATCACTATGAAGGCATAAAGAACTGACTCCAATTTCTAAGGCAAGTTCTAATCCTGCTATTACTGCTTCATATTCCGCATCGTTGTTGGTGGCAACGAATTCCAACCTTAGGGCATAGTGCAACTTCCTTCCCCTGGGGGTGATTATCACAATACCTACCTCTGAGCCTTGTTCGTTTGATGCTCCATCTACAAAGAGATTCCACTTGATAGCTTCTGACTATTTCCGATGGCTCCTTACCTTCGTCGGTAGTGAATTCGGCAATGAAGTCGGCCATGGCTTGCCCTTGATGGCGGTGCGAGGATGGTAGGTGATATCATATTGACTTAGCTCAATGCACCAATTAAGCAGTCGCCCGGAGGTGTCGGGACGATGGAGTATCTGTCTTAGTGGTTGATCGGTTAGAACTCTGATGGAATGAGATTGAAAATAGTGTCGCAATTTCCGTGATGTGATCAGTAAACAATATGCTAACTTCTCAAATTTAGGATATCTGGCTTCTACCCCCGTGAACCTCTTGCTTACAAAGTACACTCGCCGCTGCGCACGGTTGTCTTCTCTTACCAAAGCGGCGCTTAGAGCATGAGATGACACAGCAATGTATATGTATAGCTCTTCGCCTTCATTTAGAGTTGAGAGTACTGGTGGTCTCTGGAGGTGTTCGATTAGGTTGTGGAAGGCTGTTACGCATTCGTCAGTCCATTCGAACTTCCCCTTGTCTTTCTTTATAGCTTCGAAGAAGGGGACACACTTGTCAGTCGCTTTAGAGATGAATCTGCTCAGGGCGGCCACATTCCCATTTAGGCTTTGCATTTCTCTTCGAGTGGAAGGTATCTTGATTTCCTTCAGCGCCCGGACTTGTTCAGGGTTTGCTTCAATTCCTCTGGCATGGACGATGAATCCTAAGAACTTTCCCGATGATACTCCGAAGGAGCACTTTAGAGGATTCAGCTTCATTCCATATCGACGAAGTACTTGAAACATCTCGTCCAGGTGGCTTACGTGGTCGATGGCTTTTCTTGACTTTACTAGCATGTCGTCCACATAAACTTCCATGGTTCGTCCTATTAGTTCCGCAAACATCTTGTTGACGAGGCGCTGATAAGTAGCTCCGGCGTTTTTAAGTCCAAAAGGCATTACTCTATAGCAGTACAATCCCTGGTCAGTGATGAAACTAGTGTGATCTTGATCGGGGGCATGCATAGGAATTTGGTTATATCCTGAGTATGCGTCCATAAAAGATAAGAGTTCGTGCCCGGCTTTGCTGTCCACAAGCTGATCGATCCGAGGGAGTGGGAAGCAATCCTTTGGGCAAGCGTCATTTATGTTGGAGAAGTCAATGCATGTTCGCCACTTCCCATTAGCCTTTTTTACTAGTACCTGGTTAGCGATCCACTCTGGGTGGATGGCTTCCCGTATGAAGTTATTGGCAAGCAGGTTCTTTACTTCTTCCTCGAGGGCTGCTGATCGTTCTGCCCCCATGCTTCTCTTTTTCTGCTTTACTGGCACCTTGGTGGGATCGATGTTTAGTACGTGGCATGCCACATATGGGGAGATTCCAGTCATGGCAGCATGCGTCCATGCAAATACATCCAAGTTGTGGCGGAGAAAATCAATGAGTTGATTCTTCAATTCTTCCTTTAGCTGAGATCCGATTTTCAATAGTCTACTCGAGTCATGTTTGTCTACAGATACAAACTCCATAGCCTCTGCAGGCTCGGCGGTAGCCTCCTCCTCCCCGTTCCTGGGGTCTAATTCGTTGAAAGGATCACTGGTATACCGAAGAGAAGGGGCTTTCTTTAGTTGCTATGCTTCCAGGTTTTTTGTGCAGAGAGTAGTCTCTGCATTCTTCCCCCTATCCTTTCTGCGGTTATTGCGAAGCTCAGTTACATAGCAGTCTCGAGCAGCGTCTTGATCTCCCTCTACCTCCCCTATTCCATTGTCTGTTGGAAATTTCATCTTTAGGCATCATAGGGCCAAGACAATTTGGAAGTCAGACAAGGCTGGTCTTCCTAAAAAGGCGTTGTAGGTCGAGTGGTTTTCTATCAGCACAAATGTTTGTTTCCGCACAACGGAGCGGGGATGACTTCCTATTTTGACAAAGAGGTCCAGTTGCCCGAGGGGCATCTTCGCATCCCCCGTGAAATAGTGTAGTGGTTTGTTGCAGGGAGACACATCTTTCATTGACAGCTTCATTTTGTCGAAAGCATGCTTAAATAGGATATTTACTGAGCTGCTAGTGTCTACTAGAATTCGGAAAACTTTGGCTCGACCGAACCAGGCAGAGATGACCATAGGATCCATGTGAGGGTACTGCCTTCCCTCTAGATCACGCCTACTGAATGTGATGCCATCATTCTCTTTTCATTTCGGGTGCGTTCTTCCATAATAGAATTAACGTAGCCTTCATTGTTTCTAAGTGACTTACCGTATCTTTCCATCTCTGCCCAGCTTCCGTCGGCGATGTGTGGTCCTCCTGATATGGTATGGACCACTATCTTCTCTTGACTAGAGCCACTGGTGTTGCGATTTCCTCCGCCTACTTCTGGGAGGGGTAGCCCTGGGTTCTCGTTGGCAGGGGTTGAAGTCCTGTTCTGACCTTTCATATAGCGCTCCAGTCTCTCCCTTCTTATGTGTTCTTCAATCAAGTCCCGGAGATGATGGCATTCATTGGTGTCATTCCCATGAGATTCATGGAAGCGATAGAACTTTCCAGACTTAATTGCATTATCTGATTCCTTCTTGTGCGGGGGTGCTTGTATCTAACTTCGTCTTGGGTGGCCAAGAAGATGTTTTCGATTGTTTCATTCAAAGGAGTGTAAGAGTCAAATCTCGATCCTGGCCTATATAAACGCTTTTCTCCCTTCTTGCCCCCAGCATTGTCCCTGGAGTCATTTCTTCGAACGTCCTTTGCTACTGCGGGTGTGTTGCCATGAGCTGCCTTAGCTTGTTGCCCTGTCTGCCTTTCAATGGCAGCGTCTTCAAGTCTCATATATTTTTCGGCTTCATGGAAGAAGTCGGGTAAGGTAGCTGGTTTTTCTTTCGTTAATCTCCTAGCAAATTTGGTATCCGGATGCACACCACTGCAGAGGGCCATTAGGATAAGCTTCTCATCGGCATCCTGGACTACGGCCGCTGCGGCATTGAATCGGGTAGATATTGTTGCACTGTTTCTTCGGGCTTTTGTTTGATATTGGATAAGGAATAAGCGTCCTTGGGTTATTCCACATGAATGCGGAATTGGCTAATGAACTTTTCTTTCAACATTTCCCATGAGCTGATGGACCCTTGGGGTAGATGGCAGAAACAGGAGGTAGCTAGATCAGCCAAGAAGAGTGGAAAGCATTTACTCAATACTCCTTCTGTTGCTCCGCTCATGAGCATATGCTGTGTGTATCTCTGTAAGTGTACGACGGGGTCAGAGGTTCCCTTGTAAGGCTCCATTGTTGGCATTTTCCATTCTCGGGGGGTGATGGCAATCTCGATATTGCGGGTGAAGGGGCTGGTTACCCTAGCGCCTATCCCTCGATCTCTTTGATCCCGTCGGACGCACTCTCTGAATAATCGCGCCATCCTTTCATCAGAATTTCGAGTAGATAGAAATGAGTTTGGTTCTTCTCTGCGGGATTGACTCCGTCCAGATGACCTGTAGGGATGGTACCGTTTATTACTCCTAACATTTTTCGGTGGCTGTTTTCGGTCTTCTGGGAGCATGCTGGGGTCAACCACAGTTGGCCCTTGCCTCGACCTTCTCCTGTTGTGCTCTATTCTAAGCATTCCCTTGGGTCCAACTTCGAGCTGGACTCCAGCTCGGCGCCGTCCATTGGTGTTCCCATGGTTAGGTAGCATGACAGGCTCAGCCATATCCGACCCCTGCTTGGTACCTCCCCCGTTGGGTTCGGTTCCAAGCGTTTCCTCGGGTCAGAATTCGGGCTGAGTCAGGGCTCGGCTCCTACCATTGCTATTTCTATTGTTAGCCTCTTCGAAGAAGAAAGATCTTTGTCTCCTCGCAGATCCTCCAGACTGGGACTCGCCCCATGATTCGGTGTTGCGGTTGGATTCTTCAGCATCCCTTAAGCGTGACATGAGTTGGTCCACCAAGGCTTCTTGTTGAGATGTGAAGCGGTTAGTTACTTCAACCACAACTCTGTCCAGATCTGCCCTAGTAATCGGTTGCTCCGTAGCAGGGGCTGTCGGATTTGCCTGATTTCTATTTGCTGTTGGGACATGACGATTCTCTAGATCTCTGATCACTGGATCTGGGATACTGCTAGTTGCGATGTTCTTTCCTTTACTAGCATCTTTCCTCTGCCTGGGAGGCATGTTTTCCAAGCAATGAGCGATGCTTTTGTGAAGAAGGTTGAGTGGGAGAAGCTGAAGCTTCTAGCTCGAGTTCTCGATGAAAGCACCAAAAATGTTTGCACAAAAAAGGGCAAACACCTCCAAGTCGTATGATTTCGTTGATTATATGTTGTTCTTAATGATTTGGGTGATTTATGCAAATATATAAAATAGATGGACTAAACTGTAAAAGACACACAGATTTATAGTGGTTCGGTCAGAATGTGCCTACGTCCACTTTATATGTTATTCTCCTTTTTTGTTCAGATTACAAGCACAAAGCTTTGATTACAAGTATCTGAAAGTTGTTTGAAAGTTCTATCCGTGCTTGAGCTCTCAAACTTGTCTACATTGTTGTACCCCTACCCCTCTATTTATAGAGTGAGGCTAGAGTAGGGGTCTTGGATGTATATAGCTGCTGGTGGGCCTGGACTGATGTAATCTGGCCTGGCAGTGTTGGTTCGGCAAGGCCTTGGTTCGGTGGAGAGTTGGTGTGGACTTGGTCCGGTTGTAGAGGGTTGAGGTTGGTTCGGCTAGGTATTGGAAGTAGGTTGGTTCGGTAGCGGGGGGTTCGGCAGCAGGTGGTTTGGTAGTGAGTGGTATGTGTGTTGGTCCGGTGGTGAGTGGTTCGGCTTGGCATGGAGTTGGACTGGTAGTGCATGGTCATGGAGTTGGACCGATAGTGCATGGAAATACGCCCAACACTATGTATGGTGATAGTTTAACTAATCCTTAGGAGATGTAATCCCATACATCTTTTAAATTATTTCATGCACGTTAGACAACATGAGATATAAAATCCCATAAACGTCTCTGAAGCCATTACACTCATATTTATTTACTTATTTTGATTTAACTTACATAAGATCTTTTAGTTTTAACTCGAATGTTTTGTCTTTCATTACGCTCGGGTTAGCTTGATCATTTCAGTGTTGAAGACCTTATTTCTAGAGGATGAAGATGAAGATTTAGTATATTATTACTATTTATTTTATGTTCCACTTCATCATGTTTGTTCCACTGCATTATTTATTTATTCCTGCTGTATATATAACTCTGATCTGTATTATAAAAGTGTAATCAAATGTTATTTGTAAAATAGCTTCATGAACTATTTATTTAATTATTATATTTTTTCATTCCGCTATGATATATGTGTTTTATTTTTTCCTTTCTTTTCTCTTATATCTTATTTACCCCATTAACAATCCTCCCTTTTGAATGGGTTGAGTTGACATGTGTGGTTTATTGTCGATTTAAACCGTCCAAAAAGATGGGTCATTATAAGTACTCTACCTAAACACTTCTGGACAGAAGCTGTAGCAACCGCTTGTTATGTTTTAAATAGAGTTTCTATTAGATCTTTAACAAAGCATACCCCATATAAACTTTTTAATGGAATAAAACCAAATATATCATATTTCAAAAAAATTGGGTCAAAATATTTTCTATTAAATATGAAGGATACATGTGGTAAATTCGACCGGAATATGATAAAGGAATATTCGCTGGATATTCAAAACGAAGAAAAGCCTAAAGAATTCATAATAAAAGAACTAAAATAATCGAAGAAGCACTTTATGTGTCATTCGATGAAAATTTCAAAATAATCATAAAAATGAAGATGAAGAAATTATTTCTAAATCAAATGACATAAAAGATGAATTTGAAAATATTAGTAATATTGAAAATAATATAGAAAATGAAAACAACAATTTACCAAATAATAATGAAATTCGAACTCCACTAAGACTTCTAAGAAATCACCCAATTGAATATATAATTGGAGAAGTAAATATTAATATAAGAACTCGAAATCAACTAAATCAAATGGTTCATGTAGCTTTTCTTACAAACATTGAACCCAAAAATTCTAAAGAAGCCTCAAATGACGATTACTGGATTATAGCTTTGCACGAAGAATTAAATCAATTGAACGAAATGAAGTTTGGGATTTAGTTCCTAGACCAAGTAATCAAGCGATTATTGGTACTAAATGTAAAGCCAATGAGTAAGGAAATATTATTCAAAACAAATCTAGGCTAGTTGCTCAAGGTTATAATAAAAAATAAGAAATAGACTATGATGAAACATTTGCTCCTATAGCTCGTCTAGAAGCTATACGTTTTTTATTAGCTTATGCAAGTTTTAGTAATTTTAAACTATATCAAATGGACGTAAAAAGTGCATTTTAAATGGTTTTATAGAAGAAAATGTATATGTGGAACAACCATCTTTATTTGCCCATGAAAAATTTCCAAATCATGTTTATAAATTAAAAAAGGCTCTACATGGTTTAAAACAGGCACTTCGTGCTTGGTGTGACCATCTTAAAAATCATTTAATCAATTCTGATTTTAAAATTGGAAAAGTAGATCAAAGTTTGTTTATAAAACAAGATAAAAAATGATATATTAATAATACAGATCTATGTAGATAATATTATTTTTGGTTCCACGAACGAAAAAATATGTCATGAATTTTCAAATATTAGACAAGAGAATTTGAAATGTCTCACATGGGAGAACATCCATATTTTCTTGGATTACAAATTAAATAATTAAGTAATGGAACTTTTATTAATCAAGAAAAATATTGTAATAATCGTATAAAATGATTTGGTATGGAAAACACTTCAGCTAACCTACTCCTATGAGTATTACGGTACATCTCGATAGAAACGAAAATGGCAAAAGTGTTGACCAAAAACTATATCATAGCATGATTGGTTCATTACTTTATTTGACTGCTAGTCGACTAGATTTGATGATGAGTGTATGCTTGTGTGCTGATTTCAAGCAAGTCCCAAAGAATCACATTTGCGGGTTGTGTTACTTAAGCAAGACTAAAGACTACAGTCACTTTTATCCAAAAGAATGTTCTTTTAATTTAGTATCATACAGTGATGCCGATTTTAAAAGATGTCGAATGGATCAAAAGAGTACAAGTGGTACTTGTCATTTCGTTGGACGATCTTTGGTATCCTAGTTTAGTAAGAAACAAAATTGTGTTTCACTTTCGACGTGTGAAGCAAAATATATTTCTGCTGCTTTGGCATATGCTCAAGTAATATACATGTAACAAACACTACAAGATTTTGGAATAAAAATTTCTAAATCAATAATTTATTGTGATAATACAAGCGCTATAAATTTATCAAAAAATCCTATAAATCACTCTAGAGCTAAACAAGTTGATATTAGACATCACTTTCTTCGCAATAATATAGAAAAAGGAAATATATCACTAGATTTTGTACCATCAGAAAATCAAATAGCCGATATATTTACTAAACCCTTGAATGAAAATATTTTTATTAAATTGAGACGAGAACTAGGAATTGTGTCATTAGATGAACTATAATTCAATATTAATACATAAAAATTATTATAAGTACAAAATAAATAAAATTTTAAATTATTTTTGAGCTGATGGCGCTTGAACTCTAATCTCTTGGAAGGAAGTTGCATGATGTTCCAATATTCTAAATATGATTCTTGAATTCAGACCTTGTATCATTTTAATTTAACTTACAACCATTATCCCTTACTTTTTCTAACCTCTCATTTTACTTGGCTGAAAATTTTCCAAACTTTTTTCACCTCAAACATAAAAACTAGTAATAATATATAGTTCAGTATATATACAATCACTTTAATCAACTTTCATATTTTCTTAAGCATTACAAATTGTTCAAACAACTTAATCTACAAATAATATACAAACAATACAATGTCGTCACAAGAAAGCTCAAACCAATCCTCAATTGTATTTAGCGCTCTAACCTCTGATTCCTCAAACAATTCAATTTTGGTATATATCTTATTAAGGTTATGCCTTCCCCAATAATCACACTAGATATACGCCAAAAGGAAAGAGAGCTAAATGAAACATGGGTTTTGACTTCCATCAAACAAAGAAAAGATTAACGACATCCATCATTATGAACGAGAAACTTTAGAACTTCAACGCAAAATGTACTATGAGCAAAAAGTCAATGCAAAACAATTAATTTTCCTAGAACAGTTTTCTTTGAAGTTCTACAAATCATCTTCCAAGCAATGTATGGACCAACCATCTTCGCAACGTCCTCAAGTATCTCCGAACTCTTGGGAACGAAGCGCTCAACGTCCTCTAGTGTCTCCGAACTCTTGGGAGTGAGGGGCTCAAGTAATGCATGGTCTCCTATCCATCCATTACAAGAATCACTAAGGTTCAACCGCACTCAGATGATTCGAAAAATTCCAGAAATAAGTTTTTTTTAATAATTTAATATTGTAATTTGGATATGTATTCTGTTGGTTTTGAAATAATGTTATATTCATGATTAACATTAGATTAAATCTAAAAAAACACACACACATATATATAGTGTATATCTAAATTAAGGAAAAACTAAAAGAAAGGCTAACCTTAGAACAAACAACAGATTCAGTCGACTGGAAGAAGGAATTCATTCGATTAAATATTCAAACTCATATATATTTTTAAACTGAAGACAATTGACTGAAATTTGTTCACCATTCGATTGAATCCCCCTCAAAAATGAACTATATATGCGGGTTAACTTTCTCTGCAAATCAGTCGAATGAACCGCTGAATCAGTTGACTGAATATTCAACCTATTTGAATTTCCACTCAGTAACTAGTCATCTGCCACACTAGATTCAATCCACTGAATTCTAATATATTGCACTATAAACTTACAGGTTAAGGAACCCTGCGTATCATTCGACTGATATCCTCATTTCAGTCGACTGCCCTGCATAATTTTAGTTTTGAAAAAAATACCTGTACACTCTTTCCAATACAACCTTTCAACCTAACACTACTTAACTCACCTCTCTTCTTCATATTCCACTCACCGAAACCATTCTTACTCCAAAAGAAACCCTAGCCTCCACATCAAACATCAATTTTTTCTTTCAAACTATATTCAATCAATGGTACTTAAATCCAAACATGATCGTGAATCTACTGCTGGCCCATCTAAGAGCCAAATTCATTCTTGGCTTCACAACGAGATAGTAGTAACTTGGTTCAATTCAATCAAAAAATCAAGAATTTTTGAAGGAGCTTTCTTCTAGTTTGCTGATTTTAATGGCTATGCTATACAAGAGCTTGCCAAAGCTAGTGGTATTAATCATCTAACTGGGTACGATTCAAACAATATAAAAATATATCCTTTTTTGATTAAGTTATTCTTTGCTAACATGAATCTAAACCACCAAGATCCACGCAATAAAGATGATTATATTTGGACCTTGGTTTATGGAGTGAAAATCTATCTACCTCTTCAACGAATTGGCCACGATTGCAATGTCCATCCGAAGGATTGGATATCGAAGATGTAGAGGTAGATATGTATAATCAAGACAAAGTTTCTCATCTTTTTCTCTCGGATATTTAACTATTCTGAAATCCAGTGCCTTACGTCCGAAGGCACATATTCTTCATCGAGATCTCATTCGATCACTGCAACCTTGTATCGGTAGCTACGAAGAGGGATTTCCAAGCCCTCTATGCTATTTTATCATCCCAAAGAGTAAATTAAGCAAAGGATATTCTGGTCGAGTTTCTCATTGTTAATCACAAGAGAAACTACAAAACCATCCACTATAGAGCCTACATCATGTATATTCTTCAAAACTTCGGAATTTCTTTACCCAATGCCAATTTTACGACCATTGGCAAACTCATCTCAAAGACTCTAAGTCTAATAAGTCTTCCAAAATGCTTGGAACCTCAAATCAAACAATAAGCTTCCAATAATGGGCCATAAATCAAGAACAAGGGATTCCTCAACCAAGGGATACAAATGTCGCCTCTTCATCATCTCAACCTCCCCGACAAGAAGAAGAAGAAGAAAATGATGATGAGATTCATGAACTCCATGGTGACATAACTCCAAAGTAAGAACTTCTTACATTTTCTCGAAATCAAAGTAAGCTTGGACGACGTTTGCTACCGTCGAGAAAAATGTGTCCAAAACAGAAAAAAGCTAAATTCAATAAAGGCTTTTTTTAAAAAAATCTAGGAAAAAGTGTCATGTACCGACTCTGCCTCTACCTCTATTGGTGTGGTTGAAAATCCACCATTTACTTGGTCAACCTCCAAAGACAAAGAGGAAGAAGAAGCCCACGATAGTGAGGATTAATATTTTTGATTGCACATGATCATCTTATCATATTGTTTAAAACATTCTCTTATGTATGCATGTTGTGTTTTGATGTATTATGTGATATTGTTCTTCGATTCTCGCATGTACATGCTTATATTTCTTTGTTTGCTATCTATGATGCTAAGTTTATTTCTTTCCCTATGTTATATGTTTATTTGTGTGATTGTATGTCTATATTTCTCTTATTATCTACTTGTTCCTTTTTTTAGATGAAAAAGGGGGATAAATTGTTTAATAGAGGGAATATTCATTCAGGGGGAGTAAATTGCTTTTATGAATTTACAAACTTACATAGTTGTCTTCATCAAAAGGAGGAAGAATCTTAAAACCTTGAATTTTAATGCTTTGATTGTGACAACTATATAAGTAAATATTATGTGAACTAACCATATTTGCAGGAGAAGATACTATTTTACTCGACATATAGATTGCAGACTAGATTCTAGATAGAAGCTTTAATATTTTCTATGGTTTGTCTATAGTCTAAGTCTAGTGGTTAATCTTTGTTAAAATATCTCCAAAGTGGTATATGCACATATACACACACACGTAATTTAAAAATTTCCCAAATCATAGTTCATATATCAAAGTTTTTATGCAAGAACATTTGTGAAAAAAATATGAATATGGCAAAAAACATGAAACTCAACCGCCTAAAATGCCTACTTCAGTCAACTGAATGCATATGCACATTTCAGCTAGCTGAATTATTTTATTCAGTCGACTGAGATTGCATAACAGCTACATTTCTGAAATGGCACTTCACTCCAACGAACAAAAAACCCTTGATTCAAGAGTTTTTTTCTATATCTTTTGATCGCTACCTTTCATGATAAGTTGCAACACTTAAACACATATAGCCTTCAAATCATTTTTTTTAATCACCTAATTTTTTGATTCTATCTCGTATTCTTACTATCTAAACTCTTGCCATTTACATTCAAACTCTCGTTCTAATCACTTGTACATTCAAGCACAATTTTATTTGTGATTAAGTTAACTTCCTATCTTCACAAACAACACTATGTACCACAAAGGAGAAGATTATAAGAAGGGTGTACGTTATTGACTTATTAGTGCTACTCAAGAGCATACTCGGCCATAAGCAATTTTACTATTTTTATTAGAAACCCTGTTCGGTTGCTTAGGGGGTTAAAGTCTTATTCTATTGTTTAGTCGCTTGAAGTCCTGCTTGGTTGCTCAGGCAATGTAATACCTATTCCTCCGGGTTAAGTGAGAATTGATAGTTAAATTTCAGAAGAAGTTCTGGATTGGACGTAGAGCAAAAATTTCAAACTAGTATAAAAATCCTTGGTTTCATTTACTTTGATATTTACTTTTTTTATATTCCAGACTAGTAGAAAACATTGTTAATTATCCATATTACGATCCTTAGTCGCTTTCAGATGCATCTTTGTAAAACTAAATTAAAAAATTTGTCCACTTTTATTCACTTGTATAATACTCTCTTACATCCTAAGGGTGTATAAAAATGTCAATTTTATTTTATTTATTTACTATTTATTTTAATTTTAATTTAAAAAAATTCAAATGGAGATCCAAACAAAATACGGGCCTTAAAACCGTGTCGATTACTTAGATCTTTTTACCTTAGAGTGTTCAAAGAAAAGATGTTTATGGGTTGGCTTAATAACATCAAATAGTTTACACAACTTAGGTGTTTAAACAAAAACTATGGTTTTAATAAAATAATGCTTTCTTAAACTTTCCTATCCAATTAACCTATTTCAAAGCTTGAGTTAAGTTATCTCTTTTCTATCCAAGAGTTTAAAATTTTCATTAATCAAAACCTTCTATTGCCTTTTATTTTAAATCAATTTTTTTTAAGGAACTTAAGAAATAAATACCCGGTTTTATTTCAAAAACCCTTTTTTGAAATCATACTACATATATTTCTATATATAAAATAACATTAACGATTTATGTACTAACACTCGCTTTGGGTTTGTTTGGATTCGAGCTCATTTTAATTGCATAATGACAAAGAGAATAATTTACTAATTTCACTACAACGTTCGCCTAAGCAACATTCGATCATCATTAAGAAAATTATTCAGATTACCAAAAAACTAGTCAAGATGTTTTCCTCAGTCTATCCAAATAAAATGCATCTTTCATTAAAATTCTCTTTGAAATATTTATTCTCATAAATACTTTCAAGTAATACCACAATTAGCTTTCTCAAAAAATTTTTGTGAAGTCATTTCAAGCAATTCCAGAATTTAAATTCTCAAAAACTCTTTTTACTATAAAAAACCTTTTTATAAATCATATAAATCATTTTATATATACCATACTCATATAAAATGTACCTTTAAAATCATCTTATATTATAATAACTTTCCTTTATTATAATTAACTTTCCATAAATTTTTATTGTATAAATATCATATCTTCCAATTTAGATTATATTAAATAATTTTTTTAAAAAAAGACTTTTAACTTAACTTTTTCACCGAACACCTTATAGTCAATTGTGAAACTTAATTCACAAGAGATCGTTTTAAGGTACTCATAATTATCAAAACAATAGATATTCTTAAAATGTTCGAGCATAAATTAATAGTCAATAAACAATAATCAATGCTCCTAAACTATCCAAGCATGATAAATCAAACGATGATAAAGAAATATTATCATTTTCTAACAAACAAACACTAAATAACCATATAAAAAATTATTCCTATTTACATATAAAATATATAATCCTAGACAAAATATTTCATTTATAAATCGTCAAACATCAATATCATGTCTGTTTGTCTTGTTCAAGTGTTTTGAAATCCCTACTGACATCGTGGCGTCCTACGTCTTGACCTGAATTCAAATTCGAACTTAATAGACCAGTTAACACGATGCATTTTTATAAAAATAACAAATACGTTCCCTTATATATAATACTATCAACTCATTATAGGGTGTCACTAACCCAATCTCAAATGTGTTTACCCCACCAAAACTAAGATTCTCGCTTAGCCTTGAGTTACCAAATGTGACGGGCCTCCTGGGAGGTGACTACAAATAGTAACCTCATTCCTGATTTTACGGCAGCCTCTTAACTTCTCAACCAACCCATAAATGGACGTGTTGGGAAGAGAGACAAAGCTTTGTCACATCGTTCACAATGCAATAGCCCCCTATCATGATGTCACTATAATAGATGCAGGAATGACAATATAAAATATAACAAAAACAGTAAAAATTGTCACTCCAAGATACAAGGTATACCAGAATTAAAAACAAACTCATCATCTTGGATAGTGGCTACTTCCCGACCTTACAATTGCTAATGGGTACACATCATAATATAATGGAAAGTAAAAATACTACGGTAGATGAACATCTAACTCTACTCCATGCTATGCAGTTAAAGCGCTCGGCGGATTCAATACGGTGGAGGTGCAAAAAGTCATAACGGGGATACAACGATGATATAGCCGGATATAGCGTATGACTCTAAAATAGCATATAAAACTCATACTTAATGTTCCTACAGATATATTAATGGTATTTAAATAAAAAATTAACATTCAATTGAATTATAATTAATACATAAATAATTTTAAATAAAATCATATGCGAATATACTGTAAATAAACGTAAAATTGTTATATAACATAATTGAACTCAGTAAAATAATAAAATATTTTCATTTCTGAAAATATATTAAAAATTTAATTAAATAAATGAATTTCATAATTATTATAATGTATAAATTTCATTTTTCAATTCATTTATTTTAAAGAAGGTATATCAGAAATAGCGGGAATAACGAGATATAGCGGGAATAGCGGGACTTAAAGCGAAAATGCAATATTTGAGGCTATATGAAAAAATCATAGCAGTAGAAATCGGCTATGAGATATAGCAGGGTTATAGTAGGGTAATAGCGAGACATTAACTGCACAGACTCCATGAGCTCCATATCCCATTAACGACAACTTGGAAAAACTCGGTCTGACCCGAGCATTATAATTAAATAACATCCGAATTAGTTTGGAAAACCAGGGTGAGAAATCTCAAGAAATGTGGTCAACAAACAATAATTCTGTGAGATTATGCCGCTTGAACACGGAACGGGTTGTACCTCACAAGAACAACATCCGTATGTTAAAGAATGGGAAAAAAGTCAAAGCAACAATCCAAACATGAAATGATGGACACAGAGAATATTAAAATGCAAACTTAAAGAATAGAAAAAATTAATTAAACATCGAGAAGAGCTCATGGCACTTCTCGATGCAATTAAGAATGGATTAACTCCAAGATTCGAATCAAAATAAGAGAATGAATTCGCCCAACGTGACTAGAAGGGTGCACCTCCTACACTAGTAGTATACCTCTAGAACAAATATACTTGAGAGCACACGCATCACTCTCGGGAACTTCCAAGCTGGACCCCATTAAATCGTATGTCATCTGAATTTTTCACATCAATGCACGCATGCCAATTACACTTAGCTTTATTTTTAAAACATCATTTTCAAGAGATTTTCTAATTTACAAACTTTCATTTATAACTTTAAAACAATATTTATTATCCCGAAAGGTAATAAATCAATTTAAAATGCTCTTATAAATTTAAAATAGTGTTAATCATCCTGAAAAATAATTTTATAAATTGAAAACCACATTATATCCCAAAAGAAAATTAATCCAATCTATAATTTATTATAAATTTAAAACAACATTACTATCTTAAAAGATAATAAACCAAATTTATAATCTTTTATAAATTTAAAATAACATTAATTATCCCAAACGATAATTTAATCAAATTTATAATCTTTTTATAAATTTAGAACAAAATTAATTATCCCGAAAGATAATGAATCAAATTTGTAACTCCTTTTATTAATTTTAAACAACACGTGTCCTCTATTTCAAACTTTTCAAGAATACTTGAAAAATATAGATTAAATAACTTTCAAAGGGAAAAAAAAACAAGCGAACATTTATTTTGTAAAAGTACAAGCACAACTTCAATACACACAAAGGTTTGAGGAGAGGATATTTCATAAGTAATGGTGTAGTAATAACCACTATAACGACACTTGTACAAATCGAACAATATGTCATAAATATTTCAACCAAATATCAATATAAGCAATATAAGAATATAAATAAATCAATATTGGCGAGAAGCCCCTTAGGATCTCCCTACAAAAGTTTCTTATAAATCACACATATGTATGTGTATTTTGAACTATTCCGTAGCGACCTATTCGGTACGTACACTTCGACTTCCTCTTGCTTTTGTTCCCAACAATACAATGGTTATTTTTGCCATCCACTTCCAAGGAAGAATCAAATCCAAACAAACAATCAAACAACAATATCTAAACTATTATCGAACCATTCAACAATAGTCTATAACAACATAGATCTCATATAATTTATTTAGAGGTGAGTAAAATCATCAAAATTCCGATTGACGCTTTCGCATTCCGGTTTGATCGGCTCAAAATTATATTATCTTGAAATTCAATGAATCCAATTCCAATGCATATGTAACATCGAGATGAGTCCAACACAAAAAACGGTGTCCAAATCTGACCTCATATGAGATAGTTATTGATTTTATAAGATTTCAAATAAATTAATTAATTAACAAGTAATCTAATTAATTAATTTAAACACCCTCTTCCCCTCGTCAACTTATGCCTGTGCATGTACAATTGATGTAAAAGAAAACCTATGGTCAAACCTTCCAACCACAATTGCTCTACCTCCACTGCACGAAATGACGATCCGACGAATGCAATGAACTCCCTTTCACGAATTCTATATCCCAGCCACCAAAATGCTACACTCGATTTCCTCCGGGAACATGCGACCTGGAGCAACCTCACGCGACTGTGTAAGGTTTCGTTCGACCACAGTGAGCGAGCTCCACCAAAATCGCTCAACAGATGCACCTTCACAGGAAGAGCGCAATGCCACTCACCTCGCCGCCTAACTCCTTTCCAATCAAAGCCTAAATGGTATCCTAGTCGATGCTGGAAAAATCAATCAAAACCAAACTCGATTGCAATTACATCCACCTGCACCATCGTGAAGATCTCCCTTCCACGATCACAATGGATCCGACGATTTATTTGATTAAATCTCCAGGAAGAATTTGATTTAAGAGAAGCTAGATTTTTCTTCATTGTCGAACAAAGAAAAGAGATGAAAATGAAATTAAGTCAATTTATTTGGTTAGAATATTTTTAAAATTCCATTATCTTGCTAAACGGCATTTCGTTCATATACGAACCACGAACATAGAAATAAAAAGACGATGACACATAATGCAATCCGATAACAGAACATCAATAAAATACACTAGTTACCGTATTTTGTGATTTTAAAATATCATCATTTGTCGAAAAATATGTCAAACGATAATTAAATATTGTCCAAATGAAAAATCATAGAAAATCCCCGTAAATTCATTTGAAAATACATCGTTAAAAATAAGTCGTTTTATTAACAATTGATTTTCTTATTATTTATTTGAACTATTTATTATTGTAAATAAATTTACGAAATGAGTTTATTATTATTATTTATTAATTAAAAGGAGTTAAACAAGGCTATTAAATCCATTTAATTAATATTTAATTCAAAATTCAAATATGTAATAATGAGTTATTTATATTTTTCTGGGATGTTACATTATAAGGATGCTCCTTTAATTTATTACAAAAGTTTCTGGTTGAAGCACAACTAGAATAACGAAGAAGAATTTTACCATAGTGAATATATATTTTACCCAATGCATTGTTAGGAATACCCGATGCATGCTTTTCTACATTCTTTAGTTAATTATTTAGGATAATGCCATACTCTACCCATGTTGCGTGCAAAAGCATTTATCTTAATTTTCTGCATTATACTTGACTAATAGAAGGAAGGAAGGTCTTATTTTGAGAAGGCATTTCCATAGCCAGCTGCAATTATCAGTAATTTGCATTGTCTAAAAAATTGTTTTTCAACTAGTTGTTCTCCATACATTTAACCCATATAGAATTAGAATAAGATTACAATTAGTTTAAATGGATTGATGTAGAATCCTAATTCAAAATGTAGATATTTAAAGTCCACCTTTTTTCTTAGGGATGTTGATTTTCTGAGATTGGGATTGATTTTCTAGCAAAATGGTCACTATTTCAAAGAAAAATGTTAAGAGTCTTGTTTACCATAAAGATGAGTTTTTTTTGGTAGAATGAATGTTCTTGAGTGGTATATGGTCAATGTAATTCCTGTAAAATTGATGATAGGCAATCTTAAGTGGTGAATTGGCTAGGTCTTATTTAGTTAATGACAGCTTCATACATTGGCATGCATTGGTTTGTACTGATTCTAGAGATGGTGAAAGGGATTCTTAAATACACCGAGTTGGAAGGCATGGGTTAAGGGCAGATTACGCTATGATCTCAGAGGTATCAGTGTCATTTAAGCCTATATAATCATGATATTTGATTTAAAGAAATTTATTTCAAGCCTGGTTGCTATATGAAAGCTTTATAGAGTTGGTTTATTTGATGTAATATGCTCAAAACTAGGTTTAGTAAAGATGACTAAGTCATCTACAAACATCAGGAAACTTATTTAAGGATACTTACATTTAGGGTGCAGCTTCAGTCCCTTAGGGTTGATTAAATGATTCAACAAACTGATGTAAAATTCCATGACGGTTATGAAGATGTATGTAGAGACTGGCTCCCCTTGCCTTATCCCATGTTCTGATTTAAAGTAACCCATAGAGCCATTGAAAATTAAGAGAAAAATGGAGCAGCGATTGATGTATAAATTATCCATGTTTCTGTTGGGTTAGGGAAATTCACTCAGATCATGATTGCAATCAAGGAATTCCAATTAGAGTCAAAAGCTCTCTGAATGTCAAGCTTCATTGTATATCTTGGACTTATATTCTTAGTGTTATTGCCTTCCAATAGTTCATTGGTTAGCAAATATAATCTATTATGTTTCTGTCTTGTTACAATAATTTAGTGATTCATTTGTAGATGCAAGTACAATAGGAAATAGGTTAAACTGATGCATAAAGTTAGTGTTATCAACCTTAGGATCATGGCAAGATCGGTAGAGTTTATACCGCCAAGTACTGTATTTGTTTTGTAGAAATTTTGATTGTGTATCAGAAACATTTGGCAATAGAGTTCAAAGTGTGTTCGCAGGAAAAAAACATTATAGCAATATGGCTGACCAGCACTTATAGAATTGAGACTAAATAAGGATTCATTTATTACATATTTTGAAATTATTGGATCGGAGCTGTGGATTCATTTTCGTTACTAGTAGGGAGGTCATAATGTTGTATGATGGCCAAGCAGGCATTTTCATTCAATTCAAAATTGAAGTAGGCAGTGAAGTATTCAGGCAATACAGTATTAATTTTCAATTGTCCAGATTGATTCATACCATTCATGTTAGTCAAGTTTGTTAGAAAAATAGTCCGTAAAGAGTAGAATGCAGATGTCGTGCCATGGACGGGCCAGTGCCTTGAAAGTGAATTCCGACGCGACTAGGGTGCAATTATTGATTGTCGTTCACTCCCAAGATTCACACAACAGACTTCAACCTATACACTAAAGGTTGAAGAATTTGGAGGAGTGTAGAAAATATGATTTCTCTTGAAGAAGAATAATCAAGAAGATGAATATGATTTTTTTCAGTATATTTTCTCTCCACAAAAGGATAGCTATAAATAGGTGTGGGTATAGAAACTGTAGCTCAGAACTCAAAAGGTGAGAAATTGAAATAGTCAGGGCAATGAAGAGATAATTCTTTTGATACATTCAAAAATTCTATTAATCACAACTATAACTGATAAACAAACAAAAAGATTTGTCTTTTCAACTTTGAGAGTTGAAATAAAGAAAGAAAAAAGTGTAATAATTCAAAAGATAAAGAAAGAAAAATGAGTAATAACTCAAAAGGTGAGAACTGCTAACATGCCTTTCAACCATTCTACCTCTTGGCCTACCAACTCAAGAGCAATAAACTCAGATTCCATAATTGATCGTGTTATGCATGTCCTTTTACAGGACTTCCACGATATATCATCTCCTTCCAAAGTGAAAACATAGCCATTAGTTGAGCTAACTTCATCATTATTAGTAACCTAGTTTGCATCACAAAATCCCTTCAAAACAGCAGGATATTTATTAAAATGCAAGCACCGATCAATTGTACAGTTAAGGTACCTCAAAAGAAGATGAAGGACATTTCAATATTTGTTGTTGGGATTGTGAGTGTACCTACTCAAACGACTTATGGCATAAGCTATGTCAGGTTGGTATAATTCATAAGAAACATTACGCTTCCAATGACTTTGGCATATTCATCTTGTGAAACACTAGGTCCTTTGTTCTTTTTAAGATGTGTACTAGGTGTTGGAATTCCTAAAGCTAGAATGAATGGAAATATACAAAGTCCCACATCGCCAAATCCTTGAGAGCTATATTGGTTTATATATGGTTTTCTCAAGTGCAGGTTGGGGGCCTGGGGCTCCCAAATGTATGCTTCGTTGTGAGGAGGGAGATCATGCATCACCACCACACGCGCGCGCGCGCGCCGCCGCCGCCGTCCGTCCGACCGAACCGGGCTACTAGGCCATTGTTTAACGGTTTTGGGCTTCGTCTGAAACTGGGCTGGGCCTGGAATTTAAAGAGAAGCGGGCGGGTGAACAGACGCAGGGTTTTTTGCCTGAGCAGATGCGACTGTTCATGAACGGACGCGAACAGTAAACGGGTGCGACCCGTTGGAAGCAAACAGGTGCGAGCGAGCCGATTGAAGCGGACGCCGACGCAAGCGGGTTCGACCCGACTGAACAGGCGCGGGCGAAACAGTACCGTTGGACGGGCGGGTGCGACCCGTTAACGAACAGCAGCGACCAAAAGGCAACGGGTGCGACCCGTCAAGCAGACGCGACTGTTCGAAGGGATACAGACGAAATTATAAATAGGAGAGAATACTGATCACATTCTTATCCTATTCCAATCTAATTTCTTCTGCTTCTTTGCTCCACTGCTCTATATTCCATATATATATATATCACAGAGTTGACATGCTCATTACAATCTCGTGCAGATTACGTCTGTTGTATCTTGGGAGAGTTTTGAAATAAAATTCTTAAGGAAATTGTTACGACAAGCCTCAGACGGAATTTCCTTTATATACTGGTTAGATTCACGGTAATCTTTCCCGTTTATAAGTTATACCATTTCTTACAATAGTATAACGTTGTTGTTGTAATTTATTTACAACGTAACTTATTGTTACATTTATCTAATACAGAATTCCAGCGTAGCTGAATTCTAATTAATAAACTTGTGCGACGAGTTTATTGTAGCGTGCTATCTGTTTTAGTACACTAGACATATAACATCTTAAGAATTTTACTGTTTTACACTAAAACAGAGATGTTAACAGTTGACAACATGAAAATGGATAAGTCCAACTTTTCAGCGGTTATTTCTGAATGCAATTTGATTCAGAACCCTAACCAATGGTGGGTTGACACAGGTGCTACTCGTCATGTTTGCTCTGAAAAATCCATGTTTTCAACATACCAGAAATTCGATCAGAAAGAAAGACTCTACTTGGGTAATTCTGCAGTTTTCATGATCGAAGGAAGTGGAACAGTTATCCTCAAGTTCACTTCTGGAAAAACTGTCAAATTGAATGACGTGCTTCACGTTCCAGACATACGCAAGAATCTCATCTCTGGTGCAGTCCTATCAAAGAAGGGATTCAAGATGGTGTTTGAGTCAGACAAGATGGTTCTGTCCAAAGCTGGAATGTATATCGGAAGGGGATATCTATGTGATGGCCTATTTAAGGCAAATGTAGCCGTTACGGGCAATAAATCTATGTATTCTGATTGTGCTAATAATAAAATTGAAGTCTCTTACTTGCTTGAGCACGAAATTTTACTATGGCACGATAGATTAGGACACATAAACTTCCGAAAAATGAAGAAATTATCAAACTTGGGATTGATTCCAAATTTCCAAGTAGATAAGAACTACAAATGTGAGACGTGTGTAGAAGCAAAAATGGTCAAACAACCATTTAAATCTGTTGACAGAAGCACCGAACCATTAGGTTTGGTACATACAGATTTATGTGATTTTAAATCACTACCTACAAGAGGTGGGAAAAAGTATTTTATTACTTTTATTGACGATTATACGCGATATTGTTATGTATATCTTTTAAATAGTAAGGATGAAGCAATAACCGCGTTTATAAAATACAAGGCTGAGGTAGAAAATCAGTTAAATAAAAAGATCAAGATATTGAGATCTGATCGAGGTGGAGAATATGAATCACCATTTGAACAGTTCTGTGCCGAAAATGGTATAATTCATGAAACAACAGCTCCATATTCACCACAACAAAATGGTGTAGCCGAGAGGAAGAACAGAACGTTAAAAGACATGATTACTGCCATGCTTTTAACTTCTGGTCTGCCGATGAACTTGTGGGGGGAAGCCTTAAATATGTCTAATCACATATTAAACAAAGTTCCTCACAATAAAACGGGAACAATTCCATATGAGATATGGAAAGGACACAAACCAAGCTTTAAATACCTCAAAGTGTGGGGGTGCTTGGCAAAAGTTCCAGTTCCGCCTCCCAAGAGAGTCAAACTTGGACCAAAAACAGTAGACTGATATTATCTTGGGCCAGCCCAAAATAGTAGTGCCTATAGATTTTTGGTATTCAAGTCTGATATAAATGATATTCATGTAAATACAATCATGGAATCAAGAGATGCCTCGTTCTTTGAAGATGTGTTTCCACATAAAAGAAACGATGGAAATCCTGTCCCAAAAAGGACAAGAGATAACAGAGATGAGACATGTGAAGATGAAACTCATCAGGACAACGAGAAGGTTGAACCAAGAAGAAGCGTAAGGGCAAGAACTTCCAAAACATTTGGTTCGGATTTTTTAACTTATATGTCAGAACACGAACCTCAAACGTACAAGGAAGCAATGTCATCTTCTGAATCTTCATGTTGGAAAGAAGCAATCCAAAGTGAGATTGATTCAATTCTAAGTAATAAAACTTGGGAAATTGTTGATATTCCACCAGGAATAAAACCAATTGGCTGCAAATGGATTTTCAAGAAGAAAATGAAAGCAGATGGCTCTATCGACAAGTATAAAGCCAGATTAGTAGCCAAAGGATATCGTCAAAAAGAAGGAGTAGACTTCTTTGATACCTATTCACCGGTTACACGAATAACCTCTATAAGAATGTTAATAGCAATTGCATCCATTTATAATCTAGAGATTCATCAAATGGATGTAAAAACAGCATTCTTAAATGGAAATCTCGATGAGGAGATTTACATGGAGCAACCTGAGGGATTTATTTCCAAAGGAAATGAAAACAAAGTCTGTAGATTAGTCAAATCATTATACGGACTAAAACAAGCTCCAAAGCAATGGCACGCAAAATTTGATGGTGTCATGATGAAAAATGGTTTTCGTATAAATGAATGTGATAAACGTGTTTATTACAAACAGGTTGGGCAATCATATGTGATGATTTGTCTATATGTGGACGATATGCTAATATTCGGTCCAAATACTCAGGTAATTGAGACCATAAAGAAAATGTTGATCAACAATTTCGACATGAAAGACTTGGGTGTTGCAGATATTATTTTGGGAATAAAAATAATAAGAACATCAAATGGAATTGAGTTATCTCAATCACATTATGTAGAAAAGGTAATTGAAAGATTTCAAAACTTTGGAATTAAAGGAGTAAATACACCCTTTAATCCATCGGAAGTACTGCATAAAAACACTGATGAGAGTGTAATGCAACTGGAATACTCTCGTGTAATAGGATGCTTAATGTATCTGATGAATTGCACCAGACCAGATATAGCTTATGCAGTAAGTCGATTGAGCAGGTATACAAGCAATCCAGGGAAGGAACACTGGAAAGCACTAATGAGAGTGCTTGGATATTTAAAAAATACCACTAACTATTCCTTACATTATGGAAAATATCCTGCCGTCTTAGAAGGATATAGTGATGCAAACTGGATTGCATATTCAGAGGAATCAAAATCAACGAGTGGTTATGTCTTCACCCTAGCAGAGGCAGCGGTGTCATGGAAATCTACTAAACAAACATGCATAGCTCGATCCACTATGGAATCAGAGTTCATTGCATTAGATAAAGCAGGCGAAGAAGCAGAATGGCTTCGTCACTTTTTAGAAGATATTCCGTTTTGGCCTAAACCTGTACCGGCCATATGCATACACTGTGATAACCAAGCAGCGCTAAGCAGAGCGCAAAACTTTGTGTATAATGGAAAGTCACGACATATTCGTCGACGCCATAATACAGTTAGGCAGTTACTCTCAAATGGAACTATTTCCATAGATTATGTGAGAACAAATGATAACCTAGCGGATCCATTTACTAAAGGTTTATCAAGAGAGAAAATTGACTGCGCATCGAGGGGAATGGGTTTAAAAAAGCCTAAACCAACAAGAGTTACCTTATACGGAAACCTATCCTAGCGACTGGAGATCCCACGGACTAGGATCAATAGGCAAACCAGTTATGAGTAACTCAAGAAGTAATGCATTTGTCTGGACTTGGTCCTACTCCATTCCTATGGTGCAAAATATAATGCATACCTACAGAAGTAGTTAAAGGTTAAAACTATGTTTTTTAATGATGACCATATCTTGAAAATAACAAGTGGGGTATATGTAGGATACTCTTAATGGTTGCGATCACCTATGTTAGTGTGAGCTGGGTCGGCTCTATGAGAATATTAAAGGCTTAAATTCTCTATAACACTCGCAGAACCAAAATATGTTCAGGACCAAAATGAACAAAACCAAGAGATTGGATGAGAAGGGAATCAATGCTTCGTAAAGCTTATTGTTTGGATATACAATAAAGGCCGACGGTTCAAGATGAAATAATTCACCGATTAGCCAAGTAGATCCGATAAGTTTTAACTAGGGAAAGTTCAAAGTGAAATATCTACTTATCCACGATAAAGCATTATTCCATATGTACTCTGTGATATTTCGCTTTGTGTGGGGGATATGTATATTATCATTCATGTGGGGGATTGTTGGAATTCCTAAAGCTAGAATGAATGGAAATATACAAAGTCCCACATCGCCAAATCCTTGAGAGCTATATTGGTTTATATATGGTTTTCTCAAGTGCAGGTTGGGGGCCTGGGGCTCCCAAATGTATGCTTCGTTGTGAGGAGGGAGATCATGCATCACCACCACACACGCGCGCGCGCGCCGCCGCCGCCGTCCGTCCGACCGAACCGGGCCGGGCTCGGGTTCGGGTCTAAAATGACCATTCCTTTTACTAGGCCATTGTTTAACGGTTTTGGGCTTCGTCTGAAACTGGGCTGGGCCTGGAATTTAAAGAGAAGCGGGCGGGTGAAAAGACGCAGGGTTTTTTGCCTGAGCAGATGCGACTGTTCATGAACGGACGCGAACAGTAAACGGGTGCGACCCGTTGGAAGCAAACAGGTGCGAGCGAGCCGATTGAAGCGGACGCCGACGCAAGCGGGTTCGACCCGACTGAACAGGCGCGGGCGAAACAGTGCGAGCAGGTACGAAACAGTACCGTTGGACGGGCGGGTGCGACCCGTTAACGAACAGCAGCGACCAAAAGGCAACGGGTGCGACCCGTCAAGCAGACGCGACTGTTCGAAGGGATACGGACGAAATTATAAATAGGAGAGAATACTGATCACATTATTATCCTATTCCAATCTAATTTCTTCTGCTTCTTTGCTCCACTGCTCTATATTCCATATATATATCACAGAGTTGACATGCTCATTACAATCTCGTGCAGATTACGTCTGTTGTATCTTGGGAGAGTTTTGAAATAAAATTCTTAAGGAAATTGTTACGACAAGCCTCAGACGGAATTTCCTTTATATACTGGTTAGATTCACGGTAATCTTTCCCGTTTATAAGTTATACCATTTCTTACAATAGTATAACGCTGTTGTTGTAATTTATTTACAACGTAACTTATTGTTACATTTATCTAATACAGAATTCCAGCGTAGCTGAATTCTAATTAATAAACTTGTGCGACGAGTTTATTGTAGCGTGCTATCTGTTTTAGTACACTAGACATATAACATCTTAAGAATTTTACTGTTTTACACTAAAACAGAGATGTTAACAGTTGACAACATGAAAATGGATAAGTCCAACTTTTCAGCGGTTATTTCTGAATGCAATTTGATTCAGAACCCTAACCAATGGTGGGTTGACACAGGTGCTACTCGTCATGTTTGCTCTGAAAAATCCATGTTTTCAACATACCAGAAATTCGATCAGAAAGAAAGACTCTACATGGGTAATTCTGCAGTTTCCATGATCGAAGGAAGTGGAACAGTTATCCTCAAGTTCACTTCTGGAAAAACTGTCAAATTGAATGACGTGCTTCACGTTCCAGACATACGCAAGAATCTCATCTCTGGTGCAGTCCTATCAAAGAAGGGATTCAAGATGGTGTTTGAGTCAGACAAGATGGTTCTGTCCAAAGCTGGAATGTATATCGGAAGGGGATATCTATGTGATGGCCTATTTAAGGCAAATGTAGCCGTTACGGGCAATAAATCTATGTATTCTGATTGTGCTAATAATAAAATTGAAGTCTCTTACTTGCTTGAGCACGAAATTTTACTATGGCACGATAGATTAGGACACATAAACTTCCGAAAAATGAAGAAATTATCAAACTTGGGATTGATTCCAAATTTCCAAGTAGATAAGAACTACAAATGTGAGACGTGTGTAGAAGCAAAAATGGTCAAACAACCATTTAAATCTGTTGACAGAAGCACCGAACCATTAGGTTTGGTACATACAGATTTATGTGATTTTAAATCACTACCTACAAGAGGTGGGAAAAAGTATTTTATTACTTTTATTGACGATTATACGCGATATTGTTATGTATATCTTTTAAATAGTAAGGATGAAGCAATAACCGCGTTTATAAAATACAAGGCTGAGGTAGAAAATCAGTTAAATAAAAAGATCAAGATATTGAAATCTGATCGAGGTGGAGAATATGAATCACCATTTGAACAGTTCTGTGCCGAAAATGGTATAATTCATGAAACAACAGCTCCATATTCACCACAACAAAATGGTGTAGCCGAGAGGAAGAACAGAACGTTAAAAGACATGATTACTGCCATGCTTTTAACTTCTGGTCTGCCGATGAACTTGTGGGGGGAAGCCTTAAATATGTCTAATCACATATTAAACAAAGTTCCTCACAATAAAACGGGAACAATTCCATATGAGATATGGAAAGGACACAAACCAAGCTTTAAATACCTCAAAGTGTGGGGGTGCTTGGCAAAAGTTCCAGTTCCGCCTCCCAAGAGAGTCAAACTTGGACCAAAAACAGTAGACTGATATTATCTTGGGCCAGCCCAAAATAGTAGTGCCTATAGATTTTTGGTATTCAAGTCTGATATAAATGATATTCATGTAAATACAATCATGGAATCAAGAGATGCCTCGTTCTTTGAAGATGTGTTTCCACATAAAAGAAACGATGGAAATCCTGTCCCAAAAAGGACAAGAGATAACAGAGATGAGACATGTGAAGATGAAACTCATCAGGACAACGAGAAGGTTGAACCAAGAAGAAGCGTAAGGGCAAGAACTTCCAAAACATTTGGTTCGGATTTTTTAACTTATATGTTAGAACACGAACCTCAAACGTACAAAGAAGCAATGTCATCTTCTGAATCTTCATGTTGGAAAGAAGCAATCCAAAGTGAGATTGATTCAATTCTAAGTAATAAAACTTGGGAAATTGTTGATATTCCACCAGGAATAAAACCAATTGGCTGCAAATGGATTTTCAAGAAGATAATGAAAGCAGATGGCTCTATCGACAAGTATAAAGCCAGATTAGTAGCCAAAGGATATCGTCAAAAAGAAGGAGTAGACTTCTTTGATACCTATTCACCGGTTACACGAATAACCTCTATAAGAATGTTAATAGAAATTGCATCCATTTATAATCTAGAGATTCATCAAATGGATGTAAAAACAGCATTCTTAAATGGAAATCTCGATGAGGAGATTTACATGGAGCAACCTGAGGGATTTATTTCCAAAGGAAATGAAAACAAAGTCTGTAGATTAGTAAAATCATTATACGGACTAAAACAAGCTCCAAAGCAATGGCACGCAAAATTTGATGGTGTCATGATGAAAAATGGTTTTCGTATAAATGAATGTGATAAATGTGTTTATTACAAACAGGTTGGGCAATCATATGTGATGATTTGTCTATATGTGGACGATATGCTAATATTCGGTCCAAATACTCAGGTAATTGAGACCATAAAGAAAATGTTGATCAACAATTTCGACATGAAAGACTTGGGTGTTGCAGATATTATTTTGGGAATAAAAATAATAAGAACATCGAATGGAATTGAGTTATCTCAATCACATTATGTAGAAAAAGTAATTGAAAGATTTCAAAACTTTGGAATTAAAGGAGTAAATACACCCTTTAATCCATCGGAAGTACTGCATAAAAACACTGATGAGAGTGTAATGCAACTGGAATACTCTCGTGTAATAGGATGCTTAATGTATCTGATGAATTGCACCAGACCAGATATAGCTTATGCAGTAAGTCGATTGAGCAGGTATACAAGCAATCCAGGGAAGGAACACTGGAAAGCACTAATGAGAGTGCTTGGATATTTAAAAAATACCACTAACTATTCCTTACATTATGGAAAATATCCTGCCGTCTTAGAAGGATATAGTGATGCAAACTGGATTGCATATTCAGAGGAATCAAAATCAACGAGTGGTTATGTCTTTACCCTAGCAGGGGCAGCGGTGTCATGGAAATCAACTAAACAAACATGCATAGCTCGATCCACTATGGAATCAGAGTTCATTGCATTAGATAAAGCAGGCGAAGAAGCAGAATGGCTTCGTCACTTTTTAGAAGATATTCCGTTTTGGCCTAAACCTGTACCGGCCATATGCATACACTGTGATAACCAAGCAGCGCTAAGCAGAGCGCAAAACTTTGTGTATAATGGAAAGTCACGACATATTCGTCGACGCCATAATACAGTTAGGCAGTTACTCTCAAATGGAACTATTTCCATAGATTATGTGAGAACAAATGATAACCTAGCGGATCCATTTACTAAAGGTTTATCAAGAGAGAAAATTGACTGCGCATCGAGGGGAATGGGTTTAAAAAAGCCTAAACCAACAAGAGTTACCTTATACGGAAACCTATCCTAGCGACTGGAGATCCCACGGACTAGGATCAATAGGCAAACCAGTTATGAGTAACTCAAGAAGTAATGCATTTGTCTGGACTTGGTCCTACTCCATTCCTATGGTGCAAAATATAATGCATACCTACAGAAGTAGTTAAAGGTTAAAACTATGTTTTTTAATGATGACCATATCTTGAAAATAACAAGTGGGGTATATGTAGGATACTCTTAATGGTTGCGATCACCTATGTTAGTGTGAGATGGGTCGGCTCTATGAGAATATTAAAGGCTTAAATTCTCTATAACACTCGCAGAACCAAAATATGTTCAGGACCAAAATGAACAAAACCAAGAGATTGGATGAGAAGGGAATCAATGCTTCGTAAAGCTTATTGTTTGGATATACAATAAAGGCCGACGGTTCAAGATGAAATAATTCACCGATTAGCCAAGTAGATCCGATAAGTTTTAACTAGGGAAAGTTCAAAGTGAAATATCTACTTATCCACGATAAAGCATTATTCCATATGTACTCTGTGATATTTCGCTTTGTGTGGGGGATATGTATATTATCATTCATGTGGGGGATTGTTGGAATTCCTAAAGCTAGAATGAATGGAAATATACAAAGTCCCACATCGCCAAATCCTTGAGAGCTATATTGGTTTATATATGGTTTTCTCAAGTGCAGGTTGGGGGCCTGGGGCTCCCAAATGTATGCTTCGTTGTGAGGAGGGAGATCATGCATCACCACCACACACGCGCGCGCGCCGCCGCCGCCGTCCGTCCGACCAAACCGGGCCGGGCTCGGGTTCGGGTTCGGGTCTAAAATGACCATTCCTTTTACTAGGCCATTGTTTAACTGTTTTGGGCTTCGTCTGAAACTGGGCTGGGCCTGGAATTTAAAGAGAAGCGGGCGGGTGAACAGACGCAGGGTTTTTTGCCTGAGCAGATGCGACTGTTCATGAACGGACGCGAACAGTAAACGGGTGCGACCCGTTGGAAGCAAACAGGTGCGAGCGAGCCGATTGAAGCGGACGCCGACGCAAGCGGGTTCGACCCGACTGAACAGGCGCGGGCGAAACAGTGCGAGCAGGTACGAAACAGTACCGTTGGACGGGCGGGTGCGACCCGTTAACGAACAGCAGTGACCAAAAGGCAACGGGTGCGACCCGTCAAGCAGACGCGACTGTTCGAAGGGATACGGACGAAATTATAAATAGGAGAGAATACTGATCACATTCTTATCCTATTCCAATCTAATTTCTTCTGCTTCTTTGCTCCACTGCTCTATATTCCATATATATATCACAGAGTTGACATGCTCATTACAATCTCGTGCAGATTACGTCTGTTGTATCTTGGGAGAGTTTTGAAATAAAATTCTTAAGGAAATTGTTACGACAAGCCTCAGACGGAATTTCCTTTATATACTGGTTAGATTCACGGTAATCTTTCCCGTTTATAAGTTATACCATTTCTTACAATAGTATAACGTTGTTGTTGTAATTTATTTACAACGTAACTTATTGTTACATTTATCTAATACAGAATTCCAGCGTAGCTGAATTCTAATTAATAAACTTGTGCGACGAGTTTATTGTAGCGTGCTATCTGTTTTAGTACACTAGACATATAACATCTTAAGAATTTTACTATTTTACACTAAAACAGAGATGTTAACAGTTGACAACATGAAAATGGATAAGTCCAACTTTTCAGCGGTTATTTCTGAATGCAATTTGATTCAGAACCCTAACCAATGGTGGGTTGACACAGGTGCTACTCGTCATGTTTGCTCTGAAAAATCCATGTTTTCAACATACCAGAAATTCGATCAGAAAGAAAGACTCTACATGGGTAATTCTGCAGTTTCCATGATCGAAGGAAGTGGAACAGTTATCCTCAAGTTCACTTCTGGAAAAACTGTCAAATTGAATGACGTGCTTCACGTTCCAGACATACGCAAGAATCTCATCTCTGGTGCAGTCCTATCAAAGAAGGGATTCAAGATGGTGTTTGAGTCAGACAAGATGGTTCTGTCCAAAGCTGGAATGTATATCGGAAGGGGATATCTATGCGATGGCCTATTTAAGGCAAATGTAGCCGTTACGGGCAATAAATCTATGTATTCTGATTGTGCTAATAATAAAATTGAAGTCTCTTACTTGCTTGAGCACGAAATTTTACTATGGCACGATAGATTAGGACACATAAACTTCCGAAAAATGAAGAAATTATCAAACTTGGGATTGATTCCAAATTTCCAAGTAGATAAGAACTACAAATGTGAGACGTGTGTAGAAGCAAAAATGGTCAAACAACCATTTAAATCTGTTGACAGAAGCACCGAACCATTAGGTTTGGTACATACAGATTTATGTGATTTTAAATCACTACCTACAAGAGGTGGGAAAAAGTATTTTATTACTTTTATTGACGATTATACGCGATATTGTTATGTATATCTTTTAAATAGTAAGGATGAAGCAATAACCGCGTTTATAAAATACAAGGCTGAGGTAGAAAATCAGTTAAATAAAAAGATCAAGATATTGAGATCTGATCGAGGTGGAGAATATGAATCACCATTTGAACAGTTCTGTGCCGAAAATGGTATAATTCATGAAACAACAGCTCCATATTCACCACAACAAAATGGTGTAGCCGAGAGGAAGAACAGAACGTTAAAAGACATGATTACTGCCATGCTTTTAACTTCTGGTCTGCCGATGAACTTGTGGGGGGAAGCCTTAAATATGTCTAATCACATATTAAACAAAGTTCCTCACAATAAAACGGGAACAATTCCATATGAGATATGGAAAGGACACAAACCAAGCTTTAAATACCTCAAAGTGTGGGGGTGCTTGGCAAAAGTTCCAGTTCCGCCTCCCAAGAGAGTCAAACTTGGACCAAAAACAGTAGACTGATATTATCTTGGGCCAGCCCAAAATAGTAGTGCCTATAGATTTTTGGTATTCAAGTCTGATATAAATGATATTCATGTAAATACAATCATGGAATCAAGAGATGCCTCGTTCTTTGAAGATGTGTTTCCACATAAAAGAAACGATGGAAATCCTGTCCCAAAAAGGACAAGAGATAACAGAGATGAGACATGTGAAGATGAAACTCATCAGGACAACGAGAAGGTTGAACCAAGAAGAAGCGTAAGGGCAAGAACTTCCAAAACATTTGGTTCGGATTTTTTAACTTATATGTTAGAACACGAACCTCAAACGTACAAGGAAGCAATGTCATCTTCTGAATCTTCATGTTGGAAAGAAGCAATCCAAAGTGAGATTGATTCAATTCTAAGTAATAAAACTTGGGAAATTGTTGATATTCCACCAGGAATAAAACCAATTGGCTGCAAATGGATTTTCAAGAAGAAAATGAAAGCAGATGGCTCTATCGACAAGTATAAAGCCAGATTAGTAGCCAAAGGATATCGTCAAAAAGAAGGAGTAGACTTCTTTGATACCTATTCACCGGTTACACGAATAACCTCTATAAGAATGTTAATAGCAATTGCATCCATTTATAATCTAGAGATTCATCAAATGGATGTAAAAACAGCATTCTTAAATGGAAATCTCGATGAGGAGATTTACATGGAGCAACCTGAGGGATTTATTTCCAAAGGAAATGAAAACAAAGTCTGTAGATTAGTCAAATCATTATACGGACTAAAACAAGCTCCAAAGCAATGGCACGCAAAATTTGATGGTGTCATGATGAAAAATGGTTTTCGTATAAATGAATGTGATAAATGTGTTTATTACAAACAGGTTGGGCAATCATATGTGATGATTTGTCTATATGTGGACGATATGCTAATATTCGGTCCAAATACTCAGGTAATTGAGACCATAAAGAAAATGTTGATCAACAATTTCGACATGAAAGACTTGGGTGTTGCAGATATTATTTTGGGAATAAAAATAATAAGAACATCGAATGGAATTGAGTTATCTCAATCACATTATGTAGAAAAAGTAATTGAAAGATTTCAAAACTTTGGAATTAAAGGAGTAAATACACCCTTTAATCCATCGGAAGTACTGCATAAAAACACTGATGAGAGTGTAATGCAACTGGAATACTCTCGTGTAATAGGATGCTTAATGTATCTGATGAATTGCACCAGACCAGATATAGCTTATGCAGTAAGTCGATTGAGCAGGTATACAAGCAATCCAGGGAAGGAACACTGGAAAGCACTAATGAGAGTGCTTGGATATTTAAAAAATACCACTAACTATTCCTTACATTATGGAAAATATCCTGCCGTCTTAGAAGGATATAGTGATGCAAACTGGATTGCATATTCAGAGGAATCAAAATCAACGAGTGGTTATGTCTTTACCCTAGCAGGGGCAGCGGTGTCATGGAAATCTACTAAACAAACATGCATAGCTCGATCCACTATGGAATCAGAGTTCATTGCATTAGATAAAGCAGGCGAAGAAGCAGAATGGCTTCGTCACTTTTTAGAAGATATTCCGTTTTGGCCTAAACCTGTACCGGCCATATGCATACACTGTGATAACCAAGCAGCGCTAAGCAGAGCGCAAAACTTTGTGTATAATGGAAAGTCACGACATATTCGTCGACGCCATAATACAGTTAGGCAGTTACTCTCAAATGGAACTATTTCCATAGATTATGTGAGAACAAATGATAACCTAGCGGATCCATTTACTAAAGGTTTATCAAGAGAGAAAATTGACTGCGCATCGAGGGGAATGGGTTTAAAAAAGCCTAAACCAACAAGAGTTACCTTATACGGAAACCTATCCTAGCGACTGGAGATCCCACGGACTAGGATCAATAGGCAAACCAGTTATGAGTAACTCAAGAAGTAATGCATTTGTCTGGACTTGGTCCTACTCCATTCCTATGGTGCAAAATATAATGCATACCTACAGAAGTAGTTAAAGGTTAAAACTATGTTTTTTAATGATGACCATATCTTGAAAATAACAAGTGGGGTATATGTAGGATACTCTTAATGGTTGCGATCACCTATGTTAGTGTGAGCTGGGTCGGCTCTATGAGAATATTAAAGGCTTAAATTCTCTATAACACTCGCAGAACCAAAATATGTTCAGGACCAAAATGAACAAAACCAAGAGATTGGATGAGAAGGGAATCAATGCTTCGTAAAGCTTATTGTTTGGATATACAATAAAGGCCGACGGTTCAAGATGAAATAATTCACCGATTAGCCAAGTAGATCCGATAAGTTTTAACTAGGGAAAGTTCAAAGTGAAATATCTACTTATCCACGATAAAGCATTATTCCATATGTACTCTGTGATATTTCGCTTTGTGTGGGGGATATGTATATTATCATTCATGTGGGGGATTGTTGGAATTCCTAAAGCTAGAATGAATGGAAATATACAAAGTCCCACATCGCCAAATCCTTGAGAGCTATATTGGTTTATATATGGTTTTCTCAAGTGCAGGTTGGGGGCCTGGGGCTCCCAAATGTATGCTTCGTTGTGAGGAGGGAGATCATGCATCACCACCACACACGCGCGCGCGCGCCGCCGCCGCCGTCCGTCCGACCGAACCGGGCCGGGCTCGGGTCTAAAATGACCATTCCTTTTACTAGGCCATTGTTTAACGGTTTTGGGCTTCGTCTGAAACTGGGCTGGGCCTGGAATTTAAAGAGAAGCGGGCGGGTGAACAGACGCAGGGTTTTTTGCCTGAGCAGATGCGACTGTTCATGAACGGACGCGAACAGTAAACGGGTGCGACCCGTTGGAAGCAAACAGGTGCGAGCGAGCCGATTGAAGCGGACGCCGACGCAAGCGGGTTCGACCCGACTGAACAGGCGCGGGCGAAACAGTGCGAGCAGGTACGAAACAGTACCGTTGGACGGGCGGGTGCGACCCGTTAACGAACAGCAGCGACCAAAAGGCAACGGGTGCGACCCGTCAAGCAGACGCGACTGTTCGAAGGGATACGGACGAAATTATAAATAGGAGAGAATACTGATCACATTCTTATCCTATTCCAATCTAATTTCTTCTGCTTCTTTGCTCCACTGCTCTATATTCCATATATATATCACAGAGTTGACATGCTCATTACAATCTCGTGCAGATTACGTCTGTTGTATCTTGGGAGAGTTTTGAAATAAAATTCTTAAGGAAATTGTTACGACAAGCCTCAGACGGAATTTCCTTTATATACTGGTTAGATTCACGGTAATCTTTCCCGTTTATAAGTTATACCATTTCTTACAATAGTATAACGTTGTTGTTGTAATTTATTTACAACGTAACTTATTGTTACATTTATCTAATACAGAATTCCAGCGTAGCTGAATTCTAATTAATAAACTTGTGCGACGAGTTTATTGTAGCGTGCTATCTGTTTTAGTACACTAGACATATAACATCTTAAGAATTTTACTGTTTTACACTAAAACAGAGATGTTAACAGTTGACAACATGAAAATGGATAAGTCCAACTTTTCAGCGGTTATTTCTGAATGCAATTTGATTCAGAACCCTAACCAATGGTGGGTTGACACAGGTGCTACTCGTCATGTTTGCTCTGAAAAATCCATGTTTTCAACATACCAGAAATTCGATCAGAAAGAAAGACTCTACATGGGTAATTCTGCAGTTTCCATGATCGAAGGAAGTGGAACAGTTATCCTCAAGTTCACTTCTGGAAAAACTGTCAAATTGAATGACGTGCTTCACGTTCCAGACATACGCAAGAATCTCATCTCTGGTGCAGTCCTATCAAAGAAGGGATTCAAGATGGTGTTTGAGTCAGACAAGATGGTTCTGTCCAAAGCTGGAATGTATATCGGAAGGGGATATCTATGTGATGGCCTATTTAAGGCAAATGTAGCCGTTACGGGCAATAAATCTATGTATTCTGATTGTGCTAATAATAAAATTGAAGTCTCTTACTTGCTTGAGCACGAAATTTTACTATGGCACGATAGATTAGGACACATAAACTTCCGAAAAATGAAGAAATTATCAAACTTGGGATTGATTCCAAATTTCCAAGTAGATAAGAACTACAAATGTGAGACGTGTGTAGAAGCAAAAATGGTCAAACAACCATTTAAATCTGTTGACAGAAGCACCGAACCATTAGGTTTGGTACATACAGATTTATGTGATTTTAAATCACTACCTACAAGAGGTGGGAAAAAGTATTTTATTACTTTTATTGACGATTATACGCGATATTGTTATGTATATCTTTTAAATAGTAAGGATGAAGCAATAACCGCGTTTATAAAATACAAGGCTGAGGTAGAAAATCAGTTAAATAAAAAGATCAAGATATTGAGATCTGATCGAGGTGGAGAATATGAATCACCATTTGAACAGTTCTGTGCCGAAAATGGTATAATTCATGAAACAACAGCTCCATATTCACCACAACAAAATGGTGTAGCCGAGAGGAAGAACAGAACGTTAAAAGACATGATTACTGCCATGCTTTTAACTTCTGGTCTGCCGATGAACTTGTGGGGGGAAGCCTTAAATATGTCTAATCACATATTAAACAAAGTTCCTCACAATAAAACGGGAACAATTCCATATGAGATATGGAAAGGACACAAACCAAGCTTTAAATACCTCAAAGTGTGGGGGTGCTTGGCAAAAGTTCCAGTTCCGCCTCCCAAGAGAGTCAAACTTGGACCAAAAACAGTAGACTGATATTATCTTGGGCCAGCCCAAAATAGTAGTGCCTATAGATTTTTGGTATTCAAGTCTGATATAAATGATATTCATGTAAATACAATCATGGAATCAAGAGATGCCTCGTTCTTTGAAGATGTGTTTCCACATAAAAGAAACGATGGAAATCCTGTCCCAAAAAGGACAAGAGATAACAGAGATGAGACATGTGAAGATGAAACTCATCAGGACAACGAGAAGGTTGAACCAAGAAGAAGCGTAAGGGCAAGAACTTCCAAAACATTTGGTTCGGATTTTTTAACTTATATGTTAGAACACGAACCTCAAACGTACAAGGAAGCAATGTCATCTTCTGAATCTTCATGTTGGAAAGAAGCAATCCAAAGTGAGATTGATTCAATTCTAAGTAATAAAACTTGGGAAATTGTTGATATTCCACCAGGAATAAAACCAATTGGCTGCAAATGGATTTTCAAGAAGAAAATGAAAGCAGATGGCTCTATCGACAAGTATAAAGCCAGATTAGTAGCCAAAGGATATCGTCAAAAAGAAGGAGTAGACTTCTTTGATACCTATTCACCGGTTACACGAATAACCTCTATAAGAATGTTAATAGCAATTGCATCCATTTATTATCTAGAGATTCATCAAATGGATGTAAAAACAGCATTCTTAAATGGAAATCTCGATGAGGAGATTTACATGGAGCAACCTGAGGGATTTATTTCCAAAGGAAATGAAAACAAAGTCTGTAGATTAGTCAAATCATTATACGGACTAAAACAAGCTCCAAAGCAATGGCACGCAAAATTTGATGGTGTCATGATGAAAAATGGTTTTCGTATAAATGAATGTGATAAATGTGTTTATTACAAACAGGTTGGGCAATCATATGTGATGATTTGTCTATATGTGGACGATATGCTAATATTCGGTCCAAATACTCAGGTAATTGAGACCATAAAGAAAATGTTGATCAACAATTTCGACATGAAAGACTTGGGTGTTGCAGATATTATTTTGGGAATAAAAATAATAAGAACATCGAATGGAATTGAGTTATCTCAATCACATTATGTAGAAAAAGTAATTGAAAGATTTCAAAACTTTGGAATTAAAGGAGTAAATACACCCTTTAATCCATCAGAAGTACTGCATAAAAACACTGATGAGAGTGTAATGCAACTGGAATACTCTCGTGTAATAGGATGCTTAATGTATCTGATGAATTGCACCAGACCAGATATAGCTTATGCAGTAAGTCGATTGAGCAGGTATACAAGCAATCCAGGGAAGGAACACTGGAAAGCACTAATGAGAGTGCTTGGATATTTAAAAAATACCACTAACTATTCCTTACATTATGGAAAATATCCTGCCGTCTTAGAAGGATATAGTGATGCAAACTGGATTGCATATTCAGAGGAATCAAAATCAACGAGTGGTTATGTCTTTACCCTAGCAGGGGCAGCGGTGTCATGGAAATCTACTAAACAAACATGCATAGCTCGATCCACTATGGAATCAGAGTTCATTGCATTAGATAAAGCAGGCGAAGAAGCAGAATGGCTTCGTCACTTTTTAGAAGATATTCCGTTTTGGCCTAAACCTGTACCGGCCATATGCATACACTGTGATAACCAAGCAGCGCTAAGCAGAGCGCAAAACTTTGTGTATAATGGAAAGTCACGACATATTCGTCGACGCCATAATACAGTTAGGCAGTTACTCTCAAATGGAACTATTTCCATAGATTATGTGAGAACAAATGATAACCTAGCGGATCCATTTACTAAAGGTTTATCAAGAGAGAAAATTGACTGCGCATCGAGGGGAATGGGTTTAAAAAAGCCTAAACCAACAAGAGTTACCTTATACGGAAACCTATCCTAGCGACTGGAGATCCCACGGACTAGGATCAATAGGCAAACCAGTTATGAGTAACTCAAGAAGTAATGCATTTGTCTGGACTTGGTCCTACTCCATTCCTATGGTGCAAAATATAATGCATACCAACAGAAGTAGTTAAAGGTTAAAACTATGTTTTTTAATGATGACCATATCTTGAAAATAACAAGTGGGGTATATGTAGGATACTCTTAATGGTTGCGATCACCTATGTTAGTGTGAGCTGGGTCGGCTCTATGAGAATATTAAAGGCTTAAATTCTCTATAACACTCGCAGAACCAAAATATGTTCAGGACCAAAATGAACAAAACCAAGAGATTGGATGAGAAGGGAATCAATGCTTCGTAAAGCTTATTGTTTGGATATACAATAAAGGCCGACGGTTCAAGATGAAATAATTCACCGATTAGCCAAGTAGATCCGATAAGTTTTAACTAGGGAAAGTTCAAAGTGAAATATCTACTTATCCACGATAAAGCATTATTCCATATGTACTCTGTGATATTTCGCTTTGTGTGGGGGATATGTATATTATCATTCATGTGGGGGATTGTTGGAATTCCTAAAGCTAGAATGAATGGAAATATACAAAGTCCCACATCGCCAAATCCTTGAGAGCTATATTGGTTTATATATGGTTTTCTCAAGTGCAGGTTGGGGGCCTGGGGCTCCCAAATGTATGCTTCGTTGTGAGGAGGGAGATTATGCATCACCACCACACACGCGCGCGCACGCCGCCGCCGCCGTCCGTCCGACCAAACCAGGCCGGGCTCGGGTTCGGGTTCGGGTCTAAAATGACCATTCCTTTTACTAGGCCATTGTTTAACGGTTTTGGGCTTCGTCTGAAACTGGGCTGGGCCTGGAATTTAAAGAGAAGCGGGCGGGTGAACAGACGCAGGGTTTTTTGCCTGAGCAGATGCGACTGTTCATGAACGGACGCGAACAGTAAACGGGTGCGACCCGTTGGAAGCAAACAGGTGCGAGCGAGCCGATTGAAGCGGACGCCGACGCAAGCGGGTTCGACCCGACTGAACAGGCGCGGGCGAAACAGTGCGAGCAGGTACGAAACAGTACCGTTGGACGGGCGGGTGCGACCCGTTAACGAACAGCAGCGACCAAAAGGCAACGGGTGCGACCCGTCAAGCAGACGCGACTGTTCGAAGGGATACGGACGAAATTATAAATAGGAGAGAATACTGATCACATTCTTATCCTATTCCAATCTAATTTCTTCTGCTTCTTTGCTCCACTGCTCTATATTCCATATATATATCACAGAGTTGACATGCTCATTACAATCTCGTGCAGATTACGTCTGTTGTATCTTGGGAGAGTTTTGAAATAAAATTCTTAAGGAAATTGTTACGACAAGCCTCAGACGGAATTTCCTTTATATACTGGTTAGATTCACGGTAATCTTTCCCGTTTATAAGTTATACCATTTCTTACAATAGTATAACGTTGTTGTTGTAATTTATTTACAACGTAACTTATTGTTACATTTATCTAATACAGAATTCCAGCGTAGCTGAATTCTAATTAATAAACTTGTGCGACGAGTTTATTGTAGCGTGCTATCTGTTTTAGTACACTAGACATATAACATCTTAAGAATTTTACTGTTTTACACTAAAACAGAGATGTTAACAGTTGACAACATGAAAATGGATAAGTCCAACTTTTCAGCGGTTATTTCTGAATGCAATTTGATTCAGAACCCTAACCAATGGTGGGTTGACACAGGTGCTACTCGTCATGTTTGCTCTGAAAAATCCATGTTTTCAACATACCAGAAATTCGATCAGAAAGAAAGACTCTACATGGGTAATTCTGCAGTTTCCATGATCGAAGGAAGTGGAACAGTTATCCTCAAGTTCACTTCTGGAAAAACTGTCAAATTGAATGACGTGCTTCACGTTCCAGACATACGCAAGAATCTCATCTCTGGTGCAGTCCTATCAAAGAAGGGATTCAAGATGGTGTTTGAGTCAGACAAGATGGTTCTGTCCAAAGCTGGAATGTATATCGGAAGGGGATATCTATGTGATGGCCTATTTAAGGCAAATGTAGCCGTTACGGGCAATAAATCTATGTATTCTGATTGTGCTAATAATAAAATTGAAGTCTCTTACTTGCTTGAGCACGAAATTTTACTATGGCACGATAGATTAGGACACATAAACTTCCGAAAAATGAAGAAATTATCAAACTTGGGATTGATTCCAAATTTCCAAGTAGATAAGAACTACAAATGTGAGACGTGTGTAGAAGCAAAAATGGTCAAACAACCATTTAAATCTGTTGACAGAAGCACCGAACCATTAGGTTTGGTACATACAGATTTATGTGATTTTAAATCACTACCTACAAGAGGTGGGAAAAAGTATTTTATTACTTTTATTGACGATTATACGCGATATTGTTATGTATATCTTTTAAATAGTAAGGATGAAGCAATAACCGCGTTTATAAAATACAAGGCTGAGGTAGAAAATCAGTTAAATAAAAAGATCAAGATATTGAGATCTGATCGAGGTGGAGAATATGAATCACCATTTGAACAGTTCTGTGCCGAAAATGGTATAATTCATGAAACAACAGCTCCATATTCACCACAACAAAATGGTGTAGCCGAGAGGAAGAACAGAACGTTAAAAGACATGATTACTGCCATGCTTTTAACTTCTGGTCTGCCGATGAACTTGTGGGGGGGAAGCCTTAAATATGTCTAATCACATATTAAACAAAGTTCCTCACAATAAAACGGGAACAATTCCATATGAGATATGGAAAGGACACAAACCAAGCTTTAAATACCTCAAAGTGTGGGGGTGCTTGGCAAAAGTTCCAGTTCCGCCTCCCAAGAGAGTCAAACTTGGACCAAAAACAGTAGACTGATATTATCTTGGGCCAGCCCAAAATAGTAGTGCCTATAGATTTTTGGTATTCAAGTCTGATATAAATGATATTCATGTAAATACAATCATGGAATCAAGAGATGCCTCGTTCTTTGAAGATGTGTTTCCACATAAAAGAAACGATGGAAATCCTGTCCCAAAAAGGACAAGAGATAACAGAGATGAGACATGTGAAGATGAAACTCATCAGGACAACGAGAAGGTTGAACCAAGAAGAAGCGTAAGGGCAAGAACTTCCAAAACATTTGGTTCGGATTTTTTAACTTATATGTTAGAACACGAACCTCAAACGTACAAGGAAGCAATGTCATCTTCTGAATCTTCATGTTGGAAAGAAGCAATCCAAAGTGAGATTGATTCAATTCTAAGTAATAAAACTTGGGAAATTGTTGATATTCCACCAGGAATAAAACCAATTGGCTGCAAATGGATTTTCAAGAAGAAAATGAAAGCAGATGGCTCTATCGACAAGTATAAAGCCAGATTAGTAGCCAAAGGATATCGTCAAAAAGAAGGAGTAGACTTCTTTGATACCTATTCACCGGTTACACGAATAACCTCTATAAGAATGTTAATAGCAATTGCATCCATTTATAATCTAGAGATTCATCAAATGGATGTAAAAACAGCATTCTTAAATGGAAATCTCGATGAGGAGATTTACATGGAGCAACCTGAGGGATTTATTTCCAAAGGAAATGAAAACAAAGTCTGTAGATTAGTCAAATCATTATACGGACTAAAACAAGCTCCAAAGCAATGGCACGCAAAATTTGATGGTGTCATGATGAAAAATGGTTTTCGTATAAATGAATGTGATAAACGTGTTTGTTACAAACAGGTTGGGCAATCATATGTGATGATTTGTCTATATGTGGACGATATGCTAATATTCGGTCCAAATACTCAGGTAATTGAGACCATAAAGAAAATGTTGATCAACAATTTCGACATGAAAGACTTGGGTGTTGCAGATATTATTTTGGGAATAAAAATAATAAGAACATCAAATGGAATTGAGTTATCTCAATCACATTATGTAGAAAAGGTAATTGAAAGATTTCAAAACTTTGGAATTAAAGGAGTAAATACACCCTTTAATCCATCGGAAGTACTGCATAAAAACACTGATGAGAGTGTAATGCAACTGGAATACTCTCGTGTAATAGGATGCTTAATGTATCTGATGAATTGCACCAGACCAGATATAGCTTATGCAGTAAGTCGATTGAGCAGGTATACAAGCAATCCAGGGAAGGAACACTGGAAAGCACTAATGAGAGTGCTTGGATATTTAAAAAATACCACTAACTATTCCTTACATTATGGAAAATATCCTGCCGTCTTAGAAGGATATAGTGATGCAAACTGGATTGCATATTCAGAGGAATCAAAATCAACGAGTGGTTATGTCTTCACCCTAGAAGAGGCAGCGGTGTCATGGAAATCTACTAAACAAACATGCATAGCTCGATCCACTATGGAATCAGAGTTCATTGCATTAGATAAAGCAGGCGAAGAAGCAGAATGGCTTCGTCACTTTTTAGAAGATATTCCGTTTTGGCCTAAACCTGTACCGGCCATATGCATACACTGTGATAACCAAGCAGCGCTAAGCAGAGCGCAAAACTTTGTGTATAATGGAAAGTCACGACATATTCGTCGACGCCATAATACAGTTAGGCAGTTACTCTCAAATGGAACTATTTCCATAGATTATGTGAGAACAAATGATAACCTAGCGGATCCATTTACTAAAGGTTTATCAAGAGAGAAAATTGACTGCGCATCGAGGGGAATGGGTTTAAAAAAGCCTAAACCAACAAGAATTACCTTATACGGAAACCTATCCTAGCGACTGGAGATCCCACGGACTAGGATCAATAGGCAAACCAGTTATGAGTAACTCAAGAAGTAATGCATTTGTCTGGACTTGGTCCTACTCCATTCCTATGGTGCAAAATATAATGCATACCTACAGAAGTAGTTAAAGGTTAAAACTATGTTTTTTAATGATGACCATATCTTGAAAATAACAAGTGGGGTATATGTAGGATACTCTTAATGGTTGCGATCACCTATGTTAGTGTGAGCTGGGTCGGCTCTATGAGAATATTAAAGGCTTAAATTCTCTATAACACTCGCAGAACCAAAATATGTTCAGGACCAAAATGAACAAAACCAAGAGATTGGATGAGAAGGGAATCAATGCTTCGTAAAGCTTATTGTTTGGATATACAATAAAGGCCGACGGTTCAAGATGAAATAATTCACCGATTAGCCAAGTAGATCCGATAAGTTTTAACTAGGGAAAGTTCAAAGTGAAATATCTACTTATCCACGATAAAGCATTATTCCATATGTACTCTGTGATATTTCGCTTTGTGTGGGGGATATGTATATTATCATTCATGTGGGGGATTGTTGGAATTCCTAAAGCTAGAATGAATGGAAATATACAAAGTCCCACATCGCCAAATCCTTGAGAGCTATATTGGTTTATATATGGTTTTCTCAAGTGCAGGTTGGGGGCCTGGGGCTCCCAAATGTATGCTTCGTTGTGAGGAGGGAGATCATGCATCACCACCACACACGCGCGCGCGCGCCGCCGCCGCCGTCCGTCCGACCGAACCGGGCCGGGCTCGGGTTCGGGTTCGGGTCTAAAATGACCATTCCTTTTACTAGGCCATTGTTTAACGGTTTTGGGCTTCGTCTGAAACTGGGCTGGGCCTGGAATTTAAAGAGAAGCGGGCGGGTGAACAGACGCAGGGTTTTTTGCCTGAGCAGATGCGACTGTTCATGAACGGACGCGAACAGTAAACGGGTGCGACCCGTTGGAAGCAAACAGGTGCGAGCGAGCCGATTGAAGCGGACGCCGACGCAAGCGGGTTCGACCCGACTGAACAGGCGCGGGCGAAACAGTGCGAGCAGGTACGAAACAGTACCGTTGGACGGGCGGGTGCGACCCGTTAACGAACAGCAGCGACCAAAAGGCAACGGGTGCGACCCGTCAAGCAGACGCGACTGTTCGAAGGGATACGGACGAAATTATAAATAGGAGAGAATACTGATCACATTCTTATCCTATTCCAATCTAATTTCTTCTGCTTCTTTGCTCCACTGCTCTATATTCCATATATATATCACAGAGTTGACATGCTCATTACAATCTCGTGCAGATTACGTCTGTTGTATCTTGGGAGAGTTTTGAAATAAAATTCTTAAGGAAATTGTTACGACAAGCCTCAGACGGAATTTCCTTTATATACTGGTTAGATTCACGGTAATCTTTCCCGTTTATAAGTTATACCATTTCTTACAATAGTATAACGTTGTTGTTGTAATTTATTTACAACGTAACTTATTGTTACATTTATCTAATACAGAATTCCAGCGTAGCTGAATTCTAATTAATAAACTTGTGCGACGAGTTTATTGTAGCGTGCTATCTGTTTTAGTACACTAGACATATACATCTTAAGAATTTTACTGTTTTACACTAAAACAGAGATGTTAACAGTTGACAACATGAAAATGGATAAGTCCAACTTTTCAGCGGTTATTTCTGAATGCAATTTGATTCAGAACCCTAACCAATGGTGGGTTGACACAGGTGCTACTCGTCATGTTTGCTCTGAAAAATCCATGTTTTCAACATACCAGAAATTCGATCAGAAAGAAAGACTCTACATGGGTAATTCTGCAGTTTCCATGATCGAAGGAAGTGGAACAGTTATCCTCAAGTTCACTTCTGGAAAAACTGTCAAATTGAATGACGTGCTTCACGTTCCAGACATACGCAAGAATCTCATCTCTGGTGCAGTCCTATCAAAGAAGGGATTCAAGATGGTGTTTGAGTCAGACAAGATGGTTCTGTCCAAAGCTGGAATGTATATCGGAAGGGGATATCTATGTGATGGCCTATTTAAGGCAAATGTAGCCGTTACGGGCAATAAATCTATGTATTCTGATTGTGCTAATAATAAAATTGAAGTCTCTTACTTGCTTGAGCACGAAATTTTACTATGGCACGATAGATTAGGACACATAAACTTCCGAAAAATGAAGAAATTATCAAACTTGGGATTGATTCCAAATTTCCAAGTAGATAAGAACTACAAATGTGAGACGTGTGTAGAAGCAAAAATGGTCAAACAACCATTTAAATCTGTTGACAGAAGCACCGAACCATTAGGTTTGGTACATACAGATTTATGTGATTTTAAATCACTACCTACAAGAGGTGGGAAAAAGTATTTTATTACTTTTATTGACGATTATACGCGATATTGTTATGTATATCTTTTAAATAGTAAGGATGAAGCAATAACCGCGTTTATAAAATACAAGGCTGAGGTAGAAAATCAGTTAAATAAAAAGATCAAGATATTGAGATCTGATCGAGGTGGAGAATATGAATCACCATTTGAACAGTTCTGTGCCGAAAATGGTATAATTCATGAAACAACAGCTCCATATTCACCACAACAAAATGGTGTAGCCGAGAGGAAGAACAGAACGTTAAAAGACATGATTACTGCCATGCTTTTAACTTCTGGTCTGCCGATGAACTTGTGGGGGGAAGCCTTAAATATGTCTAATCACATATTAAACAAAGTTCCTCACAATAAAACGGGAACAATTCCATATGAGATATGGAAAGGACACAAACCAAGCTTTAAATACCTCAAAGTGTGGGGGTGCTTGGCAAAAGTTCCAGTTCCGCCTCCCAAGAGAGTCAAACTTGGACCAAAAACAGTAGACTGATATTATCTTGGGCCAGCCCAAAATAGTAGTGCCTATAGATTTTTGGTATTCAAGTCTGATATAAATGATATTCATGTAAATACAATCATGGAATCAAGAGATGCCTCGTTCTTTGAAGATGTGTTTCCACATAAAAGAAACGATGGAAATCCTGTCCTAAAAAGGACAAGAGATAACAGAGATGAGACATGTGAAGATGAAACTCATCAGGACAACGAGAAGGTTGAACCAAGAAGAAGCGTAAGGGCAAGAACTTCCAAAACATTTGGTTCGGATTTTTTAACTTATATGTTAGAACACGAACCTCAAACGTACAAGGAAGCAATGTCATCTTCTGAATCTTCATGTTGGAAAGAAGCAATCCAAAGTGAGATTGATTCAATTCTAAGTAATAAAACTTGGGAAATTGTTGATATTCCACCAGGAATAAAACCAATTGGCTGCAAATGGATTTTCAAGAAGAAAATGAAAGCAGATGGCTCTATCGACAAGTATAAAGCCAGATTAGTAGCCAAAGGATATCGTCAAAAAGAAGGAGTAGACTTCTTTGATACCTATTCACCGGTTACACGAATAACCTCTATAAGAATGTTAATAGCAATTACATCCATTTATAATCTAGAGATTCATCAAATGGATGTAAAAACAGCATTCTTAAATGGAAATCTCGATGAGGAGATTTACATGGAGCAACCTGAGGGATTTATTTCCAAAGGAAATGAAAACAAAGTCTGTAGATTAGTCAAATCATTATACGGACTAAAACAAGCTCCAAAGCAATGGCACGCAAAATTTGATGGTGTCATGATGAAAAATGGTTTTCGTATAAATGAATGTGATAAATGTGTTTATTACAAACAGGTTGGGCAATCATATGTGATGATTTGTCTATATGTGGACGATATGCTAATATTCGGTCCAAATACTCAGGTAATTGAGACCATAAAGAAAATGTTGATCAACAATTTCGACATGAAAGACTTGGGTGTTGCAGATATTATTTTGGGAATAAAAATAATAAGAACATCGAATGGAATTGAGTTATCTCAATCACATTATGTAGAAAAAGTAATTGAAAGATTTCAAAACTTTGGAATTAAAGGAGTAAATACACCCTTTAATCCATCGGAAGTACTGCATAAAAACACTGATGAGAGTGTAATGCAACTGGAATACTCTCGTGTAATAGGATGCTTAATGTATCTGATGAATTGCACCAGACCAGATATAGCTTATGCAGTAAGTCGATTGAGCAGGTATACAAGCAATCCAGGGAAGGAACACTGGAAAGCACTAATGAGAGTGCTTGGATATTTAAAAAATACCACTAACTATTCCTTACATTATGGAAAATATCCTGCCGTCTTAGAAGGATATAGTGATGCAAACTGGATTGCATATTCAGAGGAATCAAAATCAACGAGTGGTTATGTCTTTACCCTAGCAGGGGCAGCGGTGTCATGGAAATCTACTAAACAAACATGCATAGCTCGATCCACTATGGAATCAGAGTTCATTGCATTAGATAAAGCAGGCGAAGAAGCAGAATGGCTTCGTCACTTTTTAGAAGATATTCCGTTTTGGCCTAAACCTGTACCGGCCATATGCATACACTGTGATAACCAAGCAGCGCTAAGCAGAGCGCAAAACTTTGTGTATAATGGAAAGTCACGACATATTCGTCGACGCCATAATACAGTTAGGCAGTTACTCTCAAATGGAACTATTTCCATAGATTATGTGAGAACAAATGATAACCTAGCGGATCCATTTACTAAAGGTTTATCAAGAGAGAAAATTGACTGCGCATCGAGGGGAATGGGTTTAAAAAAGCCTAAACCAACAAGAGTTACCTTATACGGAAACCTATCCTAGCGACTGGAGATCCCACGGACTAGGATCAATAGGCAAACCAGTTATGAGTAACTCAAGAAGTAATGCATTTGTCTGGACTTGGTCCTACTCCATTCCTATGGTGCAAAATATAATGCATACCTACAGAAGTAGTTAAAGGTTAAAACTATGTTTTTTAATGATGACCATATCTTGAAAATAACAAGTGGGGTATATGTAGGATACTCTTAATGGTTGCGATCACCTATGTTAGTGTGAGCTGGGTCGGCTCTATGAGAATATTAAAGGCTTAAATTCTCTATAACACTCGCAGAACCAAAATATGTTCAGGACCAAAATGAACAAAACCAAGAGATTGGATGAGAAGGGAATCAATGCTTCGTAAAGCTTATTGTTTGGATATACAATAAAGGCCGACGGTTCAAGATGAAATAATTCACCGATTAGCCAAGTAGATCCGATAAGTTTTAACTAGGGAAAGTTCAAAGTGAAATATCTACTTATCCACGATAAAGCATTATTCCATATGTACTCTGTGATATTTCGCTTTGTGTGGGGGATATGTATATTATCATTCATGTGGGGGATTGTTGGAATTCCTAAAGCTAGAATGAATGGAAATATACAAAGTCCCACATCGCCAAATCCTTGAGAGCTATATTGGTTTATATATGGTTTTCTCAAGTGCAGGTTGGGGGCCTGGGGCTCCCAAATGTATGCTTCGTTGTGAGGAGGGAGATCATGCATCACCACCACACACGCGCGCGCGCGCCGCCGCCGTCCGTCCGACCGAACCGGGCCGGGCTCGGGTTCGGGTTCGGGTCTAAAATGACCATTCCTTTTACTAGGCCATTGTTTAACGGTTTTGGGCTTCGTCTGAAACTGGGCTGGGCCTGGAATTTAAAGAGAAGCGGGCGGGTGAACAGACGCAGGGTTTTTTGCCTGAGCAGATGCGACTGTTCATGAACGGACGCGAACAGTAAACGGGTGCGACCCGTTGGAAGCAAACAGGTGCGAGCGAGCCGATTGAAGCGGACGCCGACGCAAGCGGGTTCGACCCGACTGAACAGGCGCGGGCGAAACAGTGCGAGCAGGTACGAAACAGTATCGTTGGACGGGCGGGTGCGACCCGTTAACGAACAGCAGCGACCAAAAGGCAACGGGTGCGACCCGTCAAGCAGACGCGACTGTTCGAAGGGATACGGACGAAATTATAAATAGGAGAGAATACTGATCACATTCTTATCCTATTCCAATCTAATTTCTTCTGCTTCTTTGCTCCACTGCTCTATATTCCATATATATATCACAGAGTTGACATGCTCATTACAATCTCGTGCAGATTACGTCTGTTGTATCTTGGGAGAGTTTTGAAATAAAATTCTTAAGGAAATTGTTACGACAAGCCTCAGACGGAATTTCCTTTATATACTGGTTAGATTCACGGTAATCTTTCCCGTTTATAAGTTATACCATTTCTTACAATAGTATAACGTTGTTGTTGTAATTTATTTACAACGTAACTTATTGTTACATTTATCTAATACAGAATTCCAGCGTAGCTGAATTCTAATTAATAAACTTGTGCGACGAGTTTATTGTAGCGTGCTATCTGTTTTAGTACACTAGACATATAACATCTTAAGAATTTTACTGTTTTACACTAAAACAGAGATGTTAACAGTTGACAACATGAAAATGGATAAGTCCAACTTTTCAGCGGTTATTTCTGAATGCAATTTGATTCAGAACCCTAACCAATGGTGGGTTGACACAGGTGCTACTCGTCATGTTTGCTCTGAAAAATCCATGTTTTCAACATACCAGAAATTCGATCAGAAAGAAAGACTCTACATGGGTAATTCTGCAGTTTCCATGATCGAAGGAAGTGGAACAGTTATCCTCAAGTTCACTTCTGGAAAAACTGTCAAATTGAATGACGTGCTTCACGTTCCAGACATACGCAAGAATCTCATCTCTGGTGCAGTCCTATCAAAGAAGGGATTCAAGATGGTGTTTGAGTCAGACAAGATGGTTCTGTCCAAAGCTGGAATGTATATCGGAAGGGGATATCTATGCGATGGCCTATTTAAGGCAAATGTAGCCGTTACGAGCAATAAATCTATGTATTCTGATTGTGCTAATAATAAAATTGAAGTCTCTTACTTGCTTGAGCATGAAATTTTACTATGGCACGATAGATTAGGACACATAAACTTCCGAAAAATGAAGAAATTATCAAACTTGGGATTGATTCCAAATTTCCAAGTAGATAAGAACTACAAATGTGAGACGTGTGTAGAAGCAAAAATGGTCAAACAACCATTTAAATCTGTTGACAGAAGCACCGAACCATTAGGTTTGGTACATACAGATTTATGTGATTTTAAATCACTACCTACAAGAGGTGGGAAAAAGTATTTTATTACTTTTATTGACGATTATACGCGATATTGTTATGTATATCTTTTAAATAGTAAGGATGAAGCAATAACCGCGTTTATAAAATACAAGGCTGAGGTAGAAAATCAGTTAAATAAAAAGATCAAGATATTGAGATCTGATCGAGGTGGAGAATATGAATCACCATTTGAACAGTTCTGTGCCGAAAATGGTATAATTCATGAAACAACAGCTCCATATTCACGACAACAAAATGGTGTAGCCGAGAGGAAGAACAGAACGTTAAAAGACATGATTACTGCCATGCTTTTAACTTCTGGTCTGCCGATGAACTTGTGGGGGGGAAGCCTTAAATATGTCTAATCACATATTAAACAAAGTTCCTCACAATAAAACGGGAACAATTCCATATGAGATATGGAAAGGACACAAACCAAGCTTTAAATACCTCAAAGTGTGGGGGTGCTTGGCAAAAGTTCCAGTTCCGCCTCCCAAGAGAGTCAAACTTGGACCAAAAACAGTAGACTGATATTATCTTGGGCCAGCCCAAAATAGTAGTGCCTATAGATTTTTGGTATTCAAGTCTGATATAAATGATATTCATGTAAATACAATCATGGAATCAAGAGATGCCTCGTTCTTTGAAGATGTGTTTCCACATAAAAGAAACGATGGAAATCCTGTCCCAAAAAGGACAAGAGATAACAGAGATGAGACATGTGAAGATGAAACTCATCAGGACAACGAGAAGGTTGAACCAAGAAGAAGCGTAAGGGCAAGAACTTCCAAAACATTTGGTTCGGATTTTTTAACTTATATGTTAGAACACGAACCTCAAACGTACAAGGAAGCAATGTCATCTTCTGAATCTTCATGTTGGAAAGAAGCAATCCAAAGTGAGATTGATTCAATTCTAAGTAATAAAACTTGGGAAATTGTTGATATTCCACCAGGAATAAAACCAATTGGCTGCAAATGGATTTTCAAGAAGAAAATGAAAGCAGATGGCTCTATCGACAAGTATAAAGCCAGATTAGTAGCCAAAGGATATCGTCAAAAAGAAGGAGTAGACTTCTTTGATACCTATTCACCGGTTACACGAATAACCTCTATAAGAATGTTAATAGCAATTGCATCCATTTATAATCTAGAGATTCATCAAATGGATGTAAAAACAGCATTCTTAAATGGAAATCTCGATGAGGAGATTTACATGGAGCAACCTGAGGGATTTATTTCCAAAGGAAATGAAAACAAAGTCTGTAGATTAGTCAAATCATTATACGGACTAAAACAAGCTCCAAAGCAATGGCACGCAAAATTTGATGGTGTCATGATGAAAAATGGTTTTCGTATAAATGAATGTGATAAATGTGTTTATTACAAACAGGTTGGGCAATCATATGTGATGATATGTCTATATGTGGACGATATGCTAATATTCGGTCCAAATACTCGGGTAATTGAGACCATAAAGAAAATGTTGATCAACAATTTCGACATGAAAGACTTGGGTGTTGCAGATATTATTTTGGGAATAAAAATAATAAGAACATCGAATGGAATTGAGTTATCTCAATCACATTATGTAGAAAAAGTAATTGAAAGATTTCAAAACTTTGGAATTAAAGGAGTAAATACACCCTTTAATCCATCGGAAGTACTGCATAAAAACACTGATGAGAGTGTAATGCAACTGGAATACTCTCGTGTAATAGGATGCTTAATGTATCTGATGAATTGCACCAGACCAGATATAGCTTATGCAGTAAGTCGATTGAGCAGGTATACAAGCAATCCAGGGAAGGAACACTGGAAAGCACTAATGAGAGTGCTTGGATATTTAAAAAATACCACTAACTATTCCTTACATTATGGAAAATATCCTGCCGTCTTAGAAGGATATAGTGATGCAAACTGGATTGCATATTCAGAGGAATCAAAATCAACGAGTGGTTATGTCTTTACCCTAGCAGGGGCAGCGGTGTCATGGAAATCTACTAAACAAACATGCATAGCTCGATCCACTATGGAATCAGAGTTCATTGCATTAGATAAAGCAGGCGAAGAAGCAGAATGGCTTCGTCACTTTTTAGAAGATATTCCGTTTTGGCCTAAACCTGTACCGGCCATATGCATACACTGTGATAACCAAGCAGCGCTAAGCAGAGCGCAAAACTTTGTGTATAATGGAAAGTCACGACATATTCGTCGACGCCATAATACAGTTAGGCAGTTACTCTCAAATGGAACTATTTACATAGATTATGTGAGAACAAATGATAACCTAGCGGATCCATTTACTAAAGGTTTATCAAGAGAGAAAATTGACTGCGCATCGAGGGGAATGGGTTTAAAAAAGCCTAAACCAACAAGAGTTACCTTATATGGAAACCTATCCTAGCGACTGGAGATCCCACGGACTAGGATCAATAGGCAAACCAGTTATGAGTAACTCAAGAAGTAATGCATTTGTCTGGACTTGGTCCTACTCCATTCCTATGGTGCAAAATATAATGCATACCTACAGAAGTAGTTAAAGGTTAAAACTATGTTTTTTAATGATGACCATATCTTGAAAATAACAAGTGGGGTATATGTAGGATACTCTTAATGGTTGCGATCACCTATGTTAGTGTGAGCTGGGTCGGCTCTATGAGAATATTAAAGGCTTAAATTCTCTATAACACTCGCAGAACCAAAATATGTTCAGGACCAAAATGAACAAAACCAAGAGATTGGATGAGAAGGGAATCAATGCTTCGTAAAGCTTATTGTTTGGATATACAATAAAGGCCGACGGTTCAAGATGAAATAATTCACCGATTAGCCAAGTAGATCCGATAAGTTTTAACTAGGGAAAGTTCAAAGTGAAATATCTACTTATCCACGATAAAGCATTATTCCATATGTACTCTGTGATATTTCGCTTTGTGTGGGGGATATGTATATTATCATTCATGTGGGGGATTGTTGGAATTCCTAAAGCTAGAATGAATGGAAATATACAAAGTCCCACATCGCCAAATCCTTGAGAGCTATATTGGTTTATATATGGTTTTTTCAAGTGCAGGTTGGGGGCCTGGGGCTCCCAAATGTATGCTTCGTTGTGAGGAGGGAGATCATGCATCACCACCACACACGCGCGCGCGCGCCGCCGCCGCCGTCCGTCCGACCGAACCGGGCCGGGCTCGGGTTCGGGTTCGGGTCTAAAATGACCATTCCTTTTACTAGGCCATTGTTTAACGGTTTTGGGCTTCGTCTGAAACTGGGCTGGGCCTGGAATTTAAAGAGAAGCGGGCGGGTGAACAGACGTAGGGTTTTTTGCCTGAGCAGATGCGACTGTTCATGAACGGACGCGAACAGTAAACGGGTGCGACCCGTTGGAAGCAAACAGGTGCGAGCGAGCCGATTGAAGCGGACGCCGACGCAAGCGGGTTCGACCCGACTGAACAGGCGCGGGCGAAACAGTGCGAGCAGGTACGAAACAGTACCGTTGGACGGGCGGGTGCGACCCGTTAACGAACAGCAGCGACCAAAAGGCAACGGGTGCGACCCGTCAAGCAGACGCGACTGTTCGAAGGGATACGGACGAAATTATAAATAGGAGAGAATACTGATCACATTCTTATCCTATTCCAATCTAATTTCTTCTGCTTCTTTGCTCCACTGCTCTATATTCCATATATATATATCACAGAGTTGACATGCTCATTACAATCTCGTGCAGATTACGTCTGTTGTATCTTGGGAGAGTTTTGAAATAAAATTCTTAAGGAAATTGTTACGACAAGCCTCAGACGGAATTTCCTTTATATACTGGTTAGATTCACGGTAATCTTTCCCGTTTATAAGTTATACCATTTCTTACAATAGTATAACGTTGTTGTTGTAATTTATTTACAACGTAACTTATTGTTACATTTATCTAATACAGAATTCCAGCGTAGCTGAATTCTAATTAATAAACTTGTGCGACGAGTTTATTGTAGCGTGCTATCTGTTTTAGTACACTAGACATATAACATCTTAAGAATTTTACTGTTTTACACTAAAACAGAGATGTTAACAGTTGACAACATGAAAATGGATAAGTCCAACTTTTCAGCGGTTATTTCTGAATGTAATTTGATTCAGAACCCTAACCAATGGTGGGTTGACACAGGTGCTACTCGTCATGTTTGCTCTGAAAAATCCATGTTTTCAACATACCAGAAATTCGATCAGAAAGAAAGACTCTACATGGGTAATTCTGCAGTTTCCATGATCGAAGGAAGTGGAACAGTTATCCTCAAGTTCACTTCTGGAAAAACTGTCAAATTGAATGACGTGCTTCATGTTCCAGACATACGCAAGAATCTCATCTCTGGTGCAGTCCTATCAAAGAAGGGATTCAAGATGGTGTTTGAGTCAGACAAGATGGTTCTGTCCAAAGCTGGAATGTATATCGGAAGGGGATATCTATGTGATGGCCTATTTAAGGCAAATGTAGCCGTTACGGGCAATAAATCTATGTATTCTGATTGTGCTAATAATAAAATTGAAGTCTCTTACTTGCTTGAGCACGAAATTTTACTATGGCACGATAGATTAGGACACATAAACTTCCGAAAAATGAAGAAATTATCAAACTTGGGATTGATTCCAAATTTCCAAGTAGATAAGAACTACAAATGTGAGACGTGTGTAGAAGCAAAAATGGTCAAACAACCATTTAAATCTGTTGACAGAAGCACCGAACCATTAGGTTTGGTACATACAGATTTATGTGATTTTAAATCACTACCTACAAGAGGTGGGAAAAAGTATTTTATTACTTTTATTGACGATTATACGCGATATTGTTATGTATATCTTTTAAATAGTAAGGATGAAGAAATAACCGCGTTTATAAAATACAAGGCTGAGGTAGAAAATCAGTTAAATAAAAAGATCAAGATATTGAGATCTGATCGAGGTGGAGAATATGAATCACCATTTGAACAGTTCTGTGCCGAAAATGGTATAATTCATGATACAACAGCTCCATATTCACCACAACAAAATGGTGTAGCCGAGAGGAAGAACAGAACGTTAAAAGACATGATTACTGCCATGCTTTTAACTTCTGGTCTGCCGATGAACTTGTGGGGGGAAGCCTTAAATATGTCTAATCACATATTAAACAAAGTTCCTCACAATAAAACGGGAACAATTCCATATGAGATATGGAAAGGACACAAACCAAGCTTTAAATACCTCAAAGTGTGGGGGTGCTTGGCAAAAGTTCCAGTTCCGCCTCCCAAGAGAGTCAAACTTGGACCAAAAACAGTAGACTGATATTATCTTGGGCCAGCCCAAAATAGTAGTGCCTATAGATTTTTGGTATTCAAGTCTGATATAAATGATATTCATGTAAATACAATCATGGAATCAAGAGATGCCTCGTTCTTTGAAGATGTGTTTCCACATAAAAGAAACGATGGAAATCCTGTCCCAAAAAGGACGAGATAACAGAGATGAGACATGTGAAGATGAAACTCATCAGGACAACGAGAAGGTTGAACCAAGAAGAAGCGTAAGGGCAAGAACTTCCAAAACATTTGGTTCGGATTTTTTAACTTATATGTTAGAACACGAACCTCAAACGTACAAGGAAGCAATGTCATCTTCTGAATCTTCATGTTGGAAAGAAGCAATCCAAAGTGAGATTGATTCAATTCTAAGTAATAAAACTTGGGAAATTGTTGATATTCCACCAGGAATAAAACCAATTGGCTGCAAATGGATTTTCAAGAAGAAAATGAAAGCAGATGGCTCTATCGACAAGTATAAAGCCAGATTAGTAGCCAAAGGATATCGTCAAAAAGAAGGAGTAGACTTCTTTGATACCTATTCACCGGTTACACGAATAACCTCTATAAGAATGTTAATAGCAATTGCATCCATTTATAATCTAGAGATTCATCAAATGGATGTAAAAACAGCATTCTTAAATGGAAATCTCGATGAGGAGATTTACATGGAGCAACCTGAGGGATTTATTTCCAAAGGAAATGAAAACAAAGTCTGTAGATTAGTCAAATCATTATACGGACTAAAACAAGCTCCAAAGCAATGGCACGCAAAATTTGATGGTGTCATGATGAAAAATGGTTTTCGTATAAATGAATGTGATAAATGTGTTTATTACAAACAGGTTGGGCAATCATATGTGATGATTTGTCTATATGTGGACGATATGCTAATATTCGGTCCAAATACTCAGGTAATTGAGACCATAAAGAAAATGTTGATCAACAATTTCGACATGAAAGACTTGGGTGTTGCAGATATTATTTTGGGAATAAAAATAATAAGAACATCGAATGGAATTGAGTTATCTCAATCACATTATGTAGAAAAAGTAATTGAAAGATTTCAAAACTTTGGAATTAAAGGAGTAAATACACCCTTTAATCCATCGGAAGTACTGCATAAAAACACTGATGAGAGTGTAATGCAACTGGAATACTCTCGTGTAATAGGATGCTTAATGTATCTGATGAATTGCACCAGACCAGATATAGCTTATGCAGTAAGTCGATTGAGCAGGTATACAAGCAATCCAGGGAAGGAACACTGGAAAGCACTAATGAGAGTGCTTGGATATTTAAAAAATACCACTAACTATTCCTTACATTATGGAAAATATCCTGCCGTCTTAGAAGGATATAGTGATGCAAACTGGATTGCATATTCAGAGGAATCAAAATCAACGAGTGGTTATGTCTTTACCCTAGCAGGGGCAGCGGTGTCATGGAAATCTACTAAACAAACATGCATAGCTCGATCCACTATGGAATCAGAGTTCATTGCATTAGATAAAGCAGGCGAAGAAGCAGAATGGCTTCGTCACTTTTTAGAAGATATTCCGTTTTGGCCTAAACCTGTACCGGCCATATGCATACACTGTGATAACCAAGCAGCGCTAAGCAGAGCGCAAAACTTTGTGTATAATGGAAAGTCACGACATATTCGTCGACGCCATAATACAGTTAGGCAGTTACTCTCAAATGGAACTATTTCCATAGATTATGTGAGAACAAATGATAACCTAGCGGATCCATTTACTAAAGGTTTATCAAGAGAGAAAATTGACTGCGCATCGAGGGGAATGGGTTTAAAAAAGCCTAAACCAACAAGAGTTACCTTATACGGAAACCTATCCTAGCGACTGGAGATCCCACGGACTAGGATCAATAGGCAAACCAGTTATGAGTAACTCAAGAAGTAATGCATTTGTCTGGACTTGGTCCTACTCCATTCCTATGGTGCAAAATATAATGCATACCTACAGAAGTAGTTAAAGGTTAAAACTATGTTTTTTAATGATGACCATATCTTGAAAATAACAAGTGGGGTATATGTAGGATACTCTTAATGGTTGCGATCACCTATGTTAGTGTGAGCTGGGTCGGCTCTATGAGAATATTAAAGGCTTAAATTCTCTATAACACTCGCAGAACCAAAATATGTTCAGGACCAAAATGAACAAAACCAAGAGATTGGATGAGAAGGGAATCAATGCTTCGTAAAGCTTATTGTTTGGATATACAATAAAGGCCGACGGTTCAAGATGAAATAACTCACCGATTAGCCAAGTAGATCCGATAAGTTTTAACTAGGGAAAGTTCAAAGTGAAATATCTACTTATCCACGATAAAGCATTATTCCATATGTACTCTGTGATATTTCGCTTTGTGTGGGGGATATGTATATTATCATTCATGTGGGGGATTGTTGGAATTCCTAAAGCTAGAATGAATGGAAATATACAAAGTCCCACATCGCCAAATCCTTGAGAGCTATATTGGTTTATATATGGTTTTCTCAAGTGCAGGTTGGGGGCCTGGGGCTCCCAAATGTATGCTTCGTTGTGAGGAGGGAGATCATGCATCACCACCACACACGCGCGCGCGCGCCGCCGCCGCCGTCCGTCCGACCGAACCGGGCCGGCTCGGGTTCGGGTTCGGGTCTAAAATGACCATTCCTTTTACTAGGCCATTGTTTAACGGTTTTGGGCTTCGTCTGAAACTGGGCTGGGCCTGGAATTTAAAGAGAAGCGGGCGGGTGAACAGACGCAGGGTTTTTTGCCTGAGCAGATGCGACTGTTCATGAACGGACGCGAACAGTAAACGGGTGCGACCCGTTGGAAGCAAACAGGTGCGAGCGAGCCGATTGAAGCGGACGCCGATGCAAGCGGGTTCGACCCGACTGAACAGGCGCGGGCGAAACAGTGCGAGCAGGTACGAAACAGTACCGTTGGACGGGCGGGTGCGACCCGTTAACGAACAGCAGCGACCAAAAGGCAACGGGTGCGACCCGTCAAGCAGACGCGACTGTTCGAAGGGATACAGACGAAATTATAAATAGGAGAGAATACTGATCACATTCTTATCCTATTCCAATCTAATTTCTTCTGCTTCTTTGCTCCACTGCTCTATATTCCATATATATATCACAGAGTTGACATGCTCATTACAATCTCGTGCAGATTACGTCTGTTGTATCTTGGGAGAGTTTTGAAATAAAATTCTTAAGGAAATTGTTACGACAAGCCTCAGACGGAATTTCCTTTATATACTGGTTAGATTCACGGTAATCTTTCCCGTTTATAAGTTATACCATTCCTTACAATAGTATAACGTTGTTGTTGTAATTTATTTACAACGTAACTTATTGTTACATTTATCTAATACAGAATTCCAGCGTAGCTGAATTCTAATTAATAAACTTGTGCGACGAGTTTATTGTAGCGTGCTATCTGTTTTAGTACACTAGACATATAACATCTTAAGAATTTTACTGTTTTACACTAAAACAGAGATGTTAACAGTTGACAACATGAAAATGGATAAGTCCAACTTTTCAGCGGTTATTTCTGAATGCAATTTGATTCAGAACCCTAACCAATGGTGGGTTGACACAGGTGCTACTCGTCATGTTTGCTCTGAAAAATCCATGTTTTCAACATACCAGAAATTCGATCAGAAAGAAAGACTCTACATGGGTAATTCTGCAGTTTCCATGATCGAAGGAAGTGGAACAGTTATCCTCAAGTTCACTTCTGGAAAAACTGTCAAATTGAATGACGTGCTTCACGTTCCAGACATACGCAAGAATCTCATCTCTGGTGCAGTCCTATCAAAGAAGGGATTCAAGATGGTGTTTGAGTCAGACAAGATGGTTCTGTCCAAAGCTGGAATGTATATCGGAAGGGGATATCTATGTGATGGCCTATTTAAGGCAAATGTAGCCGTTACGGGCAATAAATCTATGTATTCTGATTGTGCTAATAATAAAATTGAAGTCTCTTACTTGCTTGAGCACGAAATTTTACTATGGCACGATAGATTAGGACACATAAACTTCCGAAAAATGAAGTTTTTATCAAACTTGGGATTGATTCCAAATTTCCAAGTAGATAAGAACTACAAATGTGAGACGTGTGTAGAAGCAAAAATGGTCAAACAACCATTTAAATCTGTTGACAGAAGCACCGAACCATTAGGTTTGGTACATACAGATTTATGTGATTTTAAATCACTACCTACAAGAGGTGGGAAAAAGTATTTTATTACTTTTATTGACGATTATACGCGATATTGTTATGTATATCTTTTAAATAGTAAGGATGAAGCAATAACCGCGTTTATAAAATACAAGGCTGAGGTAGAAAATCAGTTAAATAAAAAGATCAAGATATTGAGATCTGATCGAGGTGGAGAATATGAATCACCATTTGAACAGTTCTGTGCCGAAAATGGTATAATTCATGAAACAACAGCTCCATATTCACCACAACAAAATGGTGTAGCCGAGAGGAAGAACAGAACGTTAAAAGACATGATTACTGCCATGCTTTTAACTTCTGGTCTGCCGATGAACTTGTGGGGGGAAGCCTTAAATATGTCTAATCACATATTAAACAAAGTTCCTCACAATAAAACGGGAACAATTCCATATGAGATATGGAAAGGACACAAACCAAGCTTTAAATACCTCAAAGTGTGGGGGTGCTTGACAAAAGTTCCAGTTCCGCCTCCCAAGAGAGTCAAACTTGGACCAAAAACAGTAGACTGATATTATCTTGGGCCAGCCCAAAATAGTAGTGCCTATAGATTTTTGGTATTCAAGTCTGATATAAATGATACTCATGTAAATACAATCATGGAATCAAGAGATGCCTCGTTCTTTGAAGATGTGTTTCCACATAAAAGAAACGATGGAAATCCTGTCCCAAAAAGGACAAGAGATAACAGAGATGAGACATGTGAAGATGAAACTCATCAGGACAACGAGAAGGTTGAACCAAGAAGAAGCGTAAGGGCAAGAACTTCCAAAACATTTGGTTCGGATTTTTTAACTTATATGTTAGAACACGAACCTCAAACGTACAAGGAAGCAATGTCATCTTCTGAATCTTCATGTTGGAAAGAAGCAATCCAAAGTGAGATTGATTCAATTCTAAGTAATAAAACTTGGGAAATTGTTGATATTCCACCAGGAATAAAACCAATTGGCTGCAAATGGATTTTCAAGAATAAAATGAAAGCAGATGGCTCTATCGACAAGTATAAAGCCAGATTAGTAGCCAAAGGATATCGTCAAAAAGAAGGAGTAGACTTCTTTGATACCTATTCACCGGTTACACGAATAACCTCTATAAGAATGTTAATAGCAATTGCATCCATTTATAATCTAGAGATTCATCAAATGGATGTAAAAACAGCATTCTTAAATGGAAATCTCGATGAGGAGATTTACATGGAGCAACCTGAGGGATTTATTTCCAAAGGAAATGAAAACAAAGTCTGTAGATTAGTCAAATCATTATACGGACTAAAACAAGCTCCAAAGCAATGGCACGCAAAATTTGATGGTGTCATGATGAAAAATGGTTTTCGTATAAATGAATGTGATAAATGTGTTTATTACAAACAGGTTGGGCAATCATATGTGATGATTTGTCTATATGTGGACGATATGCTAATATTCGGTCCAAATACTCGGGTAATTGAGACCATAAAGAAAATGTTGATCAACAATTTCGACATGAAAGACTTGGGTGTTGCAGATATTATTTTGGGAATAAAAATAATAAGAACATCGAATGGAATTGAGTTATCTCAATCACATTATGTAGAAAAAGTAATTGAAAGATTTCAAAACTTTGGAATTAAAGGAGTAAATACACCCTTTAATCCATCGGAAGTACTGCATAAAAACACTGATGAGAGTGTAATGCAACTGGAATACTCTCGTGTAATAGGATGCTTAATGTATCTGATGAATTGCACCAGACCAGATATAGCTTATGCAGTAAGTCGATTGAGCAGGTATACAAGCAATCCAGGGAAGGAACACTGGAAAGCACTAATGAGAGTGCTTGGATATTTAAAAAATACCACTAACTATTCCTTACATTATGGAAAATATCCTGCCGTCTTAGAAGGATATAGTGATGCAAACTGGATTGCATATTCAGAGGAATCAAAATCAACGAGTGGTTATGTCTTTACCCTAGCAGGGGCAGCGGTGTCATGGAAATCTACTAAACAAACATGCATAGCTCGATCCACTATGGAATCAGAGTTCATTGCATTAGATAAAGCAGGCGAAGAAGCAGAATGGCTTCGTCACTTTTTAGAAGATATTCCGTTTTGGCCTAAACCTGTACCGGCCATATGCATACACTGTGATAACCAAGCAGCGCTAAGCAGAGCGCAAAACTTTGTGTATAATGGAAAGTCACGACATATTCGTCGACGCCATAATACAGTTAGGCAGTTACTCTCAAATGGAACTATTTCCATAGATTATGTGAGAACAAATGATAACCTAGCGGATCCATTTACTAAAGGTTTATCAAGAGAGAAAATTGACTGCGCATCGAGGGGAATGGGTTTAAAAAAGCCTAAACCAACAAGAGTTACCTTATACGGAAACCTATCCTAGCGACTGGAGATCCCACGGACTAGGATCAATAGGCAAACCAGTTATGAGTAACTCAAGAAGTAATGCATTTGTCTGGACTTGGTCCTACTCCATTCCTATGGTGCAAAATATAATGCATACCTACAGAAGTAGTTAAAGGTTAAAACTATGTTTTTTAATGATGACCATATCTTGAAAATAACAAGTGGGGTATATGTAGGATACTCTTAATGGTTGCGATCACCTATGTTAGTGTGAGCTGGGTCGGCTCTATGAGAATATTAAAGGCTTAAATTCTCTATAACACTCGCAGAACCAAAATATGTTCAGGACCAAAATGAACAAAACCAAGAGATTGGATGAGAAGGGAATCAATGCTTCGTAAAGCTTATTGTTTGGATATACAATAAAGGCCGACGGTTCAAGATGAAATAATTCACCGATTAGCCAAGTAGATCCGATAAGTTTTAACTAGGGAAAGTTCAAAGTGAAATATCTACTTATCCACGATAAAGCATTATTCCATATGTACTCTGTGATATTTCGCTTTGTGTGGGGGATATGTATATTATCATTCATGTGGGGGATTGTTGGAATTCCTAAAGCTAGAATGAATGGAAATATACAAAGTCCCACATCGCCAAATCCTTGAGAGCTATATTGGTTTATATATGGTTTTCTCAAGTGCAGGTTGGGGGCCTGGGGCTCCCAAATGTATGCTTCGTTGTGAGGAGGGAGATCATGCATCACCACCACACACGCGCGCGCGCGCCGCCGCCGCCGTCCGTCCGACCGAACCGGGCCGGGCTCGGGTTCGGGTTCGGGTCTAAAATGACCATTCCTTTTACTAGGCCATTGTTTAACGGTTTTGGGCTTCGTCTGAAACTGGGCTGGGCCTGGAATTTAAAGAGAAGCGGGCGGGTGAACAGACGCAGGGTTTTTTGCCTGAGCAGATGCGACTGTTCATGAACGGACGCGAACAGTAAACGGGTGCGACCCGTTGGAAGCAAACAGGTGCGAGCGAGCCGATTGAAGCGGACGCCGACGCAAGCGGGTTCGACCCGACTGAACAGGCGCGGGCGAAACAGTGCGAGCAGGTACGAAACAGTACCGTTGGACGGGCGGGTGCGACCCGTTAACGAACAGCAGCGACCAAAAGGCAACGGGTGCGACCCGTCAAGCAGACGCGACTGTTCGAAGGGATACGGACGAAATTATAAATAGGAGAGAATACTGATCACATTCTTATCCTATTCCAATCTAATTTCTTCTGCTTCTTTGCTCCACTGCTCTATATTCCATATATATATCACAGAGTTGACATGCTCATTACAATCTCGTGCAGATTACGTCTGTTGTATCTTGGGAGAGTTTTGAAATAAAATTCTTAAGGAAATTGTTACGACAAGCCTCAGACGGAATTTCCTTTATATACTGGTTAGATTCACGGTAATCTTTCCCGTTTATAAGTTATACCATTTCTTACAATAGTATAACGTTGTTGTTGTTATTTATTTACAACGTAACTTATTGTTACATTTATCTAATACAGAATTCCAGCGTAGCTGAATTCTAATTAATAAACTTGTGCGACGAGTTTATTGTAGCGTGCTATCTGTTTTAGTACACTAGACATATAACATCTTAAGAATTTTACTGTTTTACACTAAAACAGAGATGTTAACAGTTGACAACATGAAAATGGATAAGTCCAACTTTTCAGCGGTTATTTCTGAATGCAATTTGATTCAGAACCCTAACCAATGGTGGGTTGACACAGGTGCTACTCGTCATGTTTGCTCTGAAAAATCCATGTTTTCAACATACCAGAAATTCGATCAGAAAGAAAGACTCTACATGGGTAATTCTGCAGTTTCCATGATCGAAGGAAGTGGAACAGTTATCCTCAAGTTCACTTCTGAAAAAACTGTCAAATTGAATGACGTGCTTCACGTTCCAGACATACGCAAGAATCTCATCTCTGGTGCAGTCCTATCAAAGAAGGGATTCAAGATGGTGTTTGAGTCAGACAAGATGGTTCTGTCCAAAGCTGGAATGTATATCGGAAGGGGATATCTATGTGATGGCCTATTTAAGGCAAATGTAGCCGTTACGGGCAATAAATCTATGTATTCTGATTGTGCTAATAATAAAATTGAAGTCTCTTACTTGCTTGAGCACGAAATTTTACTATGGCACGATAGATTAGGACACATAAACTTCCGAAAAATGAAGAAATTATCAAACTTGGGATTGATTCCAAATTTCCAAGTAGATAAGAACTACAAATGTGAGACGTGTGTAGAAGCAAAAATGGTCAAACAACCATTTAAATCTGTTGACAGAAGCACCGAACCATTAGGTTTGGTACATACAGATTTATGTGATTTTAAATCACTACCTACAAGAGGTGGGAAAAAGTATTTTATTACTTTTATTGACGATTATACGCGATATTGTTATGTATATCTTTTAAATAGTAAGGATGAAGCAATAACCGCGTTTATAAAATACAAGGCTGAGGTAGAAAATCAGTTAAATAAAAAGATCAAGATATTGAGATCTGATCGAGGTGGAGAATATGAATCACCATTTGAACAGTTCTGTGCCGAAAATGGTATAATTCATGAAACAACAGCTCCATATTCACCACAACAAAATGGTGTAGCCGAGAGGAAGAACAGAACGTTAAAAGACATGATTACTGCCATGCTTTTAACTTTTGGTCTGCCGATGAACTTGTGGGGGGAAGCCTTAAATATGTCTAATCACATATTAAACAAAGTTCCTCACAATAAAACGGGAACAATTCCATATGAGATATGGAAAGGACACAAACCAAGCTTTAAATACCTCAAAGTGTGGGGGTGCTTGGCAAAAGTTCCAGTTCCGCCTCCCAAGAGAGTCAAACTTGGACCAAAAACAGTAGACTGATATTATCTTGGGCCAGCCCAAAATAGTAGTGCCTATAGATTTTTGGTATTCAAGTCTGATATAAATGATATTCATGTAAATACAATCATGGAATCAAGAGATGCCTCGTTCTTTGAAGATGTTTTTCCACATAAAAGAAACGATGGAAATCCTGTCCCAAAAAGGACAAGAGATAACAGAGATGAGACATGTGAAGATGAAACTCATCAGGACAACGAGAAGGTTGAACCAAGAAGAAGCGTAAGGGCAAGAACTTCCAAAACATTTGGTTCGGATTTTTTAACTTATATGTTAGAACACGAACCTCAAACGTACAAGGAAGCAATGTCATCTTCTGAATCTTCATGTTGGAAAGAAGCAATCCAAAGTGAGATTGATTCAATTCTAAGTAATAAAACTTGGGAAATTGTTGATATTCCACCAGGAATAAAACCAATTGGCTGCAAATGGATTTTCAAGAAGAAAATGAAAGCAGATGGCTCTATCGACAAGTATAAAGCCAGATTAGTAGCCAAAGGATATCGTCAAAAAGAAGGAATAGACTTCTTTGATACCTATTCACCGGTTACACCAATAACCTCTATAAGAATGTTAATAGCAATTGCATCCATTTATAATCTAGAGATTCATCAAATGGATGTAAAAACAGCATTCTTAAATGGAAATCTCGATGAGGAGATTTACATGGAGCAACCTGAGGGATTTATTTCCAAAGGAAATGAAAACAAAGTCTGTAGATTAGTCAAATCATTATACGGACTAAAACAAGCTCCAAAGCAATGGCACGCAAAATTTGATGGTGTCATGATGAAAAATGGTTTTCGTATAAATGAATGTGATAAATGTGTTTATTACAAACAGGTTGGGCAATCATATGTGATGATTTGTCTATATGTGGACGATATGCTAATATTCGGTCCAAATACTCAGGTAATTGAGACCATAAAGAAAATGTTGATCAACAATTTCGACATGAAAGACTTGGGTGTTGCAGATATTATTTTGGGAATAAAAATAATAAGAACATCGAATGGAATTGAGTTATCTCAATCACATTATGTAGAAAAAGTAATTGAAAGATTTCAAAACTTTGGAATTAAAGGAGTAAATACACCCTTTAATCCATCGGAAGTACTGCATAAAAACACTGATGAGAGTGTAATGCAACTGGAATACTCTCGTGTAATAGGATGCTTAATGTATCTGATGAATTGCACCAGACCAGATATAGCTTATGCAGTAAGTCGATTGAGCAGGTATACAAGCAATCCAGGGAAGGAACACTGGAAAGCACTAATGAGAGTGCTTGGATATTTAAAAAATACCACTAACTATTCCTTACATTATGGAAAATATCCTGCCGTCTTAGAAGGATATAGTGATGCAAACTGGATTGCATATTCAGAGGAATCAAAATCAACGAGTGGTTATGTCTTTACCCTAGCAGGGGCAGCGGTGTCATGGAAATCTACTAAACAAACATGCATAGCTCGATCCACTATGGAATCAGAGTTCATTGCATTAGATAAAGCAGGCGAAGAAGCAGAATGGCTTCGTCACTTTTTAGAAGATATTCCGTTTTGGCCTAAACCTGTACCGGCCATATGCATACACTGTGATAACCAAGCAGCGCTAAGCAGAGCGCAAAACTTTGTGTATAATGGAAAGTCACGACATATTCGTCGACGCCATAATACAGTTAGGCAGTTACTCTCAAATGGAACTATTTCCATAGATTATGTGAGAACAAATGATAACCTAGCGGATCCATTTACTAAAGGTTTATCAAGAGAGAAAATTGACTGCGCATCGAGGGGAATGGGTTTAAAAAAGCCTAAACCAACAAGAGTTACCTTATACGGAAACCTATCCTAGCGACTGGAGATCCCACGGACTAGGATCAATAGGCAAACCAGTTATGAGTAACTCAAGAAGTAATGCATTTGTCTGGACTTGGTCCTACTCCATTCCTATGGTGCAAAATATAATGCATACCTACAGAAGTAGTTAAAGGTTAAAACTATGTTTTTTAATGATGACCATATCTTGAAAATAACAAGTGGGGTATATGTAGGATACTCTTAATGGTTGCGATCACCTATGTTAGTGTGAGCTGGGTCGGCTCTATGAGAATATTAAAGGCTTAAATTCTCTATAACACTCGCAGAACCAAAATATGTTCAGGACCAAAATGAACAAAACCAAGAGATTGGATGAGAAGGGAATCAATGCTTCGTAAAGCTTATTGTTTGGATATACAATAAAGGCCGACGGTTCAAGATGAAATAACTCACCGATTAGCCAAGTAGATCCGATAAGTTTTAACTAGGGAAAGTTCAAAGTGAAATATCTACTTATCCACGATAAAGCATTATTCCATATGTACTCTGTGATATTTCGCTTTGTGTGGGGGATATGTATATTATCATTCATGTGGGGGATTGTTGGAATTCCTAAAGCTAGAATGAATGGAAATATACAAAGTCCCACATCGCCAAATCCTTGAGAGCTATATTGGTTTATATATGGTTTTCTCAAGTGCAGGTTGGGGGCCTGGGGCTCCCAAATGTATGCTTCGTTGTGAGGAGGGAGATCATGCATCACCACCACACACGCGCGCCGCCGCCGCCGTCCGTCCGACCGAACCGGGCCGGGCCGGGCTCGGGTTCGGGTTCGGGTCTAAAATGACCATTCCTTTTACTAGGCCATTGTTTAACGGTTTTGGGCTTCGTCTGAAACTGGGCTGGGCCTGGAATTTAAAGAGAAGCGGGCGGGTGAACAGACGTAGGGTTTTTTGCCTGAGCAGATGCGACTGTTCATGAACGGACGCGAACAGTAAACGGGTGCGACCCGTTGGAAGCAAACAGGTGCGAGCGAGCCGATTGAAGCGGACGCCGACGCAAGCGGGTTCGACCCGACTGAACAGGCGCGGGCGAAACAGTGCGAGCAGGTACGAAACAGTACCGTTGGACGGGCGGGTGCGACCCGTTAACGAACAGCAGCGACCAAAAGGCAACGGGTGCGACCCGTCAAGCAGACGCGACTGTTCGAAGGGATACGGACGAAATTATAAATAGGAGAGAATACTGATCACATTCTTATCCTATTCCAATCTAATTTCTTCTGCTTCTTTGCTCCACTGCTCTATATTCCATATATATATATCACAGAGTTGACATGCTCATTACAATCTCGTGCAGATTACGTCTGTTGTATCTTGGGAGAGTTTTGAAATAAAATTCTTAAGGAAATTGTTACGACAAGCCTCAGACGGAATTTCCTTTATATACTGGTTAGATTCACGGTAATCTTTCCCGTTTATAAGTTATACCATTTCTTACAATAGTATAACGTTGTTGTTGTAATTTATTTACAACGTAACTTATTGTTACATTTATCTAATACAGAATTCCAGCGTAGCTGAATTCTAATTAATAAACTTGTGCGACGAGTTTATTGTAGCGTGCTATCTGTTTTAGTACACTAGACATATAACATCTTAAGAATTTTACTGTTTTACACTAAAACAGAGATGTTAACAGTTGACAACATGAAAATGGATAAGTCCAACTTTTCAGCGGTTATTTCTGAATGCAATTTGATTCAGAACCCTAACCAATGGTGGGTTGACACAGGTGCTACTCGTCATGTTTGCTCTGAAAAATCCATGTTTTCAACATACCAGAAATTCGATCAGAAAGAAAGACTCTACATGGGTAATTCTGCAGTTTCCATGATCGAAGGAAGTGGAACAGTTATCCTCAAGTTCACTTCTGGAAAAACTGTCAAATTGAATGACGTGCTTCACGTTCCAGACATACGCAAGAATCTCATCTCTGGTGCAGTCCTATCAAAGAAGGGATTCAAGATGGTGTTTGAGTCAGACAAGATGGTTCTGTCCAAAGCTGGAATGTATATCGGAAGGGGATATCTATGTGATGGCCTATTTAAGGCAAATGTAGCCGTTACGGGCAATAAATCTATGTATTCTGATTGTGCTAATAATAAAATTGAAGTCTCTTACTTGCTTGAGCACGAAATTTTACTATGGCACGATAGATTAGGACACATAAACTTCCGAAAAATGAAGAAATTATCAAACTTGGGATTGATTCCAAATTTCCAAGTAGATAAGAACTACAAATGTGAGACGTGTGTAGAAGCAAAAATGGTCAAACAACCATTTAAATCTGTTGACAGAAGCACCGAACCATTAGGTTTGGTACATACAGATTTATGTGATTTTAAATCACTACCTACAAGAGGTGGGAAAAAGTATTTTATTACTTTTATTGACGATTATACGCGATATTGTTATGTATATCTTTTAAATAGTAAGGATGAAGAAATAACCGCGTTTATAAAATACAAGGCTGAGGTAGAAAATCAGTTAAATAAAAAGATCAAGATATTGAGATCTGATCGAGGTGGAGAATATGAATCACCATTTGAACAGTTCTGTGCCGAAAATGGTATAATTCATGAAACAACAGCTCCATATTCACCACAACAAAATGGTGTAGCCGAGAGGAAGAACAGAACGTTAAAAGACATGATTACTGCCATGCTTTTAACTTCTGGTCTGCCGATGAACTTGTGGGGGGAAGCCTTAAATATGTCTAATCACATATTAAACAAAGTTCCTCACAATAAAACGGGAACAATTCCATATGAGATATGGAAAGGACACAAACCAAGCTTTAAATACCTCAAAGTGTGGGGGTGCTTGGCAAAAGTTCCAGTTCCGCCTCCCAAGAGAGTCAAACTTGGACCAAAAACAGTAGACTGATATTATCTTGGGCCAGCCCAAAATAGTAGTGCCTATAGATTTTTGGTATTCAAGTCTGATATAAATGATATTCATGTAAATACAATCATGGAATCAAGAGATGCCTCGTTCTTTGAAGATGTGTTTCCACATAAAAGAAACGATGGAAATCCTTTCCCAAAAAGGACGAGATAACAGAGATGAGACATGTGAAGATGAAACTCATCAGGACAACGAGAAGGTTGAACCAAGAAGAAGCGTAAGGGCAAGAACTTCCAAAACATTTGGTTCGGATTTTTTAACTTATATGTTAGAACACGAACCTCAAACGTACAAGGAAGCAATGTCATCTTCTGAATCTTCATGTTGGAAAGAAGCAATCCAAAGTGAGATTGATTCAATTCTAAGTAATAAAACTTGGGAAATTGTTGATATTCCACCAGGAATAAAACCAATTGGCTGCAAATGGATTTTCAAGAAGAAAATGAAAGCAGATGGCTCTATCGACAAGTATAAAGCCAGATTAGTAGCCAAAGGATATCGTCAAAAAGAAGGAGTAGACTTCTTTGATACCTATTCACCGGTTACACGAATAACCTCTATAAGAATGTTAATAGCAATTGCATCCATTTATAATCTAGAGATTCATCAAATGGATGTAAAAACAGCATTCTTAAATGGAAATCTCGATGAGGAGATTTACATGGAGCAACCTGAGGGATTTATTTCCAAAGGAAATGAAAACAAAGTCTGTAGATTAGTCAAATCATTATACGGACTAAAACAAGCTCCAAAGCAATGGCACGCAAAATTTGATGGTGTCATGATGAAAAATGGTTTTCGTATAAATGAATGTGATAAATGTGTTTATTACAAACAGGTTGGGCAATCATATGTGATGATTTGTCTATATGTGGACGATATGCTAATATTCGGTCCAAATACTCAGGTAATTGAGACCATAAAGAAAATGTTGATCAACAATTTCGACATGAAAGACTTGGGTGTTGCAGATATTATTTTGGGAATAAAAATAATAAGAACATCGAATGGAATTGAGTTATCTCAATCACATTATGTAGAAAAAGTAATTGAAAGATTTCAAAACTTTGGAATTAAAGGAGTAAATACACCCTTTAATCCATCGGAAGTACTGCATAAAAACACTGATGAGAGTGTAATGCAACTGGAATACTCTCGTGTAATAGGATGCTTAATGTATCTGATGAATTGCACCAGACCAGATATAGCTTATGCAGTAAGTCGATTGAGCAGGTATACAAGCAATCCAGGGAAGGAACACTGGAAAGCACTAATGAGAGTGCTTGGATATTTAAAAAATACCACTAACTATTCCTTACATTATGGAAAATATCCTGCCGTCTTAGAAGGATATAGTGATGCAAACTGGATTGCATATTCAGAGGAATCAAAATCAACGAGTGGTTATGTCTTTACCCTAGCAGGGGCAGCGGTGTCATGGAAATCTACTAAACAAACATGCATAGCTCGATCCACTATGGAATCAGAGTTCATTGCATTAGATAAAGCAGGCGAAGAAGCAGAATGGCTTCGTCACTTTTTAGAAGATATTCCGTTTTGGCCTAAACCTGTACCGGCCATATGCATACACTGTGATAACCAAGCAGCGCTAAGCAGAGCGCAAAACTTTGTGTATAATGGAAAGTCACAACATATTCGTCGATGCCATAATACAGTTAGGCAGTTACTCTCAAATGGAACTATTTCCATAGATTATGTGAGAACAAATGATAACCTAGCGGATCCATTTACTAAAGGTTTATCAAGAGAGAAAATTGACTGCGCATCGAGGGGAATGGGTTTAAAAAAGCCTAAACCAACAAGAGTTACCTTATACGGAAACCTATCCTAGCGACTGGAGATCCCACGGACTAGGATCAATAGGCAAACCAGTTATGAGTAATTCAAGAAGTAATGCATTTGTCTGGACTTGGTCCTACTCCATTCCTATGGTGCAAAATATAATGCATACCTACAGAAGTAGTTAAAGGTTAAAACTATGTTTTTTAATGATGACCATATCTTGAAAATAACAAGTGGGGTATATATAGGATACTCTTAATGGTTGCGATCACCTATGTTAGTGTGAGCTGGGTCGGCTCTATGAGAATATTAAAGGCTTAAATTCTCTATAACACTCGCAGAACCAAAATATGTTCAGGACCAAAATGAACAAAACCAAGAGATTGGATGAGAAGGGAATCAATGCTTCGTAAAGCTTATTGTTTGGATATACAATAAAGGCCGACGGTTCAAGATGAAATAATTCACCGATTAGCCAAGTAGATCCGATAAGTTTTAACTAGGGAAAGTTCAAAGTGAAATATCTACTTATCCACGATAAAGCATTATTCCATATGTACTCTGTGATATTTCGCTTTGTGTGGGGGATATGTATATTATCATTCATGTGGGGGATTGTTGGAATTCCTAAAGCTAGAATGAATGGAAATATACAAAGTCCCACATCGCCAAATCCTTGAGAGCTATATTGGTTTATATATGGTTTTCTCAAGTGCAGGTTGGGGGCCTGGGGCTCCCAAATGTATGCTTCGTTGTGAGGAGGGAGATCATGCATCACCACCACACACGCGCGCGCGCGCCGCCGCCGCCGTCCGTCCGACCAAACCGGGCCGGCTCGGGTTCGGGTTCGGGTCTAAAATGACCATTCCTTTTACTAGGCCATTGTTTAACGGTTTTGGGCTTCGTCTGAAACTGGGCTGGGCCTGGAATTTAAAGAGAAGCGGGCGGGTGAACAGACGCAGGGTTTTTTGCCTGAGCAGATGCGACTGTTCATGAACGGACGCGAACAGTAAACGGGTGCGACCCGTTGGAAGCAAACAGGTGCGAGCGAGCCGATTGAAGCGGACGCCGATGCAAGCGGGTTCGACCCGACTGAACAGGCGCGGGCGAAACAGTGCGAGCAGGTACGAAACAGTACCGTTGGACGGGCGGGTGCGACCCGTTAACGAACAGCAGCGACCAAAAGGCAACGGGTGCGACCCGTCAAGCAGACGCGACTGTTCGAAGGGATACGGACGAAATTATAAATAGGAGAGAATACTGATCACATTCTTATCCTATTCCAATCTAATTTCTTCTGCTTCTTTGCTCCACTGCTCTATATTCCATATATATATCACAGAGTTGACATGCTCATTACAATCTCGTGCAGATTACGTCTGTTGTATCTTGGGAGAGTTTTGAAATAAAATTCTTAAGGAAATTGTTACGACAAGCCTCAGACGGAATTTCCTTTATATACTGGTTAGATTCACGGTAATCTTTCCCGTTTATAAGTTATACCATTCCTTACAATAGTATAACGTTGTTGTTGTAATTTATTTACAACGTAACTTATTGTTACATTTATCTAATACAGAATTCCAGCGTAGCTGAATTCTAATTAATAAACTTGTGCGACGAGTTTATTGTAGCGTGCTATCTGTTTTAGTACACTAGACATATAACATCTTAAGAATTTTACTGTTTTACACTAAAACAGAGATGTTAACAGTTGACAACATGAAAATGGATAAGTCCAACTTTTCAGCGGTTATTTCTGAATGCAATTTGATTCAGAACCCTAACCAATGGTGGGTTGACACAGGTGCTACTCGTCATGTTTGCTCTGAAAAATCCATGTTTTCAACATACCAGAAATTCGATCAGAAAGAAAGACTCTACATGGGTAATTCTGCAGTTTCCATGATCGAAGGAAGTGGAACAGTTATCCTCAAGTTCACTTCTGGAAAAACTGTCAAATTGAATGACGTGCTTCACGTTCCAGACATACGCAAGAATCTCATCTCTGGTGCAGTCCTATCAAAGAAGGGATTCAAGATGGTGTTTGAGTCAGACAAGATGGTTCTGTCCAAAGCTGGAATGTATATCGGAAGGGGATATCTATGTGATGGCCTATTTAAGGCAAATGTAGCCGTTACGGGCAATAAATCTATGTATTCTGATTGTGCTAATAATAAAATTGAAGTCTCTTACTTGCTTGAGCACGAAATTTTACTATGGCACGATAGATTAGGACACATAAACTTCCGAAAAATGAAGTTTTTATCAAACTTGGGATTGATTCCAAATTTCCAAGTAGATAAGAACTACAAATGTGAGACGTGTGTAGAAGCAAAAATGGTCAAACAACCATTTAAATCTGTTGACAGAAGCACCGAACCATTAGGTTTGGTACATACAGATTTATGTGATTTTAAATCACTACCTACAAGAGGTGGGAAAAAGTATTTTATTACTTTTATTGACGATTATACGCGATATTGTTATGTATATCTTTTAAATAGTAAGGATGAAGCAATAACCGCGTTTATAAAATACAAGGCTGAGGTAGAAAATCAGTTAAATAAAAAGATCAAGATATTGAGATCTGATCGAGGTGGAGAATATGAATCACCATTTGAACAGTTCTGTGCCGAAAATGGTATAATTCATGAAACAACAGCTCCATATTCACCACAACAAAATGGTGTAGCCGAGAGGAAGAACAGAACGTTAAAAGACATGATTACTGCCATGCTTTTAACTTCTGGTCTGCCGATGAACTTGTGGGGGGAAGCCTTAAATATGTCTAATCACATATTAAACAAAGTTCCTCACAATAAAACGGGAACAATTCCATATGAGATATGGAAAGGACACAAACCAAGCTTTAAATACCTCAAAGTGTGGGGGTGCTTGGCAAAAGTTCCAGTTCCGCCTCCCAAGAGAGTCAAACTTGGACCAAAAACAGTAGACTGATATTATCTTGGGCCAGCCCAAAATAGTAGTGCCTATAGATTTTTGGTATTCAAGTCTGATATAAATGATACTCATGTAAATACAATCATGGAATCAAGAGATGCCTCGTTCTTTGAAGATGTGTTTCCACATAAAAGAAACGATGGAAATCCTGTCCCAAAAAGGACAAGAGATAACAGAGATGAGACATGTGAAGATGAAACTCATCAGGACAACGAGAAGGTTGAACCAAGAAGAAGCGTAAGGGCAAGAACTTCCAAAACATTTGGTTCGGATTTTTTAACTTATATGTTAGAACACGAACCTCAAACGTACAAGGAAGCAATGTCATCTTCTGAATCTTCATGTTGGAAAGAAGCAATCCAAAGTGAGATTGATTCAATTCTAAGTAATAAAACTTGGGAAATTGTTGATATTCCACCAGGAATAAAACCAATTGGCTGCAAATGGATTTTCAAGAAGAAAATGAAAGCAGATGGCTCTATCGACAAGTATAAAGCCAGATTAGTAGCCAAAGGATATCGTCAAAAAGAAGGAGTAGACTTCTTTGATACCTATTCACCGGTTACACGAATAACCTCTATAAGAATGTTAATAGCAATTGCATCCATTTATAATCTAGAGATTCATCAAATGGATGTAAAAACAGCATTCTTAAATGGAAATCTCGATGAGGAGATTTACATGGAGCAACCTGAGGGATTTATTTCCAAAGGAAATGAAAACAAAGTCTGTAGATTAGTCAAATCATTATACGGACTAAAACAAGCTCCAAAGCAATGGCACGCAAAATTTGATGGTGTCATGATGAAAAATGGTTTTCGTATAAATGAATGTGATAAATGTGTTTATTACAAACAGGTTGGGCAATCATATGTGATGATTTGTCTATATGTGGACGATATGCTAATATTCGGTCCAAATACTCAGGTAATTGAGACCATAAAGAAAATGTTGATCAACAATTTCGACATGAAAGACTTGGGTGTTGCAGATATTATTTTGGGAATAAAAATAATAAGAACATCGAATGGAATTGAGTTATCTCAATCACATTATGTAGAAAAAGTAATTGAAAGATTTCAAAACTTTGGAATTAAAGGAGTAAATACACCCTTTAATCCATCAGAAGTACTGCATAAAAACACTGATGAGAGTGTAATGCAACTGGAATACTCTCGTGTAATAGGATGCTTAATGTATCTGATGAATTGCACCAGACCAGATATAGCTTATGCAGTAAGTCGATTGAGCAGGTATACAAGCAATCCAGGGAAGGAACACTGGAAAGCACTAATGAGAGTGCTTGGATATTTAAAAAATACCACTAACTATTCCTTACATTATGGAAAATATCCTGCCGTCTTAGAATGATATAGTGATGCAAACTGGATTGCATATTCAGAGGAATCAAAATCAACGAGTGGTTATGTCTTTACCCTAGCAGGGGCAGCGGTGTCATGGAAATCTACTAAACAAACATGCATAGCTCGATCCACTATGGAATCAGAGTTCATTGCATTAGATAAAGCAGGCGAAGAAGCAGAATGGCTTCGTCACTTTTTAGAAGATATTCCGTTTTGGCCTAAACCTGTACCGGCCATATGCATACACTGTGATAACCAAGCAGCGCTAAGCAGAGCGCAAAACTTTGTGTATAATGGAAAGTCACGACATATTCGTCGACGCCATAATACAGTTAGGCAGTTACTCTCAAATGGAACTATTTCCATAGATTATGTGAGAACAAATGATAACCTAGCGGATCCATTTACTAAAGGTTTATCAAGAGAGAAAATTGACTGCGCATCGAGGGGAATGAGTTTAAAAAAGCCTAAACCAACAAGAGTTACCTTATACGGAAACCTATCCTAGCGACTGGAGATCCCACGGACTAGGATCAATAGGCAAACCAGTTATGAGTAACTCAAGAAGTAATGCATTTGTCTGGACTTGGTCCTACTCCATTCCTATGGTGCAAAATATAATGCATACCTACAGAAGTAGTTAAAGGTTAAAACTATGTTTTTTAATGATGACCATATCTTGAAAATAACAAGTGGGGTATATGTAGGATACTCTTAATGGTTGCGATCACCTATGTTAGTGTGAGCTGGGTCGGCTCTATGAGAATATTAAAGGCTTAAATTCTCTATAACACTCGCAGAACCAAAATATGTTCAGGACCAAAATGAACAAAACCAAGAGATTGGATGAGAAGGGAATCAATGCTTCGTAAAGCTTATTGTTTGGATATACAATAAAGGCCGACGGTTCAAGATGAAATAATTCACCGATTAGCCAAGTAGATCCGATAAGTTTTAACTAGGGAAAGTTCAAAGTGAAATATCTACTTATCCACGATAAAGCATTATTCCATATGTACTCTGTGATATTTCGCTTTGTGTGGGGGATATGTATATTATCATTCATGTGGGGGATTGTTGGAATTCCTAAAGCTAGAATGAATGGAAATATACAAAGTCCCACATCGCCAAATCCTTGAGAGCTATATTGGTTTATATATGGTTTTCTCAAGTGCAGGTTGGGGGCCTGGGGCTCCCAAATGTATGCTTCGTTGTGAGGAGGGAGATCATGCATCACCACCACACACGCGCGCGCGCGCCGCCGCCGCCGTCCGTCCGACCGAACCGGGCCGGGCTCGGGTTCGGGTTCGGGTCTAAAATGACCATTCCTTTTACTAGGCCATTGTTTAACGGTTTTGGGCTTCGTCTGAAACTGGGCTGGGCCTGGAATTTAAAGAGAAGCGGGCGGGTGAACAGACGCAGGGTTTTTTGCCTGAGCAGATGCGACTGTTCATGAACGGACGCGAACAGTAAACGGGTGCGACCCGTTGGAAGCAAACAGGTGCGAGCGAGCCGATTGAAGCGGACGCCGACGCAAGCGGGTTCGACCCGACTGAACAGGCGCGGGCGAAACAGTGCGAGCAGGTACGAAACAGTACCGTTGGACGGGCGGGTGCGACCCGTTAACGAACAGCAGCGACCAAAAGGCAACGGGTGCGACCCGTCAAGCAGACGCGACTGTTCGAAGGGATACAGACGAAATTATAAATAGGAGAGAATACTGATCACATTCTTATCCTATTCCAATCTAATTTCTTCTGCTTCTTTGCTCCACTGCTCTATATTCCATATATATATCACAGAGTTGACATGCTCATTACAATCTCGTGCAGATTACGTCTGTTGTATCTTGGGAGAGTTTTGAAATAAAATTCTTAAGGAAATTGTTACGACAAGCCTCAGACGGAATTTCCTTTATATACTGGTTAGATTCACGGTAATCTTTCCCGTTTATAAGTTATACCATTTCTTACAATAGTATAACGTTGTTGTTGTAATTTATTTACAACGTAACTTATTGTTACATTTATCTAATACAGAATTCCAGCGTAGCTGAATTCTAATTAATAAACTTGTGCGACGAGTTTATTGTAGCGTGCTATCTGTTTTAGTACACTAGACATATAACATCTTAAGAATTTTACTGTTTTACACTAAAACAGAGATGTAAATAGTTGACAACATGAAAATGGATAAGTCCAACTTTTCAGCGGTTATTTCTGAATGCAATTTGATTCAGAACCCTAACCAATGGTGGGTTGACACAGGTGCTACTCGTCATGTTTGCTCTGAAAAATCCATGTTTTCAACATACCAGAAATTCGATCAGAAAGAAAGACTCTACATGGGTAATTCTGCAGTTTCCATGATCGAAGGAAGTGGAACAGTTATCCTCAAGTTCACTTCTGGAAAAACTGTCAAATTGAATGACGTGCTTCACGTTCCAGACATACGCAAGAATCTCATCTCTGGTGCAGTCCTATCAAAGAAGGGATTCAAGATGGTGTTTGAGTCAGACAAGATGGTTCTGTCCAAAGCTGGAATGTATATCGGAAGGGGATATCTATGTGATGGCCTATTTAAGGCAAATGTAGCCGTTACGGGCAATAAATCTATGTATTCTGATTGTGCTAATAATAAAATTGAAGTCTCTTACTTGCTTGAGCACGAAATTTTACTATGGCACGATAGATTAGGACACATAAACTTCCGAAAAATGAAGAAATTATCAAACTTGGGATTGATTCCAAATTTCCAAGTAGATAAGAACTACAAATGTGAGACGTGTGTAGAAGCAAAAATGGTCAAACAACCATTTAAATCTGTTGACAGAAGCACCGAACCATTAGGTTTGGTACATACAGATTTATGTGATTTTAAATCACTACCTACAAGAGGTGGGAAAAAGTATTTTATTACTTTTATTGACGATTATACGCGATATTGTTATGTATATCTTTTAAATAGTAAGGATGAAGCAATAACCGCGTTTATAAAATACAAGGCTGAGGTAGAAAATCAGTTAAATAAAAAGATCAAGATATTGAGATCTGATCGAGGTGGAGAATATGAATCACCATTTGAACAGTTCTGTGCCGAAAATGGTATAATTCATGAAACAACAGCTCCATATTCACCACAACAAAATGGTGTAGCCGAGAGGAAGAACAGAACGTTAAAAGACATGATTACTGCCATGCTTTTAACTTCTGGTCTGCCGATGAACTTGTGGGGGGAAGCCTTAAATATGTCTAATCACATATTAAACAAAGTTCCTCACAATAAAACGGGAACAATTCCATATGAGATATGGAAAGGACACAAACCAAGCTTTAAATACCTCAAAGTGTGGGGGTGCTTGGCAAAAGTTCCAGTTCCGCCTCCCAAGAGAGTCAAACTTGGACCAAAAACAGTAGACTGATATTATCTTGGGCCAGCCCAAAATAGTAGTGCCTATAGATTTTTGGTATTCAAGTCTGATATAAATGATATTCATGTAAATACAATCATGGAATCAAGAGATGCCTCGTTCTTTGAAGATGTGTTTCCACATAAAAGAAACGATGGAAATCCTGTCCCAAAAAGGACAAGAGATAACAGAGATGAGACATGTGAAGATGAAACTCATCAGGACAACGAGAAGGTTGAACCAAGAAGAAGCGTAAGGGCAAGAACTTCCAAAACATTTGGTTCGGATTTTTTAACTTATATGTTAGAACACGAACCTCAAACGTACAAGGAAGCAATGTCATCTTCTGAATCTTCATGTTGGAAAGAAGCAATCCAAAGTGAGATTGATTCAATTCTAAGTAATAAAACTTGGGAAATTGTTGATATTCCACCAGGAATAAAACCAATTGGCTGCAAATGGATTTTCAAGAAGAAAATGAAAGCAGATGTCTCTATCGACAAGTATAAAGCCAGATTAGTAGCCAAAGGATATCGTCAAAAAGAAGGAGTAGACTTCTTTGATACCTATTCACCGGTTACACGAATAACCTCTATAAGAATGTTAATAGCAATTGCATCCATTTATAATCTAGAGATTCATCAAATGGATGTAAAAACAGCATTCTTAAATGGAAATCTCGATGAGGAGATTTACATGGAGCAACCTGAGGGATTTATTTCCAAAGGAAATGAAAACAAAGTCTGTAGATTAGTCAAATCATTATACGGACTAAAACAAGCTCCAAAGCAATGGCACGCAAAATTTGATGGTGTCATGATGAAAAATGGTTTTCGTATAAATGAATGTGATAAATGTGTTTATTACAAACAGGTTGGGCAATCATATGTGATGATTTGTCTATATGTGGACGATATGCTAATATTCGGTCCAAATACTCAGGTAATTGAGACCATAAAGAAAATGTTGATCAACAATTTCGACATGAAAGACTTGGGTGTTGCAGATATTATTTTGGGAATAAAAATAATAAGAACATCGAATGGAATTGAGTTATCTCAATCACATTATGTAGAAAAAGTAATTGAAAGATTTCAAAACTTTGGAATTAAAGGAGTAAATACACCCTTTAATCCATCGGAAGTACTGCATAAAAACACTGATGAGAGTGTAATGCAACTGGAATACTCTCGTGTAATAGGATGCTTAATGTATCTGATGAATTGCACCAGACCAGATATAGCTTATGCAGTAAGTCGATTGAGCAGGTATACAAGCAATCCAGAGAAGGAACACTGGAAAGCACTAATGAGAGTGCTTGGATATTTAAAAAATACCACTAACTATTCCTTACATTATGGAAAATATCCTGCCGTCTTAGAAGGATATAGTGATGCAAACTGGATTGCATATTCAGAGGAATCAAAATCAACGAGTGGTTATGTCTTTACCCTAGCAGGGGCAGCGGTGTCATGGAAATCTACTAAACAAACATGCATAGCTCGATCCACTATGGAATCAGAGTTCATTGCATTAGATAAAGCAGGCGAAGAAGCAGAATGGCTTCGTCACTTTTTAGAAGATATTCCGTTTTGGCCTAAACCTGTACCGGCCATATGCATACACTGTGATAACCAAGCAGCGCTAAGCAGAGCGCAAAACTTTGTGTATAATGGAAAGTCACGACATATTCGTCGACGCCATAATACAGTTAGGCAGTTACTCTCAAATGGAACTATTTCCATAGATTATGTGAGAACAAATGATAACCTAGCGGATCCATTTACTAAAGGTTTATCAAGAGAGAAAATTGACTGCGCATCGAGGGGAATGGGTTTAAAAAAGCCTAAACCAACAAGAGTTACCTTATACGGAAACCTATCCTAGCGACTGGAGATCCCACGGACTAGGATCAATAGGCAAACCAGTTATGAGTAACTCAAGAAGTAATGCATTTGTCTGGACTTGGTCCTACTCCATTCCTATGGTGCAAAATATAATGCATACCTACAGAAGTAGTTAAAGGTTAAAACTATGTTTTTTAATGATGACCATATCTTGAAAATAACAAGTGGGGTATATGTAGGATACTCTTAATGGTTGCGATCACCTATGTTAGTGTGAGCTGGGTCGGCTCTATGAGAATATTAAAGGCTTAAATTCTCTATAACACTCGCAGAACCAAAATATGTTCAGGACCAAAATGAACAAAACCAAGAGATTGGATGAGAAGGGAATCAATGCTTCGTAAAGCTTATTGTTTGGATATACAATAAAGGCCGACGGTTCAAGATGAAATAATTCACCGATTAGCCAAGTAGATCCGATAAGTTTTAACTAGGGAAAGTTCAAAGTGAAATATCTACTTATCCACGATAAAGCATTATTCCATATGTACTCTGTGATATTTCGCTTTGTGTGGGGGATATGTATATTATCATTCATGTGGGGGATTGTTGGAATTCCTAAAGCTAGAATGAATGGAAATATACAAAGTCCCACATCGCCAAATCCTTGAGAGCTATATTGGTTTATATATGGTTTTCTCAAGTGCAGGTTGGGGGCCTGGGGCTCCCAAATGTATGCTTCGTTGTGAGGAGGGAGATCATGCATCACCACCACACACGCGCGCGCGCGCCGCCGCCGCCGTCCGTCCGACCGAACCGGGCCGGGCTCGGGTTCGGGTTCGGGTCTAAAATGACCATTCCTTTTACTAGGCCATTGTTTAACGGTTTTGGGCTTCGTCTGAAACTGGGCTGGGCCTGGAATTTAAAGAGAAGCGGGCGGGTGAACAGACGCAGGGTTTTTTGCCTGAGCAGATGCGACTGTTCATGAACGGACGCGAACAGTAAACGGGTGCGACCCGTTGGAAGCAAACAGGTGCGAGCGAGCCGATTGAAGCGGACGCCGACGCAAGCGGGTTCGACCCGACTGAACAGGCGCGGGCGAAACAGTGCGAGCAGGTACGAAACAGTACCGTTGGACGGGCGGGTGCGACCCGTTAACGAACAGCAGCGACCAAAAGGCAACGGGTGCGACCCGTCAAGCAGACGCGACTGTTCGAAGGGATACGGACGAAATTATAAATAGGAGAGAATACTGATCACATTCTTATCCTATTCCAATCTAATTTCTTCTGCTTCTTTGCTCCACTGCTCTATATTCCATATATATATCACAGAGTTGACATGCTCATTACAATCTCGTGCAGATTACGTCTGTTGTATCTTGGGAGAGTTTTGAAATAAAATTCTTAAGGAAATTGTTACGACAAGCCTCAGACGGAATTTCCTTTATATACTGGTTAGATTCACGGTAATCTTTCCCGTTTATAAGTTATACCATTTCTTACAATAGTATAACGTTGTTGTTGTAATTTATTTACAACGTAACTTATTGTTACATTTATCTAATACAGAATTCCAGCGTAGCTGAATTCTAATTAATAAACTTGTGCGACGAGTTTATTGTAGCGTGCTATCTGTTTTAGTACACTAGACATATAACATCTTAAGAATTTTACTGTTTTACACTAAAACAGAGATGTTAACAGTTGACAACATGAAAATGGATAAGTCCAACTTTTCAGCGGTTATTTCTGAATGCAATTTGATTCAGAACCCTAACCAATGGTGGGTTGACACAGGTGCTACTCGTCATGTTTGCTCTGAAAAATCCATGTTTTCAACATACCAGAAATTCGATCAGAAAGAAAGACTCTACATGGGTAATTCTGCAGTTTCCATGATCGAAGGAAGTGGAACAGTTATCCTCAAGTTCACTTCTGGAAAAACTGTCAAATTGAATGACGTGCTTCACGTTCCAGACATACGCAAGAATCTCATCTCTGGTGCAGTCCTATCAAAGAAGGGATTCAAGATGGTGTTTGAGTCAGACAAGATGGTTCTGTCCAAAGCTGGAATGTATATCGGAAGGGGATATCTATGTGATGGCCTATTTAAGGCAAATGTAGCCGTTACGGGCAATAAATCTATGTATTCTGATTGTGCTAATAATAAAATTGAAGTCTCTTACTTGCTTGAGCACGAAATTTTACTATGGCACGATAGATTAGGACACATAAACTTCCGAAAAATGAAGAAATTATCAAACTTGGGATTGATTCCAAATTTCCAAGTAGATAAGAACTACAAATGTGAGACGTGTGTAGAAGCAAAAATGGTCAAACAACCATTTAAATCTGTTGACAGAAGCACCGAACCATTAGGTTTGGTACATACAGATTTATGTGATTTTAAATCACTACCTACAAGAGGTGGGAAAAAGTATTTTATTACTTTTATTGACAATTATACGCGATATTGTTATGTATATCTTTTAAATAGTAAGGATGAAGCAATAACCGCGTTTATAAAATACAAGGCTGAGGTAGAAAATCAGTTAAATAAAAAGATCAAGATATTGAGATCTGATCGAGGTGGAGAATATGAATCACCATTTGAACAGTTCTGTGCCGAAAATGGTATAATTCATGAAACAACAGCTCCATATTCACCACAACAAAATGGTGTAGCCGAGAGGAAGAACAGAACGTTAAAAGACATGATTACTGCCATGCTTTTAACTTCTGGTCTGCCGATGAACTTGTGGGGGGAAGCCTTAAATATGTCTAATCACATATTAAACAAAGTTCCTCACAATAAAACGGGAACAATTCCATATGAGATATGGAAAGGACACAAACCAAGCTTTAAATACCTCAAAGTGTGGGGGTGCTTGGCAAAAGTTCCAGTTCCGCCTCCCAAGAGAGTCAAACTTGGACCAAAAACAGTAGACTGATATTATCTTGGGCCAGCCCAAAATAGTAGTGCCTATAGATTTTTGGTATTCAAGTCTGATATAAATGATATTCATGTAAATACAATCATGGAATCAAGAGATGCCTCGTTCTTTGAAGATGTGTTTCCACATAAAAGAAACGATGGAAATCCTGTCCCAAAAAGGACAAGAGATAACAGAGATGAGACATGTGAAGATGAAACTCATCAGGACAACGAGAAGGTTGAACCAAGAAGAAGCGTAAGGGCAAGAACTTCCAAAACATTTGGTTCGGATTTTTTAACTTATATGTTAGAACACGAACCTCAAACGTACAAGGAAGCAATGTCATCTTCTGAATCTTCATGTTGGAAAGAAGCAATCCAAAGTGAGATTGATTCAATTCTAAGTAATAAAACTTGGGAAATTGTTGATATTCCACCAGGAATAAAACCAATTGGCTGCAAATGGATTTTCAAGAAGAAAATGAAAGCAGATGGCTCTATCGACAAGTATAAAGCCAGATTAGTAGCCAAAGGATATCGTCAAAAAGAAGGAGTAGACTTCTTTGATACCTATTCACCGGTTACACGAATAACCTCTATAAGAATGTTAATAGCAATTGCATCCATTTATAATCTAGAGATTCATCAAATGGATGTAAAAACAGCATTCTTAAATGGAAATCTCGATGAGGAGATTTACATGGAGCAACCTGAGGGATTTATTTCCAAAGGAAATGAAAACAAAGTCTGTAGATTAGTCAAATCATTATACGGACTAAAACAAGCTCCAAAGCAATGGCACGCAAAATTTGATGGTGTCATGATGAAAAATGGTTTTCGTATAAATGAATGTGATAAATGTGTTTATTACAAACAGGTTGGGCAATCATATGTGATGATTTGTCTATATGTGGACGATATGCTAATATTCGGTCCAAATACTCAGGTAATTGAGACCATAAAGAAAATGTTGATCAACAATTTCGACATGAAAGACTTGGGTGTTGCAGATATTATTTTGGGAATAAAAATAATAAGAACATCGAATGGAATTGAGTTATCTCAATCACATTATGTAGAAAAAGTAATTGAAAGATTTCAAAACTTTGGAATTAAAGGAGTAAATACACCCTTTAATCCATCAGAAGTACTGCATAAAAACACTGATGAGAGTGTAATGCAACTGGAATACTCTCGTGTAATAGGATGCTTAATGTATCTGATGAATTGCACCAGACCAGATATAGCTTATGCAGTAAGTCGATTGAGCAGGTATACAAGCAATCCAGGGAAGGAACACTGGAAAGCACTAATGAGAGTGCTTGGATATTTAAAAAATACCACTAACTATTCCTTACATTATGGAAAATATCCTGCCGTCTTAGAAGGATATAGTGATGCAAACTGGATTGCATATTCAGAGGAATCAAAATCAACGAGTGGTTATGTCTTTACCCTAGCAGGGGCAGCGGTGTCATGGAAATCTACTAAACAAACATGCATAGCTCGATCCACTATGGAATCAGAGTTCATTGCATTAGATAAAGCAGGCGAAGAAGCAGAATGGCTTCGTCACTTTTTAGAAGATATTCCGTTTTGGCCTAAACCTGTACCGGCCATATGCATACACTGTGATAACCAAGCAGCGCTAAGCAGAGCGCAAAACTTTGTGTATAATGGAAAGTCACGACATATTCGTCGACGCCATAATACAGTTAGGCAGTTACTCTCAAATGGAACTATTTCCATAGATTATGTGAGAACAAATGATAACCTAGCGGATCCATTTACTAAAGGTTTATCAAGAGAGAAAATTGACTGCGCATCGAGGGGAATGAGTTTAAAAAATCCTAAACCAACAAGAGTTACCTTATACGGAAACCTATCCTAGCGACTGGAGATCCCACGGACTAGGATCAATAGGCAAACCAGTTATGAGTAACTCAAGAAGTAATGCATTTGTCTGGACTTGGTCCTACTCCATTCCTATGGTGCAAAATATAATGCATACCTACAGAAGTAGTTAAAGGTTAAAACTATGTTTTTTAATGATGACCATATCTTGAAAATAACAAGTGGGGTATATGTAGGATACTCTTAATGGTTGCGATCACCTATGTTAGTGTGAGCTGGGTCGGCTCTATGAGAATATTAAAGGCTTAAATTCTCTATAACACTCGCAGAACCAAAATATGTTCAGGACCAAAATGAACAAAACCAAGAGATTGGATGAGAAGGGAATCAATGCTTCGTAAAGCTTATTGTTTGGATATACAATAAAGGCCGACGGTTCAAAATGAAATAATTCACCGATTAGCCAAGTAGATCCGATAAGTTTTAACTAGGGAAAGTTCAAAGTGAAATATCTACTTATCCACGATAAAGCATTATTCCATATGTACTCTGTGATATTTCGCTTTGTGTGGGGGATATGTATATTATCATTCATGTGGGGGATTGTTGGAATTCCTAAAGCTAGAATGAATGGAAATATACAAAGTCCCACATCGCCAAATCCTTGAGAGCTATATTGGTTTATATATGGTTTTCTCAAGTGCAGGTTGGGGGCCTGGGGCTCCCAAATGTATGCTTCGTTGTGAGGAGGGAGATCATGCATCACCACCACACACGCGCGCGCGCGCCGCCGCCGCCGTCCGTCCGACCGAACCGGGCCGGGCTCGGGTTCGGGTCTAAAATGACCATTCCTTTTACTAGGCCATTGTTTAACGGTTTTGGGCTTCGTCTGAAACTGGGCTGGGCCTGGAATTTAAAGAGAAGCGGGCGGGTGAACAGACGCAGGGTTTTTTGCCTGAGCAGATGCGACTGTTCATGAACGGACGCGAACAGTAAACGGGTGCGACCCGTTGGAAGCAAACAGGTGCGAGCGAGCCGATTGAAGCGGACGCCGACGCAAGCAGGTTCGACCCGACTGAACAGGCGCGGGCGAAACAGTGCGAGCAGGTACGAAACAGTACCGTTGGACGGGCGGGTGCGACCCGTTAACGAACAGCAGCGACCAAAAGGCAACGGGTGCGACCCGTCAAGCAGACGCGACTGTTCGAAGGGATACGGACGAAATTATAAATAGGAGAGAATACTGATCACATTCTTATCCTATTCCAATCTAATTTCTTCTGCTTCTTTGCTCCACTGCTCTATATTCCATATATATATCACAGAGTTGACATGCTCATTACAATCTCGTGCAGATTACGTCTGTTGTATCTTGGGAGAGTTTTGAAATAAAATTCTTAAGGAAATTGTTACGACAAGCCTCAGACGGAATTTCCTTTATATACTGGTTAGATTCACGGTAATCTTTCCCGTTTATAAGTTATACCATTTCTTACAATAGTATAACGTTGTTGTTGTAATTTATTTACAACGTAACTTATTGTTACATTTATCTAATACAGAATTCCAGCGTAGCTGAATTCTAATTAATAAACTTGTGCGACGAGTTTATTGTAGCGTGCTATCTGTTTTAGTACACTAGACATATAACACTAGGATCATGCATAGATTGAACACGAGTCGCATCGAAATAATTAAACATTTTTAAAATTTTCTCTACGTAGCGAGACTGATTCAATGAGAAAACGGTTTTGGTTTTTCTCATTTTAATTCCTAGTATCACAACAGCCTCTCCCAGATTTTTCATCTCAAATTGAAAGGACAATTTTTTTTTTTACACCCTACTAAAGATCAACATGTCATCAACATAAGGGTAAATAATCACACGATAAGGAGCAAACAACTTTGAATATACACAGAAATCAGAGGCATTCACTATATAACCATTATTTATAAGGGTCTTATCAAATTTTTCATACCACCATTTAGGAGCGTGTTTTAGGCCATAAATAGACTTTCTCATTGTAAACATTATTCTCTTGACTAGGTACCACGCAACCAATAGGTTGTCCCACAAAAATTTCTTCTTCCAGGTCACCATTAAGAAAAGTAGATTTCACATCCATTTGGTGCACTACTATATTATGAATAGCAGCTAATGCAACAAAGTTATAATAGAACCCACCTTGGCGAGAGGGTAATAAGCATTAAAATAGTCAATTTCTTTCTTTTGAATGAAACCAACGCCTGCTAATCTGGCTTCGAATTTATTTACAGAACCGTCAGTTTTCGATTGCTTTCAAAAGATCCACTTAGTCCTAATTGGTTTGCATCCCTTGGGTAAGTAAACTAAGTCCTAGATATGGTTAAATGCTATAGAGTCATGTTTACTTTTAATAGCATCTTTCCCAAATTACCATCTCTAGAGTTCATTGCCTCTTCGTATGTTTTAGGATATTCCTTAATCAAAAGAACAGAAAAAATATCATCATCATCATCATTTCTTTCAAAATTGGACTTTTCTACCAAATGGGCGGTGATGAAGTCTGGTTCGAAGTTAGTCTTCGTACGTTGCTTTTTACTTCTTTTAGGTTCATTGTTAGATTCATTTGCAACAAGTGGCAGAGCAGGCAAAGACAATGATACATTATTGACCACATAAGAGCCAAAAGAATTCTCATTATTACAGTTCTTTAACAGAAAGACATTTTCAAAGAATACAACATCTCTAGCCTAACAAATGGTTTGATAATTTAAAGACATGAATCTATATGTAGCACCATTTGAAGAATAGCCAATGAATACAAAATCAATTTTTTTAGGTCCTATATTGGTTTTTCTAAAGTCTGCTAAATCTACCATAGCAAGACACCCCTACACTTTCAAAAATTCATGTTTGGTGGAAAACTTTCCACAATTCGTAAGGGGTTTGATCCAACCTTTTATGAGGCACTCTATTAAGTATATAACATGAAGATAATACACCATATCCCAATATACTGTTAGTCATATCGGAGCTTAAGAGCATGGCATTCATCGTATTCTTAAGAGTCCTATTTTTTCTTTTATCTATTCCATCTTGTTAAGGGCTGTAAGCAGCACGAGTTTCATGGATAATTCCATTTTGCTCATAGAAACCTTTTAGAAAGTCAGTACAATACTCTTTACCCCTATCATACCCAATTCTTCTAATTTTTCAATCTAATTGGTTTTCATCTTTAGCCTTAAATTTTAAGAATGTTTCTACAGTCTAATCTTTAGATCTAAGTAGATAGATTTTTGTATATCTAGAAAAGTCATTAATGAGGGTTGCATAATTGCATTTACCTCCTTTATTGGTTGTGTTCTTAAAATCTTCCAAGTCTTAATGTATTAATTATAGTAAATTTGTACTTCTCTTAGTGTTTGCACCAAAAAATGGCACAAACACCAAGTAGAAGTTTTGTAGAAAAATAAATGAAAAATATAAAATGAAAATGGAGGAATAAGTAATGAAACAACAGAAAATTAAAGTAATAACAAGAACATAACGATTTATAGTAGTTCAGTATTATTTGCCTACGCCCACTTTGAATAGATTTCTTTATTAATCACTTTGTAAACTAAGTACAATATGGATTAGATGAAAATTCTTAGTTACAATAGAGTACAAAACAACTTGCAACGTCAAAGGTCTCAAAAATGAGCAACCAAACCTGTATTTATAATAGAAAATCAAAAATATCTTCCTGAAAATTCGGTGGAAGGACCTCCAAGACCATATAGACCCATAATAGGGATTGCATGGCCCAAATCCCAAGGAATAGTGATCAGTGCCATTTCATATTTTAGGGAAATTTAGGGCGCGATCCCTATGGTAGATTTCCCATATTGTAATATGCTTTGACTCCAAGTTTCATGCCAATTGGATCAGTAAAACTGGAGTTATTACTCGATCTTTGCTTCAATGAGAATTGTTTTCGGTTTTCTATTGATCCTTCTAATTTTATCTTTTTAAGGTGCAACCTCTAAGGTAGGTTCTCTTTGCTCACAAAATTTCATATGCATTGGACTTATGGATCTTAAGATATTGATTGTTTTCTATTAAAGTGCACTTACTTCCTGAAATATGTCGATCCCTGTGTTGGAGGTTGATTATAGTCAATCCCTCCTATATGTTGAACCATATTCCATACTTTTAACATTTTTCATTGCATATCTCTTAATTTCGTTCGATCACGGCTTCATATTACCATTGTACTTGTTTCCTGGAGATTTGGCCAGGCAACTCGGTACTCGACATACCCATCGTTTGGCCCAACTGGTTCGTCCAGCATTTCTTTGCAACCGTCATTCAGAAGCGCTCGGCCAAAGGCCTCGTTCGGCCAAAGGCTTCGTTCGGCCAAAGGTATCGTCCGGCCAGAAACCTCGCTCGGCCTTTAAGTGGTTCGGCACCATAATGCTCGGCATCCAAGCACGCTCGGCATGGCAGAATGGTCCGGCATAAGACATCGTTCGACATACAAGTCACGTTCGGCCAAGGACATTGGTCGGCATCAAGTGACATCCGGCATTCCATATAGATCGGCATCCGCACCTTGTTCGGCATTGGGAAGTGTTTGGCACTCAGAGCATTCGGCCTCATCTCGTTCGCCCTAGCAATCGTTCGGCCATGACACTGGTTCGGCTCCTAGCATCGTTCGGCATAAGTGCTCCCCATGATATTCAGTATGTTCGGCCTCAGCCCGCTCGGCCAAAGGAGATTGTTCGGCATTTGGACGTTCGGCATTTGATCGTTCGGCCCCTCTGGTTCGACGCACAGAGACCACTTCACTCGGGCCAAGATATTCAGCTACCAGGCCCACCAGGGATGTCCAACCCACCTTCGCCTATAAATAGAGGGGAAGGGGCACAGAAAAAAGGGGATTTTAGATAACACTGGGGAGACTCTGCCATTTTCAAGACTCATTCCAGACTTATTTCTTTTACTTTGCAATTGTATTCTAGTAACTAAAACGGATTGTATCTGTAATCACCCATCAAGGAAATCAATGGAAATCAACTTCAAAGTGGATGTAGGCAGTTACAACGAACCACTATAAATTTGGTGTTCTTGTTCTCTGCATTTAAATTTACACTCTATTCTCTGTTTTAATTTACTTTCTTCATTAATCTCTCTACACAATCTTTCTAAGGGTGTTAGTGACCAATTTTGGTGCTAACATTTTGGTGCTTTCACTGAGAATTTGAATTCTCAGGCTATTAGGATCTACTTTGCAGCTACTGAATTGCATAAATCCCCCGAAGGAGATCCATAATCATTTATAAGGCATCTGTTGATTCTACTCAGAGTTACAACCAACAACTCTACCATGGGAAGACCACGCACTAGGTCAGCCTCTCAAAATGCAGATGCCCACGAAACCGCTAGTGTGTAACAACTGGGAACTATCAATCAGCAAGCGATTCGAGGTGCAAGGCCCTCCAACCAAAACCAAGCAGAAGTTGTTTCCCGAGCAGAATTCAATGACTTGACAAGAGAACTTAAGGAAAGTAGAAGGCAACTTGCTGAGCAAATGCAAGCCAACGCTGACCTCATGACTCAGCTTACTCAGCAGCATCAGAATGCTGGAGGCAGCCCCATCCCTTACTCTGAAGATGATAGTTCGACCTCTGCTGATGAACCTTGTAACATCCAGCCTTTTCGCACACTTTAAACCGACACACGTGCCAATTCAAAGCATACGCAAGGGCGGATTGTTATGGGGTAAATAAGAAAAAACAGAGAAGAAATAAAACAAAATAGAATCTCACAGCGGAAGGATAAAATATAATAATCAATATACAGTTCATGATAACTGTTTACAAAATATTTATTTTACTTATACAATGAATATCAGAGTTACACATACCAATACAATCAATGCAGCGGAAATTTAGAGTGTGGTGCAATACTATAAATAATATAATACGGATTCTTCGTCTTCGTCCTCCGAAGCTAAAATCTTCGATCCTGAAACGCTCGGACTGACCCGAGCGAATTTGAAAAGACAAAAACACTCGAGTCAGACTAAAAGATCTTATGTGAGTTAAATTAACAAAATAAATATGAGTACAGTAACTCAAGAGATGTTCGGGATTTACATCTCCTAAGGATCCGTTAAACTATTTACTATGTAGTATATTGCGCTATTATAATAGTGTCTATTTATAAAATAAACTTACTTTTAAATAGCGTTAAGGCTTTACATTTTCCACCTTAACACGTAAAATGCCAATAGTCTATACAGTACCGTAATACCTCCTGATCGAGAGGCTACCAGAGGATACTCCATAGGTACGACACAAATAGAAACTCGTAGTAAAGGCTCGGTATGGTAGGTGACACGGCACAACTAGGCAATGCCAGGGTAGATATCCCAATTGCTATCCAGGCTGGTGGAAACGCGTAGCCGCAGTTACCGCCCACCTCGGACTAACTCCCCAAAATCAAAATATAGAAGTGGCCACTGAATCAATCCAAAATCAAAGTATAATATCGAAGAGGAGGGTCCGATCAGAGGAATGACCTCATTGGCCTGAGAATCGCTCCTGTTTTAGCCACCTTACGCCAACTCACGGGAGTCGGGTCCACGTATTTACCTTACAGGAAACGTCGCCACCACCTACTTCATTCTGGAATATCCATCGCGTACACGGTTAGTCAAAGTGGTTTTCGGTATCGACAGAGAGTATGTCCATATCCGATCCCGGTCTCTTTGCCAACCCATCGTTATTATAACACCGCGGTCATTTAAAAATAGGTTATACTTTAAAAATCAGAATAAACATTCCATTTCATAACCATGAATACGATATCATTTCAAAACCCAAAACCATATTTTATCACTTATCCCAAATATAATTCTTTTCCAAAATCATAATGCTTTAACTTCATAACGTCTGAAAATCAAATATTTTCAAAGCATAATATTTTGAAAATCATAATTTAAAACCATAACTTCTAAAAACATGAATGGTTTGGACATTCAACGGTATATGAATTAAATGGTTTAACTTAAATGTTACTTTGTAAAGAAAATAGTTCTCATGGCTTTACAAATACATTTCTTTATTAAAGTCTAAACCAAAATTTATATTATCTATCTCAAGTTCCAAAACCACTTCAATTTATTTATATATACGTATATCCATTTTGAGTATCAATATTTCAAACTAAAGTTGGATTTTATGCTTTCAACAAATCAATTGTTCTATTAATTAGTCTTAAATATTCATATAAAATCCATAAATAGTAGGACTTCAATTTCTAGTAATAAAATATATATATTTTTCCCAATTCAAATTATACTAGAATATTCATTTCAATTTAATTTGGGAAAAATCCAATTATAAATATCATATCTTAAAATTTCCAAACTTAACATTTAAACATATGATATAAATTATTAAACTCCATTTTCTTAAAAAAATTTCCATTTTTAATAAAGATTTTTATACACCTTTTAATTTCAAAATTTTCAACTTCATATGTATATATATATGGAAGAAAAATATTTATACAATATAAAATTTAAGATTATTATAAACCGTATTCCATCCAAACCATAGAAATCACGTTATAATAGTTATATATAGACCGCGGTGCCTGTATATAATTTTCTATCCTATGGTCAAGTGATACGGATATTTATCATTTCAATCCGCAATTTAAAAGATATAAAATTTTACGGTTGTATATCATTTCAAACCACAATCCCGAATGAAAGGAAATATGCATGATAATTTGCAATTTAATGATATACAATAAAACATCCATCAACATCACCCATCATCCAATCACAATCATCAAGCAATATCAATCAATAACAATTTATATTTGATAATATATAACAGGTAATAACTGGCAATTTTATTCAGATTAAATTTAACAACTATTAATCTAACAGTTTATATTCAGTAATAATCTATATAACTGTTAACTAGCAGTTTATAGGCAAACAAATAAATTCTAACTATCAATTAATACGCAATAAATAAATTAAATTAACAGTTAAATTTAATAAATGCAATTCAACAAATATGAGTGAAATAAACATGCCAAATACTCATAAATAAATTTCTATTCACTTCTAAAATTAACTTAACAAACATAAAAGCTTCTAGTAGTTGTGAGTGGGTTTAAACACTCACCTTTTTGAATTTAAATTGAATTCAAATCCAATTTAAACCCAAAATTTGGACAGCCTCCAAATTCATCCAAACTAGTGCCAAAACGTCAGAAATTCCGATACGATCCCATCAAAACAAACCGCGCGCGAATCCGAGCTCGTATACAAAAGTTATGAAAATTTGAAAAATGAAAAATTCTGGTCCTGGGTCGACTTCGGGTTCGACTTCGGTGCGCCGCCTCAATTCCCTGGTGCTTGCTTGGAGTTTTCGCCAAAACGACCCGGAGCGACCCGAGTCATTTTCTTCCTGACCCGAAGTTGCTCTAGGGTTTTCTCCCCTGAAACCCGAAGCGCGACCAGAAGTTGCTGCAGATCCGAATTTTTTTTTTTTTTTTTTTTTGAATTTGAGAATTAGGTTTTTTTTCTTCTGCCATTAGAATGAGGAGCTGAGAAGGAGATCTACGTATAGAAAAATGAAAATAAGGAGTGGCTAGGGTTTATAACAGGTTATATATAGACAAGGCTGAAACATAATAGATGGATCGGATTGGATCTAAACATAAGTTTAAATTTAGGCATAAACATATATGTAATAAACTAGCATTAAATTTTGAAACGTGAATTGATTTAATTGGAAATAAATTACCCAAATGTTCTTATTCCATCAAATTTTATTTACTGAAGGTTGCACTTAATTTAATTTATACATCTTGCCCCTTTTGTCTTTAAATAAATAAATCTTATATAGTATATAGATTTATCATTAATTTTATCTATTCTTCCTTTTTAGGCAATGTTCTATATATTAGATTTCATTTAAATGCAATAAATCATACTATCGTAGTTATATCCAATTAAATAAATAAATGTTGATTCCTACTCTTTTTATCCAACAATTGTTTACGTTTTATTCCATAAATACTTCTACACACATCCTGGATTTTGTATAAATGGTTGTAACGTTAATCTTGTCTACTTCCCATTTTATATTTAAGGTTTCTAAAACCGATTAATATTATTCCCTAGTCCAAACACCCTTTTGCCCAATTTATATTAACATATCCTTAAATTAGATTAATTCCTATTGATGTAATAGTTAAACATAAATTTCACTTATTTGAAATAAATCCACAATTTAATTTCAAATAAATCAATAAATTTTGGTTTATCACTTCTTAAATACCCAATCGTCATAATTTAATTAAAACTACATTTATCACATTTTATAGAATTTACCATCTTAAGTGACAAATCAAAATTACCCTAACTGCACAAATTTAGGGTAATCAATTTCAATTGCTTTCCCATTATACTACATAAATTATCCAAATGAAACCTAAGTGAAACGTTTATTTATTTAAAATCTTACTGTTTAAATGAATTTATCCTTTACGATATAATTTACATTTGACTTGATTTCTCATTTATTTTGCAAAACGGTAAATTCCAATTGCTACCAACATTATATTTAATATAAATTTGAATCCAAATAATTGGTATTGCACAACCTTATTGCGTACATTTACATATAGTTACAACTAAGTCAATACACTGATTTCATGAATTCATAAATTAATCCACAAATTTCCATTGACTCTTTATATCCAAAATCAATTGCAAAGGTTTAAAAGTTGCTAAATTTCGATTTCAGTAATTCCTTTAATTCCATTCAAAATCAGCAATTATCTATTAAATGTCCCAAAATTTCTATTAAATTAATCTAACGAATCTTTAATATAAATTAGATGAATTAAATATTGCATTCAAATTATTGCGTTAATATTTTCCGTTTCACTTTAAAGTAACTAAATTTGCCAATTAAAATACTTATTTCAATTTCTTAAAATAACCCTTTATTTACATTGAACCCAATTTAATTAAGTTTCCAATTGATTAGATTCAATTTCAACATTTAACTACCCTTAAGTTTTAGGTTATAAACAATTTATATGTATTCTTTCTTAATTATTACTTTGCAACTTCTCGTATAAATTTCACAATCAAACATAAATTTTAAAGTAACGCTTAATAAATATGCTCCTATAATTTCTCAACTTTTAAACGAACGTTACTCCACTTTCAATTAGTGTAACATTCATTTAATTATTACCACCTATTACCGATCCTAATCCCATTAACAAATAAGCAGATAGATTTTTATGATAGGTGTTACAAATTTTTTTTTTTTAAATAAATTACTATTCATTACTATTGCCTTAAATTCAGCATTAATTTCCTTGCATTAACATTTTATACTAAAATCTTTGTCCAATTATAATTTATACTCTAAAAAATTTCATTTACACCTTTCGTTGTTTCTTAATTACAATTAAGGCGCATCAACTATCTATATTGGTAAATGATTGAATTTTCTAGTAATCCTACTATTTAATGTTTAGTATATTTGTATATTATTATTTACCCTTTTGTTCTCCATTATTGACTAGACACATTAATTTAGATTCATTTACATCGAATGCCCTTCTTAGCTATATACTCAATACATGTTAAATCTACATAATTTTTACCCTTTTATTCAAATTCACTTATACCATCAATAACAAAATGTTGCCCTAAATTTAGATTCAATTACATACATTAGATAAATGGGTAAACTTTTGTAATTATCCCATATATGAAAATATTTTTATGCATACATTTCCACTTACTTACTATGCATTCATTTATTAAATTACTAATTGCCTTAGTCAACTTATCCCCTATTTACTACCAAATTTCAAATTTAATTTTGGCTTATCAATACATAAAATTTACATAGGCAAAACAAATTTTATTACTATCTTAAGTCTATTTATTATTGACAACATTCATTAAATTTCCTTATCAACACTTATTGCATTGATTTATTCAGCGGTCACCTTTTATTTAGTTACTATCCATTTTACAATCCAATGTAAGTCTTCCACTATTTATTTTATATTAAATGAATTTCATTCTACTTAAATCTTTTTATTGATATTCACTAATTCAACCCTTATATCAGTTTCTTATATTTAACTTTAAATCAAATTGTGACAATCTACATTATCCAAATCTATTGTCATAAAATTTTATTGTTACACTAAATTACAACTACTATACCAAATTTCTACATTTATTCTCAATTAGATTAGAAATTATATTAATTCAATTCATTTAATATTATTAATTTAACGGGTCGCTACAATCTCCCCCACTCAAAACTTTTCGTCCCCGAAAAGGAAAAAGAAGGGAGAAGGAAGAATAAACAGTACATCTTATTTCAAATATTAACTTATAAACAATAATTTACTGGATTAATTTCCTTTAATGAAATATACCCGTTTATAATCATTACAACCTTTTATACTTAAATCATTAAAGTTTGGAAAATATTCAACAAAATTCGAAGTCCAAAATTTACGAATTTTTTTGGCAGAGTCTCCTTTGTACGGTGAGGCTCGGGAGAAAATATAATATCAAAATATACAAATATATTACATATATTATCAAAATATTATATCCCAACACGGGAAAAATAGCGCTTTAAACGTAATCCGAAAACGTACCTATTTGTCGGGCAATATACGCTTATTATTTTGGAACCAAAAGCAGTAGCAGTTGCTTCCATCACCTGTATTCACTTATATAATCTAAAAGGTTAAATATTTATTTTAAAGTGGACTATTCAAGTGGATTCAATCATTAATCAACCAAACAATTCAACAATCATCAACCTTACAAACAACATACATACACAAACAAAGCAACCATTTAATCCATCAAACAAATAGTTGTTTGGGTTCAAACTTGAAATTTGTATGAAATGAAATTAACTATCAAGTGCATCCTTTACTCAACAGTCTTAGATGGAACAAAGATAGATACTTATTCATTTAACCACTTCAAATTTCTTACCCAACAGCATAAATCAAACAACACAATTCAAACCAACACCCAAATTTATTTATTATACATTTATCTCATGCTTCAATGGTTTGATTTTCTTTCTTTGATTTATGGTGTGATTTCTTTATTTCTTACAAATTTTCATTTTCCATTTATCACAAAATTCATTATATTTGTATTCCAATTTATTTACTAAAGTTTCTATCATCTATTTATACTACTTACCTTTACTTATAGTAAAATTTCCAATTTAACTTAAGTCTATACAATTAATTCTTATTAATAATAGCAAATTAATAGAATACCTTTATTACCTTACTCTTCACTTGTAAGATTTCCCCTTACATTTTCCTACTAACATTGCAACTTTTTATTATATGGTAAGTTATGTATGTTTTAAGAATGTAAGTGAAAATTTACAAGTTTCTTCTCCATTCCTTTAATTAATATATATTTGTTTTATAAATTACAATTTCGACTTACCTTTAATCTCATTCATTTATTTAATGTTGAAGTTTCCATTATATTTAATTACAATAACCCTCTACTTACACTTAATTTATTAACCTTATAACTTGCATTCCTATAAGTGAAAGATTTTACTCATTCATTAACTATGGATTGCAGTCATTTATATTAGAATATGGGGAAATTAAGGCGTACTTAAGTTAATAACCCTACAATCAAACTTTATAAATTAAGGAATTTCATTTTTTTACTTTCTTAAGGTTAAAATCACCTTTTAATAATACAACCTTTAATTTTAGTAAAATTCCAATCATCACTTAAGTTAATACCATTAAATTCTTATTTATAACAGTAATTTATTGAATACTTCATTATTTCCAAAAATTCTACTTGCATAATATTCTATTCCACTCTTAATTTACATTTCAACTTTTTATACTTGGTAAGTTATTTATGTTAAAGAAAAAGCAAAAGAACTTATGCAAGTTTAATCTCAACTCTTTTAATTCATTGATTACTTCTTTTATTTCACTAACCTAAATTTTTACAACTAATTAATGGAAATTCAAGAATTAATACCGGGTCAAATTCCAAAATTTCTTTAAAATAATAGATAATTAATTTCTTACAACTCTTATATCTCTAATTACCTTTAAACAATTAAAATTTTAAATAATTTCAAAACAAATCTGCAGTAGAATTTACTACAGTGGCATTTCCCTTCGAAACTCGAAAATAAAAGTCGATGATGCGGCCGCCATCACCGAAATTATTTTCCAGCGACAGAGAGGAAAGTACAAACTTATTTTCTTCTTAAACCAATTCTTTCGAATTATACTAAATATTTATATAAGAAAATATTTATAAACCAAATCATTATATTTCATAAATCCTTTGAAAGCAGATTTTCAAAATCCCGGACTTAAGTTCTAAAATCTCCAATTTGATTTATTATAATTTCAACTTAGCTTCAATTGTTATAAATATTTTTATTTCCTAACACCCAATCTATAGCAACCAAATATATATATATATATATATATATATCTTTATAAAAATATTTTTATATATAGAAAATATAATAGGCAAAATTATTTCATTCACCTATATTAAAAACAAATATTATGTCGGTCTGTCCTATTAAGTGTTTAGAAATCCCTATTGATGACATAGCGTCCTATGCATTAACCAGAATTTATAAATACAAAGCGGAATAGATTAACACAATATTAAAATCTTTTTATAACACTAACAAGTACGCTCCCTCATATATATACACTCAGCGACTCCCATAGGGTATTACTACCCTATTAACAAAGAGTCAAACCCCACAAATCCAAAGTTTATCGCTAAACCAAAGCTCTGATACCAACTGTAACATCCAGCCTTTTCGCACACTTTAAACCGACACACGTGCCAATTCAAAGCATACGCAAGGGCGGATTGTTATGGGGTAAATAAGAAAAAACAGAGAAGAAATAAAACAAAATAGAATCTCACAGCGGAAGGATAAAATATAATAATCAATATACAGTTCATGATAACTGTTTACAAAATATTTATTTTACTTATACAATGAATATCAGAGTTACACATACCAATACAATCAATGCAGCGAAAATTTAGAGTGTGGTGCAATACTATAAATAATATAATACGGATTCTTCGTCTTCGTCCTCCAAAGCTAAAATCTTCGATCCTGAAACGCTCGGACTGACCCGAGCGAATTTGAAAAGACAAAAACACTCGAGTCAGACTAAAAGATCTTATGTGAGTTAAATTAACAAAATAAATATGAGTACAGTAACTCAAGAGATGTTCGGGATTTACATCTCCTAAGGATCCGTTAAACTATTAACTATGTAGTATATTGCGCTATTATAATAGTGTCTATTTATAAAATAAACTTACTTTTAAATAGCGTTAAGGCTTTACATTTTCCACCTTAACACGTAAAATGCCAATAGTCTATACAGTACCGTAATACCTCCTCATCGGGAGGCTACCAGAGGATACTCCATAGGTACGACACAAATAGAAACTCGTAGTAAAGGCTCGGTATGGTAGGTGACACGGCACAACTAGGCAATGCCAAGATAGATATACCAATTGCTATCCAGGCTGGTGGAAACGCGTAGCCGCAGTTACCGCCCACCTCGGACTAACCCCCAAAATCAAAATATAGAAGTGGCCACTGAATCAATCCAAAATCAAAGTATAATATCGAAGAGGAGGGTCCGATCAGAGGAATGAACTCATTGGCCTGAGAATCGCTCCTGTTTTAGCCACCTTATGCCAACTCACGGGAGTCGGGTCCACGTATTTACCTTACAGGAAACGTCGCCACCACCTACTTCATTCTGGAATCTCCACCGTGTACACGGTTAGTCAAAGTGGTTTTCGGTATCGACAGAGAGTATGTCCATATCCGATCCCGGTCTCTTTGCCAACCCATCGTTATTATAGCACCGCGGTCATTTAAAAATAGGTTATACTTTAAAAATCAGAATAAACATTCCATTTCATAACCACGAATACGATATCATTTCAAAACCCAAAACCATATTTTATCACTTATCCCAAATATAATTCTTTTCCAAAATCATAATGCTTTAACTTCATAACGTCTGAAAATCAAATATTTTCAAAGCATAATATTTTGAAAATCATAATTTAAAACCATAACTTCTAAAAACTTGAATGGTTTGGACATTCAACGGTATATGAATTAAATGGTTTAACTTAAATGTTACTTTGTAAAGAAAATAGTTCTCATGGCTTTACAAATACATTTCTTTATTAAAGTCTAAACCAAAATTTATATTATCTCTCTCAAGTTCCAAAACCACTTCAATTTATTTGTATATACGTATATCCATTTTGAGTATCAATATTTCAAACTAAAGTTGGATTTTATGCTTTCAACAAATCAATTGTTCTATTAATTAGTCTTAAATATTCATATAAAATCCATATATAGTAGGACTTCAATTTCTAGTAATAAAATATATATATATTTTTCCCAATTCAAATTATATTAGAATATTCATTTCAATTTAATTTGGGAAAAATCCAATTATAAATATCATATCTTAAAATTTCCAAACTTAACATTTAAACATATGATATAAATTATTAAACTCCATTTTCTTAAATTTTGTTCCATTTTTAATAAAGATTTTTATACACCTTTTAATTTCAAAATTTTCAACTTCATATGTATATATATATATGGAAGAAAAATATTTATACAATATAAAATTTAAGATTATTATAAACCGTATTCCATCCAAACCATAGAAATCACGTTAAAATAGTTATATATAGACCGCGGTGCCTGTATATAATTTTCTATCCTATGGTCAAGTGATACGGATATTTATCATTTCAATCCGCAATTTAAAAGATATAAAATTTTGCGGTTGTATATCATTTCAAACCACAATCCCGAATGAAAGGAAATATGCATGATAATTTGCAATTTAATGATATACAATAAAACATCCATCAACATCACCCATCATCCAATCACAATCATCAAGCAATATCAATCAATAACAATTTATATTTGATAATATATAACAGGTAATAACTGGCAATTTTATTCAGATTAAATTTAACAACTATTAATCTAACAGTTTATATTCAGTAATAATCTATATAACTATTAACTAGCAGTTTATAGGCAAACAAATAAATTCTAACTATCAATTAATACGCAATAAATAAATTAAATTAACAGTTAAATTTAATAAATGCAATTCAACAAATATGAGTGAAATAAACATGCCAAATACTCATAAATAAATTTCTATTCACTTCTAAAATTAACTTAACAAACATAAAAGCTTCTAGTAGTTGTGAGTGGGTTTAATCACTCACCTTTTTGAATTTAAATTGAATTCAAATCCAATTTAAACCCAAAATTTGGACAGCCTCCAAATTAATCCAAACTAGTGCCAAAACGTCAGAAATTCCGATACGATCCTATCAAAACAAACCGCGCGCAAATCCGAGCTCGTATGCAAAAGTTATGAAAATTTGAAAAATGGAAAATTCTGGTCCTGGGTCGACTTCGGGTTCGACTTCGGTGCGCCGCCTCAATTCCCCGGTGCTTGCTTGGAGTTTTCGCCAAAACGACCTGGAGCGACCCGAGTCATTTTCTTCCTGACCCGAAGTTGCTCTAGGGTTTTCTCCCCTGAAACCCGAAGCGCGACCAGAAGCTGCTGCAGATCCGAATTTTTTTTTTTTTGAATTTGAGAATTAGGTTTTTTTTTTCCTGCCATTAGAATGAGGAGTTGAGAAGGAGATCTACGTATAGAAAAATGAAAATAAGGAGTGCTAGGGTTTATAACAGGTTATATATAGACAAGGCTGAAACATAATAGATGGATCGGATTGGATCTAAACATAAGTTTAAATTTAGGCATAAACATATATGTAATAAACTAGCATTAAATTTTGAAACGTGAATTGATTTAATTGGAAATAAATTACCCAAATGTTCTTATTCCATCAAATTTTATTTACTGAAGGTTGCACTTAATCTAATTTATACATCTTGCCCCTTTTGTCTTTAAATCAATAAATCTTATATAGTATATAGATTTATCATTAATTTTATCTATTCTTCCTTTTTAGGCAATGTTCTATATATTAGATTTCATTTAAATGCGATAAATCATACTATCGTAGTTATATCCAATTAAATAAATAAATGTTGATTCCTACTCTTTTTATCCAACAATTGTTTACGTTTTATTCCATAAATACTTCTACACACATCCTGGATTTTGTATAAATGGTTGTAACGTTAAATCTTGTCTACTTCCCATTTTATATATAAGGTTTCTAAAACCGATTAATATTATTCCCTAGTCCAAACACCCTTTTGCCCAATTTATATTAACATATCCTTAAATTAGATTAATTCCTATTGATGTAATAGTTAAACATAAATTTCACTTATTTGAAATAAATCCACAATTTAATTTCAAATAAATCAATAAATTTTGGTTTACCACTTCTTAAATACCCAATCGTCATAATTTAATTAAAACTACATTTATCACATTTTATAGAATTTACCATCTTAAGTGACAAATCAAAACTACCCTAACTGCACAAATTTAGGGTAATCAATTTCAATTGCTTTCCCATTATACTACATAAATTATCCAAATGAAACCTAAGTGAAACGTTTATTTATTTAAAAATCTTACTGTTTAAATGAATTTATCCTTTACGATATAATTTACATTTGACTTGATTTCTCATTTATTTTGCAAAACGGTAAATTCCAATTGCTACCAACATTATATTTAATATAAATTTGAATCCAAATAATTGGTATTGCACAACCTTATTGCGTACATTTACATATAGTTACAGCTAAGTCAATACACTGATTTCTTGAATTCATAAATTAATCCACAAATTTCCATTGACTCTTTATATCCAAAATCAATTGCAAAGGTTTAAAAGTTGCTAAATTTCGATTTCAGTAATTCCTTTAATTCCATTCAAAATCAGCAATTATCTATTAAATGTCCCAAAATTTCTATTAAATTAATCTAACGAATCTTTAATATAAATTAGATGAATTAAATATTGCATTCAAACTATTGCGTTAATATTTTCCGTTTCACTTTAAGTAACTAAATTTGCCAATTAAAATACTTATTTCAATTTCTTAAAATAACCCTTTATTTACATTGAACCCAATTTAATTAAGTTTCCAATTGATTAGATTCAATTTCAACATTTAACTACCCTTAAGTTTTAGGTTATAAACAATTTATATGTATTCTTTCTTAATTATTACTTTGCAACTTCTCGTATAAATTTCACAATCAAACATAAATTTTAAAGTAACGCTTAATAAATATGCTCCTATAATTTCTCAACTTTTAAACGAACGTTACTCCACTTTCAATTAGTGTAACATTCATTTAATTATTACCACCTATTACCGATCCTAATCCCATTAACAAATAAGCAGATAGATTTTTATGATAGGTGTTACAAATTTTTTTTTTAAATAAATTACTATTCATTACTATTGCCTTAAATTCAGCATTAATTTCCTTGCATTAACATTTTATACTAAAATCTTTGTCCAATTATAATTTATACTCTAAAAAATTTCATTTACACCTTTCGTTGTTTCTTAATTACAATTAAGGCGCATCAACTATCTATATTGGTAAATGATTGAATTTTCTAGTAATCCTACTATTTAAAGTTTAGTATATTTGTATATTATTATTTACCCTTTTGTTCTCCATTATTGACTAGACACATTAATTTAGATTCATTTACATCGAATGCCCTTCTTAGCTATATACTCAATACATGTTAAATCTACATAATTTTTACCCTTTTATTCAAATTCACTTATACCATCAATAACAAAATGTTGCCCTAAATTTAGTTCAATTATATACATTAGATAAATGGGTAAACTTTTGTAATTATCCCATATATGAAAATATTTTTATGCATACATTTCCACTTACTTACTATGCATTCATTTATTAAATTACTAATTGCCTTAGTCAACTTATCCCCTATTTACTACCAAAATTCAAATTTAATTTTGGCTTATCAATACATAAAATTTACATAGGCAAAACAAATTTTATTACTATCTTAAGTCTATTTATTATTGACAACATTCATTAAATTTCCTTATCAACACTTATTGCATTGATTTATTCAGCGGTCACCTTTTATTTAGTTACTATCCATTTTACAATCCAATGTAAGTCTTCCACTATTTATTTTATATTAAATGAATTCCATTCTACTTAAATCTTTTTATTGATATTCACTAATTCAACCCTTATATCAGTTTCTTATATTTAACTTTAAATCAAATTGTGACAATCTACATTATCCAAATCTATTGTCATAAAATTTTATTGTTACACTAAATTACAACTACTATACCAAATTTCTACATTTATTCTCAATTAGATTAGAAATTATATTAATTCAATTCATTTAATATTATTAATTTAACGGGTCGTTACAAACCTCCTAGGCGTAGATGCCGTAGCACATGCAGGTGCTACTGATCGATCTACTAGAAACTAAGACCCAAATCGGACGGGACATCAACCTGCACGGTCCCGTGGAACGGAACCCAACCTCCCATCTTCCATACAAACCCCGAATTTGATGGTTATGGTCAGGCAGTCGATGAAAGAAAACCAAGGTCTAACTAATGAAGACTGGGGAGTGTCTAAGAGTCATACTCCCTTCATGGATACCATTCTATAGGCCGAATACCCAAGAAAGTTCAGCATGCCCGCCATTCCAGCCTACGAAGGGAAGACTGACCCCAGGCATCATGTGATGAGGTACGGATGGATGATGGATTCTGCAAGAGCTAATGACGCAACCAAGTGTAGGTGTTTCCCAATCACCTTGTCCGGGATTGGCACCGTGTGGTTCACTCGACTCCCACCACGATCTATATCCAGCTTCGACGAATTAGCAATGAAATTCGTAGAACAATTCAGGATACACACCACTCGTCCAAAGGACGTGATGTCCTTATCAAGTGTAACTCAAACTCCAGGAGAGTCATTGAAAGCGTACTTGCAAAGATTTCATGTTGCTGCTATCGAGGTGAGCAATCCTAACGACCACGCGATTTTGATGGCAGTAATGCGTGGAGTGGATCCAGATTTTGAATTTGGAGATTGGTTGGCGAGGAAGCCCCCAGCTACGCTGGAACATATTTATTCGAAAGCTCATCAGTTCATAAGAAGGGAGGAAGCTCGGTGGACAAGGCGAGACAAGGCATCAGGGCCCGTTCAAGAGTCTGTGAAAAGTAACGTCGTCATGAAACAAACCGGAGATAATCCTGGAAAAACCCAAGTTAACATTCAGAACAAGCCCGGGCAGTCTAAAGGATCCGGAGGTGGAAATCCCGGAAAGAAAAAAGAAACAGGGAAATGGAAATCAAGGTTCCCAACATACAATGAATACACCCAGTTGAACGCATCTCTTGAAAACATCTATCTATCAACTTGCAACACCTTTCAATATAGAAAGCCGCGTCCAAAGGAATCGACGGAAGAACAAAAGCGGACCGGGAAGTATTTCCGTTTTCACGAGTCTTATGGGCATAACATGGAGGAGTACAGACACCTTCATGATGTCATAGAAAAACTAATTAGACAGAAGAAGCTGTAGGAATTTGTCAAAGACCCATAGGACGGGAGGCAAGAAACATCAGACCCTGGACATGGGCCGGCCCCACACCAACCAGAACAACCTACTCGGACTGTGGGTAGATTGGTTATTAGCACGATTGCTGGCGGACCTCATCCTGCAGATAAGAAGTGGCAGGATATGGAGCGATATGCTAACTCCTTAAGACATGCGAAGTATGAGGGTTGTTCGAACGTGGAGGATGGGACTCCTGTAAAGCAGCAACGCACGATGAATGATGATATCGTATTCAGGAGTAGAGATGCGGACAAGGTAGAGGCCCCTACCATCGACCCAATGGTCATATCTACGACCATCGTGCTGGCATTCGTAAAGAGAATTCTAATTGATTGCGGAAGTTTCGTCAACATCATCTTCCGGAAGGCATACGACCAAATGAAGCCGGAGACTAAGGATTTGAAACCATCCAAGGCCAGAATCCATGGCTTTAATGGCGCATCAACTGATGAAATGGGATATGTGGAGTTACCAGTTGAGTTGGGACAATGTGAACGTAGAAGGGTGCGAATCCTACCATTCATAGTACTGGACGTTGATTTCCAGTACAACGTATTTCTGGGTCGTCCAGCCCTGGCGGAATTTAGGGCGGCTTTGGCCCCTTGGTGTTTGACATTAAAATTTCCAACAGACAAAGGGGTTGGAGTGGTACACAGTGATCAGGCAACCGGTCGTGCATGCTATGTAGATAAGCTTAGAGAGGCACAACGTAGGGAGAAAGGAAAGGCTGCGGACAGCTCTGTCCGCATCCAAAGTTCTGACGATTGACAACTAGCACCCGAGCCCTGGCTCGGGCGACATTCTCGGATCCATAGAGATAAAGATCCGAGAAATGATGATGGGGAACCCTGGGAGACAAATGCAGCACCGACTGAACTAACCATCAACATCTCAGTTAACTGCAACGACCCATCACGAGTTCTTAAAATTGGATCACAACTCGACCCCGTGGTGGCCGAGAACCTTACTGATTTCCTCCGAGCGAATCTTGATATTTTCGCCTGGACACATTCTGATATGTGCGGGATTTCTCCTGCGATCGCAAGTCATATGTTGAACATAGACCCGAAACATGTACCTGTGAAACAAAAAAGGAGAGGCATGGACCCGGAGAGGTCCACGGCTCTCAAAGAGGAGGTGGACAAGCTCAAAGCCAACGGGTTCGTCCGCGATGCCCTCTACCCTGAATAGGTATCTAACCCAGTGCTAGTGAAGAATGCGAATGGAAAATGAAGGACCTGTGTTGATTATTCTGATTTAAACAAAGCGTGCCCTAAGGATAGTTTCCCGTTGCCTAAGATTGACCAGCTGGTCGACTCAACTGCCGGACATGAGTTATTATCATTTATGGATGCATATTCAGGATATAATCAAATCCCAATGCACCTCCCAGACCAAGAACACACCAGCTTTGTTATGAACATGGGATTGTATTGCTATGTAGTAATGCCATTTGGATTGAAGAACGCAGGAGCGACTTATCAACGCCTGGTGAATCGAACGTTCAAAGATCAGATTGGTAAAACAATGGAAGTCTATATGGATGACATGCTAGTGAAGTCATGGCAGTCAAACGACCACATCCGAGACCTAGCGGAGATGTTTGACATACTCATGCATTATGGAATGAAGATCAATCCGTTGAAGTGTTCATTCGGCGTAGCATCAGGAAAGTTTCTGGGATTCATTGTGAATGCCCGAGGAATCGAGGCTAACCCAGAGAAGATTCAGGCTATCCGAGATATACAAGTACCCAGAACCATAAAGCAGGTGCAATGCCTAAATGGAAAAGTGGCTACGCTAAGTCGATTCATATCTAGAGCTACAGACAAGTATATTCCCTTCTTCGACATTATAAAGAAAGGAAAGAGAAACTTTGAATGGACAACCGACTGTGAGGAAGCATTCCGGGCTCTGGTAAGGCACTTGGGAAGTCCCCCTATACTGTCCAAGCCGATAGACCACGAAATGTTGTATGTATACTTGGCGGTATCCCAGCACGCTATCAGTACAGCCTTGGTCCGCGAGGAAGACCGGATTCAAAAGCCGGTTTACCATGTCAGTAAACGCTTGACATGGGCGGAAAGAAATTATCCAAAGATTGAAAAACTAGCCTATTGCTTGGTGATCGCATGACGCAAGCTTCGCCCCTACTTTCAGGCACACTCAATCAGTGTCTACACTGAACAACCCCTACAGCAGGTACTCCAACGATCAGAAACTTCCGGAAGGATGTTAAAATGGAATATTGAGTTGAGTCAGCTCGATATCGCCTATCTACCGCGAAGGGCCATACAAGGACAAGCACTAGCCGACTTCATTGCTGAATTCACTGTGCTAGATGAACTGAGCAGTCACAGAATCATACCCCCCGTTCGATGGAAGATGTACACCGATGGGGCATCTAACGACCGTTGCTCGAGGGCAGGTATAATCCTCGTAACTCCTGAAGACCGATCAATCTGCTACGCTTTGAAGCTCGAGTTTGCAGCAACAAATAACGAAGCTGAATATGAAGCATTGATTGCTGGCTTGAGACTTGTTATCGAACTGGGAGTGAAGTCAATCGAAATCTTCTGTGACTCGCAACTGGTAGTATATCAGGTGCGGGGAGACTATCAAGCGAAGTGACAGAGACTTGCTCCTTACCTTGCTCGGGTTCAAGAGCTGCTGGCGAATCTGGAATACTACGACATCTCGCATGTCCCACGCGAACAAAACAGAGAAGCCAATTCGTTGGCAAAATTTGCAAGCACTGGTGATGCACAGCAAATGGGATTGTTCCCTGTTGAGACCCTCTATGCTCCAAGTATAGACGTAATGGAGACAGATTTCGTGTTAGAGATCAAACTTGAGAAGGAATCATGGTTGACCCCAATCAAGCAGTACCTGCTACAAAGGGATTTGCCTGAGAAGAGGAGCGAAAGATGCCAAGTCCTTCGTAAGGCTTCAAGTTATGTAATACATAACGAGGTAATGTATCGGAGGGGATTCTCGACCTTCTTACTCCGATGCGTGGCCCATGATGAGATAAAACAGATATCAAAGGAAGTCTATGAGGGAGAGTGCGGTGATCATATCGGGGGGCAAACATTAGCAAAGAAAATCCTCTGCTATGGATACTATTGGCCAACCGTGAATCGGGACGCTGCAGACTATGTGAGAAAATGTGACAAATGCCAGATATACGCAAAAATTCCGAGAGCACCGCCGACGGAACTCACACAAATGGTTAGTCCCTGGCCATTTGCGATGTGGGGGATTGACCTGATCGGCTCTTTACCCATAGCCAAAGGAGGCGCGAAATATGCAATAGTTGCGGTCGATTACTTTACAAAATGGGCAGAGGCAGAGCCTATGGCCACGATCACCACCAAGAAAGTCATTAACTTCGTTGTACGAAATATCATATGCCATTTTGGCCTTCCCCGGACCATCATAACAGACATTAGAACTCAATTCGAAAGTAAGGACTTCAAATAATTTTGTCAGAAATATGGCATTGAGAAAAGGTTTGTAGCAGTTGCTCACCCAAAGGCGAATGGACAGGTAGAAGCCGTAAACAAAATATTCAAGTCCATATTGAAAAAGCGTTTGGAAAAGGCTAGAGGCAAGTGGGTAGATGAACTCCCGATGGCGCTTTGGGCCTATAGAACCACCCACAAGACCGCGCCTGGCCACACTCCATTCGCATTGGCATATGGCACGGAAGCTGTCATACCCGTGGAACTTGAAGTTCCATCTCATCGGGTAACTCACTACGACCCTGCATCAAACCGGGATCTCTTATTGGAATCATTGGACTTTATTGATGAAAAACGCGAAGAAGCCGATTTGAGAGCGGCCTCATACAGACATCGGGTCGCCAGATATTATAACGAAAAAGTCCAACAGAGAATCTTTGACGTGGGAGATCTCTTTTTGAAACGAGTTTTTCCAGCCCCATCTCATATGAACCCCGCATGGGTAGGTCCGTACGTCATCGAACGGAGGCTTGGAGAAGGAACTTTCAAGCTAGCGACCATCGATGGTGCGACACTCTCCCGAGCATGGAACAACGAGCACTTGCGACGTTATTACACTTAGTCTATTCCCTTCATGGAGTAGTTGCATTTATTTCCACTACGTTTTCATTTCTAGTTTTTGGCATGTAATAAGACAATTTAGCTTGCTTTCATTAATAAAGGTTTGAAGCCATCTTTTTCATGAATGATTAATGTTTCTGCGTAAGATAGTCCTGTGGCAAGTGATTAAAATTATATTATTCTAGCTGGCGTACGAACGCTATAAACAATTCAAAACCTCCAAGTCCTCGGAGTGCGGACTGGAGTACTCTAAGTCCCCGGAGTGCGGACTCGAGTATAAACGACTCAAAACCTCCAAGTCCCCGGAGTGCGGACTGGAGTACTCTAAGTCCCCGGAGTGCTGACTCGAGTATAAACGAATAAAAACCTCCAAGTCCCCGGAGTGCGGACTGGAGTACTCTAAGTCCCCGGAGTGCGGACTCGAGTATAAACGAATAAAAAACCTCCAAGCCCCTAGAGTGCGGACTGGAGTACTCTAAGTCCCCGGAGTGCGGACTCGAGTATAAACGACTCAAAACCTCCAAGTCCCTCGAGTGCGGACTGGAGTACTCTAAGTCCACAGAGTGCGAACTCGAGTATAAACGACTCAAAATCTCCAAGTCCCCGGAGTGTGGACTGGAGTACTCTACGTCCCTGGAGTGCGAACTCGAGTATAAACGATTAAAAACCTCCAAGTCCCCGGAGTGCGGACTGGAGTACTCTAAGTCCCCGGAGTGCGGACTCGAGTACAAACGACTCAAAATCTCCAAGTCCCCGGAGTGCGAACTGGAGTACTCGAAGTCCCCGGAGCGTGAACTCGAGTATAAACGGTAAAATTTTTCCAAGTCCCCAGAATGCAGATTGGAATATTATAAGTTCCCGTTGTACGGATTAAAAAATGTTCTAAGTGCTTGAAGCATGGGAGGAAAACGAATAACTCTCAGAGAATCAACGGGCTATGTGAAAACAAACCAAGAAGTCTATGTTACGCACAACAACATGGATTCGAATCAAAATCACAAAGAAAACTGAATAACAAAAATCTTTTGAAAAGACAGAAAAGAAAACTAAACTTTATTCAGGAAAGGTTTTTTGCTACAAGCACTCCAAAATTCGGAGTCAACAGTCTATCTACAAAAATTACAAAAAATTATTGCATGACTTAGATTGACTCTCGTTGAACGAGGACAGTAGTCACTTGTTGTGCTTCTTCAACTTCTTCCGGACGGCTCTTCCCCAGAGCGTTTACCCTTGGAACCTTTCCTTGATAGAGGAGTAACAACTGAAGAAGTAGGGGGAACATCCAAGGGATTGGACCTGCCAGGAAGGATGACCTTCAATGGCTTGTCCAAGGGATCGTCCAGGTCCACTTCACGCGGCTCAACCTTGACCTTGACTGTATCTCTTTTCTCTTTCTCGAGCCGCTCCTTCATGCTCAATTCAGATGTATGCTCAGAGGCCCTGTGACTTCTACTTCATAACCCCCAGAGGAGGAATCAGACTTACCTTTATCAAGCGCCTCGATCACCTGAGCATCAGGACCGGAAACCTCACCTGCGTGAGGGGCCTCACTTGTTTCCTTCTCCGCCTCCTTGGCGACATCGCTCCTCGGAGTGGGTTCATGATCAGAACGACCTGCATAAAGTCACGAAAGCAAGTATTAGAATACGACAACCTTTAGGAAAACACCTGGGATGTTAATGCAAAAGAATTTCCTACCAGGTTTCGGCTGGATTTCAGCCGTTAGGTGGGTCTCACCCTCCGGGATAGGAGACAAAACATGAACGCCCAGGCCGGGGGCTTCCGGATCGTAGCCAATGTGCCGTTCAAAAGGATCAAGTATCGACCGACTGGCCGGCTGCGTAGGCACATGAATAGGAGGCTCGACCCCGGATGGACCGGCGATAACTTCTTTCCCTTTTCTAGAGGGGGAGCCTTTGCAATAAAGGGCCTTGGCCGCTGATAGGTCCGAAGGCTCATTTCCCTTCAGAAATTCTTTTATCAAAGCACCCTCGTCAACCTCCTCGAAACCGCGCTCGGCCTTTCTAATTTGAATTAAGGTTTCCCACGCCTCGAGCAATGATTCAAGATAGCCATCACCCTAAAAAGTTAAGTCACAGTGCATGAGCACGCGGGTGTTGAATTCGACAATGAGTGGGTCGAACGCGGTTTTGATCTCTTCTCTACCTTCTTCCCTGGCTGCCTCAAGATGGGAATCGATGTCCGTCAACGCCATCTTCTTGCCCTCTTCACGGGCCTCGCTCTTTAACATCTCAACCCTGGAAAGCTTGCCCTTGAGTTGTTCTTTTAAAAGTCGGGTGGCAACAATCTCGTCACAGTATCGCTGTGACTCTTCTTGGGCAGCCGTTTTCTCCTCTTTCTCTCTGCGGAGAAGCTCCTCAAGTTCCTTGACCCGGGTGCTGAACGCATCCCTCTCCTTATGAACGGAGTCCTTCTCTAAGGCCAAAGCCCCATATCGTTGAACCGCCTCGTCAAGCTCTTTCTTATGAGTTGATTCCAAGCGAGTAACGGCCTCAGCAGTATCCCTGGCACTCCGATGGGCGACCTCGAGTTCAGACTTATAAGTGGCAATTTCTTCGTCTTGGGCCTTAATGATGTTTCTATCGTGGATAGCCTCAAGCTTCAAACGGTCTATCTCATGCTGGCGCTCCACAGAGACTTCGGAAAGTTTCTCAGCTAGGTGAACAAATGCGTCATGTTGAACATAGACGTCATTCGTATAGGCAAGAGCGCTCTGTTTAACATGACCGGGAATAGGTTGAATCGCCGAAAGGAATTTCAGGCCATCGAAGCAGATTCTCGAAAATTTGTCTTTAAGCTCAGCCAGCTTCTCTGACACTGTTGGGTCTGTCGCAGGAGCTAGGTGTGACGGCTTGAAAGTTCGCCCCTCCGGTGAGAACCTCGGGACTGTCGAGTAGAAGAGGAGTCAGAGTGTTGGCCCCGAGGAGCGTCGTGTTGCGATCTCTTATGGCCATGCTTTTCTTTGCTGTGCTCCGCGTGAGACAAAGTATCCTAGTGGTGCTTTGGCTGATAGTAAGTTTTCCTCCAGGATGAGGAGTCCCGGGAATGATAGTCTTTATCGCCATCGCTATCTCCATCTCGACGTCTTCCGAAACCCGAATCCCGTCTTGGTTGATGAAAAATGGACGAACTACGAAGACGATCGAATCCATGTGAGCGCCCCATGTCACCTGCACAGAATTCAAATAATAGCGAATTAGCAAAGAGATAGTATGACAACGAAAACTAAGTGAAAATGGAAGTGCGAGTGTTTTGTGTGTGTCTTAGTGTGTTTCCCCCTGACGGATCGGTCGCTTTGCTAACAGGAGTTTTCTCTCCTTAGCTGTGGGATAAGATGCCTGCATCGCCTCTAACGTGCGAGTGAAGCTTGAATGCCTCCGGATCATTGAAGTCATAGTTGAGCAGATCTTCCGGAATGGAGAGGTTCGAGAGGCCCTTTAGCGAACTTTCAACGTACTGTGAAGAAGCCTCCTTCTCTGCCGGGATGAGCGTAACTTTGGAAGTTCCGCCAACCTTCTCCTTCCTAATCTTACATGTCACTATCTTTTTCCCCTTCGAATGGGAAGACGACCTTTCAATATCATGCACTTTGACCATCGGATCTTGAGTAGGACCCGCATTCTCACCTTGTGTTTCGGGTGCTTCACTCTCTTTGATTTCCCCCTCCTCTTGTGCACCGGAGGTGTGGTGTGATGACAATTCAACCAACTTCTTCTTTTTATCGAATGCAGGCTTAGGGATGGAGATGCCCTCAGGAAGGCTCACCCGACAACCTTCTGCTAACAACACGAACCTTGACAGTGACTCATTTGAAATGAGGGTTCGGATGTCTCGTTCCTCGGCGGGAAGAGCTCTAATAGCCTCAACAGCCTCAGAATAGCCGCGGCCCTCAGGACGTGGATTGATATCTGAAAAAATGAAACAAGAGTTAGAAAAAGCATCGCCTGGACCGAAATATGAGCATCGCTCCAAGAAGAAAACTTACTTCCTTCAACCCATCTCCTCGCGAAACCAGGAGGGAAGCGCACATAGAACCATTCCTATTTGTACAGGGAAAATTTGCTCCACGCTCCGGTTAGAATTTGGCACTTGTGGTGCAGCTCGAGGAACACGAAGGAGGGGCTATCTCTCCACTTCTTGATTATATAAATATATCTGAATTCGCCAGGAGTTGGAGGCCTGGAGAAGAAAGCCATGAAAAGGAGGTAGGTCCCATAAATAAACGCATAACCGTTTGGGTGCGGCTACGACGGGGCGACGTCTATGTATTGCAACACGTCCCGAAGAAATAAATTAAAAGGAGGCATGCTGCCCACCCAGCATATAAACTTATTGCAGGCGTTGTATTCGACTGGGGGCAGGTGTGGATGATCATGCCTCGATGGAACCAACACATCGACAAAAGGGACGCCGTGGATAGAGCATATTCGTCGAAGGGCGACTTCGTTAATCTTTGAAGCCTGTGAATTGATCGGATTATCTAAGAGAATATATGACTCCAGGGCATCAGGAGCTAAATTATGAGTGGGGGATGTCGACGGGTTAGAAGTGTCTATGTCCCCTTGTTTGGAAGACGACCCGGGTCTGTCCGAGATTGTGGCGGAACTGGATTTTTTAGACATTTTTTTGACGGGAATCGAATCCTGCGAAGCACTTGTATGAACTATACTTAAAAAATGATCAGCGTTAGACTTAACAACGTAAATTTCCCCCCCCGTGTGGTGTGTGAGCTATTGCAATCAATCGTGTATAAGCATTGGAAATTCGAGAGTCGCAAGGTCACTGATATAAAACTAAGCTTAAAAATCATCGCCTTCGAAGACCGTCATCGCTGACCGTCTCCAAAAGCCCGCCAAATGGCGATTACAGTTTCAAGTTCAGAGAATGTTAGAGGAAGTTATCCGATTACGTCACGTAAAGTGCAGATTTATAGCTACTGAAAATAGAAGGTTATTAGTCCAAATCGGTTCGATATGCTAGAATGTTAGAGTCATTGTTCTTGCTTTACGACCGTTCGGCATGTTTTAGTTCGGCATTTATGTGTTGTTCGGCTAAATTCGTTTGGCATGCATGGTTCGGCATTTACGTTTGTTCGGCTAAGCTGTCGTTCGGCGAAGTTATTGATCGGCCTAAAACTCGCGGTCGGCCTAACTACAGTTCGAACCGGTTAGCGCTCGGCAGAGTATCGTTCGGCCAAAATCCCATTCGGCCGAAACAACACTCAACATCCTCTCTGCTAACTCATGCCTCCTCCCAAACCCTTCCTCCTACCGTCCGGCATGTGATGAGTCACAACGAACCAGAATTATGCCGAGCTCCAACGTTCGGCACTCCACCCTAAAATCCTTCCCTCTTTTTCGCCCTCCTCGACCGAGCAAAGAGGGCCGATCGTTCGGCAAGTCGTACCAGGACATGCCATTCGGCATCCCGACTACCTCCTGCTCCTCCTCCATTCTTTCTTCCTCCAATCTCATTCGGCACGAGAGAATTATGTCGAACCCCAACACATCTCCCAACAGCTTCCTAGAAGGTTCGTCTCTATTCACTCCTCCTTCCACCCTCATCATTTAACACTGAAAACCCTTAGAATATCTAAACCTAGGCTCGATTCACCCTATCGATTACGGAACTCGAGCATCAAGCCCTTTTAAGTTATGGGAAGGAATTAGAATCGATACCTAGTTAGTGGGATGAAGATTTGGAAGGGATTGATGGATCACTGGAGTTTGTTAACTGGAAAAATCAGCAAGTACAAGGCAGCGGTGATAAAATGTGAAAAGAGGAGACGAAGGAGGGCGCTGGACTTTATAGAGAAGAGGAAGAAGACGAAGAGGCTATTCCCGGTGAAACCGGTCAAAGCCGCATCGTTCGGTCCGGTCCCTGCATTACGTTCGGCACACGAGGAGTGTTCGGTTTCAACTGGACCGTTTGGCATTTTGCACTACGTTCGGCACAGGAGAATTATGCAACCCCCAAGAGTGATAAACCAAGGTTCGAAGTGAAGCATGATCAAAGCGTATCACGTTCGGTCATGCGATACACTTTGGGGGGCAAGTGTTTCCTGGAGATTTGGCCAGGCAACTCGGTACTCGACATACCCATCGTTTGGCCCAACTGGTTCGTCCAGCATTTCTTTGCAACCGTCATTCAGGAGCGCTCGGCTAAAGGCCTCGTTCGACCAAAGGCTTCGCTCGGCCAAAGGTGTCGTCCGACCAGAAACCTCGCTCGGCCTTTAAGTGGTTCGGCACCATAATGCTCGGCATCTAAGCACGCTCGGCATGGCAGAATGGTCCGACATGAGACATCGTTCGGCATACAAGTCACGTTCGGCCAAGAACATTGGTCGGCATCAAGTGACATCCGACATTCCATATCGATCGGCATCCACACCTTGTTCGGCATTGGGAAGTGTTCGACACTCAGAGCATTCGGCCTCATCTCGTTCGGCCTAGCAATCGTTTGGCCATGACACTGGTTCGGCTCCTAGCATCGTTCGGCACAAGTGCTCCCCACGACATTCAGGTGTTCGGCCTCAACCCGCTCGGCCAAAGGAGATTGTTCGGCATGGAGGGATACGTTCGGCATTTGGAAGTTCGACATTTGATCGTTCGGCCCCTCTAGTTTGGCGCACAGAGACCACTTCACTCAGGCCAAGATATTCAGCTACCAGGCCCACCAGGGATGTCCAACCCACCTTCGCCTATAAATAGAGGGGAAGGGGCACAGAAAGGGGGGATTTTAGAGAACACTGGGGAGACTCTGCCATTTTCAAGACTCATTCCAGACTTATTTCTTTTACTTTGCAATTGTATTCTAGTAACTAAAAACGGATTGTATTTGTAATCACCCATCAAGGAAATCAATGGAAATCAACTTCAAAGTGGATGTAGGCAGTTACGCCGAACCACTATAAATTTGGTGTTCTTGTTCTCTGCATTTAAATTTACACTCTATTCTCTGTTTTAATTTACTTTCTTCATTAATCTCTCTACACAATCTTTCTAAGGATGTTAGTGACCAATTTTGGTGCTAACAGTACTTGACTTTTGAACCCCACAATCAACGCTCTAGAATTATTGCCCTTGAAGACAATCGAATCTAACTTGTCCAATCAGTTCGAATATAGTCGGTTCAAAATGACGAATAATACTTTCCCCCCAAAGTACGTCTTGTGTTGAACAGACGTGCTTTGGGTCGAAGCAAGTTAGAGTCGTTGGAAAGAAATCCATCCACTTCTTGGAATAGTCGGTATTCTTCCCTTAAATTATTTTCCATAATGTTGGACATCTTCTTGATCGTCATGACGCTTAGTCAATTTCCAATAGTATAAATTCATGATTATATTCCTTCAGTTGCTATCTATGTCCAATTCAATGAAACTAGTACGCTTGTGTTATATGATCTGGTTTCTACTTTGAAAGCTTCGGGCTTGGATTCACTTTCTGTCAATTTTAAAATTTGAACTTTTAGAATATACACGTGCATGTTGGGGCAGATGTTCTTATTATTGGCTCCTAGATGCGTTTGCACGCTCATGGGTTGTCGCCAATTGTCGTTGAGTTGGATGCAATTTCATTGCATTTCACATATATGTACTCTACATAGCTTACATGTCCATGTTTGCATGCAGATAGGCTCTTAACTGGTACCTTCTTTTTTCCTTTTTATATATATGTAGGGATTGGCATTCTTTTAGCCAATCCCCACTCCTTTTTATATGTTCATAGAGATCGACATTCTCCTAGATAATCCCTTCTTCTTTTCTTTTGACTTTGTGATGAAAATAAGGCAGGCCAACCCCTCTAGCTCCATATGTAAGCCAACACTTTCCATCCCACACTTCGTTTCATTTCACTTCTATTTTTTTTAATCCTTTTCAAGCTTGGTCCCGAACTCTCCTCATTCAACTTGAAAAACCTGACCCCTTGCTTTATTCTCAAACAACGCCTTCATCCATAAACCAGCCTTTCTATTTTGCTTTAGATCATCATTTCATCTTTAGTTTGAATTATAATCTAGTATCTCCCCTCAAGCAGCTCATTTTTTATATACTTAGGTAGGTTTGATCACCTTTAACCTTTAATTTCATGACGAGAATATGGATTCTGTTCGTAATATTATTACGCTAAGTTTGGAGGAGATGAGATTAATGATGGTAATGTAAGGTTCGGCAAAGTAGGTGAGGAGGGGAAAGAAAAATGTGAAGGATGAATGAAAGGAAGGGATCGGTTGTGGTGAAGCATGCTGGAGACGGATCAGTAGTTTCACTTAAGTGGGAGTGTTGGTGAATTATGAATGCAGCTAAGTAGAGGGATCATTTGTTTTAGAGTATGGAGGGGTCAGTTGCTTTGTGAAGTGAAGAGGGTTCAATTGTTATAAGGGATAGGGATCGACATAAATAGTGGTCGACATACATATGGATCGGCATGCATAAGTGTCGGCTATTTGTACTTAGTTGATTCTAAGCTTTTAACTAAACTTGAAACCAATCCATATTCACTTGTTTGAACAATTAGAACCAATCCTAGCCCAATGAACTTAAATATATGACACTAATGAAAAACATGACTTGCATATCCAATATCGACTTGAAACTGAACGACCAAAATCCTGGGACTTAGGACTTGAACTAAAATTTAACATATATACTTTAATAAAAGACTTCATACTTTGATATGTCGATGGTCGATCCCAAAGCTTACACAACCATCCAATCTAAATGCCAGTTGAAACGTTCAGCGATGACGGTCACTCTAGTTGGAACCAAAGTCTCATCGTTTGCTTTTCTTGTAATTTTGATTTGTTTATCTCTACACTGCACAACACTGCACTAGCTTACACTTAGCATGAGGGGAAAGGTAAAATTTTCAAATCCCAATTATCTACTGAGTTTAGTTGATATGGGCTCTAGAAGTTCAGAGCATCTAGCTGCAGTGCCTTCCAGACAATCTTCGGAACATAGAAATCTCGAAGCCGAGTCAACTTCTGCAACTGTTTCCGGCAGACTCTCCCTTGATCATCAAATTGAGTAAACGGAGGTTTCTAGCCCATCGACTGACCTTTTCTCTGATGTTTCCATCCATCCGGTGGAATATATAATGCATGCACCCGACATTGTAGAAAGTGCTATATTTCTAGATAACCCGATAAATTCCTAAGCGTCCAGAATTGGCGAGGCCGCTCTTTGCAGACTACGCTCTAAACATGGAATTTCGTTTAGAGATTTCCTAGTCCCCTCAGTGAATGATAGGGCTCATTTTCCCACAGAGGGATACACGACATGCAATAAATTCATGTACTGGGCCGGATGCGTGCCGCCTTACCATTCTTTTGTCTATGGAATGCTAAATTATTTAGGAATAGTTCCTACACCCGAACAACTATACTTTCCTCTACGAAACCTTCTTAGTTTTTATGGATTTTCTATTCCACCCACCATCTTCTAAGGACATCAGGTTCATTTAAAATTTCAAACAACGAACACGAAATTTTCCTTACACTTTTCTCGAGCCTTTGCCCAATTGTCAAGTTCTAAGTGGCACTTGTAACTAGCTCAGCATCTTCAAACATGAATATTTTTTCATTCGTTGTCCACTGGCTTTGCGAGGCGATGGTTTAAAGGACGTAAGTATTGTCTTTACTTTATTCTCATATTCTTTAGTTCAAGTTGCAATGACCTAAAATTTTAACGAATTTTATAACGTAATTAACCACTTTTACTTGAAATTTTAAACAATAAGAATTTGAAATAAAAATTTGATATTTGAAATGCGTCTATTTAAATATATAGTACATGGTAGAATTTTATTGAAAAATATGAAAGTTAGTTTAATTGTGAAATTTCAAAATTTAAATTTAATCATTTTATTTGTTAAAATTTAAATATATTCAAAAACTGAATATTTTTATATAACAAAAATGTAAATCATTTTCGAAGTGCGAATTCATAACTCGTTTCGTCAAATTTGGACTGCTATAGCTTCTTTTATCTTATTTTCGGTGTTTTAGCAGCATTTTTAGTAGCGAAAAATTGAGTTTTTATAACTTCATCATATTGCTGATATCTATGTACCATTCTGTTCGTCTCCTCATGTTGATCTCTGTAGTATATTCATTTCTGTATTTTGACATCTGACATGTGGCGAGAACCAAAAAATAGTTTGTCGTATCAGTACCATATTTGTGACTTTTGTTTCCTTTGCCTTTTCAAATTTCAGCCATGGAATCCAAGCAACAATCAATTGCTTTAGTTATTTCACCTGAATCAAAGCTTGACCATTGCTATTACGTCGATTTTCAAATATATATATATATCTGTGTGTGTGTGTGTGTGTATTCATCTGTACCTTTTCACTTTTGCTCTACTGTTCTTTCACGAAAATGGGTACGTTTCATTTTCTTCTTCTTCCTCCTGTAGCTTTGTCTTCCTCCTCAATATTTTTATGCCTTTTCCATGTGAGAATTACTCACGTTCCTTCTTCGTTTTTCCCCAAAGCCATGCATGTGATTCCTCTCCATTGACCCGAGCTAGAAATCCAAGCTCCAAAAGATGTGACACTCAAGCTGACCCGAGCATAAAGCAAAATACAAAACACTCGAGTCAGGATTAACATTCCTATGCAAGTAAATCAAACTCAAGTGAAATGTCAAGTGAAATGCAATATAACTCAAAGAGTGCTGGGATTCCGTCCTTTAAGGATCCGATAAACTATCTACATACATAGTACAATACACTACATGTATAATGTCTATAGTAAAGTAAAATATCAAAATAGCGTTAAGGCGTTACCCATATCCCCCTTAACACATAATGCCGTAGTCAATATAGTATGGTAAACTCCACCAAACCGGTGGGCTATTAGGGAGCACTCCATAGGTTCGAGAGAAACCAAACTCATAAAAGGCACGATAAGGCATGTGACAAGGCACGCTAGGCGATGCCCAGGGTAGGATTCTACCGTTTTGCAAATCCAAATCGGTGGTAACGCATAGCAGCTACTACCGCCCACCTCGAGACACACTCCAAATCAAAGGTGTGCTCAGCAAAATCAAATTACAAAAGCAATATATATGGTTTCAAAGAAATGTACCCGATAGAAGGAATGACCTCACTTGGCCCAATGTGGCTCCTGTTTTAGCCACATCAAGTTGACTCGAAGGAGTCAGGGCTGCGTTAATACATCATATAGAATCGCTGCCAAACCATCCTACTTCGTTCTGGAATGTCCACCACATACATAGTTGTTAAAGTTGTTTTCGATATTGGTAGAGAGTATGAAAATATCAGGTCTCGGCCTCTTTAACAACCAAACGCTTTCACACCGTGGTCATAAAAAATCACTTTATAAATTTCTAAGAAAAATTTCAAATCACCAATTTAAATCAAAGTTAAATATTCAATTTTAATTTTATTTAATTTCGAAAGTTTCATCTAATCACTTTTTAAACAAAGTTATAAACCATAACTTAAAATTTCCAAAATCAATAAGTTCCAAATAAGTCCTTATTTAAAATTCAATTATTAATCAGTTTAAGTTACAAATATAGTCCAATTTTCCTTTCCAACCTTCTTAATTTATTAATGTTAAAAAATCTAATTTAAATATAAATATAAAATAAACCCTCTTAAAACTATTATATATGTATTAATTTAAAATTAATTTTATATAATTTAAAATAAAATAAACCTTTTTATTTATCTATTTAAAATCTTATTTTATCTAATTTGAAGTAATAAAATTATAATTAAATTTTTTATAAATTACATTTAAACTAAACTCATAATTTTAAAATTTCCAAAATCCATAATTTTAAAATTCTAGTTTTTTTCAATAATATAGTAGAATTTTTATTATATTTCAAAATCAAAACTCATATATTTCCTTTTCAAAACATTGGAAATCATTTTTAAATATAGACCAACGGTTTTCGTATATAATTTTCTATCATATGGTCAAGTGAAACGGATATTTATCATTTTAATCCGTAGTAATTTAAATTTATGGGTTTATATCATTAAACCCGCAATCCCATAAATTTCAATAACAAATGAAACCGCTTCGGTCTACCATTTCAACCAATAATGATTTTTCCTTATCTAAAGTCCATTCGGGTATGTATCATTTCAACCTATAGTGATTCCTAAAACTAAGGGAACTTGTAGAGTGAGAACAATAAATAACATAACATAACAACTACTGGCATATTTGATCGATAACAATAACAGTTTAATGAAATAGTCAACTAACATGTAATGGTGTCAATTTACATAGATGATCAATTTAAAATAACAACATAACATCTTTAACAGTAAATAACTAGCAATTCAATTTTAAAAGTACATTTAAATAGTCATTTCAATATGAAATCAATTTACTAAGTATAAGCACATTAATCGTGAGTGATTGCTCAACTTTCGTGGTTAGTGAGCTATGTAAAAAAACTACGACAAAGAATGATGCAATGAACACTGGCATGAATTTGGCACGACAAGTCAATTAGCTGCGACAAGCCAAAAATAGGTTTTTAGCATGATAATTTAATAAAACAAAAATATATATGAGTGATATATATATATATTTGTCTTAAAATATTTTGAAAGAACAATTATATATATATTGCATATATGATTTCCGTCGATAACAAAAAAGATATATATTACATCTGTCGACAACTGTATATATGAAATATATATAATATATAAAGCTTTGATTTCAGCTGAACAAGCACTTCTGCCGATTCATGTATAGACAATATATTATGCAACAGTGGTATATACGTACAATAACACATATACATTTAACACTGTGTGTGTGTGTGTGTATATACAAATCATCAACAGAAGAAATGTTCAAGCAAGTAAAACTATTTGACTGGAAACAAGATCAAAGGAACAAAAAGTATATATGTTTTTCAACATATAGCAGTTTGCAAAACCATGAAAACAAGCAGTGAAGAACCTCTGACCATATATATATATAACACGCATATATATATATATATGTATGGATATATATATATATAGTATATATATCACTGCATATAATTTCAATGAACACAACAGAAGAAAATCTTCAGGCAACACTTATATATATAACACACACATACACACATATATAAGAAGGTTGTTACGTGGGAAGTTTGCTTACGATCATGCTCCGAGTCAAGGGTTGGGGTGCAGGCGCTTCGGTCGTGTAGGTGATGGGGACGTGGCCGAGGTAGTGGCTTTGGGTGGCCTCGGCTTGAAGGGGGAACCACGATGCTTTGGTGATGGTTTCATGGGGAGGGCGTGGGGATCTGGCAGTGCGCCTTTGGGTTTTCAAGGTGGAATGCACGAGACCGAAGGGGCAGGCAACATGGAAGGTGCTTGGTGATGTGGAGAAGCGGCTTTGGGTCATGCTTGAGGGGAAGAAAAGGTTTGTCTCAGGTTTTATGGGTTTGGCTTCAAGTAGGGGTGGGTGTCGTTTAGGGGAAGGCTGTGTGGAACGATGGGCTTGGGATTCTATCTTGGGTCAGTGGATAGGAATCACGTGCATGGCTTCGAGGAAAAAAAAGAAGAAGAAGGAATGCAAGTAATTCTCGCGTGGAAAAGGCATAAAAATATTAAGGAGGAAGACAAAGCTATAGGAAGAAGAAGAAGAACAAAATGAAACGTACCCATTTCCGTGAATAAACAGTAGAGAAAACGTGAGAAGGCACAAATGAATATATATATATACACACACACATATGAAAATCAATGTAATAGCAATGGTCAATCTTTAATTCAGGTGAAATAGTTAAAGCAATTGATTGTTGCTTTGATTCCATGTTTGAAATTTGTAAAGACAAAGGAAATAAAAGTCACAAATATGGTAGCAATACGAAAAACTATTTTGTTGTTCCCAACGCGTATCGGATGTCAAAATATAGAAATGAATATACTACAGAGATCAGCAAGAGGGGACGAGCAGAATGGTACACAGATATCAGCGATACAATCAAGTTATAAAAACTCGATTTTCCACTGCTGAAAATGCTGCCGAAATGCCGAAAATAAGATAACCGAAGCTATAGCATTCCAAATTTGACGAAATGAATTACGATGTCTAGCTCAGAAAATTATTTGCATTTTTATTATATAAAGTATTCATTTTTCAAAAATATTTAAATTTCAACAAATAAATTGATTAAATTTAAATTTTGAAATTTCACAATTAAACTAAATTTCACATTTTTCAATAAAATTTACCATTTACTATATTTAAATAGACACATTTCAAATATCAAATTTTTATTTCAATTTTTTATTGTTTAAAATTTCAAGTAAAATTAGTTAATTATGTTATAAAATTCGTTAAAATTTCAGGTCGTTACACTCTCCCCTACTCAAAACTTTTTGTCCCTGAAAAAGAAGGAGATAGGAAAATAGAAACAAACAGAAAAGTAGAATAAATTTAACGAATGGTACCTTAGTCGAATAATTCAGGATTCGAGGCACGCATGGATTCCTCGGTTTCCCAAGTGCAATCCCGATCATCCGTACTCCACTATACCTTGACTAGACTGACAGATTTCCTTCAAAGCTGCTTTGTACCTCCATCGACAATACGAAGTGGCTTCCTCTCGATAGTGAGATTTGGCTCAATGTCCAAATTCTCCAACAAGGCAGGCTGAACTATCAAGGATGGATCGTGGAGATTCTTGCGAAGGTGAGATACGTGAAACACGTTGTGCTCACCCATTAGCTTCTCCGGCAAATCAACTCTGTAAGCCAAGGGACCAACTCTTTCCAGATTGAGGAAAGGACCAATAAATCTAGGAGTAAGCTTCCTTCTTTGACCAAAATGAACCACATTCTTTAGCAGCGAGATCTTGAGAAAGACCCGATCACCCATTGAAAATTCCAAATCCTTTCTACGCCTGTCAGCATACTTCTTCTACCTATCCTGTGCAATCCTCATCTTCCTCCTAATCTCCTCAACCTTCTTAGATGCTTCCAGAATCATATCCAGTCCAAGAACTAAACGATCACTGGACTCAATCCAGCGAATGGAGACATCTCAATACTTGCCTTAATTCAAAAGATTGGGATTAGTAGATGGATTAGGCTTAAGATGATTCAATTTCAAAGATAGAGTTACATCTGATAACTTTTATTATAGGTGAACTCTACAAGATGAAGATGATCTTCCTAAGATCCTCCATAATCAAGAACACAAGCATGAAGAAGATCTTCCAAAATCTGATTTACCCTTTCCGTCTGACCATCAGTCTGGGGATGATAAGCCGTACTAAGGTTCAAACGAGTACCCAAAGCTTCCTGAAAAGCTTTCCAAAATTTACTGGTGAAGATAGGATCACTACACAAACAATGCTAGAAGGAATACCATGGAGACGGACAATCTCTTCATATAGATCTCAGCTAAACTCGAAGCTGTTCGCTTCGACTTGACCGGAATAAAATGGGCGGACTTGGTCAATCGATCAACAACTACCCATATACTCTCATTACCCCTTCTAATCCTCGGTAAACCATCAATAAAATTCATAGAAACCTCATCCCACTTCCAAATGGTAATCTCAAGGGGTTGCAGCAAACCATCGGTCTTTTGGCGATCAGCCTTAACCTGTTGACAAGTGGCACATCTACCGACATAGATAGAGATATATCGCTTCATACCACTCCGCCAATATAGCCTCTTCATATCTTGAAACATCTTCATGACACCTAGATGGATGGAGCGTCTGGACTGCTGATTCTCTCTTAGAACTTCTTTCCTCAAACTATTATCATTCGGAACGCAAATTCGCCCATTTATCCTCAAAACTCCATTCTAATCAATCTATGCTCCTAACTCATTCTTATCATCACCTTCCCTACTCCGAATGTTCTCCTTCATAAGCCTATGCATCGCATCCTTATCTTGCTTTGTTGCAATTCGATCCAAAAGAAATAGAGAAGCTATAATCTGACACAACAAGGCTTTCTTACGACTCAAAGCATCGGCCACAACATTGGATTTCCCAAGGGTGTAGTTGATTTCGAGGTCATAAAATGCTAAGAACACAAGCCATCGAACTTGCCTCTAGTTCAAATCCTTCTGGGTGAAGATACACCTAAGAGATTGATGATCGGTGAAAAGCTTGAACTTGGTTCCCAGGAGGTGATGCCTCCACAACTCCAAAGCAAACACAAAAACAAGCAATTCAAGATCATGGGTGGCCTAATTAGCTTCATGGGGCTTCAATTGATGACTGGCGTAAGCAATGACCTTCCCACTCTACATCAACAAAACACCCAAAGCTTCTCGACTAGCATCGGTATAAACTGATAATCCTTCACTCCCATTCGAAAGGGTGAGAACACGAGCAGAAGTAAGCTTTTGCTTCAACTCATTAAACGCGACTTCACACTTATCACTCCAAACGACGTTGGCATTCTTACAAGTCAAAGTAGTGAGAGGTGCAGCTATACGGGCAAAGTTCTCTATGAATCTCCGATAATAACCGCTAAGGCCCAAAAAGCTATGAATATCAGATGGAGTCTTAGGTATCTCTCAATCCTTGAAATGGATAACTTAGATAAGTTCAAAGATAGATAAGATAAATGAATTCACAAGAGAAAAATGGATATACTTACATTAATCGCGGCGACCTTAACAGGGTCAACCAAGACTCCATTCTCAGAAACAACATGCCCAAGAAATCAGACTTCATTTCTCTAGAAATGGAACTAGAGAACTTGGCTTTTAACTAATGACTTCTAAGAGTTTCCAGTACATAGCCGAAATGAGATTCATACTCCTTCTCTGACTTAGAAAAGACCAGAATATCATCAATGAAAACCAAAACAAACTTGTTGAGAACATCGAGGAAAACACGATTCATAAGATCGAAAAAGAAGGCAGGAGCATTAGTTAATCCAAAAGGCATGAACAACCATTCATAGAAACCATTCTCTGTTCGAAAAGCGGTCTTAGGGATGCTATCCTCAGCAACACGAAGCTAGTGAAAATCGATGGCAAGATCAAGTTGAGAAAATACTTTAGCTCCGTAGGGCCGATCAAACATATCATTGATATGAGGCATCAGATAGGGAGTTTTGAGAATAAGCTTGTTTAGCTCTCTGTAATCAACACACATCCTCAAAGAACCATCAGATTTGGTGACAAAGACCACAGCTGCTCCCCATTTAGAAAAACTCTACCTAATCAAACTCTTAGAGAACAAATCCTCAATCTACTTCTTCGACTCAACTTTATCATTGGATGCCATCCATCCGGGAGGGAGAACAATAGGTCGAGCACCAGGAATAAGATCAATGCAGAATTCAATTTCCCGCTTAGGAGGAAGAGAAGTGACTTCGCACAAAACATCAGGAAAGATTTGGACAACAAGAGTGGAGTCAAGATCACTAGGATGAGCATCAAGTGAAAAGATAAAGCTTCCTACAAAATTCTGAGGCATTCGACATTCAATAACCAATGGCTCGCCCAGTTCACTGACTAAGGAGACAGTTCGAGCTTTACAAGAAATGACCACATCATAATGCTTTAACTAATCACCTCCAAGTAAAATATCAAATGCATCGAAACCCAAAACATAGAAATCTCCGGTGAATCGATGCTTCCTTTAAAGGAGTTTCACTCCTTTACAAATCATGCTAAGATTGGTGGGACCGCCGACGGGATTAATCACACATAATGATGTAGTCATCAATTGAGGTTGCAAAATATGCTCGAACTTATTACAGAGATCAACAGATACAGAGCTATGGGATACACCAGTGTCAAATAGAACATAAACAGGATAATCATGCAAAGTAAAGGAGCTCTAAAGTGTAACTTGGCTGTCACTAGTAGGTGGAGGAGGAGGAGGAGTGGAAGAAGTCATGACAAAGCCTCCAGATGTCTTACCTCTCTACTGAGTGGGATAGTTATTCTTGAAATGACCAGGCTAGAGATAGAGGTGGCAAAGGTTGTTTCTGGTGGTCGGAAGTGGAGGAATCATGGCATCGCCAGAAGATGGACAGCTATTGGCATAGCGACCTTTCTGGTCGCACTTGAAACAAGTAATGGTAGAAAAGTCAAGAGATTGCTTCTGAGGAACAGATCCAATACCATGAGCAATCTTCCAATTCTTCTTCTGTTGCTGAAAATTGGGCTTCCTTTTATTAGAACCACTGGAAGTACCTTAAGGTGCTAAAACTTCCTACTTACCCTTGGAAGTTGGATTCTCAAATCTGGTGGCCATATCCATAAGAGAAGTGAAGGTGCCGTGAACATGACTAAACAAGCGGTCATAATACTCTGGGCGAGCACCATGAATAAACTTCTCATTCTTCTTGATCTGAGTGTCAATCAAACTGGGACTAAACTTGGAAAGCTCATTTAACTTTCTTTCATACTCAGAAAACATCGTATCACCCTCCTCAAGATCCATGTATGCCCTATATAACTGAGATTTCCCACTTTCGTCATCCATTTGGCCACAAAGCATCCCTGAAGAGATGGATTCGAGATAAGACAAAGGTAAAAGAGATAAATTTCAGAGAAAAAGATTCGATAGAAATAAGGTAGGAAAGACAACTAGGAATCTCACCTGAACTGCATCCAGGTGATAATAGCATCAACAGTTTGAGTGGTAACAGATTCCCAGCAGTCTTGGGCGGACTGCAGTAACTGCCAAGTAGCTAAATGACGCATTTGAGCATCAATGATCTCAAGTCCAGTGAAAATCCTCTCAAGACTCGTCAGCCACTGTTGAGCCCCAATAATACTCCCCGCTCTAGTGAAATTTGCGCCTCCAAGTTCAGAGTATTCCTTACAAAGCTGGGTGAACCTAATAGGCTGAAAAGGTGGAACAGGAGCAACGGGTGGTATAGGGGTGACTGTGGTGCATGAGCATTGCCATGACCTCTACCACGGACATTCTCTCAGTTACTGATTTGGAAAAGACAAGAATTTTATTTTAGAACAAGGATACAGTTTCAAAAATTCAAAAGAAATCCTAATGAAGAGAACTCTAACTCAGGATTTCAAGCACGAACGAATATGACTCAGTAATCAGTTCAACTCATTCTAGGGTATCGCTACCCTATCTGTAATGAGCATTTACCCCATATACTAAGTGTTGTCTAAACTAGATCTCTGATAACAACTGTAATGAGACACTTTCCATTGGGGCTACTCCCACCTTAGCATAAAATGGTACTTGTCTTCTGCTTTTACGACCAGCCTCTCGACTGCACCAATCCTGTGGGACATGTAGGAGTAAGAGTCATTCGTTCGCTACCAAACCCAAAAGCGAGAACCCCCTATCATGCTAAACCCGTAAATTTAAATTATTTCGGATTGAAATGATAAATATCTGTATCACTTGACCAAAGGATAGAAAATTATATGCGGATACCATTGGTCATTTTTGAAAATGATTTCCAATGTTTTAAAAAGGAAATATATGAGTTTTGATTTTGAAATATAAAAAAAATTCTACTTTATCATTCAAAAAAATTAGAATTTTAAAATTAGGGATTTTGTAAATTTTAAAATTATAAGTTTAGTTTAAATGTAATTTATAAAAATTTTACTCATAATTTTATTATTTCAAATTAGATAAATAAAAAGCTTTATTTTATTTTAAATTGTATAAAATTAATTTTGAATTAATATATATGTATATATAGTATTTTTAAGAGGGTTTATTTTACATCCATATTTAAATTAGGTTTTTTTAACATCAATAAATTAAGACGGCTGGAAAGGACAATTGGACTTTATTTGTAATATAAATTGATTAATAATTGAATTTTAAATAAGGACTTATTGGTTTTGGAAATTTTAAATTACGGTTTATAGCTTGGTTTGAAAAGTGATTAGATGAATGCTTTCGAATTTAAATAAAATTAAAATTGAATATTTAATTTCGATTTAAATTGGTGATTTGAGATTTTTCTTAGAAATTTATAAAGTGATTTTTTTATAACCTAGGTGTGAAATAAGCGTTTGGTTGTTAAAGAGACCGGGATAGGATATTGACATACTCTCTGCCAATGCCGAAAACCATTTTAACAACTGTGTACGTGGTGGAGATTCCAGAATGAAGTAGGATGGTTTGGCGGCGAATCTATATGAGGTATTAACGCAGTCGTAACTCCCTCGAGTCGGATGTGGCTAAAACAGGAGCCACACCGAGCCAAGTGAGGTCATTCTTCCTATCGGGCAAATTTCTTTGAAAGCATAACTATTGCTTTTGTGATTTGATTTTGGTGTGCACGCCTTTGATTTCGAGTGTGTCCCAAGGTTGGCGGTAGTAATTTCTATGCATTACCACCAGTCCGGATCCCTAAAATGGTAGAATCCTACCTTGGGCGTTACCTTGCATGCCTTGTCACATGCCTTATCGCGCCTTTTACGAGTTTGGTTTGTGTCATACCTATGAAATGCTTCCTGATAGCCTACCGGTTAAAGGATGGAATCCCAACATCCTTTGAGTTATGTTGCATTTCACTTGACATTTCACTTGAGTTTTATTTACTTGCATAAGAATGTTAATCCTGACTCGAGTGTTTTGTACTTTGTGTTATGCTCGGGTCAGCCTGAGTGTCACGGCTTTTGAAACTCATCTTTTAGAGCTTGAAGTTTGCTTGGACCTATCTTATCTATTTTAGCTTTCATTTTATTTATGTTAATGTCAGTTGTATGTTTCAGACTTATCATTTTCTTTTGCGTTAGAGACTTCTATGTATTGGGATTTCCGTTGTATTTTGTGTTGGACTTTGTTATTTCTATAGTAGCTTCATGAACTACTAGTTACTTGTTATGTTGCTTATTGTTGTATGACTCTGTGTCTGTGATTCTGTGATTGATTTATTTATCGTATATGTTTATTTTTTTCCAATTTTAAAGTAACAATCAGTTATTTGGAGCAATTCATTTCTGACATGTAAGGATTATTATCGATTTGAATGGTTCGAAATAGTGGGTCGTTACACAATTCGTAACACGAATTAACTTACACTTTGAAAAATCACAGGGCATTTCTGTAATTGGTGCCACCCTAGTTGAAGATAGGGACATCAGATCCCTAGTAACCGATGAATGGTCATCTATGTTTTGGCTTCTAGTAGAAGGTCACGCATTGGGCTTCCAGGAAGCACTGCACCATCAAGAAATGTGGTGGAATGAGAAGGCGGCGCCAATAGCATTATCGTGCCCCTAGTCAAGGTAGCACAAGACAACGCCAAAGAGGATGAAACTAGAGGTTTCGAAATCGACAAGCATGGCAACACTGATGCAGGCACAGGTAAAGCATTTATGGTCAAACCATCACTAGGTGTGTATTTTCAAATGGCACTAAGGAGAAGAAAGAAACTCGCATATACACTCCGTAGGGAAAAAATTGCCAATGAGCCACTGTTTGTCATCACCTCAGTTGATAAAGAGCCTCCTTCACACCATCTAGAAAGTTGAATGGAAGGGTTCTCAAATACCACGATTGCTGATGATATCATAACTTATGAATTCCCCAATATCAGTATTAGGGGGCTCAATTCTCCCACTAGGAGTGGCGACGACATTCATCCCACTAGCAAATGGGAGAAAATTCCTATGAGCAAGGCTGTAGCAACTGGTTCGATAGCGGGACACTAGGACACTCACGATCACATACACTTCACTGCCCGATTTTCACTAGTCTTTTGTTCGATGTTCACTTATACACTTTTTTGGTTTGTAGGTGCGATGTCTCAATCCCATGCTTTCGATCGCTTGAGGAGCTCATTAACACAGTATGAATCCTGTCGCGGTTCAAAATCGGGTAGGCGTAAAGAGAGAGAGAGATTACGATCGAGAAAGAAGTCATCATTCAAGGGAGTTTTCATCTTCCAAACATGAGTCCCAACATCAATCGTATCACCAGGAAGATCAGTCTAATCTTCCTGTACACAGCAGCAATTAGACTTCTTTCCATGCTCCTCAAATTGTTGTACTGCCTGAGCAATACTCTGGCTTATCTAGTTCCAGGCAGTCCCGTGATCGTAGGTTAAGTAAATGCCTACTAGTTACTTCTGATCCTGCTTTGCCTACTATAGATCTAAGGCTTCCACAGTAGAGAAGTTGGTTGTACTTAAGGTCAATTTTCCAAAAATTTGCTTCGAAGGGCTTAAGTTCCTTTCTTCCATTCATACAATTCCAAGGACTACGAAAGCACGTTCCCTTGCATGCGTCAATGATGTTTGTGTAGAATAAAGCATTTCAACACTTAGATGAAAAAATCTCCAAGGTGTCTTTCAAGAGAATATGAAATCGATCGTTTCAAAATAGAGGCGATCCATGAAAAAGATATAATTAAACATCAAGAAAAGAGTGCCAAAGAAACATCAGAGGCCGTTAGTCATTTAGAAGTAGCTCATAAAAAGAAACTAGATCTGCCCTCAACCATAGCGGTGTGCTTGCTTTGGAAAATGATACACTTCAAAAGGAGAAAAATATCCTGGTTCTCCGCATTGAGGAGCTCGAAGAGATCCTTAAAAAGATAAGAAAGAGAAGCTTGAAGCCCAGGAGGAGTCATACATAAATTGCAAAGAGACCTCAAACCCTGGGGACTGAAAATTAAGCTTGATGAGCAACTAGCCCAAATTGAAGTCCTCAAAGAAGAGGAGAGAGAAACGTGCCATACTGATATTAGAGAGCTTCGAGCTCGATTAGAAGGTTCCAAAGGAGCCATTCGAAATGAAAATAAGGGTATGTTCGTCCTCTGATTATGGAATATAATGCTAAAGTCTTAATTGATCACAATTTGAGTATCTATGGAGAGGGCTATCTTGAATCGCTCATCGAGACCTGAGAATACATTGTTGAAATGAAGAAGGAAGCCCTCGGTGAAGTTGATTTAGATGAAGAGAAGCTAGTGCAGGAGATTCTACATGGGTATGAAACTTTAGACCTTGTTGCTGCGGGACTCTGATACTTCGACATTTTAGCACTTTCCGGCAAAGAGATAAACATTGCTGAGACTTCGAGGTCCGATCTAAAAGGTGCCCCTACACTTCAAATAGTTGGAGCATCAGTTTCTCTTGGCCTAGGCTAGGATCTGAGCTATGATCCGAACGTACCCAACTATCAACCAAAGGCGTTGACTCCTATTCTAGAGGGAAGCACTTCAGTGACAACTAAAAGTCAGTCGGACATAAGTATCCCACTTTGTTCTCATTATTCGAGAGATTTCATTCCCATTCCCTATAGTCATGAGTTTAACTTTTTATTTTCGCGAATTTGCAGGTTTTCTAGGTCCCAGCCAGATTCCAGGAAACGGTGCCGCCATGGAGCAACAATCAATATCTATTGATATCCGGTGACCACCAATATTCCTGGCCTCAATGCTCAAATTATCGGAGCACTTGATGATGAAAAAGCTGATAACCCGTCGTTGTCAGATGAATCATATTACATTGTGATCACTAGCGCAACCGAACATACCAGTGAGCTTAACTTAAAAGGGCATATTGAGAGAGAGAGGAGTTACTGAAGAAAAAAGCTAATGCTGAATCCACTGGCATGGATATGGATGGCAAAATCTCGTCTGACGTCAAGTCATTACACTCGGTGGGTCGGCTTCCAAAGAATTCCCTCCAAACTCTAAGAGCTCTCTTACAAAGGGCTGCAAAGGATCAAGGAAAAGGACGCATGGATGTTCGGGTGGTGGCACTCCTAAGAAATCCAGAATGGAGAAAGGGCAGAAAAAATAGTTGTTGCCTCGGCTTAGTTTGTATATAGCTAGTATAGCCATTTTTCTTTTTATTGGCTGTGATTGTGTGGGTACTACCCTTGTTTCTGAATACTCATATCAAAAATTTTAAATTTAGCATTCAAATAAAAGTTCTTTATTTTTTGTCAAACTCTTATTTTTGTCGAAGTAATCGAGCTATTACTTTTCCATTCAATGTACTTGTAATTCATTGCTCGTTAATTTAGACAATCATCCATTAGTTTTCACTCAGGCCTCCATATGGTCGTGGCATCAAGTTGTATCAGACACTAGGCTCAAGCGTAGTGCTATCTATTTGATTCAGCAGTCTAAGTGATTATACTCCTTCCCTTAGTCTTGGGTTAGCGAAGTTATTGGATTAGCGGAGTTATGTAATGGATGGTCGAACCCCATCCTTAGTAAGTTTATACTCCTCCTGTCGGTTTCAGATCTTATTTTATGCAATGGTGAGTGGTCGAACCGCACTCATCTATTTATTTATACTTAATTCCGCATTTTGGGGATAAAAGTTAGTCGGCAGGTGGTTGGATCATACCCAACCATTTTTTTATACTCATATCTGCACCCTGGGGATAAAAGTTAGTTTGGAAAATAGTCGGATCATATTTTACTTAATCTTTTGATTTTCCCTCAAATTGGGGGTTGATCTTAGTGAGCGATTGGTCATATCGCTTTTGATTCATGTCCATTTATCACTTGGCGGGATTAATTTGGTTATCGAATAGTTGAGTCACATGCATTCCTCATTAGGTATTCCGTCTATCGTGTTATGAACAAGAACTCTCAAATGAATGGTTGGGCCATTCTTATTTTGTTTAGTTCAATCGTGAACTTATGTAATCGGCTAACTCCAAACTCTAGGAACCTTCTCGGACATATCAATATTGATTAGTTGGGTATCGTAACTAATATGTAATGCTACAACAAGCATAATTATGAAGGAAATTTAAAGCTTTGTTTGCCAAATGGAAAGAAACGACAAAAATTTTCTTATCATACACCTGGAAAATCAAATGGTAAAGAAAATTCATAAATTGAATACAACTGAATGAAAAGGAATAAACTAAGTGAAATAGCGTCATAAATGCTTACCATTCCACGCTCTTGTGAGTGTGACTCCATTAACAGTCGCTAGCTTGAAAGTTTCCTCTCCAAGCCTCTATTCAATGAAAGATAGTCCTTCTTAAGTAGTATTCATGTACGATGTGGCAGCAAAAACCCATTTCAAGATGAGATCTCCAATTTCAAATGTTCTAGGTCAGACTTCAGTGTTGCAGTATAGTAGTTTCATTTTCTCTTTCTCATTCAATTGTCGAGAGTTTTGACCGATGAGACGAGATAGAATGACTAAAGGGAATGAACGAAGCGATAGCACTGCGAGTAGCCCTGGGTGTACGAAGCAAGTAAAGAGTAGATACCCTGAGGGGTCCCGGAAAAGGAAAGCCTAGGGTCATGTCATTACTACTCTGAGGGGACCGTACGAAGAAGACAACCCATTTTTTAATCATCCTTTTCCTAGCTGAATGAGCGAAGCACTTAATCTCTTTCTTTATCTAAGTCAGAAAGAAGCCGTTAATTAATATACCCATAACTATCTGACATCTCAGCTTCCCTAAGATGCTCATGCATATTGATAATAGGTGCACGGGAAACCAAGTAAATAAGTCGAGTCAACAAGTCCAGTGCCGATGTGCAGCTGCCCTCAAATCAACTTCCTCGCACTTCTCATCTACAAAGTGTAGAGATTCTAAGAGGAGATCTCTATTCATTCTGGGATCGTAGTAGGTCACTCAATAAGAAGGGACTTCAAGTTCAACAGGGATTACAGCTTTGGAGCCATAAGCAAGGGCAAATAGAGTATGGCCAGCTGCAGACTTATGGGTGGTTCTGTAAGCACATAATACTATTGAGAGTTCACCCACCCACTTACCTCTAGACTTTTCCAAATGCTTATTCAGAATGGAATTCATGATTTTATTTACAGCCTTAACTTATCCATTTGCTTGATAATGAGAAACTGCCACAAATCACTTCTCAATATGATGCCAATGGAAATAGTCTTTGAACTTGGCGATGTCGAATTGGGTTCCATTGTTAGTCACAATGGTTTGTGGAAGGCCAAAATGACTGATGATGTTTCAGACAAAAAAGTTGATTATTTTCTTTGTCGTGATCGTGGCTAAAGACCCTACTTTAGTCCATTTGGTGAAGTTATCAACTACGACGATGGCGTACTTCACACAACCTTTAGAGATTGGTATGTAACCGATAATTTTCTATGCTCCATGTGGAAAATGGCCATGGTTTGACCATTTATGTGATTTCTGTTGGCGGAGCTCTTGAAATTTTTGCATACATTTGGCACTTGTCACAACGCCTAGTGTAATCAATAACATCTTGGGCCAATAATACCCATAATGGAGTATTTTCTTTGTTATGGTTTGCCCTCCATTGTGATCACCATACTCCCTTTTGTGAACTTCTTTTTGGACTCATTTTATTTCATCGTAGGCGATACACCAGAGCAGGGGAATGGAAAAACCCTTTCTATACATGACTTCTTCCTGAATGATATATCATGTTGCTTTGCAGAAAACTTCTCTCCTTTCATCCTTTGTTCGGAAAGGACTCCCTATAGAAAATAGCCTTTGATAAGACTCATCCGCGACTACTTCTTAGGCTCCGTCTCTAGTAGCAAGTCGATTTCTACCTGCTTTATGCTCAGAGAGTCTAGTACTTCGACCGGAACCAAGCCCATCTATTGTGCATCCCCGATACTAGCAAACTTTGACAGTGAGTCGACCTCTTTGTTTTGATCTCGGGGATGTGCATGATGTCATGATTCTCAAAGCCAGTCAATAACTCTTGGTCTTGGATAAGGTACTGGGTGAGTCGTTCTTCTTTAGCTTGGTAGTCTCCCCTGACTTGGTATACTACCAAGTGTGAGTCGCAAAAGATTTTGAGAGATTTTATTCCCAGTTCTCTCGTAGGTTTGAGTCCAACGATCAGGGCTTCATATTCAGCTTCATTGTTCATTGTAGGGATGTCAAGCTTCAAAGCAGAGCAAATTGACCGATCTTCCAGAGTTACTAACACAATTCTGGCTCTAGAACAACAATCATTTGATGCTCCATCTGTATACATTTTCCACCAAATGGTAGGGGCTCCATCGCTCTCTGGGAGATCATCTTGTGTAACGAATTCCACTGTAAAGTCCAATAGTGCCTGTCCCTGGATAGCTCTCCGAGGGAGATGTAATGTCAAATTGACTCAGTTTGATGTTCCACTTGAGTAACCTCCTAGATGTCTCAGGTCGCTATAGGACCAGTCGGTGTAAATGTTGATAGGATGAGCCTAAAAATAGGGGTAGAGCTTTCGCAAAGAAATCAACAAGCAGTACGCTAATTTCTCTATCTTCAGATAGTTCCTTTCAGCTCCTATTAATCGTTTGCGAACACAATAGACCGATATCTGGATTTGATTCTCTTCATGAAGCTGTGCAAGACCTATAGCATGTACCGACACAACCAAGTAGATATACAAATCTTCGTGGTCCATCGACCTTGACAAGATGGGAGCCTTATCTAAGTGTACCAAAGCTTGGAATGAGTCTGCATAATCTTACATCCATTCAAAGTTCCTTTCTCTCTCCTAATCAAGTCGGAGAAAGGAATGCATTTATCGGTAGCTTTGGAAATAAAGCGACTTAGGGTTGTTACCTTCCCATTTAGGTTATGTACTTGCTTGGTGGCCTTCGGCACTTGGATATTGCGAATTGCTTGAATCTTCTCAGGGTTCGCTTCAATTCCATGAGCATTGTCAATGAAACACAAGAATTTTCTTGATGCAATGCTGAAAACACTTTAGAGGACTGATCTTCATTTTGTAATGTCGGAGTATATCGAACATTCCTACCAAGACTATAATGTGGTCATCTGATCATCGTGACTTCTTGAGCATATCATCCACATATACCTCCGTCATCTTTCCAAACTGATCTTTAAACATTCTATTGACTAGGCGTTGATAATTTGCTCCAGTATTTTTCAATCCAAATGGCATTACCACATAGCAATACAACCCAACATCGGTAATGAAGCCGGTGTGCTCCTGATTGAGGATGTGCATCGGGATTTGGTTATAGCAAGAGTATGCATCAATGAGAGATATCAACTCATGTCATGCATTTGAGTCTACTAATTGGTTGATCCTTGGAAGGGGAAAACTGTCTTTTGGGCATGCCTTATTTGAGTTTGAATAGTCGATGCACGTTCGGCACTTTCCATTTTCCTTTCTTACAAGTATAGGATTAGATGCCCATTTAGGGTAGAGGTCATTGCGAATAAACCCATTACTTTTAAGCCTATCCGCCTCCTCATTAAGGGTAACAGATCTCTCTGGATCCATGCCATGCCTTTTTTGTTTCACCGGGACATGCCTCGGGTAGATATTTAATGCGTGGATCACAATGGCAAGAGAAATCCCACACATGTTAGAGTGAGTCCAAGCGGATGCGTTAAGATTGTAGGATCGATTTCACCCTAGAGGGGGGGTGAATAGGGTGATAGTGTAAATTATAAAAATTAATCGCGGAAGCTTATAAATTAATTTCAATTCAGATCACAGAATAGCAGCACAGATATCGCAGAATATAAATAACAGAATAAAACAGAACAACACAGAATTTACCCAGCTTCGGCAAAACCCTGCCTACGTGCTGCCCCCAAGGTTTCTACTAGAAATTAGATAGTCCCTCGCTTACACACGTAAACTCGCTATACACCGCTATTGACTAATCTAACTCTACGCTCAAAACCCTGCCACAACTCAATTACCGAGTTGCGAATTCTCAAGCTACACACCGCAGCTTGTACCCTAGTCACACGACTAGAAAATATAAACGGTTAAAAAAGAAAATACAAATTAAAAGCAAATTTAAAATAAAACTAATTTTAATATAAACCCCTTTTATAAAAATAGTAAGGCCGGCCCCCTTTTTAATTTATCTTGACCGTCTCTTTTTATTTCTTATTCGTACGCGGCCGTTCCTCTGTCTCAATTGTTCGTTCCTCCTTGCGAAATTAGGGTTTCCTCCTTGATGCAAATTAGGGCTTTCGAAGAGCCGACTTTTTCGATCGAATATATGTTTGTTCGAGAGTTGCGTTGCTCGATCGATTTGTTGTTGCTCTCTCAGGCTACTTCGAGACTCTTTGATTTGCTCACCGCGGCTGCTTCGTTGATCGAATTCCGGTATGTAATTATGTGCTTTTTTCTTTACTGATTTATGCTTTCTGGAATTCGATACTTTGATTGCCGATGATGATTGGGTTATATATAGGATTTGATTTCCTATTTTTGCGTTCGTATATTTTTGATTGAATTCGTCTTCGGCCGTTTGATTTCACTTTGATGCTAAGATTGATCTTTGACTTGTTCATATTTACTTGAATAATACGATTTTAAACTGCGACTTGTTCAATTTGCTTGGTTATCACGGTGAACGCTTGATTGACTTTGACAATACTGATTTCGTGAATTTTTACTTTGTTGACTTGTTCAACATTGATTTTTGCTGGCATTTTTGGTTCGAACTAGTTGCCTTGACTTGGGATTCTTCACTGCACTACTTCATCATGTTGCCTACACTCCATAATATTGTTGATACTTGGTTTACTGGTGCATGTTGCTGCTGTGTTGCCATATTGATGCCTCTGTTCGTTTCTGATAGTACTTTCCAGTTGAGTTTGAGTTGTTTCAATGTGATGTTTACACTATCTTCATATGCCCTTGACTTTGTTATACCTTGCTGTGCATTGCATTGTTACTTGGTCTTTGTGTAGTTTGCATTATATTGGTCGAGCTTTGATTCTTTGTTGGCACTGGTCCTGCTGCCTTCAGTTGCTTGTCGAACTTGCAGTTGGTATTTGAATTGCTTCATATGTATGTTAGTTGCGGCCTGTACTTGTGTACTTCTGGTATGCTGCAGCTTGCATCTTTGTTGCATTTGGTTTGAGTCAGATGTACTGGGTTTGGTTCAGGTTGTTCATGAGTCTTCATTTGGTATTGATCTTCATATATGTGCATATGTACAGTTGCTCGATCCTTGATTGTTCACCTGTTGACTACTCTTCATTCACTGCCTGTAGTTGTTTCACTTGCATAGCTGAACTTCACTGTTGCACTTTTGTGCTTTATATTCCTGTAGTTTGCATTGTTGCTGTAGCTTTTTGAAGCTTGAGTTTCTGGTCACTGCACTTGTACATATTCACTATCACTTGCATTTTTATCTTAGTACCATAACTTCTCTGTTCCACTCGAGTTTAGTTGTGCACTTGCATTTGTTGTTTGCTTCATGTTCCTTACTGCTTTGAACTTCTGGTTGGTTTGGCCTCGACTTCACTGTTATTTGATTGCCGAGTTGTTTGCATTCACTTCATCACTTCAGTCGTGTAATGCTTTCACCTCTGACCTGTTGTAGTTTGCATATCACCTTGTTGCAGTTAATGGTTACTTGAATTTTGACATTAGTCTGCTGTCATGGCTGATCTGTTGTTCAGTTTGCATTGGTGCATTCTTCATGTATCTGCTGACTTGTTGTAGTACACTGCATATTGCATTGTCTTGCTGAACTCGATCCAGTAGTTTGCTTCATTTTGTTGTATACACTGGTTTTGGTCGAAACTTGTTGCTTTCATGTATATGTCGAACTAATCGGTTGCATCTGTGGTATGCATATGTGTAGTTGTTATTGCCAGTTGCCACTTTGACATTTTGGCCTTGAACCTGTACTTGTAGTTTGCATTCATGTACTTGCAGTGTTGGTCTGACTTGAACTCGATTCACTTGTGTTGAATCCAGTTTCAAAACTCGGATTTGACCTTGTGTTCGTGTCGTATTTTAAATATATTGCACGTGCGTTGAACCCGGCTTTGCATTTGGGTTTGACCTGTGCTCACCTGTCCCTGTAGCATTATCAAGTGTATATATCGGTGTGCACGGCCTTGTGGCATATACAGTGATACACTGTGTATGTCACAAGTTGTTCGTGTATGATGAATTCAAATTTAAATGATGACGAACAACCCAAATAACCGAGGCAAATTATATTTTCAAAATTCACGTTTTATTTTATATCGCAAAAATATTTTATTTTCAATTTTACTGCGTTAGTTTATATTTTTGCAGATCGCTCAGATGCTGGATTCAAAACTGGAATGAAGTTGAAGATAAATACGAGTGTGAGTGATATGTAGTGAGGTGAATTGTAAATGTGAAATGTGATGTAATTGTAATCAAAGTTGTATAGTTATAGTGAGAGCTTGAAATTGTACTATTCAAAGATGTAATAAATATTTGTTTGAATAAAATATTCGTTTGAATTCAAAATTCGTGTTATTTATTTTATTCTGCAAATATTTATTTAATCTGTGAAAAAATAAAATAGTATATTATCAAATACATTTAAACGAATGTATATATGTTTATTATCATCGAACAAAAATCATATAAGCGCATATTCAACAATCTCCCCCTTTTGATGATAACAAACATATATTTAAGATTTTGAATATGTTAAATGTATTTGATCGTGGATATGCATTGCTCCCCCTATTTAAATGCTCTCTCTCTACACAATACTCCCCCTACATATATGCATACAAATAAAAATGAGCCTAGATGCAAATGGAAAATTATTTAACCTTTGCTTGATTTTATTTGACAAAATCTTAACTTTTCTCTCCCCCTTTTGTTATCAGCAAAAGAATAATAGTATTAGAGAAAATAGAGATAAAGTAATCGATATCAATCCAACATTAAAACTCAATTGAATATAAATATTAAATTTCAATAAAAAATCAAACAAAAATCATAAATATTTTGTTAGGCGCATATTCCACTTTTAGAATGATGGAAGTGATGTCATCATATAAAACCATACAGTTGTGTCTATTTGTGGTATATTTATATCAGGAATTTGAATATCTACTAACCATGCATAACCGTTAGGACTTTTAAATGAGATTAGTAGTATTCCAATTTTATTTTTAAAAAAAATGAATTCAAGTATCTTCTAACCACGCATAACCGTGAGGACTTTTAATATGGGATTAGAATCAACTTGTTTATTTTTTAAAAAAAATCAACTTTTGATATGCGTTCCATACATGCATAACCGCGAGGACTTTTAAATGAGCATGGAAGCACATAACAAATTCCAAGTAATTCACCCATGCATAACCGTGAGGACTTTTAAATGAGAGTGAATACTTTGGTATTTATTTATTTATTTTTATTTTTTTTTTAAAAAAAAATGTGAAAATGAAAAAAAAACGAACGATTCCTGTTTAAAGTACCACATATCGACAAAGTATATAGAATTTTGATGAGTGATGGTTGATAGAAATATGATAGGTATAGAGATGATCATGGAATTTTTATCAACAAAAAGTTTTATAACTCTTGTTTAAATTTCTAAAGAAATTTTCTGATTATACTTTCTCGAGTTATAATATATAATCAATATCAACACTCATCACTTTTTCAATCACTATTTTTCTTTTCGATAATCATTTGGGAGTCAGATTAGCCATAATAGTCATTTAAAATCAAATTTAAAAATAATTATGAAATTAATTTTTCAAAAATGAATAATCTGAAAATATGGTCAAAAATGATTTTCTCCAGGGGGTTTTTTAAAAGAAAATTTTCTGCTATTTGAAAATTATTTGAAATGAAAAATATGCAGATATTTTCTTTGAAAAACGATGCAGTTAATGAATGTGTCAAAAATTAATCACGTTCCACTAGTAATTTTTCTATCAACCATATTACCAGTGTAATCTGCATCTGAATTTAAATTTCACTCAAAATTCACTCGTTGAATGTCAAAGACCAGATTAAGAAATTTCTCATGATTATTATCAACAAATTTTAAATGAAATTCTCTTGGATTTGAAATGAAAACCGTGTCAACAATCAAACATATATTAAAGTGTCAATTTTAGAAGCCATCAAACATTATTTTTATTTCAAAACAATTTCTTAAAAGTTTCAACAATTTCAAAAAAAAAAATTAAAATCCTTTTTTTTTACAATTTTTAAAATAGAATTCCTTAGGATTTTAAATCGAGGCCGTGTCAAAACATGAATATAGATTTAGCCAAAAATATTATAACAACAATATTATTATCCAATCAAAACACTATTTTTCTCTCAAACTTATATATCAAGTAATTCTAGAGAATTTTATAGTGTTTTTGGCATAAGAATATAAATGGCTAATCAATTTTGAATAAAGTCAGAATCAAAATGATCATTAAATCATCATCATATCATAATTGGCTGATTTTATTCAGAAAATGGTACAGATTATCACATTTAATATATCGTACAAATAAATATACTTTTACCTGTCTTTACCTTTACGATATTTCTCGTCGTTGTTCATTGTGATTCTGTCATCCTTATACTAGGCTAAGGAACTTAGCTTTGTCTCCCGTTGTGTTTCTGAAACAGCCAAAATCCAGAGAACACTATTGTTGTTCCTTAGCCTGCCACCACACCTACACGGAAAAGGATTTATGTGACCTATTTGTTTTTATAGGTCCATGGTTGTTAGTGGCAGAAAATTTTGAAAAATAATTTTGTGTAGACCCAAAACTATTTATAATTGTTCCCTTTGGCACCCAAATTTGTTTAACTTTGAGAGATTTTATATTTGTGCCTTTTGGAACCCAAATCGGTATAGTTTTCACATGTTTGGGTCTATACCAACAATTATTGTGATCGTGTCCAAATTTTCTACAAATTGTGCACATAGAATTAACTTGATTAATCTTGTTTTCAACAATTTTCGAATTATTAAATCCAAGTCCTTGTCTAACCGTATTAACAGTTTGCTTTCCTAATAGCATATTCAACGATTTTTCACTTTTTGAAAATTTATCTAAAGTTGTAGACAATTGTTGGACTTTTGATTTGAGAGATTCATTTTCGTTTAACAACTGTGTGCACTTTTTAATAGAATTCTCTCTCCTAGTATTTTCATTCTCCTTTAAAATCAGAATTTCATTTTCAAGCGATTTTATTTTAATTTCTGATTTTTTAATTTCCTCATCAAATGTTGGACACTTATCACACTTAGGGATCCTACTTTGATAGGTTTTAACTAATTGATCAAGTTGTTTATTACATTCTATCAAAGTATCTTTTTGAGATTCAAGTTTGGCGTATTTTTCCCTAAGTCGTTCAAAACAACCGTTTACTTCATGAAAATATATAAGCAACTCAGAATGGGTAAGTTTTGATACCTCACTTGGCTCGTCATCGTCACTGTCAGTTGTATCACCTCGAAGACACAATTCTGCCTTTTCGCTTTCACTGCCAGTGCTTTGATCATTCTCGTCTATTTCATCCCAAGTGGCTGCAAAACTTTTCTTTTTCTGTTTCTTTCCGTGGCTGGATTTAATTTGTGGACAATCGGGCTTGATATGGCCGGGTTTGTTGCAATTATAACAAATAAACTTTTGTTCTTCTGAGTAGTCTAGTGCTTTGGCTATTCTGCTTTTTGCTTTTTGAATTCGAGCTGAATTTCCATGTTTTTGATTCCATTTTTTGAATTTCCTTATTAACAGCTCCAATTCTGCTGCTCCATCATCTTCATCGTTATCATCATCACTTTCGGTTGTTCCTTTGAGAGCTATTGATTTCTTTTGAGTGTCACCTCCTTCACGCTCTTCTTTGAATTTCATTTCAAGCTCATAAGTGGTGAGATTTCCGATGAGTTATTCAACTTTAAGTTGTTTTAAATCTTTCGATTCTTGTATGGCAGTTACTTTTGCTTCAAAGCTTCGTGGAAGGACTCTGAGGATTTTCCGGACTATTTCTAATTCGGTGTATGTTTTTCCAAGAGCTTTTGATTTGTATACGATATTGGAGAGTCGTCCGTACATCTCTTTAACATTTTCTTCCTTCGCCATTTTGAAGTTCTCGTATTCGCTGCTTAGCATTGCAAGGCGAGATTCTTTGACTTGAGATGTTCCTTCGTGAGTCACTTCTAGTATGTGCCATATTTCCTGCGCAGTTAGACAATGTGAGACACGATTAAATTCAAATTGATCCAATGAACAGATAATAGAATTCATAGCTTTGGCATTAGTATTCTGTAATTTATTTTCTAGTTCTGTCCATTGTTCCTTTGGTTTCTCTATTTCCTGATTATCTACAGTTATAGTTGGTATACTATAACCTGTCTCAACAATATTCCAAGCGTCAATGGTTTTCAGAAAAATTTGCATTCTATTTTTCCAGTAAGCATATTCACCATTGAACATTGGTGGTCTAACTATGGATTGTCCTTCTGCAAAAGCATTATTAAAAGAAGCCATTTTAAAAAAAATTTAAATTTTTAAAACAAAAACCGATTTTTGAAACACGAATTTTTAAAACAAAAATTGATTTTTTTTGAAACACGAATTTTTTAAACAAAAATTGATTTTTGAAACACGAATTTTTAAATTAAAAATTGGTTTTTGTAAAATCAAAATTTTATAAACGAAAATGGCTTTTGTTCCTAGCTCTGATACCACTTGTAGGATCGATTTCACCCTAGAGGGGGGGGGGGTGAATAGGGTGATAGTGTAAATTATAAAAATTAATCGCGGAAGCTTATAAATTAATTTCAATTCAGATCACAGAATAGCAGCACAGATATCGCAGAATATAAATAACAGAATAAAACAGAACAACACAGAATTTACCCAGCTTCGGCAAAACCCTGCCTACGTGCTGCCCCCAAGGTTTCTACTAGAAATTAGATAGTCCCTCGCTTACACACGTAAACTCGCTATACACCGCTATTGACTAATCTAACTCTACGCTCAAAACCCTGCCACAACTCAATTACCGAGTTGCGAATTCTCAAGCTACACACCGCAGCTTGTACCCTAGTCACACGACTAGAAAATATAAACGGTTAAAAAAGAAAATACAAATTAAAAGCAAATTTAAAATAAAACTAATTTTAATATAAACCCCTTTTATAAAAATAGTAAGGCCGGCCCCCTTTTTAATTTATCTTGACCGTCTCTTTTTATTTCTTATTCGTACGTGGCCGTTCCTCTGTCTCAATTGTTCGTTCCTCCTTGCGAAATTAGGGTTTCCTCCTTGATGCAAATTAGGGCTTTCGAAGAGCCGACTTTTGTTCGATCGAATATATGTTTGTTCGAGAGTTGCGTTGCTCGATCGATATGTTGTTGCTCTCTCTGGCTACTTCGAGACTCTTTGATTTGCTCACCGCGGCTGCTTCGTTGATCGAATTCCGGTATGTAATTATGTGCTTTTTTCTTTACTGATTTATGCTTTCTGGAATTCGATACTTTGATTGCCGATGATGATTGGGTTATATATAGGATTTGATTTCCTATTTTTGCGTTCGTATATTTTTGATTGAATTCGTCTTCGGCCGTTTGATTTCACTTTGATGCTAAGATTGATCTTTGACTTGTTCATATTTACTTGAATAATACGGTTTTAAACTGCGACTTGTTCAATTTGCTTGGTTATCACGGTGAACGCTTGATTGACTTTGACAATACTGATTTCGTGAATTTTTACTTTGTTGACTTGTTCAACATTGATTTTTGCTGGCATTTTTGGTTCGAACTAGTTGCCTTGACTTGGGATTCTTCACTGCACTACTTCATCATGTTGCCTACACTCCATAATATTGTTGATACTTGGTTTACTGGTGCATGTTGCTGCTGTGTTGCCATATTGATGCCTCTGTTCGTTTCTGATAGTACTTTCCAGTTGAGTTTGAGTTGTTTCAATGTGATGTTTACACTATCTTCATATGCCCTTGACTTTGTTATACCTTGCTGTGCATTGCATTGTTACTTGGTCTTTGTGTAGTTTGCATTATATTGGTCGAGCTTTGATTCTTTGTTGGCACTGGTCCTGCTGCCTTCAGTTGCTTGTCGAACTTGCAGTTGGTATTTGAATTGCTTCATATGTATGTTAGTTGCGGCCTGTACTTGTGTACTTCTGGTATGCTGCAGCTTGCATCTTTGTTGCATTTGGTTTGAGTCAGATGTACTGGGTTCGGTTCAGGTTGTTCATGAGTCTTCATTTGGTATTGATCTTCATATATGTGCATATGTACAGTTGCTCGATCCTTGATTGTTCACCTGTTGACTACTCTTCATTCACTGCCTGTAGTTGTTTCACTTGCATAGCTGAACTTCACTGTTGCACTTTTGTGCTTTATATTCCTGTAGTTTGCATTGTTGCTGTAGCTTTTTGAAGCTTGAGTTTCTGGTCACTGCACTTGTACATATTCACTATCACTTGCATTTTTATCTTAGTACCATAACTTCTCTGTTCCACTCGAGTTTAGTTGTGCACTTGCATTTGTTGTTTGCTTCATGTTCCTTACTGCTTTGAACTTCTGGTTGGTTTGGCCTCGACTTCACTGTTATTTGATTGCCGAGTTGTTTGCATTCACTTGATCACTTCAGTCGTGTATTGCTTTCACCTCTGACCTGTTGTAGTTTGCATATCACCTTGTTGCAGTTAATGGTTACTTGAATTTTGACATTGGTCTGCTGTCATGGCTGATCTGTTGTTCAGTTTGCATTGGTGCATTCTTCATGTATCTGCTGACTTGTTGTAGTACACTGCATATTGCATTGTCTTGCTGAACTCGATCCAGTAGTTTGCTTCATTTTGTTGTATACACTGGTTTTGGTCGAAACTTGTTGCTTTCATGTATATGTCGAACTAATCGGTTGCATCTGTGGTATGCATATGTGTAGTTGTTATTGCCAGTTGCCACTTTGACATTTTGGCCTTGAACCTGTACTTGTAGTTTGCATTCATGTACTTGCAGTGTTGGTATGACTTGAACTCGATTCACTTGTGTTGAATCCAGTTTCAAAACTCGGATTTGACCTTGTGTTCGTGTCGTATTTTAAATATATTGCACGTGCGTTGAACCCGGCTTTGCATTTGGGTTTGACCTGTGCTCACCTGTCCCTGTAGCATTATCAAGTGTATATATCGGTGTGCACGGCCTTGTGGCATATACAGTGATACACTGTGTATGTCACAAGTTGTTCGTGTATGATGAATTCAAATTTAAATGATGACGAACAACCCAAATAACTGAGGCAAATTATATTTTCAAAATTCACGTTTTATTTTATATCGCAAAAATATTTTATTTTCAATTTTACTGCGTTAGTTTATATTTTTGCAGATCGCTCAGATGCTGGATTCAAAACTGGAATGAAGTTGAAGATAAATACGAGTGTGAGTGATATGTAGTGAGGTGAATTGTAAATGTGAAATGTGATGTAATTGTAATCAAAGTTGTATAGTTATAGTGAGAGCTTGAAATTGTACTATTCAAAGATGTAATAAATATTTGTTTGAATAAAATATTCGTTTGAATTCAAAATTCGTGTTATTTATTTTATTCTGCAAATATTTATTTAATCTGTGAAAAAATAAAATAGTATATTATCAAATACATTTAAACGAATGTATATATGTTTATTATCATCAAACAAAAATCATATAAGCGCATATTCAACAAAGATTCTTATGGAGAAAACCAGCAAGTTCTTTCATCATCGAGGGCTGAGCTATGATCCGATCTTTAGGACCCGTGACGGGTCATCATGGCTGACTGTGATGTCAATCGTCAGCTTAACCGGTGCAGCCTTGGTCTCTTTAGGCTCCTCCTTAACATCCCTTGGATCTATGTCTTTGTAGAACCGACTGTGGCACCCGAGCCAAGGCTCAGGCACTGGTTGACAGTCTTCAGCGATTTAAATGCGGAGAGATTTGTCCACACCCTTACCTTTCTCTTTCCATTGAGCATCTCTCAACTCAGCCACATAACAGGCAGGTCCAATAGGTTGATCACCCTGCACAACTCCAACACCCGTTATCAGTTGGGAACTTCAAAGTCTAATACCATGGGGCAAGAGCTGCTTAGAATTCAACTAGGGCCGGTCGGTCCAGAAAAGCATTATATGGAGAGTCAACATCCAAGACAACAAATGGTAAAATTCGCATTCTCCTATGGTAACCATCTCCCAACTCTATGGGTAATTCAATATATCCGACAACATCAGCCACATCCTGTTAAAGCCATGGATGCAAACTTTAGATAGTTACAAGTCCATGGCTTCCATCCTCATCTGATCGTAAGCCTTTTTGAAAATTATATAAATAGAATTCCACAACCAACTAAAATCCTTTTTGCTAAGGTGGGACCAATCATGGCCGAAATGACCATTAGATCGATCGCTGGTGTCTCCACCTTATCCGCATCTCTGTTTATGTACAGAATGTCATCTACCATCGTATGCTATTGTTTTGTAGGAGCTCCATCTTCTGTACTCGAACAACATTTAAAATTCATATGCTTAATCATGATAGCATAACGCTCCATTTCATGCCAATTCTTGTTAGTAGGATGTGGTCCTCCGACATTGTATTGATCACTAATCTTCCACCAGTCCATACAGGCTTCTTGGCCCTCTACGGAGTTTGGCTTGGGTTGGAGTCAGATATGCCTTGCCCGCCATCTTGTGGGGCTTTAACAAACTATTGTAACTTTCTTTCCTAAATCAGTTTCCTGATTATATCCTGGTGATGCCTACACTCATTCATATTTTCCAATCTACTTCTGTTTCTGCATCGATACTTTAGAAGGCGACTTCCTATACTGCATGTTATTGCAAGTAGGCAAATATACATTGTCAAGAGATGTATTTAGTGGTGTGTAGGTATCATACATTGGAACCTTGGCTTCCCTCTTCTAGAATCCCTTTTTCGTTTATGGTTCCTATCATCGCTATCTTTTGCTGATTCGATGTATTTTGGACATTCACTTGAACTTTCCCCGAATTATCACCAGACTAATTCACTGCAATGTTACTTTGTACTCCTTCACTCGGTCTCATAAAATTCTTCTTCCTAGATCGTCTAGCTTCCTCTTTCCTCAAATATCGAGCTGCTTTTGCATAGAAACGCTCCAACATTGCGAATGGTTTGCCAGTTGAGCAATTGCCAAAGTCCAATTTTGGATCAAGTCCTCTCATTACCGCCATCAATATCAAATGGTCTTTCAGATTACTAAATTCTATGACATCTATATGAAATCTCTCAAAATAATCTTTTAAGGATTCTCAAGGAGCCTGGAACATGCTGGATAGGGATATCACATCTTTAGGGTGAGTTGCGTGCATATGGAACTACGCCACAAACTTTGTTGCCAATTCGTCAAATCTATAGATTAATCATGGGGATAATCTCGTGTCCCACATCACTGCTATATCAGAGAGAGTGATAGAAAACGCCTACACTTTGTTGCATCATCAGCTTGTGCGGAATCTATTAGCCATTCATACCTCGTGATGTGCTGCCTAGGGTTGGATTTTACCTTATTGGCAAGCATCGATGGCAGGTTGAATCCATGGATACTTAGCATGTAAAACATTATCAGTAAATGAAGTACGGCTTCTTGAGATCTCCTAATCATCATGGTAAAGCCTTAGCTCTCTCTCACTAGCTTTTTAACCATAAAAGAAAATTTTGGGTTTTGGATAGTCGGAGCCAAGCATTGGTCATGCTCTATCTAATGTGAATGGTTCGATTGATGCATACGGTCCGTTCCACGCCATCTTGGCTCAACATCCTCTCGATATATATCATGCACATTCACTTCATCATGATTTAGAGATGGTAATTGATCTGCATCCACCTGAACTCCAGCATCCAAATCATTCACAATAGCTCCAGCATGGAAAGATAGGCCACCTCTTCTGGAGGAGGGATCAGTACCAATCCCTAGATCCCAATGGAAGGGTCGATATCGATCTGCCTCGGCAGACCACGTTGATTTTCCTATTGACGTCTCGAAGCTCTATGTGATATTCATTAGTTCTTGGACATCTCTGTTCGTGATAATCATCTGATTAAATAGAACACTCTGATGTAGAATAAGGGTTTGGGTCCCTTCTAGCTTTCCCATGCTGTTATTGACTAAGTTGGTTCATTAGATCGATATTGGCCTGAATCTGCCGATTCAACAACTGGTGGCTATCTATTAACTCTCTCATCGAATTCTGGAATTCAGCTCTTGTGATGGAATCTGTCGGATTCTAGATATCAACTGGATTGGTAGCATTCACGTATACTGCTAGATTGCTCTAGCCTCCTTACTAAATGCTAGCGTTCTTGTTTCCTTCTGCATTTTGAGATGTAGATCTGTTATTCTTAACCATTGTAGATAATTTTCCTCTTACTTTTGCAATTTTGAGTAGAAAGAACAAGTTTCTTGAAGATAATTTTGGATCTCTTCAGGGAATTTATGCAATCTAGTAGCAACGAAGGGATCCAAACATGGCTATGAATTAAATTCTTAGTGAAAGCACCAAAATGTTTGCACCAAAAATTGGCAAAAACACCAAATAGAAATCTTGTAGAGAAATAAATAAAGAATATAAAATTAAAATGGAGGAATATAGTAATGAAATAGCAGAAAATTAAAGTAACATAAAAAACACAACAATTTATAGTGGTTCGGTATTGTTTGCCTACGTCCACTTTGAATAGATTTCTTTATTAATCACTTTGCAAACTGAGTACAATATGGATCAGATGAAAATCCTTAGCTACAATAGAGTACAAAACAACTAGCAACGTTAAAGATTCCGAAAATGAACAATCAAGCCTATGTTTATAAATGAAGGTGGCAAAATATCTTCCTGAAAATTCGGCAGAAGGACCTCGAAGACCATATAGACCCATAAGGGGGATCACATGGCCCAAATACCAAGGAATACGGATCGGTGCCGATCCCTATTTTAGGGGAATTTGGGGGTGTGATTCCTATGTTAGCTTCCCCATATTGTGATATGTTTTGACTCCAAGTTTCATGCCAATTGGATTAGCAGAACTTGAGCCATTGCTTGGTCTTTACTTCAATGTGAATTTTTTTCTGTTTTCAGCCGATCCCTATTGAGGGAAGAGGGTTGATCCCTCTTATTTCATCATTTGAGGTGTAATACCTAGGGTAGGCTCTCTATGGTCCTCATATCTTGCTCATAAATTTTTGTATGCATTGGACTAATGGACCTTGAGATATTGATTGTTTTCTATTGAAGTGCACTTGCTTCCTGAAACACGTCGATCCCTATGTTAAAGGACGATTATAGCTAATCCCTCCTATATGTTGATAATATTCCATACTTTTAACATTCTTGATCACCTATCTCTCAATTCTGTTCGATCACAGCTTTATATTACCATTTGCACTTGACTTATGGACCATAATCACCGCTCTGGACTTACTGGCCTTGACAACAGTCGAATCTTACTTGTCCATCAGTTCGAATATAGCCAGTCAAAATACTAGGTAATGCTTAGTGACTAATTTGAAAGGTTTTTTTAGCATGTTTACCATTAACACATATATGAGATTTGAGGGATAAAGTGACATTTTCTATTTTTAGCATATTCAGTTTCTTAGTCTATTAATTAAGCTTGTTGTGCCATAAGTCAAAGGATTCAGTCACATAAGAAAAAGCAGAAGTACTTTCGTTACCAGAAACAATAGCGTTTAATACAAACATACCATCTACTCGATATCTCTTTCCTATAAACACCATATTCCTAATTATTACAACTTTATTAGATTAAAAAACAAGCTTCGTCCCAGCTTTGTTCAATAACCCACCAGATGCTAAATTCCTATAAAGGAAGAGGATATACAATACATCATTCAATGCTAAAGTTTATATAGAAGTAAGTATAAGAAGAACCTTAATTTCCTTTGTTAAGTACTTCTGCAGTACAAGAGTTTCCCCTATAGACACGCTCATCGTCTTCTATATCCTGGAATTGATGGAAAAGCTCTCGGTTTGAATAGAGATGTCTAGAGTCTCATATGTCAACACCCAATCGGTCTTTTTACCCCTAATTAGCCTCAACAATGGCTGCAACTATGATATCTTCCTCCTCGGCAGGGTTAGCTTGTGTTTAAACATTGGTAGCTTGCTTCTGATTGTGCTGTCCTTATCGATGGAAGCATTGATGCGTCTTATGACCTGGTTTGCTACAAACATAACAAATGGTCTTTTTCTTCTGAATTTTATTATTTTTGTCTAAACAAACAATCTACATTTTTTGATTTTTTCCCTTTTTTGAATCTAACCAATTTGATTGGTTTCCAATTTCCATAAGGTTAGCATTATCACAGTCAATAGTCATCGCACTATATTTTTCCTTTAAGTGATTTTCTTCCTCTATCTGCATGCGACTGAGTAGTTCTCAAAGAGAAAGATCCTTCCTTTGTGTTTGATATAATTTCTATAATTACCCTTAAACGTTGGAAAATTTTCCAGCATTAAATTGGTATGCAGGATCTCACACATCTTCATTCCTTCATTGAGTATTTCTGATACCAAGTTTTAATATTCATGAATCTACTCCATAATTGACTTGTTGTTAACCATCTGAAATTGCAACCATTTACCTACTGTGTACGGTTTCCTTACAGCATCATCTGCTCTATACTTCTTTTCCAGTGTTTCCTAACTGATCTTTGCTGATTTTCGATTAGCTAATAGATCAAATAGTTTGTTTGACATGTATATCAACATGTGTTCCCTGACTATCTTGTTGTTATTTTCAAATTTTCTTTTGATTTCGCCATCATTCTCCTTTGGTACCTTGCTTTGTTGTGAAGTTTTAGTTGTGCTAAAACCTTGGTTGAGGGTTCACCATATATGATATAATTGACTTCCAATTGCTCGAATAGGATATGATGTTTATGGGGCCAATATTTTCAGTTGGTTCCTTTCGATGCTTCAAATCTTAAAGGATCGGGAAGAATGCGGTTTACTGGAAGGGTCATTACTCTTTACTATGAGAATTCACATTTAGTTGTTAGAGGTTGTGTCATGGACAGGCTACTGCCTTGAAAGCGAATTTTGACATAACTAAGGTGCAACCTTTGATTGCTGTTCGCTCCCTATGGTTCACACAACAGACACCAAACTTGTGCACTCAAGGTAGAATAATTTGGAGGGGCTGTAGAAAATGTGATTGTTCAAGAAGAAGAATTTTTAACAAGATGAATAGGATTCTTTTTGGCATATTTTTCTATAAAAAAGGATAACTATAAATAGGTATGGGTGTAGAAACTGTAACCCAGAACTCAAAAGGTGGAAAAATTAAACAGTGTGGGCAATGAAGAGAATTCTTTTAATAAAATCATAAATTCAGTTAATCGCAATTTTAACTGATAAGCAGATTAAAAAAAAATTCGTTTCATTTTTGAGAGAAGAAATAAAGAATGAAAAGAGAGAAGAAAGTGTAACGGACAACCAAGCTTATTTCATTGCAGTGCAATGTGAACTGTTAAGTGCCAAGTGCACTAGCAAAACATAACATGTGCTCGTTCGCCCACACATGCATGCGTGGGAAAGCTTTCTTGGTGATCCATGCCATCCATGTCCAATTAATAAGTAGTAGATAAGGATGTAAAAAGAAGAGAATAACTAAATATTAGGCGATGTAGGACTCAATTTTTATTGTAGTTATACAACTATCCCCCACTAACTACAATAAAACTCTAAACAAATAAAAGATAAAAAAAGCCGAGAAAAAGAAAAGTTTCGTACATATGCACCAATATCTTTCGATTTGAATGGATTCAAAAGAAGCGAAGCTACAACCTCATCTATATAGTGAATTTATCTTAAACTATAAGATACGACTGAAACTTCACAGCTTACATTATGCATTTGGTATCTACACTTCTCCATGATAATTATGCGCTTTTTATGGCCCTGCGCTTACCTTAGGTCCTCATGAGTGCTCTTGAGAGATCAACTAAACTCTTCCATAGAAAGCGGTCCCATTTTCCCATCAAGTAGATGAGTCCATCAAGTGCCTTTCCCTAGCACCACCAAATTTGGCTATGGACTTAGTAAAAGCATAAAGCTCAACCTTAAATCAGATAATATAATCCTCTAAGCGCACTTCAAATGCACACCCAATTCAAGTTATAGATTCTATTAGTCAAGACTAGATAAAAATAAGCAATTTCCATCAAGTGTAACATCCCCTATCTAGAGGCCTAAAGCTGAGCGCTACAGTTGCTGCAATCATCTATAGTATTAACTTCTGGCGACTAAATATGGCTATGTTAATGGTGCCTATAATATCAGAAGCATTTGAATAGGAAACAAATCACAGATTTCAAAATAGCATTTTCCATTATATTTCAAAACACTTGTTCCATATTCACAATCCCAAAACGTTTCCTAGGTAAATACCAATTACAATTTGTACATAAAATACCAAGAGAAACATATGATGATGCCCCCTTGGTTGACCAGAGTACTTTATTGTCATAACTGGCATAATACAACAAAGTAGAAATAAAACAACAAAAAGAACTACAACTCCTAAATAGCTATCCATCAGCTACCTGCTCATCTTCGATAGCTTTATTCGCCATCCTACTAAAACCTATATACCTCAACCATCAGCCTAGTTAAATCAATTTTGAGCGCCTAAGAGTTTGAGGGAAAAAACATAAACTCCGAGTCAGACATAAAGTCTGGTGTGAATAATACTATACATCTCGGTTATTTGACATTAAGTGAGACCATGCCACTTAACGGAACGGGTTTTCCCTCACTAACATCATTTTAAAACATATCTTTTGCAAATATTTATCCTGCAACCAAAACTGGTTAAAATTTGTAATGCATTACTATGTAAACATACATATCGGTTAATATATGAACCATCTATTTGAACATTATAGTTTTGTTTGGCTAATTACTAACCTTTGGCTGACTTTGGCCTACCAGAAAATATAATCAAAATAATCTAACACCTATAAGACACTCCTCTTCTGGATGGTCTATCCTTGACTATTTGTTAAATACTCCTCTTCTCGACGTCTGTCCCTAACGTAACATCTCCAAGGGTCACCTGATCCTAATGGTTTTGGGAGCTCACCAATAACCATCCATTTACAAATATATATTCCCTTCCATGTGTATTCATAATTTTAGTCTTACCCGTGACAAAGCCCTATACACTAGAATCTTGGACTAAATTAGCTGGGACTAATGCTAATGTATAGGGCATGATCCCATACCATTCCCGTCTGATATTCTTATATCTGAGTCATTTTACTTAAGGAAACCTTCCCTTAATTTTTCCTTGAAAAACTTTTCTCAAACTGATTAAAAACCTTTAAATCAAACTTAAACATGGAAAATACGTATACGCTAAGCTTTACTCAAAATCACCTTGCCATGTTATACACACACGCGCACGCGCACACACACACACGCACACTCTTTACTCAAACCTTTGTTGATGAAAACATTTAACTTTTGAAAGTGCGAATCCATTGAAAGTACCCCTTTCAAATCCATTGAAAGCACCACTTTCAAAACCAAGTAAAACCCATATCTAACCTAGACCGAAAGGCCAAAACCTTCCATTCGAAACCATTCATAAAAACCTTTCGAAACCATTTTTTTATTTCTTTTGAAACCATTAAAAGCCTTTCCTTAAAAAGCTTTAAAACATTAGACGTCCTTCTTTAAAACCTTTAAACATTGCCTTTTGAAAACATTCAAAAACCTTTCCTTTCAAACCTCTCGAAACCTTTGGGGAGCCACCCCTTCGAAATCATTCTTTAAAACCTTTCGAAAGTATCAAACCTTTATAAACCCAAACCTTTTGAAAGCACTTGTGTTCAATTTAAAATGTGTGAAAAAAACCTTTCGAAACCATTTTTGTTACACTTCAACAGAGCAAAAGCGTCGTCAAAACCATTTAAGTTGAAAACCTTTCTTTCGAAAGCAATTCCTAAGTAAAGAAGTAATGATGTAGAAACCATCGCTCCAAAAGCATTGGAGAAGTGGCCAAGTTTTAAAAGCAAAATACACCTTCCGAAACCATTGACTTCAAAAGGTAAGAAAAGCGGCAACTAGGAGTTTCGACCCCTTTGAAAGCATTTCTTAAAACAAAAGGCGCAATCTATTCGAAACCATCCCTTTTAAACCATTTGACTTGGTCGAAAGCCAAATAAGTTAAAAGCACTTCCTTGAAAGCAAAGTAGACGCTATTTCATTTTAAAACATAGCACGCTTCGACCCTATCAGAACCCAACGTTTCGACCTAGTATTTCCGCCTTTATCCATTTCGCTACGTATCAAGTGTATTGATACCATGCACATTGGTTTCGGTATCAATGAGGACGAAACACCAAGATCAGAACCCTTGGTGCCGAAAGAGGCATAACATGCAAATAGCATGTAAAACTTGTTTTTAACTTAAAAGGGAAATACTTTTCAACTAACCTGCTATGTTTGTCAAATTCTTATTGGTTGCAAATTCTCTTTTCTAAAAGTGCTGCAGAGTTTTCAGAAATAAAGAATTTATTTTATTTTACAAAATACCCCCTCTCCTTTTATAAATATATAAAACATTTAAGTCCCATAACTTAAATAATTTCATATATTTATCTAAACTCTTAAGAATTTCAATATGTTTTCTAAAATATTCAAATTTTACATTTGAAACAATAATTATTTACCCGTAAATAATTTAATACCCAAATAATCATTTTTCACACTATAAAATTTATATAAAATCCACTTAATTTCATAAAATTATGAAAATGAAACCCATCTCCAAAATATCATTTCTGACCTATATTTATAACTGCAAGACATTTGGATGTTATTTAATAGAGTTTTTATATCAAAACATATCATAAAATCTGTATAAACAAGCATAAATCATCATAAGCATATATAAACTTTAATCATTCAAAAACATGGCATAATCATGCAAACAAGTTTGGATTATCCTTAAAACCAAAAACCATAAGAAAAATGAGATGTTGTAAATATTCAGCTTAGCTTGAGATTAAGGATTTGAGATTTGAATAGCTTTTGATTTGATTAATCTTCTTCCTTAGCGTTTTCTCTATCCTTTCCCTCTTGCTCATGTTAATGTTGGCCGGCTATTTTGCAAATGAGAATGAACATGTAGAATACATGGCCATGGGTTTAGGGTATTAGAAAGCCCTTTTCCTATTTTGCCCTTACATATTTCCCTAACACATTTTATCTTAGCTCTTTTTTATTTCATTTGATTACATGGCACGGCTACCCTCATTAAGATAAAATCTCAATCACTTAATCATCGCATTATTTTATTTAATATAGCTAATTAAATTTCCAAAAACATGTTACTAAAAATTAGGGTCATTACATACTCCTCTCCTTAAAGAATTTTGTCCTCGAAATTACGATAAAGCATGCAATAGTCAATCAAAAAGGTTAAACATACCATCAAAAAAATCAGGATAATCATCTCAAATCCTGCTCTCAGTCTCCCCGGTATAGTCTCTCTCATCGCCACTCCAGTGGACTTTCACTTATCTGACTGTCTTGTTCCTTAGCCTCTTCTCGTCTCTGGTGACTATATGAATCGGCTTTCTAACTATAGTCAAATCCGGCTCTACTACTAAATCCTCTTAAAAATTCGGTGCATTAGTAGTCTTCGGGTCTCTAACACACTTTTTAAGATGAGAAACATGGAAAACATTGTGGACTTCTACCAAACTGCTCGGTAACTCTACTCTATATGCGTGTTTTTGGATCCTCTCTCCAATAGGAAAACGTCTAATGAATCTCAGTGCCAACTTCCCTAATCTTCCAATCTGATCACACCCTTCATCAATGACACCTTAATAAAAACCTGATCTCCAACAGAGAACTCTAAGTCTTTCCTTCTTCTATCTACATAACTTTTCTCCCTAGACCGAGCATCCTTCATTCTAGCTCGAATCAACACAATCTTCTCTGTAGCTTCTCTTACTAAATCTAGACCAAGAACCAACCTATCCTCGGTCTCGAACCAACAAATGGGAGTTTTGCATGGACTTCCATACAAAGCTTCAAATGGTGCCATCCCTATACTAGTCTGTTAACTATTGTTATATGAAAACTAGACTAAGTGTAGATGGTCTTCCCATGACCCCCCAAATTCTAATACACAAGTTCTTAACATATCCTCTAAGACTTGGTAAACTCTTTCTATTTGCCCATCAGTCTGCGGATGGTAAACGGTACTTATCTTGAGCTTAATTCCTAAAATATCTTGTAGACTCTTCCATAACTCGCTAGTGAATAATGAATATATATTACTTACTATGCTGCTAGGAATTCCATGCAGTCTAACCACATTCTTCACAAAAACCTGCGCCAAAGCAGGTGCCATCCTAGTTGACTTAACTTGAATGATATGGGCGCTCTTGTTCAATCTATCCACTATGAACCATATAATTTCATTTCCCCTACTAGATCTTGGCAACCTTTTAATAAAATCCGTAGAAATAGAATCCCATTTCCACACCGAAATATCCAACGGCTGAAGCAACCCGCTTGACATCTGATGTTCAACCTTTACCTATTGGCAATTCCAACACTGCTTACACATAAGCCAACATCCTTTATCATACCTTCACAGAAGAAACTTCTCTTCATATCCTGACAAATCTTAGTTCCCCATGGATGAATAGTGAACTTTAAACGATGGAATTCCTCCAAAAATTCCTTTCTAGTGTCTCCTCCATTCAGAACATATAACCTTCCTTTCTTTCTCAACCACCCATCTAGTCAAGGCAGAAATCCTTTAAGTCATCGCTTTCCATTCCATTCCCGACCTTCTTAATCGTTCGACTAAAACTAGATCCTTCTCTTGTCTAGAAGCTATCCTTTCGATAATTGCTGGTCAAACTCCAAAACAAGATGACATAAAAATCTCTCTGCTAGATCCAACCTTAGATCTCCACCACATTCTATAAGCTGTCAATGCTTTCAAATCCTTCCACTCAGCAATCATCGCCAACACTGTATTCTGATGCTTTTTTCTAAGTGCGTCCGCTATCTTATTTTCTTTTCCGGGTGTGTACACAATTCCAAAATCATAAATAGCAATAATCTCTAACCACCACTCGTGTCTCATGTTTAGCTCCTTTTGAGAGAACAAATACTTCAACGACTTATAATCTATATAAAGCTCAAAATTCTCTCCAAGAAGGTAATCACTACTACAAAAAAGGTCATTTGCATCGGTTGTTCACCCCCCTATTGCATCAGTTCTACAACCAATGCACATGCAACCGATGCTACAGGCTTAACAGTTTTGCATCAGTTCTAAAACGGATGCAAAACAGTCTTTTTTGCATCGGTTGTTACTAACAACTGATGCAAAATACGGTTCCAACAAAGGAACATGTTGCATCGGTTGTAATGAAAACCGATGCAACAAAGGAACTTGTTGCATAGGTTGTTGTTGGAAACCGATGCAAACTAATCTCTCAATTATTGAATATAACAAACAATTATTGCATGCAATATTACAATCATTCAAAATTAAATTTGATGGCAAATACAAACTGAATAACATAGTACCAAAATAAACATATATCAATTAAAGTGTTAATAATCTATACAAAATAATGGTTCATACATTCATTTTTGCAGCATAATTCAGTCACGATCTCTGCTCTGCCAACAAACTTTAACTTCCTCTCCACTGTGCCACAATCCACTGCTAAAGTAACCTCTTCCAAGCTACAACTTACTCCTACATCCACAATGCATCACCGGACTGTCATCACCACAGCACTATCGTACAAGCACTGACTGCTATCATCCACCCACACTTCATTAACACAACCAAACCATCTCTTCCTGCACTGGCCACGGTTCTATACTTCAACCTCCACTTGCATCTTCAACATTCAGCAAAAAGTCCAGCCATAGCATTGCTCATCAACCAGTGCACATCAACCTCAACCACACCACTTACTTGCCAACATTACTGCCCATACAATTACCACCATCTCCAAGTCCTCCAAAAACGCTTCATCACCTCTCCATTAAACTGCACATCAAAACGATTACAACAAAACTCTCACACTCCATAAACACACTACACCTCTCCTCACCGTCCAGTCTTCTGCAATCATTCAATTTAATCATTTATCAACCGCATTCAACCTGAAATAATGATCACCCTTAACTGCCTGCTGTCAATCCAGCAACCTCCCCACCTCCACTTACAACCCATCACCCCTTGTCTGACATCTATGCTAATGCAATCTGAATAGGCATCACTTTCCTGTGCAATGAACAACCTTAATCATTTGTGCTTGCATAGGGTCAGTGTTCAAGGTAAGCAAAAGTGTAGAAAGTTGGAAATGTAAAACATACAGAAAAAGAAATACCAACTCCAGATATGACATCAGAAGTTTAGACATCAGAAGTTTATCTTATCAAATCAATAATGCTATCCTCTGCCAAATGTGTCACATACAGACTATACAGTTTGATGCACAAACACTTGAGATGTTTACACACACCCACACGCACACGTATAATTTTATTGTTTTAAAATTGGTAAACTATGTCAAGAGTACTCGATTTCAGGCCCTATATACCCTGACACTTGGTCTCTGAAGAGTTTGTCGTAAAAGTTCATAGCAACTTAAAAAAAACTTATATATCGATCAAGTGTATGTATGTAGGGTTTAAAAGTAACCATGTGTATGTATGAAATTTTAAGCATAAAGGTATATTACGACTATCTGGTTCAGAAATCTGTATATAACAAATTTACAGCAACTGTCAGTTAATATTTAGTTTCAGATTTTCAGTATGAAAAATAATGTATGACTAACTGCATACGCTCAGCCTGTTCCCTGAATCTACAGAAGATAGGTGGTTGTAATATTATTTTGAGTTTCTCCATGCTAAAGTGCACTCATAAAAATTGCGCTATATAAAAATTACACCTTTTTATCAAAAAAATTATAAGAACAAAATAAAGCTTTCTAATGTTAACATTATTTAATTAAAAACAAATTAAAATGATCATCTTATTGTCGAAATTATTGAGATGGTCATATTGAATGTTTAGCAGTAGACAATCCTTCGGGAAATAACCGCACCTGCAATTTTCTAAATGGATTCCATCACTGCTTAAAAAACCGTCCAACACAGTTATAAAACAAGAAAAAGAAATAAAATTAAATGTAGTTTCATGTACCTTGATGGAAGATACTTGCATGAGAAAGCTGGCAGGGCCAGTCCGCCAGTTGGTATACACAATTATCATCTAGTAACTTGAACAGATGACATTGCTGTAGCTTCTTCTTACAAGTTACAAGTTCTTGACTCTGATTAGTTGCCACCCAAACAAAAATCAACCCATTTACCAACGCAACCGATGTTTTAGAGAAATAATAGCAAACAAGAAGAAAGTATAAATCAATCACGGTAACATTTAACAGTAGATGAAGGGAACAACACTGTTAGTTTGTGTGCTTGACAGATTCTAAATTATGACCAGATTTTTACATATATCGGACATGTAATTTAAAACAGAGGTTTAGCCAATTTGTAGTTGATTATAGACGCATAGAGATTATAGAATTAGCTTATTTCTTCTACTTTGAAAGTAAAATCATTATTACAATACAAATTTCTAAGCTATTCATACAACCTGGAATCATGGGGATATCTGGGTCTGTAGAATAGTACATTTCAACACAAATATAAGCAATAGAGCAGTGCAGGGCAGTAGCAATACTAAATTCTGTTTTGCTCAAGAGAATTTTGTAAACATTATAGCAACCAATAGCTTGGTGCAGTATGTGTAAATATAGGGATATGTATATTCGATTTTAGATATAAAGTTCATCGAAATTTGATAACTTTTTGTTTAAGTGCTCTACATGTCATCTCTGCAAAAAATAAATTTATTTCGATATCTTTTGCCCACTAAAAAATAATTCTTTCGAATTGATGATTATAACAATTTTTTGTAATTTATAATATATTGTATAATTAATTTGATGTTGTAAAACTATTGAAATAAGATCATTTTTTACAGGGACGATGCTAGGTAGAACACACCTACAAAAAATTATCGAATTCTAATCACCATATATACCTAAAATTATCGAATGCTAGGTAAAACTATTTTAACTTAACCAATAGCAATTCCTCCAAGTTTAAGCTTCAATTCCCCCGATTTAACAGCCTTGAGAATCGATAACCCAAGTGTTACTGCATGCTTTCCTCCATATGATTCAACCACTAAATACAAATTACGATCCATATGCAAATGCTAGAGACACACTACACAAGCAAAAAAAACATTGGATTATGAAGAGCATTCATTATTAAATCAACATAGCTCTTATCCAGGAACCCAACCTTCTTTACCAAAGGGAAGTATCAATGTAAATTTATCACCCGTTAAGTACCTGTTCACATATCAACGCATGTTCAAAAGAAGAAGTCACTCAACATGAGGTTTCAAAGTAATTATAGTGCAAGTGTGTGTTTATCAATTACACTCAGTTTCAGGGTATTTTGTTTTTTTTTTTTTCGTTCTCTGTATGCTACATATCGTTACAACTTGAGGTTGGACTTCATTAGGGAATAGAGTAGTTATCAAAAGCAGCATTAGTTTAGCATATGAAAAGTGACGAGGACAAATTATGATTCTACAATGCACAAGGACTAGCTTATGTTTAATGAATTATTTATTTTAATACCATCCACTAATGCTTAAAAAAGTACAAGAAACAAATAATATGATAATAAAAATAGTTTTGGCAATGAATATTCATTTATATATACAAGGTAAATTATTAACTTGATAAAATAGCAAACATTATTTAGTTAATATTACTTAGTATATGAACGATGTATATCACACTTACTTTTCGCTCAATAGTCCATTCACAGATTTCTACGTAGCCAATAAAAATGAGATCACATCCTAGAATAAAGAAAAAATATCCAAACAATTATGATTAACTTTTTTGCTTGCTACAATATTCTAAAAGGACTTAACATAAAAAAGAAGTGAAATGTATCTTTTTTTTCCCAGTTTTGATCCGTTTAAAAATGTGGATACATAACTAGGAAATCTGGAAAAGAATGCAACAAGAGAACCAAATTCTAGAAGGAAAAAAATACAGTGCCTTCTTCTCCAAATATTATGATAAAACCGTCAAGAAAATCAGGCAAAAAAAATAAAAAGTAGATGAATAAACTAGTTGATCTTTTCATTAAGATTGAAATAATAGTAATGATATATGCACCCCAATTATATGTTTTGTTTTAGTCAGTTTTTATTTTAGCCCTTCCTACTTCATATTATTCAATATGGAAAAAATATTACCTGGTTGAGTGAGTGAAGATTGGTTGATCTTAAATAAGTTCTTGTGGTTTATTTCAACTAAATAGTTTAGTTAAATTACTCGAATTTTTTTAGGTATATTTGATTTCATTTCCTTATTCTAATGAACTGCTGGAGATTTGTTTCTCTTGTCGCATTCACTTGCTTTTTTCCATCCTATGTTTTCCACCATTCCAACGAGAAAAAAAATAGAGGAAATTTTTTTTTCTGCCTTTTGCATTTGTGCCCATTTTGGAAAACGTGTGTTTTCAAAAATGAACTTTGCAAAAATAGCCTTGAAAGCCTAAAAACGAAAAATTCTTGAAACCAAATAGAAATCGTATTTATGAGACCTTCAGAAATTTATGTTCATCAATTTAACGTGAAACACGTATCATATCTTCTTATGTTTTACCCTCTATGGAAGCAACAATGGCATACATTTTGGCTTGATTCAATATAGATTTTAGTTTAATTCAACAAATATTGCTAAATTAGTTGGGTTTATGGCACTTGAAAATTTCTTCATATGGACAGGATACTATCAATTAGTAAAAAGAACAGGTAAATTATACAGTCAAGGACTTGCTATAACTAATAGAGTTTCAAGTACATTATATCCAAATATTTGACCAGCTTCCTTTAAAACGTGGAGTTTCACTGATTTCTACGTAACCAACTCCTATCTTACTGCAGTATTGGTTCATCCCATGCTTGGAAAATAAATAAAGAAATACGACCATCTATTAGTTTTTATACAAACATTTCGCTTAGTGGAAATGTGTAGCAATATACATATTGAATATGAATTATTTTTCATTAGATTATTCAATACAAATCTAAAATACGAAATTTGATCAAAAAAAGTTAGTTTCTTAACATTAGATCTACAAATCGCATAATCTTAACACTGACACCAGTTGCGGTCACCCAAATACAAAGTCTAACAAGCAGCACCTTAAAACATACAAAAATTTAACATCAAGCAAAGTATATTACCTAAAGTTGTCCTGTGTAGGGCAAATTACCAACCGCGTTGCCTTCCATCATCCTCTACCATGACCACCTTACATTTCAGAGCCATGCAAAATAGTTCCAACCCACCCACTCCTTGAGTCTCCACAGCAAGCAATTGCTTAACGGTGATTTGGTAGGCCAAATCTAATCCGCGAAATAACGTACGGTGAGAATCAATTTTAGGGTTTTTTTGAAGCAGGCGAAATATTTGGGGAAAAGAAAGGAAAAATAAGCGGCGAAAAAAATTAGAAGGGCGGGAATTAATAAGTGAGCAACGAAAGTGGATTGAGAACGTAAATAATTTGAAATTGCATCGCCTTCCCTGGTGAACCGATGCGAAAATAATTATTTTGGATGCAAACTAACATAGTTGCATCGGTTGACTTTAAAACCGATGCGACTAAAATTATTTGCATCGATGTATTTGCATCGGTTGTTGATGACAACTGATGCAAATTTGATTTTTTATTACCTATTGCTTTCCACGTACCAATTGCATCGGTTATTAAGATAGAACTGATGCAAATAGTTCTATTTGCATCAGTTTTTACTTCAACCGATTCAAATGAGGCGAAGTAATATGCATTTTTTCTACTAGTGAATGTCCCACATCTTCAAAGAAAAAATAACCACAGCTAATTCCAAGTCATGCGTTGGATGTCTAACCTCATGTGGTCTAAGCTGTCTAGAAGCATAAGCAATCACTTTACCTCTCTGCTGTAGAATATGCTAGTATATGATTTTTCTTTGATGATAATAAACATATATATATATATATATATATATATTAGTTTAAATGTATTTTCTATTGTATGATTTTATTTTTCATATAATTAAACAAATATTTGTCGAATAAAACAAATAACATAGAGTTCATATTCAAGCAAATATTTATTCAAACAAATATTTTGTTACAATTCAAATAGCATGAATTTATTCTCTCACTACATTTATACATTTTTCAATTAAATACAATTTCAAACTACATCACATTTTTCAATTTACAATCTACACTCACTATATATTCACTCAACACTCGTATTTTTATCTTCAACATTGTTCCAGCTTAAATTCGGTATCTGAGCTATTAGCAAAATAAACATTGACGCAGTAAAATTGAAAAAGAAATATTTTGCAGTGTACAATAAAAGTGTGTGTTTGAAAATTTCATTTGCCTCAGTTATTTAGGTTGTTCATTATCATTTTCATTTGAATTCATCATACACGACAACTTGTGACATGCACAGTGTACCACTATACATGCCACAAGGTCGTGCATGCCAATATACACTTGATAAAATTGCAGGGATAGGTGCGCATAAGGCCAAACCCTACCAAATGGTAGATTCAACTCAGGTGCAACACAAAAACATCATAGAATGGTCAAGTATGAGAGTCAATGGTCAGCCAACTTGAAGAAAAGTTCAATACAATTGTCGGACTCAAATGTACAAATAGCCCAAACATGAACAAATACAACAAGATATATACTCAAATGTGTCAAGATTATCAATGGTACAAGAAACTAAACCAGACTAGTCGAAGTAAACAATGTACACTAGACATAGCTCGACCATAATCACTAGACAACCAACTCAATAAGCTACAACATGAATATGACTTCAAAATGAAACAGACGAAACGTTCACCAGACCAGGAGTTCAGAAATAAAGTAGTGGAACAGTACTGGTGCAAAGAAACATGAAGCAATATAAAGACTTCAATGGAGATCATATGCAACAAGATCACACAACATCCAGACCAAAATAGATGTGGTCACACAACATAATTGTCGAGTTACAGACTCCTACCAAACAAATACAAATGCATTCAGACACAGACTGGAAATGCTAATGAAAGAGAATAATGCAACTAGACATGTATGCAACCATACATAAACAACAATAAATCAGAATTGCAAGAACCAGATTTGAAACATAAAACAAGTTCAAACTAGAGGGGACAAAGCATAGCAGCAAAGCTTGTGTTCATAACCATGCGTGCAAAAGAAATTACCAATACATGAAGCAATGCAACAACAAAGTTCTAGCACGGCATACATATGCATGTGTGGACATGTACAAGTGCAAATAGTGGTAAACACAATACAACTAAACTAGACCAGACCAAACCAAAGGCCAAGAGGCATGATAGAACTATGTTCTCAAAATTCAAATTATATGTATAATGGGACTCAAGTGCAAAGCACAATGCTAGAGAATCAAAAAAATATGCAGTGACAAAGTTTTCGGATATAAAGGCATGTACAAGTATGTACAACCAAATCTCAAATGCAAACATATCATGTAGCCAGAGAATCACAAAGCAATCACACACATATATACATACATATATGTATGTGTGTGTGTGTGTGTGTGTATGTATATGTATATATACGTATGTATATATGGATCCTATCAACACAATTAAATGGAGCAGGAACCAAAATAGTGCAGACTCAAGTTTAACTCGAAGTAACTCGGGAACCTCAACTGACTAGAACAAAGCACTACACTATGCACAGTGGAGTATGCAAGCATTTAGGAGTGAATCAGTTCTAACATGACAACTAGACTAGAACCAAATTCAAGTGCAGAAGATCACACAGTAGCAGTTAGAGTAATAAAGCCGTGGATTATATCAATATTAACATAGCAGTTTCAGACCAAGTCAAGGCCGAGATGAACAAATTCCACGAAAGTCAAGCATCACAAATACGAAATATTCAAATAACTGAAGTCACAAGAACCGATTCAAAGAAAATTTGAAATTTATCAAAGATGAACAAGTCAGATTATCACAAGCATCCAATCGAAAATCAATGGCCAGCATAGCAACGTGACATGTTCAAACAAATTTATACGAACGAAAATTAAAGGGTTCGAACCCTATAAATTTCCCACATCATCATCGACAAATTTGGGCATTCAAGTTCAAGACAAAATCAGAGAGCTTGAATGAATTACAGAAAACAAATCCAGAACTTGAATCGAAGTCGAGAGGAAAAATCACATACCATTTTATCATTCGTGCTTGACAGTTTGAAGCAACCATACGCAAATCAAAGCCACAAATTGACTGATGAAGCAAACTGAAGAAAGATCATCATTCAATCAAATAGTTTGAATCAACCACTTCATTTTTTTGAGAAACCCTAACTTTGAAGAGAAGGAGGCCGAACTCATTTCATAAAGAAAAAGGATAAAAAGGGTGAGACTCTTTTATTAAATAAGTGGGTCGGCCCTATTATTGTTTTGGGCTTAGAGTTATTAATAATAGGGCTTTAATTATTTTACTTGTTTTTATTTTGTAATTTCCTTTTAAAATTGTGTAACATTCTAGTCGTGTGACTAAGAACAAACTACGATGGTGTACTTCGAGAATTCGCAACTCAGTGGCTGAGTTGTGGCAGGGTTTTGAGCGTAGAAATAGGTTAGTCATTAGCAGATATTGCAAGTTTACATTGTAAGCGTCTGACCACTTAATTTCTGGTTGAAACCATAGGGCAGTAGGTAGGCAGGGTTTTCCGAAGCTGGGTAAATCTGTGTTGTTCTATTTTTGCTCTTATTATTTTGCTATTATCTATGATGCAATTACTATATATTTATTTCTGCATTAATTTTTATTATTATTAGTATCATCCTATTCACCCCCTCTAGGGTGAAATCGATCCTACAAGTGGTATCAGAGCTAGGAATAAAAACATTTTTTTTCAAAAACCAATTTTTGTTTTAAAATTTTATGTTTTAAACGGCTTCTTTTAATAATGCTTTCGTTGAGGGTCAGTCCATGGTTAGACCATCCATGTTCAATAGTGAATATGCTTACTGGAAAAATAGAATGAAGTTTTTTCTAAAAACCATAGATGCATGGAAAATTGTTAAGACAGGATATAGGATACCAGCTATAGTAGTAGATAATCAAGAAATTGAAAAACCGATGGATCAATAGGCAGATATTGAAAATAAACTGCAGAATGCTAATGCTAAAGCTATGAATTCTATTATTTGTTCATTAGATAAAATTGAGTTTAATCGTGTCTCACATTGTCTAAATGCGTAGGAAATTTTGCACATACTTGAAGTGACTCACGAAGGAACCTCCCATGTCAAAGAATCTCGTCTTGCCATGCTCAGTAGCGAATACGAAAACTTCACAGTGGCAAAGGATGAATGTGTCGAAGTAATGTATGGACGACTTTCTAATCTCATATATAAATCACAGTCTCTTGGAAGATCATACATAGAGCTGGAAATAGTTTGAAAAATCTTCAGAATTCTTCCACGAAATTTTGAAGCAAAAGTGACCACTATTCAAGAATCAAAAGATCTGAAACAAATTAAATTCGAAGAACTCATCGAAACTCTCCCCACTTATGAGCTAGAAATCAAACTCAAAGAAGAACGTGAAGGAGGAGATACTCGAAAGAAATCAATAGCTCTTAAAGGAACAACAGAAAGTGACAACGACAACGATGGAGCAGCTTTGACTAGCACTGATAATAAAGAGATGCAAAAGGTGGAACCGCAAATATGGAAATCCTTTCCTAAATCAACAACTGAAGAACAAAATTGTCAAAGTTCTAGACAACGTAGAAGAGCAGAATATCATCTGTCACAAGTGCAATAAATTTGGTCATATCAAGCCGGATTGTCCTCAAAATCAATTCAACAAAGGAATGAAACCGAAAAGGAGAAGCTTGGCAGCAACATAGGATGAAAGTAATGAAAATAATAAAAGCACTGGCAGTGAGAGTGAAAGAGAAAATATGTGTCTTCGAGGAGAAATAAGTGACAGCAATGATGACGAGCCAAGCAAGGTATCAAAACTTGCTCACTCAGAATTAATTATATATTTTCATGAAGGAAATGGCTGTTTTGAACGACTTAGGGAGAAGTACGCTAAACTTGAATCGCAAAAAGATAGTTTGATAGAACTAAATAAATAGCTTTATCAATTGGTTAAAAACTATCGAAACAAGAGCCCTAAGTGTGAAATGTGTCCAACATTTGAAGAAGAAATAAAATAAATCAGAAATTAAAATTAAATCGCTTGAAAATGATATTCTTATTTTGAAAGAAAGTGAAAATACTAGGAGAGAAAATTCTATCAAAAAGTGCACTTTGTTATTGAATGAAAATGAATCTCTCAAAACACAAGTCCAATAATTGTCTACAACTTTAGGGAAATCCTCCAAAGGAAAACAATCACTAAATTTGTTATTAAGGAAACAAACTGTTAATCCTATTAGACAAGGACTTGGATATACTCAATCTGAACGAGTTAGAAGCGAAACTAATCAAGTCAATTCCATGTGCATGATTTGTGAAAAAATTGGACACAATCACAATAATTGCTGGTATAGATCCAAACACGTGAAAACCATACCAATTTGGGTTCCAAAAGGCACTAATATAAAATCCCTTAAAATCAAACAGATCTGGGTGCCAAAAGGAACAAATATAAACTGTTTTAGTTCTACACAAACTTTTTTTCAAAATCTTATATCACTAACAATCGTGGACCTTCAAAAACAAATAGCTCACAGAAATCTTTTCTCGTGTAGATGTGGTCACAGGTAAGGAACAATAAGAGTGATACTTTAATTTTGGCTGTTCCAAGCACACGAAGGGCAATAAATCAAAGTTCCTTAGCCAAGTACAAAGGTGGCAGAATCATAATAGGCACAAATGAAAAATTATCGGTAAAGGTAAAATAGGCAACGATATATTTATCTTGATTGATATATTATATGAAAATATGCACCATAATTTGATTTAAATTAACCAGTTATGTGATAAAGAAATGAATGCTGATTTTGATTTTGATTTATGCAAAATTGTTAGCCAATTATATTTTTATGCCGAGAACACTATAAGTAACTCTAGAGTCTTTGAACTAGTTCATATAGATTTGTTTGGACTAATGATGGTGTTTTATTGGTTGATGATTATTTTAGATACACGTGGATAAATTTGACCTGACATTATGTTCCGTGGTTGTTCATGTGCACGTTTTCAATCAAATCCTTAAGTAATCACATTTTAAAAGCTGCAAAATGATTATAAGGTATTTGTTGCACACTTCATGGTATGGTCTATGATATCTATCTAATGATAAATTTGAGTCCAAGGGGAATTCAGATGTAGATTACGCTGGTAGCCTAGTTGATTGAAATTGTACTAGTGGAACATGTTTTATGTTGGGACATTCATAAGTTGCATCACATTTCCTAAGAAAATATCTGCAAATTTTTCATTTCAGCTAATTTTCAGGTATCAGACATTTTTTATAAAACCCCTTCTAGAAAATAGTTTTTATCGACTTCATTTTAGATTATACATTTTGGAAATTTGATTTTATATTTATTTTTTGATTTGATCTTAAATGACTACATTAACTAATATGACTCCATACTGATTATCGAAAAGATAAATAGTGATTGAAAAAGTGATGAATGTCGATATTAATCATATATTATGACTTGAGACAATATATTTAGTAAATTTCTTTAAAAATTTAAACAAGATTTATAATAGCTTTTGTTGGTAAAAATTCCATAACCATCTCTATTTCTATCACATTTCTAATGATTACCGCTTGTTAAAATCCAATATATTATGTCAAAATGTGGAATTTTAAACGGGAAATTATTTGTTTTTATTTTATTTTTTAGCAATAAAAACATCCAAAGTATTCACTCAAATTTAAAAGTCCTCACAGTTATGTATGGGTGAATTACTTGGAATATTTGTTTATATGCTTTTACGCTCATTAAAAGTCATCACGGTTATGTATGTATGGAACACATATCAAAATTAATTATTAAATAGACGAGTTGATTCTAATCCCATTTAAAAGTCTACACGGTTATGCATGGTTAGAAGATACTTGAAATTCTTTTTTTTGTATTTTATAAAAATTGGGAATACTACTAATCTGATTTAGAAGTCCTAACGGTTATGCATGGTTAGTAAGTATTCAAATTCTTGATATAAGAATACCATAAATAGACACAACTATATGATTTTATATGCCGACATCACCCCTATCACTCTAAAGTGGAATATGTGCCTAACAGATTATATATGATTTTTGTTTGATTTTTTATTGAAATTTAATATTTATACTCGATTAGGTATTAATGTTGTATTAATGTCTATCACTTTATCTTTATTTTTCTATCACTGTTACTCTTTTGTTGATAACAAAAGGGGGAGAGAGAAGTTAAGATTTTGGAAAATAAGTCAAGTCATATTTTTTTTATTTGCATATTCCTATCTAGGTTCATTTGCGTATTTTTTCATGGGAGCTGTGGTGTAGGGGGAGCATTCAAATAGGGGGAGAAAATGTAATTCATCAAAATCAAATACATTTAATAGAGTCAAAATCTTAATATATGTTTATTATCATCAAAAGGGGGAGATTGTAGAATATGCTAGTATACGGTTTTTGTTTAATGATAATAAACATATATATATATATATATATGTTTAAATGTATTTGTTATTGTACTATTTTATTTTTCACATAATTAAATAAATATTTGTTGAATAAAATAAATAACAAAGAATTCATATTCAAGCAAATATTTTATTCAAACAAATATTTTATTAAAAATTTAAATAGTACAAATTTGTGCTCTCACTACACTTATACATTTTTCAATTATAATACAATTTCGAATTACATCACATTTTTCAATTTACAATCTACATCTCACTACATATTCACTCAACACTCGTATTTTTATCTTCGACTTTGTTCTAGCTTTAATTCAGCATCTGAGCTATCTGCAAAATAAACATTGACATGGTAAAATTGGAGAGGAAATATTTTGCAGTGTACAAAAAAGGTATGTGTTTGAAAATGTCATTTACTTCAGTTATTTGGGTTGTTCTTCATCATTTTTGTTTGAATTCATCATACATGAACAACTTGTGACATGCACAGAGTACCATTGTACATGCCACAAGGCCGTGCACATCGACATACACTTGATAAAATTGCAGGGCTAGGTGAGCATAAGGTCAAGCCCAATCAAATAGGGGATTCAACTCAAGCGCAACACAATAACATCATAGAATGGTCAAGTACGAGAGTCAATGGTCAGCCAACATGAAGAAAATTTAATACAATGGCCAGACTCAAATGTACCTAAATAGCCCAAACATGAACCAGTACAATAAGATATATACTCAAATGTATCAAGGCTATCAATGGTACAAGAAACTGAACCAGACCATTCGAAACAAACGATGTACACCAGAAACAACTCAACCACAATCACTGGACAACCAACTCAATAAGCTACAACATGAACATGACTTCAAAATGAAATAAATGAAACATTCACTAGACCAGGCGTTTAGAAATAAACCAGAGGAAAAGTACTGATGCAAAGAAACATGAAACAATACAAAGACTTCAATGGAGATCATATGCAACAAGACCACACAGCAGCCAGATCAAAATAGATGTGATCACACAACACAATTGTTGAGTTATAGACTCCAACCAAACAAATACAAATGCATTCAGAGACAAACCGGAAATGCTAATGAAAGAGAATAATGCAACTTGACATGTATGCAACCATACGTAAGCAACAATAAATAAGAACTGCAAGAACCAGACTTCAAGCATAAAACAAGTTCAAACCAGAGGGGACAAAGCATAGTAGTAGAGTCTTGTACACATGACCTTTAGGAAAAAGAAATTACCAATATATGAAGCAATGCAACAACAATGTTCTAGCATGGTATACATATGCATGTGTGGACATGTACAAGTGCAGATAGTGGTAAACACATTACAACTAAACCAGACCAGACCAAACCAAAGGTCAAGAGGCATGATAGAACTATGTTCACAAAATTCAAGTTATATGTATAATGGAACTCAAGTGAAAAGCACAATGCCAGAGAATCATAGAAATATGCAGTGATAAAGTTTTCAGGTACAAAGGCATGTACAAATATGTAAAACCAAATATCAAATGCAAAAATATCATGAAGCCAGAGAATCATAAAGTAATCACATACATATATACATACATGTATATATATGGATACTATGAACACAATTAAAAGCACTAGGAACCAAAATAGTGCAGAATCAAGTTTAACTCGAAGTAACTGAGGAACCTCAACTGACCAGAACAAAGCACTACACAATGCACATTAGAGTATGCAAGCATTTTGGAATGAATCAGTTCTAACATGACAACTAGATTAGAACCAAATTCAAGTGCAGAAGATCACACAGTAGCAGTTAGAGTAACAAATCCGTGGATTATATCAATATTAACATAGCAGTTTCAAACCAAGTCAAGATCGAGATGAATAAATTCAACAAAAGTCAAAAATATTTGAAAATGGAAAGAGCTTGATGAACAAGCATCACAAGTATGAAATATTCAAATAACCGAAGTCACAGGAAACGATTCAAAGAAAATTAAAAATTTATTAGAGATGAACAAGTAAGATTATCACAAGATCCAATCGAAAATCAACGGCCAAGCATAGCAACGTGACAAGTTCAAATAGATTCATACGAATGAAAATTAAGGGGTTGGAACCTTGTAAATTTCCCACATCACCACTGAAAAATTTGGGCATTCGAGTCTAAGACAAAATTAGAGAGCTTGAATGAATTAAAAAGCAAATCCAAAACTCGAATCGAAGTCGAGAGGAAAAATCGCATACCATTTTATCATTCATGCTCAACAATTTGAAGCAACCGTATGCAAATCAAGGTCATGAGTTGATTGATAAAGAAAACTAAAGAAAGATCATCATTCAAACAAAAAGTTTTAATCGGCAGCTTCATTATTTTGAGAAACCCTAACTTTGAAGAGAAGGAGGCCGAATTCATTTCATAGAGATAAAGGATAAAAAAGGGTGAGACTCTTTTATTAAATAAGTGGGCCGGCTCTATTATTGTTTTGGCCTTAGAGTTATCAATAATAGGGTTTTATTTATTTTACTTGTTTTTATTTTGTAATTTTCTTTTAAAATTGTGTAACTTTCTAGTCGTGTGACTAGGGACGAACTATGGTGGTGTACTTAACTCAGTGACTGAGTTGTTGCAGGGTTTTGAGCCTAGAGTTAGGTTAGTCATTAGTGGGTGTCACAAGTTTACGTGTGTAAGCGTCTTACTATTTAATTTCTAATAGAAACCTTGAAGACAGCATGTAGGAAGGGTTTTGTCGAAGCTCGGTAAATCCGTGTTGTTCTATTTCTGCTCTTAATATTCTGCTATTATCTGTGCTGCAATTATTATATATTTATTTCCACATTAATTTTAATTATTATTAGTATCACTCTATTCACCCTTTTTAGGGTGAAATTGATCCTACATCTACATCAAAACAACCCTTAATCCTGTTCCACATGCATTTATATAAACTACCAAATCTTGATTCCCCTTCAGAACAACCAATAGAGGTGCATAGGTCAATAACTGTTTTGAGCCCTGGGATGCTTCCTCACACTTATCAGTCCACACAAACTTCACATCCTTCTGCATTAGCTTGGTCATCGATGCTGCTATTTGTGAAAAATCCTTTACAAACCTCCGATAATATCCAACCAATCCAAGAAAACTCCTTATCTCGGTCACTATCTCAGATCTCTTCCAATTATTCACCGCTTTAATTTTAGTTGGATCTATAGACAACCCTTTCTCTAAGAATACATGACCAAGAAATTTCTCTTCCTTCTTCCAAAAATGGCACTTCAAAAAGTTCGCCTTCGGCTAATGCTACCTCAATGTCTCTAGCACAATTCTAAGATGGACATCATGATCCTTCTCATCTCTAGAGTATACCAGAATATCATCTATTAAAACCAACATGAACCTATCCACATACTTTCGGAAAATTCGGTTCATCAAATCCAAAAAGAATGCCGACGCATTACTTAGTCCATATGATATTACTAACCATTGGTATGATCCATATCAAGTCCTAAACACTGTCAAAGGAATAATATGCTCTGCTACTCTAAGCAATGGAAACCTGTTGCCAAATCAAGTGGAGAAAAAACCTTTGCTCCACTCAACTAATCAAACAAATCGTCAATTCTGGGCAATGGATATTGATTTTTTATCATTCTCTCATTCAGCTTACGATAATCAATACATAGGCTTAAAGATCTGTCTGGCTTCATAGCAAACACTACGACTACTCCCCAAGGTGATCTACTGGATCTGATTAAACTCTTGCCTTCCAAATCCACTAATTGAATCTTTAATTCGATCATCTCTATAGGTGTCATTCTGCTTAGCGGTCTACTCACTGGTTCTGCTTCATGCACCAAATCTATCCAAAACTCAATGGCTTGTTTCATGGCAATCCTACTGCCGGCTCGAAGACATCCACAAATTCTCTAACCACGAAAACTCGATTCAACTCATCTTCCAACTCCACAACACCCAACAAAGACTTCACCTCACAACTAGGGTTTTCTACGGTATAAATTATCCAATCACTACATTCCGAGTGTTTTAAGCGATATTCCTATCATGGAAAAATATCCTAGCATCATACCCACTTAACCAATCTGTGCCCAATATAATTCCGAACCCTACAAAGGAAAACACATGCAACAACAAACAAAGGCATGACCTAACAAATCAAACCCTAAGTGGTCACATTTCATCCCAAGTGTCGCATACCCTCCTATCAGATTTGCAACCCATAAGGAAGTATTTAAATATGAGGGATCTAGGTTAAGCTTATCTACCAAACATTAAGATATAAAAGAATGCGATGCACCGGTACCAAACAAAATGCTAATAAATATACCATGAATCTGAAGCGTACCTCCTAAAATTGCCTTTCCTTTATGTGACGACCCAGAATTTTGAACGTTGGAAAATCGAAATATTTAGTTTGATTTTAATATTTAGGGATTAGTTCAACTTGAATTTTAATTATAAATGTGAATTTGACAATTAAATTATTGAATTTAATTTACCGAAGTTGGGTAAAAATTTAAATCTTCAATTATAAGCCGATTTAAAAATAATTTGATGGCTTAGAAAATTCATATTGATAATACTGAAAATAAAGGAAGCTTCAGAATTGGATTTGAAACTATTTTGTTCAGTGTTGAAATTTTATCGTTTAAATCAATATTTAAAAATAGCCTTCCGAGGCGCAGTCTCAGAATTTGATAAAACCAGCTCCATTGGATCAGTAATAGTTTGTTATTGTCGGATTTCAATTTTCGTAGTGTTTAGAGTGATCGTTTGACCAGACGATAAGCAAACGCGCTTAAATTTAAATTAAAAATTCGATATTTTAACTGGTTCAAAAAGTTATTTTCTCCATACGGTCAAATTTGGGCTCGGAATCTTTTCCATTGCGTTCGGAATAGGGGTTTAACATTATAAACGTCTGGCGGCATGCCTCGATTGGAGATCGAGATTCTAGGATGCGGTTATCAAAGCAATTTGAATTTAAATTTAAATTTAAATATAATAATGTTTTACAAAAGCAAATTTTACACGTTCTCGTTATCTAACACCTGGCAAATATTTTTACACGCGCTGAAAATTTTTCTAGCTCGTTCAAAGAAAGAAAAATAATAATAAAAGAAAACGAAAACCATCCTTTTCGTTCAAAAACAAATAATGGCCGCCACTTTTGAATCTAAATCGAGTTCCTTCTCAGTTTGATTCTTCAAATCTCATTTCAAAATAAAAAAAGAATAATATATTCAACTTAATTTCGTTCGAAATCATCAATAGCCGAGTTCCCTTATTCTCTTCGTTTCAAAAATCAAATCGATGGAAAGCAATAAAGAAAAGGGTAGCCGATTTATACTGTGTTGAAGCTGCTACCGTCGAAGTGGATCGCGACATTGTCGCATGGGTTTTGTTCGAACTCGAGCATGTTGAGGGGAGATGGAGACGTGAGTGATGGTGGAAGCGTGCAGTGTACTCGAGCATCGCGGTGGCGTTGGCGTCGCAACAGGGTGGAGCTTCATACGGCGCACGACATTTAGGGTTTCGCGTGCTCGTGTGGGGCTCGACTGGGGTGAAACTGAGTGCGCAGCGACTTGGGGAGGGTCGCGAAATTGATTCGTGGTGGTTGGGGTATCGGCAGCGAAACCGTGGCAGTAAGGTAATAACTTTAATTTTATTTTAAATTCACATATGTTGTATAAATTAACAAATGAAAGAAATTAATGTTTTAATTTACATTCAGGTTAGAAAACCATATGAACAGGATTTTATTTTTACAGTAAAGTAAATTTTTTTTACTGTGTTGTTTATATAAAATAAGAAAATAAGTGCACAAATATGTATTTGTTCAAATTACTAATTATTTTAAATAATGTAATATGTGTAATATGCTAATAAACTTATTAAATTATTTTTAATCGATAAGGATATTTTATAAAATAAATGTTGGATTTGATTTAGGTTTAAATTTAGTTTTAGTTAAATACATTTATTAAAAGAAATTAGTTAAAATATAATTATCAATTTAGAATTAATCACTATTTTAAAACTAAATTATTACTTGATTGGATTTTAATTAAAAAGAAAATTTATTTTCAAATTAATGATTAGTTTAAATAAATTCTCATTAAGCTATAAAAATAAGTTACTGTAATAGTTCTTATGTAAACAGCAAAGGGGTTTTATTAAGATATAAAATAATTTTATTTTTAACTTGATAAAATCTACATGCATGTTCTATTTTAAAGACAATAAAAATATCCTTGTTTTAAATCAATATGGAAATTTATTTGTTTGATAAGCTTATTAAAATTATTTTAAAGGAAATTTAGTTTTAAATTTAATGTTTGGTTAAACAAAGATTTTAATCAAAGGGAAGTTAGCTTTAAATCAAATTGTCAGTTTATTAAAATTATTTAAAAGGAAATAAATTATTCGATTAGCTCAAGTATTAATGAAATCTTATATAATTATTTATACAAGGTCTAAAACTGTGTGGAAATCAAGTTGGAAAGAAATTGGATTGCATGCGCAATAAAAGGTGAGATCTTCTCACTCAAAATTTTAATTGAAAATTCCAGTTATTGATTGGTTATGGAATTGTGATAGTTAAATTAAAATTGATTGATTGTGTGTTTGGATAATTTATTTATAATTAGTCATATTAGTTTAGACCCTATGCGCCGCATAACAGCGGAGGTTATTATATTAAACCCATATACCGCGATATTCCACCTCGAAGTGGAATTGGTATTATATATGTATTTGGAGTTGATTTCCTGCGTTATATAGCGGTGAGACCCTATTGCGCCGCATAATAGCGAATAATATTTTATAAATCCCATATACCGCGATAATTCCACCTTGAAGTGGAATGGTTATTTAATTGTTGTGCTAACGTCTGTGAATGCAGGGAAACGGGTTGGAGGGATCCAATTGGATTCCTTAAATATTTAATCTGTTTCGTATGTTGTGTGTTGATTATTTTTAATTCGTGTGATGATTTGTGATTGAAATCATGAAGGCTGTAATTTAGCCGAATATATTTTTGGTATTATTGGATACCATAAATATATTTTGATTTCGAAATTTGGGTAGAAAATTTATAATAAATTCATTCAAAGGAAAAGGGTGAACTTTAAAAGAAGGAAATCTAAAAAGATAAAGTTTATCTTTGAAAACTTATTGAATAAATTCCAAAAATAAGGGAAAATATTTTAATAAAGGAATTTCAGGTAATATTGTTTAATGGTTGAAGAAGTTATCCAAGACACGTATTTTAAATTATTGAAAGAGATAAAGAAATTTATTTCAATATGAAATAAATTTAGAAATTAAATTTGGAATTTAATTTAGAGTTGAAATTAACTTTAGAAATCGATTCGGGAATTAATTTGGAGTTAGAGTAAATCTTAGGAATCGATTTGAAAATTTGATTAGATGTTTTGGAAATAATTTGGGAAATCAATTTGAAATTGATTTGATACTGGAAAATTAATTTGGGAAATTAAAATTGAATTTGATTTTGTGTTTGAAATAAATTGAAAATCAAATTGGAATTTGATTTGGTTTGAAGATGATATTTGGGATTCGATTTAAAATTCGTATATCAGTTGATATTTGGAAATGTAAATTCATAACTGGAATTTGTAAAGAAAGGGAAATTGTTTAAAAATGAATATTGGTTTATTTTTAAAGTGTGGAAAGGAATTTACAAATTTGAATGTAAATTAAAATAAATCAAGAAGATTTATCAATTTATCGGAATGGACCATTTAATAATAAAAAAAAGAATCCTTTCTTGGAAAGCCGAGTATATTTAAAATAGCTTTTGAATAAAATTTAAAAGTTTTAGATTTTGTTTTTAAAATAATACTATTGAAGAAATTAGTTTTGAAATTTTTTTTAAACCTTTAAAGGAAAAATTATTTAATTAATTATATAAGGAATTATTTTAAAAAATTAAATTGCTATTTGATTTAGGAAATAGTTATTTAAATATTTATACTCTATCTACAAATTTTTATTTTAAAATTAGTTTTGGACCTGAATCTTTATATGAAATATTAGTATAATATTTTCATAACTAATATTTAAGCAAATATTCTAAAATAGTTTATTTTAAATGTTTCCAAGTATTTTTGAATAAGTATTTTTATATTGTTTGAAATCGGCAGATTTTCAGTGGAGATAAATAAATGTTTGGAAATGTATTCCACGTGAGAAGAGTGACTTGAATTTGTTTTCAAAAAAGATTGAAACGTGGAAATTGATTTGAATTTATTTTCAAAGTGTTGAAAAGTAAAATTTTATTTTGCGAAGATATATTGAAAATAATAATAATTGGGGAAAGATTATTTGTAATCCAGTGACTGTTGTGAATGATGATTGATAGTTAAATAACCGACTATCAATATTGGCCTTAATCGGCAATTCGAATTCCGATGCGATCGGGAGTCGAATTCCAACTGGATATTCGAAACCCACATCGAACCTTTGTGATTGTGATCGATCTTTTGTTTAAAATATCAAAGTGAAATTGTTGTGGTTTATTTGAATCTGAATGAACACTTATTTTCAAAATAAGCGCTCGTTATTCGGATTAGCCGGGAGAGGACCTTGTGTCATAAAACCCATTCCGAATAACGATACGACGAAATGGGATTGCATGTGAAGACAGCGTTGAAGACCGGGTATTTTCGAAAGCGAAAGGATACCTGTTGAATGTCTCTGCACCGGGTTGCTCCGTTATAGAGATTTTATCACCCTTGGTGATGGGGATTCCAGACGTGATTAGTGAATATCCGGATTTGCAAGGACTTCTTTGGAAGTGCCTTCGGTTCCGTTCGATCCCGGAACGGACTTGTATGGATGTGTGTCTGACGTTACACTTTGAGATGCAAAGCTGGTTTCTATCAAATACATTTCTGTTGGTGGCGGAGAATTTATTTTCTTAGCTTAACACCCTTCTCTGAGACGTACGAGCTCAGAGGTTGTGTAGTTGATGGTTACTAGTGATACATTCCCAATTTAGTAATGTGGCATACGAAGTGCTGCTGATCATTTGTTGATCGAAGCATGGCTTTTGTGAAAAGCGTAGCTTTGTGGACGAGACTTCGTTGGACCTCACACCCCGGAATTGTGACGACCTAGAATTTTCGAGCACTTAAAATCGGAATATTTAATTGATTTTAAATATTTAATAGTTAAATATTAACTTCAATTCAAATATCATAATTTATTTGATGATTAAATTATTAAATTAAATAATTTGAGGTTGGATAAAATGTTGAATCTGGAGTTCCAACCTGTTAAAAATAATTTGAGGGCTTATGAAATTTATATTGATAACATTGAAGGTAATGGAAGTGGTAAATTTGAAATTAACAGGGGTTTGTTCAGTTTTAAAATTTTATAGTTTAAATTGAATTTAAAAATAACCTTTCGGTGAACAGTCTCGGAATGCGACGAATCCAGTTCCATTGGATTCGTAATATTGAATTATTATCGGATTTCAAATTTCGTATTGATCGGAGTAGTTGTGTGAGCATACGAGATATAAACGCGTTGAAATTTTATCGAAAATTCAATATAATAACAAATCCAAAAAGCTATCTTCTCCATACGATCGAATTAGCACCCGAAACCTTTTCCTTTTCGTTCGAAATAGGGGTATAACATTATAAATGCCTAGCGACACGTCTTCGTAGGATGTCGAAATTTTAAGTTGCATTTTCGAGACGATTTACATTTGAAATTTAAATATAGTATGTAAGTTGTTGATCAATCAAAACCATCAGCCTACTTTCTATCTCCGTCAAACCTTTTTCCTTTATATCAGAGTTTTGTCTCCCTTTTTCAGCTTCAAGTACGATAACGTCTATTCTTGTTCCCCGTTCCCTTCTTAAGCACGCTTTTCTTTTTCTTTATATTTACAGCTGAAGCCTTTGTCCTCAATTCATTCAATCTATTTCACCTTCAACCGAAACTAAAAATCGAAGTTCAGAAAAAATAATCGGCCGAAGCCTTTTCAATAAAAATAATGGCGACCGTAATCAAATCGAGGAGCCGAGGCAGCTCGAGCTCTCGAGCAAGGCCGAGGTCGCGTTCAATATTAGGGTTCGGGGACGGCGAAACTCTTTCGCGGTCGAGTTCGACTACGGCGTCGCTCGAGATGGAGTGTGGATTTAGGGTTGCTGCGCGGCGCGTGGGCTTAGGGAGGAGCGCGTATGGTGGCAAGGCGATAGCAGCGAGGTCAGGGACGAAGGTTGTCAATGGAGGAAGGCTCGCGATTTAGTCAGGGATTGGTGGTAGCCGAGACATCGTCGGCATCGCAAGCACCATGGGTTTTACGGCAAGCTGGTAGCATCGAGGTTAGGGTTTTGGACAGGGCTAGGCGATTCTGAGAGGAGACAGGCACTCGCATTGGTTTGGGACTCGAGCGATGTGTGTGTCACGATTAGGGTGAGCATCTTCTTGTTTTTTTCCTCTTTATTTTGAAATTTAAAAATGTTGAACTGGAAATTATTTTAATTTTTAGTTATAAACTGTTCAAACAGAAAAAAAAAATCAAAGAAGTATATGGACAAGTATATAGACAGTAAAGAAATTTCTGTTTGTTAGGTACAGAGGAAAATTTTTACTTATAAATATACACTTGCACATTTTTAATCATGCTGTTTAATTTTTAAATAAGTATTAGGCTGTTATGTATATTATAAAACATATTAAAAACGAATATTTACAAATTCATCAATTGTTATGTAATGGCTAATTTATTTTGAACATTTCTAAATTATTAGTACTCAAGTTTAAACCTTTGAGTTTAATCTATTGATTTTTAGTTCGTTTATCAGTAAATTATTTTTACAGAAAGATTTTGAAAATATATAGAGATTTTAAATGTTGAGGAGTTTATATCAAAATAAGATTTTTAATCTATATAAATTGATTTTTATAAGTATGGGTTTAGAGGAAAAAACAATATATATATATATATATATGTATGTATGTATGTATGTATGTATGTATATAAGTATATCTATATAAAACATACACACTTTTTTGTCTTAGTAATTTATTGTAAATTAATGGATTATGGTGATTAACTCATTTAATAAACTTATTTAATTATTTCAGTCACTAAAAATAATTTATTAAAGGAAAATTAGTTTAAATAAAATTACTAGTTAATTAAATTGAAAAATGATAATTAATGTTCGATTAGTTCAAATGATAATAAATCATATAATGTTATTCAAGGTCTAAAATTGAAGAGAAACAAGCCGGTTTGGATTGGATTACAAATTAAAGGACAAATGTGAGTAAATCTCACTCGGTTCAATTCAAATTTAAATTTAAATGATTAAATTTAAACAATTGTTTGAATGATTGAATTGATTGATGTGTTATAGTATGGTATATTTTGGAATTGGTATTTTATATTGTGCTAACGTCTGTGGGTGCAGGGAAAACAGGTTGGAGGGATCCAACTAGATCCCTCAACATTTATTTAAATTATTCAATATCCTCTGTTGTGATTATTTGATATTCTACGATGAGTTATGATAGAATGTTGAATGCTATGGTTTGATTGGGTATAATTAGATATAATGAATTACCCGAAATATATAAATTGGATTTTGGAAAGAACATTAAAGAAGTGAATTTTTAAGTAAAATAATACTAGAAATTTGAATAAATTTAAGAATGAATTGGAAAAGAAATAAAGTGCCTTTAAAATTCTAATAAATAAATCTTGAGTATAGTGGGGGAAATTTTGATTAATCAGAAGATTAATGAATTTTAAACTTCAGTATTATTATTTAAAAAAAAGAACGAAACATTTATTTAAAAATTTAAGATTTAAAATATTGAAAGAATAAAGAAGAAATTGGGATAAGATCTGAAATTTGTATATTTCAGTTAAAAGATTTAAGATCAAACGTAAATTAATAACAATAATAATAAGCCCATAATTAATGAATTTCGAAGTGAATCGAGTAAGTAAAGAGATTTAATTCAAGTAGAATAAATTGGGAATCAATTTGGAAAATTGATTTAAGTGATTAAGATTGGAAATTTTCCCTGAATAACCAAGTACGTTTTCAAAGTAAATTTTTAAATATAAATTAAAACTTTTTAAGTTGTGTTTAAAAAAGCGAGTTTTGAAAAAATTTATTACTTCCAAATATTTAAATTTTAAAGTTAGTATTTTCTTTAATATATTTAAGCAGTAATTATTTAAAGATTGACTTAGTATTTTGTTTTCAAAAGTGAAAATCTAGTTTTATATTTTATTAAGTAACCTTATTTTCAAATATTCATATAGTATGTATTTTTAACAAAATTCTTGGAGTAGTTTTAACTTAAATGTTTTAAAGTATATTTCAAAGTAAAGTATTTTAAATTATTTTAAAAATCTAGTTTTGTGCTTGGTGATTTCAATGGAGATAGAAAATATTTAGGAAAGTTTATTCTAAAAAGGAAATAATGGTTGGAAACTGTTTTCAAAAGGGTTTTGAAATGGAAATATATCTTGTGAAGATATTTTGGAATTAATAAATAATTTGGGAGATTATTTATTGTTTGATGGATGTTGTAAATAATAATTGATAGTTAAATCACCGACTATCAATATTGGACAAATGCGCTGATCGTTTCGAAAAGACCGGGATCGAGATTTTTTTCTCAAAAACCACTTCGATCCGGTTTGTACGTTTCGTGGAAACGAGTTAGGATTCGAAGATGGAGCAGTGAAGTGCAAGGGCTAGTCGCTACTAATCCTGAGGATATTTCCAAAATGGATGTAGTAGAAATAGTGCCTTCGGTTTCGTTCGAACCCGGGACGGACTTGTATGGATGAATGCTTTCGGAACATCGTAAGGTGGACGATGGGCATTCTAAGGGATATGTTCTATAAAGGTAACTCTTAGCCTCAAGCCTCATCAAATGGCAATGACTGAAAATCAGGGGTTATGCAGCCAGGCTAGGTGGGTAGCACCCAAGCAGGGTGAGGTCATCCCTATCTAGATGTCCCTTTTTATTTCGGCTTAGTGAGCGGTTGCTGATCCCAACCGCGGGGTGATCTCACTCGAGATTATCTAGTAAGGGGTAGTCCCGGTCTTGTGTTGCAGGGGAGCGGGCGTATTCCTCGGTACTATGATCTTGGCCACGTACTGTGACAGGTGGTACCCCAGTTCCTAGTCATTAGTCGGAAATCCATTCTCCCTACGAGCCTTATATGAGTTTTGTTTGTATTACCCACTCTGTGGCTAGTAGCTGGAATTTAATCATGTAACAATTTCAGCTATTTTATAAGTATTTGTATATAGACCCTATTACAATATCAGAGGATTTCTATAAAAATTGTTTTAGCTATCGTAAGGTAAAAACCCGACATGTTTATTTGTGGCGTGGTCTTACGAGATGCTTTTGTTTTCAAACGATTTTTGAAACTATAATAATCAATTGAGTGTGATTTTCTCACGCTGGTATTCCAGACTGACTCGGGTGTTATTTAACTGTAATGCTCGGGTTAGACCGAGTATTATAGGATACAGGTTTTGATGTTGTGGAGCTCAGGAGATGAGCTGATGATGATGCGTATTTTCGTACTTGTTTAATATATATTCCGTTGTGTTGAGTTGTTGTGTATGCATTTGTATGTTAGTGATGTTGAACTGTGATTGATGTACCCTGATGATGTATATATAAATAGATATATTTGATTTTGAGTAAGGATCATTTATTATCTATTATATTTTATTCCCCTGCGATGGTTAGATTCTGTTGTTGTTTTATATTTTCTTCTTCTACCTCTTCTTCTTTAACCCAAATGGTTCGTATTTCTGTGCAACTCGAGTTGATTAGGTAGAATAATGTTGACTCAAGGGGTACGGATTTGCGGGTCGTTACAGGAATGGTCAAAACAGGAAGAATGCAGCAAGGTTATAGGGGGTAGAGCCCCTTAGGGTATGTGCATTTCCTTCTGGATAGAGGTGGTATCATGGTATGGAGCCCAGATACTTAATTATGTTAATATCGCAAATATATATTACTTTGTGATTATTGTTGTTGAGGATCCTCGGATAAAGGTTGTTTACAACTGGGGGATGGCATACTTATGTAGTAGTTACCTATTTTGCAGAGGTAATTCGGCCTTGTGTTGGCAGAGATCCGGTTATGTTCTCGGGGCGTCCATCCAGAGGTGTAACCATGTGGCAATGGAAAGTTCCTTGGCCTGACCATTTGTTGGAACCCCAATTCCCAATACGAACCCAATACAGTTTTAGTTGTATAACCTGCCATCTACTTATGGTGGCGCCCCACTGTTTAAATGGTAGCTATAGTAGGCATAGTTCAGAATGTCTATGCTGGCTAAGATTAATATTATACTTTCGAAATGTTTTCCACACTATGCACTAATAATAATAATATCAAGTGATTTTGCGTATCAAGCATATTTGAATATCATAAGGAGAAATCTTCTCCAATTCTACGTTTGCATTGTGTGTGTGGCGGGAGGCCTTATGCTAGTTTCATTCTCTAAAAAGCATTGCAGATTTCTTTTAAAATCTTTTGTTTTCCTTTGGTAAAAGTATAACTGTTTTTAAGATCTCACACCAGTCCCATGACTGACCTAGAGTTTATTATTCCCTTCCTAAACTCTGGGTGCCCATAATTTTCCACACGGGCAGCCTAGAGTTAGGTTATCAGGTCATTCTGGAAATTAAGGAGTTGCTGTGGAGTTCAGGAGTTGAAGCTGGATGGCGAGACGTATCTCTTTACTATATAGTGTCCGTTGCATATGGTTGTGTAAATCAGTTTTCGTATAGTCAAGTTATAATAACTACCAGTGATGTATGATGTTGTTGTAAACTTTGATGTTGTATTATATTAACTGTGATGATGTCTTTGATTTAAAGATTATTCATTTATCTATTATATTTGTTCCGCTGCAAAATGTGAGATTCTATTATTGTTTATGTTTTACTTCTGCCTCTTCATTCTTTAAACCCTAAAGACTCGTAGGTTTTTTCCTCTTTGGCTAAGTTGTTGTGGAAATTTGCCATCTCAAAGGGGTAGGGATTTGCGGGTCTTTACATTTGGTATCAGAGCATTTAGTTAAGTGACAACCTTGGCTCTGTTGGGTGTTACTCATTAGAGATAGAGTCAGTAGTACTCTAGAATGAGTTTGAGTGTAATAATAGATATGAATGCGTATTTGTTAGTGAATATAAAATTGTTTTATATTGTGATGATTGGTTTGTCGAGTGGTATAAGGATTCTAGTTGGTATAGTCCGTACAACTCTATCGATAGGAATCTCTAAACATTCGTACAGAAAAATTCAACACGATATTGTTTTAAAATTAGGGTAAATGAAATAATTTTACCTAAAAAAACTATTTTGTGTGTAAAAGAGAATAACTTTCCATAAATTATATAGTATATGGTTGCTTGGTCGTTAGGAAGTGATAATATTAAATTATTATATTTGATTATTGAATAAGAAATTGAAATCATAATCAAAAGTTTAGAAATAAAAATCCATAAACAAATGAAATTTGAGAATGTAAATTATAAATGTGAATTATAATTTGGAATAGAATTCCAGAGAAGTGTTTGGAAATGTTTTTGAAAGGATTTGGAATTTTGGAAATTAACTCCATTTGATTTGAAAATGGTTTTCAAAGTTCTTTTAAAAGTGTATTGAAGGGATAAAAGCTCTAAACTCTTTTCGAACGTTGGAAAATAACCTCGGTGATGACTGCAGCATCATCGATGTTTACTTTCGGGTTTCCAAAAGAGGGATTACTGCCAAGTCGTTTTAAATGAAAGATTTGGAAAATTGAGTTTGGTTTCGGAAATTCAAAAGAAAATTTGAATTGAAAGGTCGAAAAGACTTTGGAATACTATATAAAATAGTTATGGAATATCATTAAGTTTGATAACTTGTAAAGTTTGAAGTTGTTAAAATAAAAATCTAACTTAAAGAGAAGTTAAAAAAAATAAAAAAATAAATATAGAAACAAAATAAGTTGGAAGGAAAAATTTAGATCAAGTGGAATTAAAAATGAGAATTTAATAAAAGAATTAAGATTGAAAAAAAAATCAAGTCAAATAAAATGATGATATGGATAAAAAATGAAATTGAAATTGAAAATTTGAGTTAATTTGTATGAAGGCAAATTTGAGAAGCCTTATAGACTAAATGTTGGAGTAAAATTTTATAAGATGGAAAATTAGATTGTAAATGAATAAATAAATTTGCAATTGAAAATAAATGAAAGTGAATTGAATGTTGAAATTCATTTCGAATTTGTAAGCAAATAGAACTGAAATTGGAATTGTATCTGATTTGTAAAGCAGGGTATTGAAATAAAATTAGTAAGCGAAACTAATTGAAGAAAAGACCAAATAGATATAGTTTGAAATGAATTGAATTCAGTAATTATAAATAAAAGGTAAATTGAATTCATATAGAATTGGAAATCCAGTTAAATATAAGTGGTTGTAAACCAGAATGGTGAATTGAAATTGAATTGTGTTTGGGAATGAACAAAAGAATAAAAATTGGGATTGGAACTGAATATTGAAAACCAATTTGAATTGTGTGAAATAAAATGAAGTTGTAAAATTAGTTTGAAAACCAATTTGAATTGTGTGAAATAAAATGAAGTTGTAAAATTAGTTTGAAGTGAACTAAAGATAATAAAGATGAAATAAAAATGGTTTGGGATAAAATGAATTGGAATTTGTAGTGAATTCGTAAATGAAACTAATTTAAAATAGCAAGATGAATCTATTGTGAATGAAAGATAATTGAAAAATTCATTATTCAGAAGTTAAACTGAATCCAAATAGAATTAAAATTGTAAATTGAATTCAAATTAAAGTGAAAATGCAGGATAAAATGAAAATGGATATATAACTTTAATAGTAAAGTAAAAATGGTATAAGAAGTATATATTGAAGATTTTGTAAAGGAATATGCAAATTGATTTTTGAATGTTGTAATTGGATATTATGGCTAGCAGGATATACAGGTGTATTAAAGGAAATGGAATTGGGATTTTGATTTCGAAGATAAATTTAAAATTGCTCGACAAAAAGGTGTGTATTTGAATTTCAGTATGAAATTTGATGATCTTCTTGTCTAGCTGTTAGGCGTTTTCTTTTCTTTTTGAAATCTAGGGGCCGTGGTGCCATTTTTGTAGTCGTAACGAGCTAGCCGCGCAAATGAGACGCTGGCATAATTTTTTGAAAATTTAGGGTGTTAGAAATTTTTTGAGAAGATTTCGAAAATTTAAAATTTGAATTTGAATTTAAATTTGAATTGGTTAAGTAAACAAGGTTGTTTGGAAACTTACTATTGAATTTGGAGAATTAGTTGAAGAAATGATGGGTCTTAAATAAAAATATCTGTTTTGAAAAGTTAAAACTATTTGGAATGGAAAAATAATAATAAATTGGGCTAAAGATCATTCTTCCTAACTAGAAATTTCGGGGCGAAATTCTTTTAAGGGGGAAGGATGTGACGATCCAGAATTTTGAACATTGGAAAATCGAAATATTTAGTTTGATTTTAATATATGGGGATTAGTTTAACTTGAATTTTAATTATAAATATGAATTTGACAATTAAATTATTGAATTTAATTTACCGAAGTTGGGTAAAAATTTAAATCTTCAATTATAAGCTGATTTAAAAATAATTTGATGGCTTAGAAAATTCATATCGATAATACTGTAGATAATGGAAGCTTCAGAATTGGATTTGAAACTGTTTTGTTCAGTGTTGAAATTTTATCGTTTAAATCAATATTTAAAAATAGCCTTCAGAGGCGCAGTCTTGGAATTTGACGAAACCGGCTCCATTGGATCCGGAATAGTTAGTTATTATCGGATTTCAATTTTCGTAGTGTTTGGAGTGATCGTTTGACCAGACGATCAGCAAACGCGCTGAAATTTAAATTAAAAATTCGATATTTTAACTGGTTCAAAAAGTTATGTTCTCCATACGATCGAATTTGGGCTCGGAACCTTTTCCATTGCGTTCGGAATAGGGGTATAACATTATAAACGTCTGGCGGCACGCCTCGATTGGAGATCGAGATTCTAGGATGCGATTATCAAAGCAGTTTGAATTTAAATTTAAATTTAAATATAATAATGTTTTACAAAAGCAAATTTTACACGTTCTCGTTATCTAACACCTGGCAAATATTTTTACACGCATTGAAAAATTTTCTAGCTCGTTCAAAGAAAGAAAAATAATAATAAAAGAAAACGAAAACCATCCTTTTCATTCAAAAATAAATAATGGCCGCTACTTTTGAATCTAAATCGAGTTCCTTCTCAGTACGATTCTTCAAATCTCGTTTCAAAATATATATATATATATACAACTTAATTTCGTTCGAAATCATCAATGGCCGAATTCCTTTATTCTCTTCGTTTCAAAAATCAGATCGACGGAAAGAAATAAAAAAAAAGGGCAGCCGATTTATACTGTGTTGAAGCTGCTACCGTCGAAGTGGATCACGACATTGTCGCATGGGTTTTGTTCAAACTCGAGCATGTTGAGGGGAGATGGCGACGTGAGTGATGGTGGAAGCGTGCAGTGTACTCGAGCATCGCGGCGGTGTTGGCGTCGCAACAGGGTGGAGCTTCAAACGGCGCGCGACATTTAGGTTTTCACGTGCTCGTGTGGGGCTCGACTAGGGTGAAACTGAGTGCGCAGCGACTTGTGGAGGGTCGCGAAATTGATTCGTGGTGGTTGGGGTATCGGCAGCGGAATCGCAGCAGTAAGGTATTAACTTTAATTTTATTTTAAATTTACATATGCTGTATAAATTAACAAAAGAAAGAAATTAATGTTTTAATTTACATTCAGGTTAGAAAACCATATGAACAGGATTTTATTTTTACAGTAAAGTATTTTTTTTTACTGTGTTGTTTATATAAAATAAGAAAATAAGTGCAGAAATATGTATTTGTTCAAATTACTAATTATTTTAAATAATGTAATATGTGTAATATGCTAATAAACTTATTAAATTATTTTTAATCGATAAGGATATTTTATAAAATAAATGTTGGATTTGATTTAGGTTTAAATTTAGTTTTAGTTAAATACATTTATTAAAAGAAATTAGTTAAAATATAATTATCAATCTAGAATTAATCACTAGTTTAAAACTAAATTATTAGTTGATTGGATTTTTAGTAAAAAGAAAATTTATTTTCATATTAATGATTAGTTTAAATAAATTCTCGTTAACGTATAAAAATAAGTACTGTAATAGTTCTTATGTAAACAGTAAAGGGGTTTTATTAAGGTATAAAATAATTTTATTTTTAACTTGATAAAATCTACATGCATGTTCTATTTTAAAGACAATAAAAATATCCTTGTTTTAAATCAATATGGAAATTTATTTGTTTGATAAGCTTATTAAAATTATTTTAAAGGAAATTTAGTTTTAAATTTAATGTTTGGTTAAACAAAGATTTTAATCAAAGGGAAGTTAGCTTTAAATCAAATTGTCAGTTTATTAAAATTATTTAAAAGGAAATAAATTATTCGATTAGCTCAAGTATTAATGAAATCTTATATAATTATTTATACAAGGTCTAAAACTGTGTGGAAATCAAGTTGGAAAGAAATTGGATTGCATGCGCAATAAAAGGTGAGATCTTCTCACTCAAAATTTTAATTGAAAATTCCAGTTATTGATTGGTTATGGAATTGTGATAGTTAAATTAAAATTGATTGATTGTGTGTTTGGATAATTTATTTATTATTAGTTATATTAGTTTAGACCCTATGCGCCGCATAATAGCGGAGGTTATTATATTAAACCCATATACCGCGATATTCCACCTCGAAGTGGAATTGGTATTATATATGTATTTGGAGTTGATTTCCCGCACTATATAGCGAATGAGACCCTATTGCGCCGCATATTAGCGAATAATGTTTTATAAATCCCATATACCATGATATTCCACCTTGAAGTGGAATGGGTATTTAATTGTTGTGCTAACGTCTGTGGATGCCGGAAAACAGGTTGGAGGGATCCAACTGGATTCCTCAAATATTTAATTTGTTTCGTATGTTGTGTGTTGATTATTTTTAATTCGTGTGACGATTTGTGATTGGAATCATTGAAGGCTGTAATTTAGCCGAATATATTTTTGGTATTGTAGGATACCAGAGATATATTTTGATTTTGAAATTTGGGTAGAAAATTTATAATATATTCATTCAAAGGAAACGGGTGAATTTTAAAAGAAGGAAATTTAAATAGATAAAGTTTATCTTTGAAAACTTATTGAATAAATTCCAAAAATATGGGAAAATATTTTAATAAAGGAATTTCAGGTAATATTGTTTAATGGTTGAAGAAGTTATCCAAGATACGTATTTTAAATTATTGAAAGAGATAAAGAAACTTATTTCAAAAGGAAATAAATTTAGAAATTAAATTTGGAATTTAATTTAGAGTTGAAAGTTACTTTAGAAATCGATTCTTGAATTAATTTGGAGTTAGAGTAAATCATAGGAATCGATTTGGAAATTTGGTTAGATGTTTTGGAATAATTTGGGAAATCAATTTGAAATTGATTTGATAATGGAAAATTAATTTGGAAAATCAAATTGGAATTTGACTTTGTGTTTGAAATAAATTGGAAATCAAATTGGGCTTTGATTTAGTTTGAAGATGATATTTGGGAATCAATTTAAAATTCATATATCAGTTGATATTTGGAAATGTAATTCGTAACGGGAATTTGTAAAGAAAGGGAAATTGTTTAAAAATAAATATTAGTTTATTTTAAAGCGTGGAAAGAAATTTACAAACTGGAATGCAAATTAAAATAAATCAAGAAAATTTATTAATTTATTGGAATGTACCATTTTCTAATGTAAAAAAGAATTCTTCCTTGGAAAGCCGAGTATATTTTTAAAATAGCTTTTGAATAAAATTTAAAAGTTCTAGATTTGGTTTTTTAAATAATACTATTGAAGAAATTAGTTTTGAAAATTGTTTTAAACCTTTAAAGAAAAAAAATTTAATTAATTATATAAGGGATTATTTTAAAATTTTAAATTGCTATTTGATTTAGGAAATAGTTATTTAAATATTTATACTCTATCTACAAATTTTTATTTTAAAATTAGTTTTGGACCTAAATCTTTATATGAAATATTAGTATAATATTTTCATAACTAATATTTAAGCAAATATTCTAAAATAGTTTATTTTAAATGTTTCCAAGTATTTTTGAATAAGTATTTTTAGATTGTTTGAAATCGGCAGATTTTCAGTGGAGATAAATAAATGTTTGGAAATGTATTCCGTGTGAGAAGAGTGACTTGAATTTGTTTTCAAAAAAGATTGAAATGTGGAAATTGATTTGAATTTATTTTCAAAGTATTGAAAAGTAAATTTTTATCTTGCGAAGATTTATTGAAAATAATAATAATTGGGGAAAGATTATTTGTAATCCAGTGACTTTTATGAATGATGATTGATTGTTAAATAACCGACTATCAATATTGGCCTTAATCGGCAATTTGAATTCCGATGCGACCGGGAGTCGAATTCCAACTGGATATTCGAAACCCACATCGAACCTTTGTGATTGTGATGGATCTTTTGTTTAAAATATCAAAGTGAAATTGTTGTGATTTATTTGAATCTGAATGAACATTTATTTTCAAAATAAGCGCTCGTTATTCGGATTAGCCAGTAGAGGACCTTGTGTCATAAAACCCATTCCGAATAACGATACGACGAAATGGGATTGCATGTGAAGACGGTGTTGAAGACCGGGTATTTTCGAAAGTGAAAGGATACCTGTCGAATGTCTCTGCACCGGGTTGCTTCGGTATAGAGATTTTATCACCCTTGGTGATGGGGATTCGGGACGTGATTAGTGAATATCTGGATTTGCAAGGACTTCTTTGGAAGTGCCTTCGGTTCCGTTCGATCCCGGAACGGACTTGTATGGATGTGTGTCTGACGTTACACTTTGAGATATAAAGCTGGTTTCTATCAAATACATTTCTGTTGGTGGCGGAGAATTTATTCTCTTAGCTTAACACCCTTCTCTGAGACGTACGAGCTCAGAGATTATGTAATTGATGGTTACTAGTGATACATTTCCAATTTGGTAATGTGGCATACGAAGTGCTGCTGATCATTTGTTTATCGAAGCATGGCTTTTGTGAAAAGCGTAGCTTTGTGGACGAGACTTCGTCGGACCTCACACCCCGGAATGGTCAAAACAGGAAGAATGCAGCAAGGTTATAGGGGGTAGGGCCCCTTAAGGTATGTGCATTTCCTTCTGGATAGAAGTGGTATCATGGTATGAAGCCCAGATACTTAACTTATGTTAATATCGCAAATATATATTACTTTTTGATTGTTGTTGTTGAGGATCCTCAGATAAAGGTTGTTTACAACCGGGGGATGGCATGCTCGTGTAGTAGTTACCTATTTTGCAGAGGTAACTCGGCCTTGTGTTGGCAGAGATCCGGTTAGGTTCTCGGGCCGTCCATCCAGAGGCGTACCCATGTGGCAATGGGAAGTTCCTTGGCCTGACCATTTATTGGAAATCCAATTCCCAATACGAACCCAGTACAGTTTTAGTTGTATAACCTGCCATCTACTTATGGTGGCGCCCCACTGTTTAGATGGTAGCTATAGTAGGCATAGTTTGGAATGTCTATGCTGGCTAAGATTAATATTATACTTTCGAAATGTTTTTCACACTATGAACTAATAATAATAATATCAAGTGATTTTGCGTATCAAGCATATTTGACTATCATAAGGAGAAATCTCCTCCAATTCTGCGTTTGCATTGTGTGTGTGGCGGGAGGCCTTATGGTAGTTTCATTCTCTAAAAAGCATTGCGGATTTCTTTTAAAATCTTTTGTTTTCTGATGTGCACGTAATTGTGCATATATTTACATCTATATTTTATCTCTTTTTTAAATAATCATCATATTTGGGCATTTTAACATGTTTAGAACCAAAATTCAATTATTTCCAAACCATCATATTTTCATCTTCATTCAGGGGCAAAATGGTCATTTTTGTGCATGTGTCAATGTAAGAATTTTTACTTGGAAATTTTTTGATAATTTTTTATAGGAATTTGAATGCACATGGAAGTGGCTTATATGAAGATATATGCATGCACAAATGAATACAAAGGAAAGAAGAGAGAAATAATTCAAGCCATGAACATGGAGGACCCCACCCACTTACCTAAATGTACAATTTGGAGCTAATGGACAACTAAGTGGATGTTAAAGCTTCATGCAAAACAAATGATGGATTAATTATTGGATAATGGTTACTTGGTGGCCATACTTCCTAAAGGGCAATTTAAGAAGCTCCCTAAAAATAGAATTAGGGTTTAATGCATGTATAAATAGCCCCCTTATGTACATGAAAAGATCATCATCTACTCTTTCATTTTACTTAGGAAATTAAGAAATCAAAGTGTAAGCTCAATGTTCTATGAAATAAAAATGGCTTCCAAGCCTCTTTCTTCTCTCTTTTCTATATGCTTTTCTTTGTTTTATTGTTAATGTTTATTTCTGTGCTCTCTTTTCCTTTATGTTTATAGCTTAGATTTACATTTATGCAAGTAGTAAGTAGCTAATCTCTTTTGCTTTCTTTGCTTATTTTCTATTCTCTTTTCTTTTTAATGTTGAAATTTGTTTGTGTTGCTTCAATGCCACAAATGAGTAGCTAAACCCCTTCAATTTAGGGGTGATGAAGCTCTCTAACTTTATGTAATTTCAACATTTTTATGATGTATGATCTCTTTGTTTATGCTTCATGAATGTGAATTTTGATGTAAGTTTATACAAGTGGGTTTGATAGCTTATATTGCTTATGCAAATGAGCTATTCTTACTCAACATAAACACAATTTACATCAACATTTGCTAATTAATTTTTGATTATGAAATGAAAGTAAAAATGAAATTTGATGATCTATGTTACTAATTACAATAGTAAATAGATCATACTTAAAATAGTTTTTTCTTTGGCTTCTTTTTCATGAGAATTGTAAGTGGTATAATTGTTGTATTATAGTTTGATGGTTTGAGTTATGTTAACTAATAACATAAACAAACCATACTTATGATAATTGCAATGATTATTTCACTTAATATCAAAGTTAGAGATCATAAATTATGTGTTTGTTGATTTACACAAATTTGAGAGTGGATTTGCCTCTAAATTGTTCTTTAGTCTAATAATTTTTGAATCACATTTTCTAGTGTTAGCCTCATAATTTCTAGTTAACAAATCCTCTTCGACTTTGGTATAATTTGATTGAATAGAATATTAAAATCATCAATTCCCTGTGGATCGACCCATATTCGCCGCATGCTACATTCGTACACCGTGCGCTTGCGGTATAAATTTTATTTCTAAATTCGTTCAACGGTTTTCTAATCCGATAGAATTTTCGTCGACGAACAAGTTTTTGGCGCCGTTGCCGGGGACTTGTTTTGATTTTGATTTTCTATTCTTTGGATTAGTTTTGTTTTGTTTTGTTTGTCTATTTTGTGTGACTGCATTTGAAAAAAAATATTTTGTGTGTTTGTATGTGATTTTTCATTGCATTTTGATCTTGTTTCTTGTTTTCTAGTGCATTTGCATATACATTTCTATTTAAAAAAAACAACAACAACATAGATTATTTCATTGGAAAAAGAAAAAAAAATTCCATTTCAATTTTTCTTATTACAAATTTCATTTTACAAATTTGGTTTCCAATACATTTCAACTCTCACTCTCTGTTTGCAACCTGAAGTGCACTCTGCTTATTTGCATTTTTCTGTGCATGCTCACAACAGCCTCACTACCATTACATCCTTCCATACAAACTACCCCTCTGTGCACATTCCAGTGTTCACTGTTCTGCCTCTTTCCCCCATCCTCTCTGCCTTAGCAACTACTGTCATCCTGCAGTCCACACCATCAGAACTCCCCCATTTACAACTTCACCCAGTACAACCTTCCTTCCTGAACCACATATCATCTCTCTGATTGCCATATTCTCCTCTGGCCATACATCCTGACCAAGCCAAATACCCAACAACCTCTACAACAACTCCGCAAACCACCTCCACAACTTCCAATTCCTACACTCTGAACCCCGCTACCATCCCTAAGTGATCAGAATGCAAGCACAATCTTGAAACAAGCAACGAATCACCAACTTTTCCTGTTAACCAGCTACAACCCCACAACATCATCATCCCCTACTTCAACTTCTACCAACTTTGCACTTCCTCCTCTCATTCATCTCTTCCCTGAACTGCTGCAACCATCCATTCCAAATGACAGTCTCCTCCCCTACCGGCAAACTGCCACAAACTCCTTCAATCGGTGTAAACCATTCCTAATAGCAAGCTTCATCTCCTCATTCACCTGATACTGCCAACTTCTACTTACTGCTCCAACTGTGCACAGTGCACATCAAATCACTAGCCACAGTTATCAAGTGCAACAGCAACTTCCACTTCTTCACCAAAACCATTTCATCCACTTCATTCCTAATTGCACCCTGCCTGCATATCTTACTGTCCCCCTTCCACCACTGCATATCCCCGATCCTCTAACCAAAACACTTCACCTCCAAGAACACTACCTCACCTCATTGCCATATCACCTCTGATACATACCAGACCATTCACACACTAAGACCAGCACACCACTCTGCAGCAGTTCCCTATCCATCACCTGTCTCTGCCTATTTGGGCCTTTGCTACCATACCACCCCATATATCCATTCCACTTTCAACATAACAACTAATCAGACCACAACCACCACACCAACCCCTGTCCATTCATTGCATCATCATCCCCTCAACAACACAGCAGTGTCAAAACCATTCAGCAACGTACAACCAACCACGAGCAACAACACAATCTCCTACCTCTACAAGTCACCTTCCTGCTGCTCAAACAACACGTCGAACACCACAACAATCGCCTCATCCCAAACTCGATTCATGAACATCACCATCCCAAATCCCCAGTTCAACGCAGACCCAAACAATTGACTGACTTCCGAGCTTCCCCTAATCACAGAATCATTCGTCGGCCAACGAACGAATCCAACCTCTACCGAACAAGAATCGAACATCGATTGCCACCAATTTGATTTAGATTCCAACATTCGGTTTTGATTTTGAGGTGGCGTTTGATTTTACTTTTTGGTTTTACTTTCTGAAAATCGTTTGATTTTACTTTCTGAGAATCATTTAAGTAGCAAGTGTAATTGAGTTTGGGTTGATTTTAACTGGCCCGGAGTTTGGCTGTTTGCTTTTGTTCGGCTTTGTTCTTGTTGAGTTTAATTTTTTTAGATTTTTATTTTATTTATTTTTACTTTGTTCTCTTTTGTTTTAAATTGTGTTAAGTTCCATATATATTCTAAATTTTTTTTAAGTAAAACTTTACTTTTCAATTTTGTTTCCTTTTCAAAAAAAAGTTTCACTTTGTTTGGTTTTCATTTGTTTTCACTTGTTTGAGTTTTACTTGTGTTAGTTTTCTTTTTTTTTCTTTTCTACTTCTTTTGATTTTCATCTTTGATAAATATAATAAAAAAAATTTGTTGTATTTATCTTCGTTCACTCATTTTCAGGTTGGCAAAGCAGATTAAAAGGAAGAACTGATTGCCCAAAAATAATTGCTGCTTATAAAAAATTGCCGCTAAAAAAAAAATTTGCCAATAATCTGCACGCTCTGGTACTGTGCTTTCATCTCTAGTGCATTGTTGGTTGCTTGCATTTGCATTTACATATAAATTTTTTTTTCAAAATCCAAAAAAAAAAAAAAACAAACTTCATTTTAGTTGCATTGTTAATACACGTTTAATTTCTTGTTTTGCATTCATCTCATCTTATTTTCTTTTCTAAGGGCAATACCCCAATTCACATAAGGTGAGGGATTTCATCACCCTTTCCTTAGCCCACAAAAGCATTTCATCGTAGAATTTGACTAATAATAAAGGTTAGACGTTGGACCTAAGGGTGTCACGAGCTCACTTAGGGCTTAATTGTATCTTCACAATTGTTTTATTTGAACGATTTTATTTCTTGGTGTCTAGGCTACGACAGAGTAATAACCAGTCATAAAAATTACGGTGATACGTAAATATTATACTGGTTGTTCCTCTGAAGGTACTTAAACCTTCGGCTGCCTTGCTACGGTGATTCGTGGTGCACCGATAACTCCTGTCCGTTACCTGGCTGAGAAATATTTTTGTTGATTTAAGAAAAAGTGTGATTATACAATTTTGGGTTAGGAGGTACTAAGGACAGAAAACTGTAATTAAGTCCTTTGCATTCATTTAGTTGCATTAGTTCATGCATATTTAAAAAAAAATTAAATTAAAAAATCCAAAATCCAAAAAAAATTTGTAAATTTAACTTGATTTTTTTTTTAAAAAAAAATCTCTTATTTTTTTCCGTTTTCCTTTGAAAATTTTCAATCAAAAACAAAAATCCAAAAAAAAAAATATAAAATCTTTTCAAAAAGAAAAAAAATTTGAAAATTCAAAAAAACAAAAATCAATTTCCATTTTGTTTAAAAAAAATCCTTTCGGTAAATATTTAAAAATTCAAAAAAAAAAAAATACAAAACCAAAAACATAAAAAAAAAACTTGAAAAACCAAAAACAAAACAAAAATCAAACTTTTCTTTTGAAAATAAATCTCACTCGTTAAATAGTTTTCTCCATTGTAAAAAAAAAGCAAAACGAAAAACAAAATTTCAAATCTTCTTTCACTCTCTAAACTTAATTCTAACTCCTTTCTCTTCTCGACTTTCACTTGTGCATGAGTACTTGGACTCGTGACACAACAACGAATCGTTGGACTCGCGACCCTTCTACAAACCGTTTAACTCGAACAGACGATCCTCATGAAATGGCGAACGAAAACGCCCCTCGAACTCTTATGGATAGAATCTTTCCCGATAGAGTTTCTATTCCATCTTGCATCACGTTACCCGCCCTACGGGTAACCATTTCGAAATTCATTCGAATCATATTGCCACGCTTCCAAAATTTGGCAATTTCGAGCACGATGATCCATACATCTTTTTGACTAAATTCGAACAAGTTTGTGCAACCATTAAACTCCAACAACTTTCTGATGACGGAATCAAACTTCGATTAATCCCATTTTCTCTTACAGATTATGTTGAAAAATGGTTGTACAGCTTACCTTCGAACTCAATTAAAACGTGGGAAGAATTTGTAAAAGCTTTCTTAAAAAAGTTCTACCCCTTGGAAAAAACAAGTAGAATTCGAAACGAAATTGTAAATTTTCATCAATTCAAGGGTGAACCATTTGGAAAATAGTTTGAAAGATTCAAAGAGCTTTTGATAAAATGTCCACACCATAACATTGAAAAATGGACGATTTTCCAAATCTTATACGATGGACTCGAAAACAGCTCACGAACCATGCTCGAATCAATGTGCCAAGGCAATTTTCTTGCCCAACATCATGACGATGCTTGGCAATTTCTTGAAAACCTTGCTGAAAAGTCGTCCCAATGGGAACGCTCGAACGAAAATCAATATACTCACGATCGAGTGCACACTCGATAGGATCTTCAGTTGCTTTGGAAGCTAAGATCGATGCAATGATTAAAAAATTTGATAACGTTTTCTCATCGAATCAAACGAACCAAGCTTCCCAACCAATGTGTTATAAATGCAACGATCCTAATCATATAGCCGATCAGTGTCCTAATTCCATCGAACAAATCAATGCTTTCAATAAAACCAAAAACGACCCGTTTTCTCCAACGTACAACCCTGGTTGGAGAAATCATCCGAATTTTGCGTGGAGCCAAAACAATCCCAACACGAATACGATTCGTCCCAATTTTCAAGCATTTCCGAATAATGCTTCGAATACTCCCTTTCAGCCCAATAATTTTCAACCAAACTTTACGGGCCCGTCTCATAATCAACCACAACAACCAAATTTTCCACCAAATTCTGCTCATCCTCCACAAGACGATAAACGTTTAACTTCGCTTGAGAAACTCTTGAAACATTGGCTAAGGCAACTACTCAAAGCCTTCAATCAAACAACAATTTGCAAAATTTATTGACTTCATATATGCAAAACACAAACCAATCGATTGCAAAACTCGAAATGCAAATGAGTCAATTAGCTACATCTGTAAGTGAACGTGAAGGTGGAACGTTCCCAAGCCAGCCCCTTCCAAATCCCAGAAATCAAAACGCAAATTCAAATCAAGCCCATGTTGTTCAAGATAGCAACGTCACCCAGTTGAATGCTATCACAACTCTCCGTTCTGGTAAACAAATCGATAATCAAGTCGTTAATCCAAATGATTCACCGAAAACTTTTCTCGACACTTCTAAAACAACGAACGACTCAGAACAGAACGTGGAGCCAAACGTCGAATCGAACAACAATCAAAATTCCTCTTCTTCTACTCGAGTAGACCCGCCTATCGAGTATCGTGTTCCATTTCCACATCGTCTTCGACCAAAGAAACACTCGGACCAAATGGAAAAGATGATGGAAATTTTTAAACAAGTGAAGGTTAACATCCCGCTTCTTGACATCGTGCAACAAGTCCCCACTTACGCAAAATTTCTTAAGGACTTGTGCACCCAAAAGCGACACACTCAAGTGCCTAAAAAAGTCTTCTTAGCCGCCAGTTTGAGTGAAGTCTTGTCCCAATCCATGCCCGTTAAATATGAAGATCCTGGCTGCCCTACGATTTCGTGTACAATTGGAGACAAGACGATTAACAAATGTTTGATAGACTTAGGCGCGAGTGTAAACTTGATTCCATACTCCGTGTACGAACAATTAGGCTTAGGTGATCTCAAACCCACGAAAGTTATGCTTCAATTTTCTGATCGTTCCATTAAGAAGCCCATGGGAGAAATCGAAGACGTACTCATTCGAGTAGGGCAATTTATATTCCCCGTTGACTTTATCGTTCTCGAAACACAACCTGTGACGAATCCCTCGATTCAAATACCATTGATTTTAGGCCAACCATTCTTAGCCACCTCAAATGCCTTAATCAATTGTGGTAACGGATCAATGAAAATCTCTTTTGGAAACATGACTTTGGATCTTAATATTTTCAATCTTGAAAGCCAATCGAATGAACCTTGTGACCAAACGTTGGAAGTTAGTGCCATTCACGAGAATGTTGAAAACGAAACACTTGATCTTGACGATGAACGTGAGGCCGAGTATGAAAAATTGTTTCACAAAATTACCAACGATATTGAATACACTCTTCCTTTTGAATCTCTTGCAGTTGAGTCCGAATCTCAACCCAATTCTTCGATCGAAAAAATTCCAAAGTTGGACCTCAAACCGCTTCCCGACCACCTTAAGTACGCATACTTAGGTGAAAATGAAACCTGTCCTGTCATCATTTCTAACAATCTTTCTCTTGACCAAGAAGTTTTTCTTCTCTCTATCCTTTCGAAAAATAAGGAAGCAATGGGATGGTCGATTTTCGATATAAAAGGAATTAGTCCCGCTCTGGTTCAACATCGCATCCATTTAATCGATGATGCCAAGCCTGTTCGTGACGCGCAACAAAGGCTTAATCCAAAAATGAAAGATGCGGTACGTGATGAAATTCTTAAACTTCTCGACAACGGAATCATTTACCCAATCTTCGATAGTTCATGGGTTAGCCCAATTCACGTTGTACCGAAAAAGTCCGGGCTAACCGTAGTCAAGAACGATTCAAACGAGCTTATTCCAACTCGTACTCAAACGGGTTGGCGTGTCTGCATTGACTACCGAAAACTAAATGCCGCAACATGTAAAGATCACTTTCCTCTTCCTTTCATTGACCAAACGCTCGAACGTTTAGCCGGCTATGAATTTTACTGTTTCCTTGATGGTTATTCTGGCTATAACCAAATTCCAATCGCTCCCGAAGATCAAGAGAAAACAACTTTCACATGTCCATTCGGTACCTTCGCTTGTCGACGTATGCCATTCGGACTATGTAACGCTCCTGCGACTTTCCAACGATGCATGGTTGGAATCGTTTCCGACATGATAGAACGCTTTCTAGAAGTTTTCATGGACGATTTCTTAATCTTTGGCGATTCTTTTTCCCAATGTTTACATCATCTCGAGTTGGTTCTAAATCGATGTAGAGAAAAACATTTGACTTTGAATTGGGAAAAATGCCACTTTATGGTCAAACAAGGCATAGTCCTTGGACATATCATCTCAAATAAAGGCATTGAAGTAGACAAAGCAAAAATCGATGTCATTGCAAATCTACCCATTCCCAAATCCGTTAAGGTCATTCGATCATTTCTAGGACATGTTGGCTTTTACCGTCGTTTTGTGAAAGACTTTAGCAAAATCGCCCGTCCTTTGACGACCCTTCTTGGAAAAGACGTTCCTTTCGATTTTAACTCTGTTGTATCTCTTCTTTTGAACGTCTTAAGAGCGACCTCATTTCTGCCCCAATCATTTGCACCCAGTTGGGATCTTCCTTTCGAAATAATGTGCGACGCTTCAAACTTTGTCGTTGGTGCTGTCTTGGGACAACGCATCAACAAGATCCTTCATGTCATTTACTATGCGAGTATGACCTTGAACGACGCTCAACTCAACTACACAACAACTGAAAAAGAGCTTCTACCTGTCGTTTTTGCGCTTGAAAAGTTTCGACCTTACTTGATAGGTTCACACATTATGGTCTACACTGACCATTCTGCGCTTCGATATCTCTTCGCTAAAAAGGATGCTAAATCCCGTTTGATTCGTTGGATCCTTTTACTTCAAGAATTTGGCCTTACAATTAAAGACAAAAAAGGATCCGATAATGTCATAGCCGATAACTTATCTCGTCTTCCGAACGCACCATCTTCCTTGCCGATCAATGAAAACTTCCCCGATGAACAACTTCTTTCGATTTCTATCGATTCATGGTACGCTGATATAGTGAACTACTTAGTCACAAAAGAAACTCCATCATCTTGGTCCAAACAGGACAAATGCAAATTCATGTCCCAAGTGAAATATTTCTATTGGGACGATCCATACTTGTTCAAATATTGTCCCGACCAAATCATCCGACGTTGCATTCCGGATAATGAAATAAAGAGTGTTCTTTCGTTTTGCCATGATCAAGCGTGCGGTGGACATTTCGGTCCTCGAAAAACTGCGGAAAAAGTGCTTCAGTGTGGTTTCTATTGGCCTTCTCTTTTCAAAGACTCGTTTGAATTTTGTAAAACTTGTGATCGATGTCAAATGCTTGGACGAATTTCTCAACGAGATATGATGCCTTTAAACCCCATTCTTACGATCGAAATCTTTGATGTATAGGGTATTGACTTTATGGGATCTTTTCCCAATTCTTTTGGAAACTTGTATATCCTTCTCCCTGTCGATTACGTTTCTAAATGGGTCGAAGCCGTTCCTTGCAAAACCAATGACCATAGAATTGTTGTGAAATTTCTCAAAGAAAATATCTTTTCGAGGTTCGGCACACCTCGCACAATAATCAGTGATAACGGAACCCATTTTTGCAACCGTTCTTTTGAAACTTTAATGAAAAAATACTCGATAACCCACAAGTTATCCACTCCGTATCATCCTCAGACTTGTGGACAAGTTGAAGTTTCAAATTGACAAATAAAACAAATCTTGGAGAAAACTATCAGTAAAAATCGAAAAGATTGGTCTCAGAAATTGACCGACGCGCTTTGGGCTTACCGTACTGCTTTTAAAACTAACCTTGGGATATCCCCATTTCGTTTAGTTTACGGTAAAGCTTGCCATTTACCCGTTGAAATTGAACACAAAGCGTTGTGGGCAATAAAAAACTTAAACTTTGACCTTGAAAAAGCTGGCGAAAATCGAAAACTACAACTCAACGAACTTGAAGAACTTAGGAACGACGCGTATGAAAACGAGAAAATTTACAAAGAAAGAACCAAAGTTTTTCATGACAAGTCAATCCTAAGGAAAATGTTTTCGCCTAACCAGAAAGTTCTTTTATATGACTCGAGACTTCATTTATTCCTGGGAAACTTAAATCAAGGTGGACTGGACCATTTGTGGTACGAACTATTTTCCCTCATAGTGCCATAGAAATAGAAAACCCAAAGGATGGATCAATTTTCAAAGTCAATGGTCATCGTTTAAAACCCTTCTTGGAATTGCCCGGTAACCAAGAGGAGGAGCTCATGCTCCTTCATGAGCCAAGCTACGTCTAGTAAGAGTGTTAACCCTCTTTTGTAAATATGTACATATTTTTCCCCGTTACACTATTATATCATGCATCGACTGTGGGGACACAGTCAAAATTAAGTGTGGGGGAGTCTCATTTTCATTTTTTAAGTTTTTCATCGCATTTTTTTGAATTTTCATTTTCTTCAAAAAAAAATAATCTCAAAACTCCTAAATCTCAAAATCATTTTCTTTTAACCATTTTGATTTATTTTTGAGGAAACACTGTGGGATAAGTATAAGTTTTGGTTAATAAATTGAAATTTTTGAAAATTTATTTGTCTTAAAATAAAAATAAAAATGAAGTTTGATTACAAATAACAATGGTTTAACTAGTATATAGGAAGGTTCATCTATGCTAATTATGAAGTATGTTCTAATTGAAAATCTTTGTTTAAAAAGTGGTAAATTTAAAGTAAAGGATATAACATTTTTGTCTTCTAGGTTAAATGGTGCTAAGATGATTTCGCAAAACTCTCTCCTTTAAAATATATATATATATATATATATATATATATATATATAAACAACATCCAAAGTATTCACTCTCATTTAAAAGTCCTCACGGTTATGCATGGGTGAATTACTTGGAATCTTTGATTATGTGCTTTCATACTCATTTAAAAGTCCTCACGGTTATGCATGTATGGAACACATGGTAAAAAAAAGAAGAAGAAGAAGAACAAATTTAATAAAAACCACCTACAGTCGATAGGTGTATGCACGAAAGTGTGTGCACTCGCCATGCTCTGTACTCCCCTCACATAAGCCCGAAAGGCAGTGCATGGGTGGTATATCTGGCCTCAGTTTACCTGAGCTAGGTGTGTAATTTTTCTTGCAAATAATGAGAGAGCAAGCAATTGAAATCCAAGCACTAGTTTAACTTGTTTGATTTAACTTGTTATTGAAAAGAAATGAAAATACCACTTTAATAAACTTTGGTAATCAACTAAGGATTCATTTCATAGTTACATTGTGTTATCAACCAAAACAACTAGATAAACTATGGTCTATCTGTTATAACAACTTGATTTTTGTTGGAAATTTTGACGAGTAAATGACTTAAATTTTCAAGACAATGACCAAAACTTGTATTTAACTTATTCGTGTCAATTTAAAAATAAATCATTCATTTGTAAATATTTCCAAAAAATTCGCATTCATCTCTTTGTAAATAAATCTTGCAATTTGTAAATATTTTCATCCTGCATTTGGATTTTGTGGGTAGTATCCGCTGAAAACCCTCACGAGACAACACTCGTCCTACTGGGGACACCCAGAGGTTTAACGGCTTGTTGCATACGCTCAATGTAATCGTGCTCCCAACGAAAACAGATTTATCTTAGTTTTCCTTTATTCGAGGACGAATAAAAAGATAAGTGTGGGGGTATTTGATGTGCATGTAATTGTGCATATATTTACATCCATATTTTATCTCTTTTTTAAATAATCATCATATTTGGGCATTTTAACATGTTTAGAATCAAAATTCAATTATTTCCAAACCATCATATTTTCATCTTCATTCAGGGGCAAAACGGTCATTTTTGTGCATGTGTCAATGTAAGAATTTTTACTTGGAAATTTTTTGATAATTTTTATAGGAATTTGAATGCACATGGAAGAGGCTTATATGAAGATATATGCATGCACAAATGAATACAAAGGAAAGAAGAGGAAAATAATTCAAGCCATGAACATGGAGGACCCCACCCACTTACCTAAATGTACAATTTGGAGCTAATGGACAACTAAGTGGATGTTAAAGCTTCATGCAAAACAAATGATGGATTAACTAGTGGATAATGGTTACTTGGTGGCCACACTTCCTAAAGGGCAATTTAGGAAGCTCCCTAAAAATATAATTAGGGTTTTATGCATGTATAAATAGCCCCCTTATGTACATGAAAAGATCATCTACTCTTTCATTTTACTTAGGAAATTAAGAAATCAAAGTGTAAGCTCAATGTTCTATGAAATAAAAATGGCTTCCAAGCCTCTTTCTTCTCTCTTTTCTACATGCTTTTCTTTGTTTTATTGTTAATGTTTATTTCTATGCTCTCTTTTCCTTTATGTTCATAGCTTAGATTTACATTTATGCAAGTAGTAAGTAGCTAATCTCTTTTGCTTTCTTTGCTTATTTTCTATTCTCTTTTCTTTTTAATGTTGAAATTTGTTTGTGTTGCTTCAATGCCACAAATGAGTAGCTAAACCCCTTCAATTTAGGGTTGATGAAGCTCTCTAACTTTATGTAGTTTCAACATTTTCATGATGTATGATCTCTTTGTTTATGCTTCATGAATGTGAATTTTGATGTAAGTTTATACAAGTGGGTTTGATAGCTTATATTGCTTATGTAAATGAGCTATTCTTACTCAACATAAACACAATTTACATCAACATTTGCTAATTAATTTTTGATTATGAAATGAAAGTAAAAATGAAATTTGATGATCTATGTTACTAATTACAATAGTAAATAGATCATACTTAAAATAGTTTTTGCTTTGGCTTCTTTTCATGAGAATTGTAAGTGGTATAATTGTTGTATTATAGTTTGATGGTTTGAGTTATGTTAACTAATAACATAAACAAACCATACTTATGATAATTGCAATGATTATTTCACTTAATATCAAAGTTAGAGATCATAAATTATGTGTTTGTTGATTTACAAAAATTTGAGAGTGGATTTGCCTCTAAATTGTTCTTTAGTCTAATAATTTTTGAATCACATTTTCTAGTGTTAGCCTCATAATTTCTAGTTAACAAATCCTCTTCGACTTTGGTATAATTTGATTGAATAGAATATTAAAATCATCAATTCCCTGCGGATCGACCCGTATACGCCGCATGCTACATTCGTACACCGTGCGCTTGTGGTATAAATTTTATTTCTAAATTCGTTCGACGGTTTTCTAATCCGATAGAATTTTCGTCGATGAACATTTTCCTTTGGTAAAAGTATAACTGTTTTTAACATCTCACACCAGTCCCATGACTGACCTAGAGTTTATTGTTCCCTTCCTAAACTCTCGGTGCCCATAATTTTCCACACGGCCAGCCTAGAGTTAGGTTATCAGGTCATTCTGGAAATTAAGGAGTTGCTGTGGAGATCAGGATTTGAAGCTGGATGGCGAGACGTATCTCTTTACTATGTAGTGTCCATTGCATATGGTTGTGCAAATAAGTTTTCATATAGTCAAGTTATAATAACTGCCAGTGATGTATGATGTTGTTGTAAACTCTGATGTTGTATTATATTAACTGTGATGATGTCTTTGATTTAACGATTATTCATTTATCTATTATATTTGTTCCACTGCGAAATGTGAGATTCTGTTATTGTTTCTGTTTTTCTTCTGCCTCTTCATTCTTTAAACCCTAAAGACACGTTGGTTTGTTCCTCTTTAGCTAAGTTTTTGTGGAAATTTGCCAGCTCAAAGGGGTACGGATTTGCGGGCCTTTACACTTTCTCCTGCATTGTTAGCTTTGAAGTAGCAGGCTTCGATGTAAATACTTTGCCTCTCCCTTCCTTAGCAGGCTCTCTTTGCATTGATTTGTGTAGTGGCCTATCTGATTGTAGTAAAACACCTGATGTTCTTCTTACTGATCATTTACTTAGCCTTTCCAGTACGACACTCATTAGCAAAATGTCCTTTCTTCTCGCATTTGAATCAAACAACCTCAGACTTTCCTTTCTTTACTACTTCACCCTTTAGAGTACCCTTCTTATGAAAGAACTTCCTCTTCTAACTTTGCATAACCTGGTCCTCCTTTGCACCATTTTTCTCCTAATAAGCAAGCATCTCTTCGTGTCTTGATGCCATCTCCACTACCACATCATGGGGATTTCTAATGTGAGGTAATGTAGCCCTGCCAACTCAAGCTTTAACCCCTGATAATCTTCTCATTCCTCTTCATCACTGTATCAATAGTGACAACCATATCTAGCTAACTCTTCAAACCTGCTAGCATACTCCAAAGCAGACATTTCTCTTTCCTTTAACTCAGCAAACTTTTTGATCAAAACAGACAGCACCATCATCAACATGAACCTCTCCTGGAACCTTCTTTGTAAACTTTTCCCATGCCATTGTCTCCTCATCCACAGCAGCCGTCACACTCTTCCACCAAAACAAAGCTTCTCCCTAAAGCTGTCTCAAAGCAAGCCTCCTCCTTTGCTCATCATTGAGCCCCAAATCAGCAAAAATACTTTCATAGTGCAGCAGCCAGTTCTCCACCTCAATAGCATCTTTAGTTCCAATAAATGGCTTTCCTCCAAGCCTAGCATAATCTCTGCTCAAGTTAGCATAATGGTTGACCATCGGAGATTCATGGATTCCTACTCTTGTATTTCCTCCAACAACTCCAGCAGCAATTCCAACTTGCATCATATTCATGAAAAACTGATCCATAGCTCCCATATCCACTTGTGGGGCTCCAGAACCAACATTCTTAACTTGAGCCTTACTTAGTTCCATCTAGTATTCGGTCGGCCATTTCCATTATGGTGGTATTGTCCCCTCCTAGGTTAACTCTCCTCTTCTAGCATCCATATCTATATTCAAGCCTCAGAGATATAGAAGAATATCCTAAGAGAGATAGGAGTATACATATAACACATACTTATATATAGAAAATACAAGTATGTTACTATAGCGTTATCCCATACTCGATCTTACTCTAAATCATTAGGATTATGTTTTCATAATTCATTTTTGGTTAAAGTTTTTCATAAATCTATGCTCTAAAACCAAGTTGTAACATCCTTTATCTAGAGGCCCAATACTAAGTGCTATGGATGTTGTAGTCATCTATAGTATTAACTTCTAGCAACTAAATATGGCTATGTTAATGATATCTATAATAACAGAAGCACTTGAATATGAAATAAATCACAGATTTCAAAACAACATTTTGTATTACATTTCAAAACACATGTTCCATATTCAAATTACATAATCCCAAAACATTTTGTAGGTAAAGACCAATTATAATTATTACATAAAAATGCCAAGAGCGACATATGATGTTGCCTCCTTGGTTGTTCAAAGTACTATATTTCCATAACTGGCATAATACAACATAACGAAAATAAAACAATAAAAAGAACTGCAACTCCTAAATAGCTATCCATCAATCTCCTGCTCATCTTCGACAGCTTTATTTGTCATCCTACTAAAACTTGTGTACCTTAACCCTCAGCCTACTCAAATAAATTTTAAGCACCCGAGAGTTTATGGGGGAAAACATAAAATCCGAGTCATACATAAAGCCTGGTGTGAATAATACTATACATCTCGGTTATTTGACATTAAGTGAGACCACGCCGCTTAGCGAAATGGATTTCCTTTCACTAACATCCTTTTACAACAAAATCTTTTGCAAATCTTTATCTTGCAACCAAAACTTGTTAAAATCTATAAAGCATGCTATGTAAAACATACATATCAGGTAATAAATGAACTATCGGTTCGAACATTAAAGTTTTGTTTGGCTAACTACTAACCTTTTGCTAATTCGGGCCGACAAGATCAAAATAATCTAACACCTATTAGACACTACTCTTCTGTACGGTCTGTCGTTAACCATTTATTGAATATTCCTCTTTTGGACAGTCTATCTTTAACTTAACATCTCCTAGGGTCACCTGATCGTAATGTTTTGTGTTTCACCAATAACCTATATGTATACAAATATATATTCCATTCCGTGTGTATTCGTAATTTTTTTCTTACTGTGACAAAGCGCTACACACTAGAATTTTGGACTAAATTAGCTGGGGCTAAAAGCTAAAGTATATGACGCGACCCTATATCAGTCCTATCTGGTATTCTAATATCTTAGTCATTTTACCTAGGGAAACCTTACTTTTATTTTTCCATGAATTTTTTTATCAAACTGATTAAAAACCTTTAACTCAAATTTAAACAATTGAAAATAAATTCATCAATACATTTTATAATCTTTTCTTTTAACGGGGACCCCTCCCTCTCCTTTTAATTCTTTTCAGTCCACCGCTCCTTCTCCATCTCTTCTGTCCCCCTCGACCTCTCCCCTCTGCATTCTTGATCATACCTCCTGCTCCTGACCCGCTGCCCTCTTCCCCACCTCTCAAATCTCATGCCCCTCTCTCCATCCCTCCTTTCTTTATTGTCCCTTCACCTTATTTTTCCTCTGATCCTTCTCCTCTATCATCGACATCCTCTTCTCCAACATGGAATTCTTTGTTCAAAACGAAACCTAGAATTGCTGGTCAGTATTCTCCTCCTGATGTTCCTTTAATCTATGAAGGTGTTGCTCTGGTTCCTCCTCTTGAAATTATTCAAGCAAGGAATAGCATTTGGAAGGAGTATCTAATGGGGTTTTTCTTGGATAAGCCTCTTTCCTATTCATCTGTCATCTATATCTTGAAGAAGATGTAGAAAATTAAAGGCTCGATATCAGTTAAATCTGATGGTTTCCTCTTTGTATTCAAGCTGTTATATGATGAAGATCGAAAGAGAATAATTGTGTCTGACCCCATTGTTATGGGTAACAAATTATTTATAGTGAAACCATGGGATACAAATGTTAGTAATAGCCGTGGAAGGATCAGATCTGTTCTAGTATGGATTAAGTAATATACCATTATATGCTTGGTCACATATCCGTATAAAATCGCTAGCTTTGAGGATTGGAAATTTTTTATGCATGGATGAATTGATTGAAAGGATGTAAAGAATCTCATTTTCTAAGTGTATAGTGGAGGTTAACCAAGAGCAGGAACTTCCTAATAGCTTCCCTTTAAACTGCTAGATGGAATCGAGCAAGAAGTTCAAGTGAGCTATCTTGGGAAGCCGAAAATTTGTACAGTATATAAAGAGCATAGACACATTTTAGAGTCCTATTTGACTGATAAGAAGGATGTTAGGGTGTGTGTATGCATGAAAATGAGGAAATAGGATGTATAAATACTCATGAAAATGCTAATGCAACTATTGTAAGGAATATAAGAGAAAGCAAGTATGGCAGAAGGTAGATAACTACAAGGGAAAAAAGAGGAATGAAAAATTATCACAGCTGGAGAGTGGAAATAATGAAGTAGTGGAGGATAATGTGAATTCATGCGACTTGTTGATAGATGATAACAATAAGAGTGGAAGAAAAGGGTCAAAAACTGCTGATGTTATGCTGCAATCAGAGGTGATTGACTTAGCGAGTAATAATTTTTAGTGTGCTTCAAGAATATAACGATGACGAAAATAAAAATTAGCCGGATGATGCTTTAGTAGTGGAAGATATTTGTAATGCTACTAATGGTGATAACAATCCTGCTGATAAAAGAAAACGAAGTGGAGTGAAGAAGTTTTGCAGTGCACTAGATGTTTCTATTATGCACATGCGCATGCACATGCATAGTCTTGGTGCACCTGTAGAGGTCATGTGCTCTAACATGAACCAACCCGAATTGTTAAACTCCCTTGGCCATCCTATTCCTTCTGAAATCTAGTCATCATTGAACGAGAAAGAATGGAGCACTTCTCTAGAAACGCATCTTACTTAAATGATTGTAACTATGCATGAAAAAGAAAACTTTTTTCACTCTTCCACATCATCAATCCCTATTAACAACGTAATCCTCCAGATATAAATTCTCTATCAAAATTCCTAGCTGAAAATCCCCTGATCAACTTGAACCACATCTTTTTGATACTCAACTTGCTTCTTTCAATTCTAAAAATCCAATCAACAATCAAAAGGCCATGTCCAACTCTTCTCCTTAAGTTCCTAACCCAAACATCATAAACTTAAAAAGACTCACTCAGTCTCTTTCTTCGAAGAGTAACAAAGCAGTCAACCATCTTTGTCTACCATTTTCTCAATGAATGAAAAACTTGCAGCATTGAATATACGTGAAGCTCATAGTAATATCAAATTTGATCAAGCCAAAAGTTTATTCCATCTCCATGACCTCTTTATTCTTGCTCTTCTTGAAACCAAACTTAATTCTCCTTTATCCTACAAAGTTGCTAACTACGTCAATCCTACTTGTTCTGTGCTTCACAACCTTGAGTCTGCCCCTTATGGCAGAATCCATGTTCTCTATGATCCCTCCATGTTAAACTTATCACCCATCTTATCCTCCAGGCAATACATTCACTTCCATGTTCACACTGCACAACCTCCCTTTTCATTCTATCTTACTATAGTTCATGCTGACAGTTATTGTTTCTAGAAGCAACTTCCTTAATTTGTTACCTCCTCTCAGACAATCCTCCCACCCATGGCTTGTGATGGGAGATTTCAACTGTTTCTTAGAACTTGAAGATACACAAGGTGGTCCTCCTCTTCTTCCCAAGGATATTTCCCTTTTAAACATTTCCATTTCTGGTTCTGATCTCATTCTCATCTCCAGATCTGGTGCAAAATTCTACTGGAACAACAGAGATAGGAGTGGTGTTCATACTTTCACTACAGTAGATCATGCCATTTGTAACCTATCCTCTAATTTTCAATGGCCTTCCCTTTTTGTTTTCCTTCTACAGCCTATTCTATTTGATCATCCTCCTTTAATTCTTAAAATTGGGCCCCCTATTATTAAAGAAAAAAGAAGTTTTAAGTTTTACAATGCTTGAGTCAAGCACCGACATTTTCATAATATTGTTTTGCAAGCTTGTTTTAATATGTACTATGGTAACCCGATGTTCAAGTTTTACATAAAACTCAAGCATATTAAAGCAGCATTTAGGCATTGGGCTTCCAACATTTTTGGTTCTGGATGTTTGCTGTCTGCTAACCTTTAGGTTCTTTTGAAAAAAGCTCAAGACAATATGATGGATCATCTCAATAATATTGAAGCAGCTCAAGAGGAGAGTAGGATCTTCCATGAACTCAACAAAGCTCTAAAAATTAAAGCTAGCATGAAAAGACAACAGATTCATGAGAAATGGAATGAAGAATGTGATAGGAACACTGCCTTCTTTCATGCTTCAATCAGGGCCAAGCAAGCTAGGCACCATATCCATAGCATATACGATGAAGACGGTATTTTACACTCTTCTCCAGAACGTGTTGACAAAGCTTTTATGGATCACTTTTCTAAATTTTTTGGTAATAACTCTGAATTCACTCCTGATTTGGATTTGATCTCTTCTCTCAACCTTCCTACTATTAACCATGATGATGCCTCTGCCATGATAACCAAAGTGTTTGATGAAGAGATAAAAAAGAATTTATTCTCCATGAACCAGCATTCTGTAGGTGGGCCTAATGGCCTTAATGTCACCTTCTTCATCTCCTCTTGGAATGTGATAGGGCCTGAATTCATCAATATATTTCATAATTTTTTTGACAAATGCAAACTCCTTGGTGAGGTTAATTCCACAATTATTTCTCTAATTCCAAAGATCATCCCTCCAACCACTGTATTCTCTTTTAGACCTATATCTTGCTGCAATGTGGTCTGCAAATGCATTTCCAAAAATTTTGTATCTAGGCTTATTTCTGTCTTGCCTAATCTTATTCCCTCTAACCAAGCAGCCTTTTTGCCAGGTAGGTTATATTGGATAATATATTGCTTGCTCAAGAGTTATTAAAAGGTTATGGTAGAACTAATTCTATGCCTATGGTTATTCTAAAACTTGATATCTCTAAAGCATATGAAAGTGTACATTGGTCTACTATTACCAGGATCATGGCTAAGATGTGTTTCCCAAAGGTTTTCGTAGCTTGGGTTTACACTTGCATTTCTTCTCCTACTTTCTCTGTTATTATTAATGGAAGGCCTATGGGGTTTTTTAAGAGTAAACAAGGAATACATCAGGGTGATCTTATATCTTCTTACCTTTTCACAATGGTCATGGAAGTATTTCTAACATGTTGTCATTGAAATTCTCTAATAGTCTTGTTAAATTCCATCCCAAACGTAGTCAGTTACAAGCATCCTCAATTATGTTTGCTAATGACATTCTATTGTTTACTAAAATAGAGCTCTCCTCCGTGAGTTGCATTGTTGAAACCTTTGATATTTTTTACAAAATGTCTAGGCTTAGACTCAATCCAAACAAATCAAGTATGTTGCTCTCTGATGTTTCTAAAAACCTTATTACTGGCTTGTATTAAGCTACTAGGTTTAAATGTATGGATGGTGACATAAAGTACTTGGGTCTTCCTCTGTAACCAAAAGGATCACTCATGCCAATTGCATGCTTTTGTATAGTAAAATCACCGACTCCCTGAACTACTGGTCCAATAGACACCTATCTCAATGTGGTAGGCTAGTTCTCATAAAGTCAATTAGCTCTTCCATGATGGTGTATTGGGCTCATACTATTATTCTTCCTGGAAAATTGCCGAGGCATGTTAGATCTGCCATGCTAAGATATTTCTGGACAGATTCTATTCACATAAGGAAACTCCTTCCTTGTTCCTTCTCCAGATTTGAAGCTCCTCTAGACAAGGGAGGTTTGTGTATTCTCAACCTTAAATTATGGAACATAGTAGCCTTTAGCAAGCGCTTTTAATGGCTTGTTGAATAGGAAGGAGAGTGTATGGGTTAACTCGGTTTGGCACTATAGCATAAGGAGGAAGGAATTTTGAAATATGGAAATACCACAATCATGTAGTTGGACATGGCGAAAATTGTTAGGGTTTAGAAGTTTTTTTGACCCCTAATTCAAACCCATTTTACTGGTAGCAAATATATTAGTTTTTGGCATGAGCCATCAGTTGGTAAAGGGTTTATATTATCTAAAGTTTTAACTTATCAACAAATTGAATAAACTGGTATTCCCTACCATGCTAAGGCAAATGTTTATGTAACTGATGGACCTGTCCATCTCCCATATATCAGCAATCATGCAATTAGGCAATTGTGGAAGAGCATTCAGGGAAAGCGCTACCATGATCAGGACTCTCTGCAAATTTCGTAGAACCAGAAACCTTATTCCATTAATATGGTGTATTGTTAACTTTCAGGCAGCGCCTCTTTGCCTGCTAATAAATGGTCCGGCATTATTTGGAGAAATGATTCCTTCCTTAGAGAAAACTTAATGTTGTGGAAGGTGATCAGCTTTGCCCTGTTGACAACGGATGTTCTATATGGTATTGGTATGCCTTGTTGTAGAGGATGTGTGTTCTGTCATGTGCATGATGAGTCTGCTGCTCATTTATTTTATGAATGTCGTGCTCTTTACCTTTGTGGTCAAGACTAATGATTAAAAGATGAAGAGGACCAGCAAATTTAGTATATGAAATTGAGTGGAATATTGTGTGTAAATCTACTAGATGGAAGTCATCTAGTTTGAGATTGACAGCAATGAGTACCAAGATTTATCTTGATTTTGTTTGGATGGAAAGAAATGCAATTATTTTTGAAGACAAAGAAAGTCATTGGAGTTCCTATGGAATGAGATTAAAGTATAACTCATATGCAATAGAAGAGATCAACAACAAAGTTTCCAGACGGATTTGCGCTTGAATGGGCTTGATTTTCTCTTTAATTTTATCTCAGTTCTTTTTATTATTTCCTTATGTGGTTGTTTGCTTGTTTTTCCTGTGTATTCATTTTCTTTTCTTGGTTCAAAGTACGTTTTGAATCATTTTATTTTATTGGTTTGTTGCAATAAAATTTTATGGGGGCCTAGTCAACCTCACTAGCTTTGTTAAAAAAAACAAGGAAAATATGTATACTCTATGCTTTAGTCGAAATCACCTTGCCATGTTATACACACACACACACAAATACACTTTACTCAAGCCTCTGTTGATGAAAACATTTAACTTTTGAAAGTACCACTTTCGAATCCGTTGAAATACCCCTTTCGGAACCATTGAAAGCACCTCTTTCGAAACCAAGTAAAACCCATTTCTAACCTAGGCCAAAAGGCCAAAACCTTCCATTCGAAACCATTCATGGAAACCTTTTGAAACCATTCATTTTCTTTCTTCCGAACCATTAAAAGCCTTCCCTTCGAAAGCTTTATTACATTAAACATCCTCCTTTAAAACCTTTAAATTTTGCCTTTCGAAAACATTGGAAAACCTTTCCTTTCAAACCTTTCGAAACCCTTAGGAAACTACGCCTTCCAAACCATTCTTTAAAACCTTTTGAAAGCATCAAACCTTTATAAACCCAAACCTTTTGAAAGAACTTGGGTTCAATTTAAAATGTATGGAAAAACACCTTTCGAAACCATTTAAACCATCATCTTCAAAACCATTTGGGTTACACTTCAACTGAGCAAAAGGGTCCTTAAAACCATTTAAGTTGAATGCCTTTATTTCAAAAGCAATTCCTAAGTAAAGGAGTAATGGTGTTGAAACCCATCCTTCCGAAAGCATTGAAGAAGTGGCCAAGTTTTAAAAGAAAAGTATACCTTCTGAAACCATTGACTTCGAAAGGTAAGAAAAGCAGCAACTAGGGGTTTCGACCCCTCCGAAAGCATTTCTTAAAACAAAAGACGCAATCTATTCAAAACCATTCCTTCTAAACCATTTGACCTGGTCGAAAGCCAACCAAGTCAAAAGCACTTCCTTCGAAAGCAAAGCAGGCGCTATTTCATTTTAAAACAAAGCAAGCTTCGACCCTATAGGAACCCAACGTTCGACCAAGTGTCTTCCTCCTTTATCCAATTCGCTATGTACCAAGTGTATTGATATCATACGCATTGGTTTCGATAGCAATGGTGGCAAAACACCTAGATCAGAACCCTGGCGTCGAAAGAGGCATAACATGCAAAAAGCACGTAAAATTTATTTTTAACTTAAAAGAGATATACTTTTCAACTAACCTGCTATGTTTGTCAAATTCTTATTAATTGCAAATTCTCTTTTTTAAAAATGCTGCCAAGATTTTAGGAATAAACATTTTTTATTTTTACAAAATACCCATTCTCCTTTTATAAATATATAAAACATTTAAGTCCCATAACTTAAATAATTTTATATATTCATCTAAACACTTAGGAAAATTCAAAAAAAATTCAGAAAATCATTTTCAATATGTTTTCTAACATATATAAATTTTGAACCCAAAATAATAATTATTTAGCTACAATAATTTAATACCTAAATAACCATTTTCTACATTTGAAAATTTATGTAAAATCCACATAATTTCATAAAATTATGAAAATTGAAACCCATCTGCAAAATATTATTTCTGATCTATATCTAAAAACACAAGGCATTTGGATGTCATTTAATAGGGTTTTCATGTCAAAACATACCATAAAATCCAGATGAACAAGCATAAATAATCAACAAGCATGTATAAACTTTTAATCATTCAAAAACATGGCATAATCATGCAAACAAGTTTGGATTATCCTTAAAACCAAAAACCATAAGAAAAATGAGATGTAGTAATTATTCACTTAGCTTGAAATTATAGATTTGAGATTCGAATATCTTTTGATTTGATTAATTTTCTTCCTTAGCTTTTTCTCTCTCCTTTTCCTCTTGTTTTTGTTAATGGTGGTCGGCCTTAATATTTAGATTTACATATGAGAATGAATGTGTAGAATACATGGCCATGTGTTTAGGGTATTAGAAAGTCCTTTTCCTATTTTTCCCTTACATATTGCCCTAACACATTTTATCTTAGCTCTTTTAAATTCATTTGGTTACAAGGCATGGCTACCCTTATTAAAATCAAATCTCAATTCGTTAATCATCACATTATTTAATTTAATATACCTAATTAAATTTCCTAAATAATTTTACTAAAAATTATGATCATTACATCAAGTATGTCTCAAAAGCACCACCAAGACTGGTTATGGAATTATTAGGAAAATACTAGTAAAATCCATCTAGTGCGTCTCAGAAGCACCACCAAAGATGGTTATGGATTTATTAGAAAAAGGTTTACATAGTCTATTAAGTGCATCTCAAAGGCACAACCAAACCTGATTATGAATTTAATATTAAAAGGGTTTATAGAATCCATCAAGTGTGTGTCAAGAGTGCCACCAAAACTGGTTATAGATTTAATAGGGAAATGCTTTATAGAATCCATCAAGTACATCTCAAAAGCGCTACCAAAACTGGTTATGGATTCAGCAAGAGTAAAAGACACAATCATAGCAAATATCCATCAAGTGCATAACATAAGCATCGCCCAAACTGGCTGTGGACTAATAATGAACGTATAATTCAAAATCAGGACTTTTACAAATGAATCCACTATGCGTGTTACAAGGTAACCACCAAAATTGGTTATGAATTCAAAGGAAATCGATTACAATAACAGAAAGAGTAATCATGTGATCTTATTTGATTGTCAATGGTTGTTCATTAAATTTTCCTCTACTTTAGGCTTGAGACCCATTCCTTTTGAAGATTCTAGGATCCTATTTCTTGGTAATCCTTTCATGAGTGAATCTGCCATGTGCCTTTTCGATCTTACATATTCTAATGGAATCGTCTCTTCCTTCAAGAGTTTCTTGACCACTTTGTGTCTAACACGAACGTGCCTTCGTTTTCCATTATATACGCTATTCTTTGTAATTCCTATAGCGGCATATGAATTATAGTGCAAAGAAACTAGAACATTAGTTTTTTCCAAGTGGAATTTATGCCAACAAGTCTTCCAACCATTATGCTTCTTGATCTGCCAACTCAAGAGCAATAAACTTAGATTCCATAGTAGATCATGCCATGCATGTCTATTTACAGGACTTCCATGATATAGCACCTCCTCCCAAAGTGAAAACATAACCACTAGTTGAGATAACTTCATCATTAATAGTAACCCAATTTGCATCACAGAATCCCTCAAAAATAGTAGGATATTTATTAAAATGAAAGCACCAATCAATTGTACCCTTACAGTACCTCAAAAGACGACGAAAGGCATCCTAATGTTTGTTGGTGGGGTTATGAGCATAGCTACTCAAATGACTCAGGGTGTAGGCTATGTTAGGTCTAGTATAATCATAAGAAACATTATACTTGCGATGAATTTGACATATTCATCCCGTGAAATTCTAGGTCCTTTGTTCTTTTTAAGACGCTTACTAGGATCATAGAGAGATCGAATAGGAGTCACATCAAATAATTAAATCTACAAAAAAATTCTCTATATAGTGAGAGTGATTCAGTGAGAAACTGGTTGTGGTTTTTCTCATTTTAATTCATAGTACCACATTAGCCTTTCCTAGATCTTTCATTTCAAAATGGAGGGACAAAGTTTTTTTTGCATCATTTACTACGACCATGTTTGTACCAAATATCAACATGTGATCAACATAAGGGCAAATAATCACACAATGCTAATCAAAAACCTTGAATATACATAGAAATCAGAGGCATTCACTATATAATCATTATTTATAAGGTTCCTACCAAATGTTTCATACCATTATTTAGGAACCTGTTTTAGGCAACAAAGAGACTTTCTTAATTTAAACCATATTCTCTTGACCAGGTACCACCCTTTTAATAGGTTTTCAATTTCTTTCTAAAGATCCACTAAGTCCTAGTTCATTTGCATCACTTGGGTAGGTCAACTAGTCCCAGGTATGGTTAGATGTTATAGAGTCAAGTTCACTTCTAATAAAATCTTCCCAAGAATCACCTTCCTTAGAGTTAAATGCATCTTCATATGTTTTAGGATCTTCCTCATTTAAAAGTACAGAAGCAATATTATCCTCAATCCTTTCAAAATTGGCGTTTTCTACCAAAAGGCAGTAATGAAGTCTGGTCTAAAGTTGTTTCTATAAGTTGCCTTTTACACCTTCCAAGTTCATTGCCAAACTCGATTGCAACATGTGGTAGAGTAAGCAAAGATAATGACACATTAGTAACAATAGAAGAGCCAAAAGAGCTCTCATTATTACAGTTCTTTAAAGGAGAGACATTTTCAAAGAATACAACATCTCTAGCCTCACGGATGTTTTGATCATCTAAAGACATGAATCTATATGCAACACCATTAGAAGCATAGCCAATGAATACACAATCAAATGTCTTAGGTCCTACATTGGTTTTTCCAAAGTCTGCTAATCCTACGTTAGCATGACACCCTCACACTTCCAAAAAATTTAAGTTTGGAGGAAAACTATTCCATAATTCCTAAGAGGTTTTATCCAACCTTTCATGAGGCACTCTATTAAGTACATAACACATATATAATACAGCTCGCCCCCCCCCCCACACACACATTGTCAGTCATACTAGGGCTTAAGAGCATGACATTCATTATATTCTAAAGAGTCCTATTTTTTATCTTTCAGTACCAATTTGTTGGGGGCTGTAAGGAGCACTAGTTTTATTGATAATCTATTTTTCTCACAGAATCCTTTTAAGAAAGTCGTTACAGTACTCTCTATCCCTATTAGACCTACACCTTTTGATTTTCGATCTAATTGGTATTCAACTTCATCCTTAAATTTTAAGAAATTTTCTACGGTCTCATCTTTAGATCTAAGCAGATAAAGTTTTGTGTATCTAGAAAAGTCATCAATGAAAGTTACATAATAGCATTTATCTCCTTTGCTGATTGTTTCTTAAAATCTTCCAAATCCGAGTGTACTAATTCTAGTAATTCAGTACTTCTCTTAGTAGCTAATTTGAAAGATATTTTAGCATGTTTGGCATTAACACATATAGGACATTTGGGAGATAAAGTGTGATTTTCTATCTTTAGAATATTTAGTTTACATAGTCTATTGATTGAGCTTGTATTAAGTCGTAAGTCAAAGGATTCAGTCACATATGCAAAAGCAGAAGTACTTCTCACTAGAAACAACAAAGTTTAATACAAATAGACCATCAATTAGATATCCCTTTCACACAAACACGTTTTTACTATTTATTGCAACTTTATTAGATTCAAAAACAAGCTTCATCCCAACCTTGTTCTATAACCAACCAGATCCTAAATTCCGACCCAAGTGGAGGGAACATAGAATACATCATTTAAAGCTAAAGTTTTTCCAAAAGTAAGTTTAAAAAGAACACTTCCATTGCCAAGTACTCTAATAATTGTAGAGTTTCCCTGAAGACATGCTCACCCTCTTCTACTGTAGGATCGATTTCACCCTAGAGGGGGGTGAATAGGGTGATATTGTCAATTATGAAAATTTATTGCAGAATTGTATAAAATATTTTCAGCACAGATAATAGTCAAGTAACAGCAGCACACATAATAGCAGAATAATAAAAGCAGTAAATAGAACACACAGATTTACCCAGCTTCGGCAAAACCCTGCCTACGTGCTACCCCTAAGGTTTCTACTAGAAATTAAGTAGGCCGACGCTTACGTAGGTAAACTTGCGACTCCCGCTATTGACTAACCTTAACTCTACGCTCAAAACCCTGCCACAACTCAGCCATTGAGTTGCGAATTCTCGAACTACACCACCGCAGTTCGTACCCTAGTCACACGACAATAAATTACAATGTTTAAAATAGAAAATAAAAACACTTCTAAAACAATAAAAAAATAAACCCTAATTTTAAATATAACAGCCAAAATAAATACGAGTCGGCTCAAAATAAATGTAGTGCAAAATTATTTCCATTTTCTCTATTATTCCTTCGGCCGTATCCTTTGACAACAATGGCTGCTTCTATTCCTTCGTTCTTTTGCTCAAAAATTAGGGCTTTTTATAAATAGAAGATACCGACTTCAGTAGCTCGATCGAATGATGATTTACGTCCTTGCTTTGTCGATCGACTGTCTCTTTGAGTTATCCATGGCTGCTTCTATTTGATCGAGTTCGACTTTTCCTTCGATATGTATTTGTGCCTTTTGCTTTAGTCGTTGATATGCTTGAACTCGATCTTGATTCGGGTTGAATGATTATTCCTTTTTGCTTGGACTCGAATGATCAACTGCTCGATGATGTTAATTGTTTATATAGGGTTCGATGTCCTATAAATTCGTTCATATATAGTCATTTGAATTCATTAATTTATTTATCTCGGCCATTGATTTTCGTATAGATGACTGTGATGATTTCTGACTTGTTCTAAAACCGTATATTTTGTCTCCTTGATTGACACGACTTTGAATTGATTGTGATTGATTCCTTGCCCACCACAGTTTCAATTTTGCTGGCATTTTGTTGACTTCAGCCACTTGATATTGATACTGTTCTTCATTCTGTTGACTTCGGCTTGTACCTTGATTTACTTGCGGCCTTGACTTTGGTATTTTCTCTGTTGGCATCGGCTCTTGATAATTTTGAGATGAAACTATTGATCCATTTGATCTGGCATTTCAACCTGTATTCATTTGATTTGAGCATTTTTGGTTTGTATGTTCGATCACTGACTTGCTTGGAATCCACACACATTTAGTCCAAACATTGTCGTTTGTTGTTCTTGTAGTCACTAGTATCACTCTGTTTCACTGGTACATGTGCATTGCTCCCTTCTTTGTTGACATGTGTATTGCCTTTATACTTTATGTTATCTGGCTTGTAGTTTCTTGAAATTGACTTGCTGTCATGTGTTGGTTCATCACTTGTGTCAACTGCTAACATGTACATGTTGGTTTGGTCTGGAATATTTGAGTTGATATTGGCCATTGGTTCACTTGATCTTGTTTATTATAAACTGCACTTCATGTTGTACCTGTTTTTGCTTGGATATTGAACTGCATCATGTAGTCTGGTATTTTTGTGTCACTAGTCAATCACTAGTCTTCGAGACAGTTCCTGTAGTGTCTGCATATAAATGGTCTTGTATCATTTCTCTGCACATTATTGCATTGTATCAGATATTGGATTATTTCGAGTTAATGCTTTGAGCTAGTTTGCACCGCCTATATGTATACATGCTGTTTCACAGGCGTATATATGTATGGTTGCTTTCATGTGGTAGCTGGACTTGCTCGAGTTCATATATCTAACTTTGGTCATTTTTGAAATTGCTTTAGTTTCTTTGACTTGTATGTGGTCAGACTTGATTGACTGGTTGTTGTTTCGAACATACTTCGATTCATGTGTACTTGGTGCCTGGTCTATGTGAGTCCGTTGGGCCGAGTTGTCCTATCTGCAGTGCACTGTCCACTGTTCTATATGTTTGCTTCATGCTTCATTGTTATTTTACTGGTGCATGTTGTCGTTTTTTGTGACCTGACTTGAGTTTTATTCATGTGTACACAAATGCGTTTTGGTTTTCGCTACTTGTACCAGGTCTGGTTTGCTTGCATATCATGGCTGGTTTGATTCATGTACAGTCTGGATTAGCTCGTGTGCTAGTTTGTGAATAATGTCTGCCCAGTTGCATTCATTCTTGCGTGGCCTTTGTTTCTCTCGAGAATTATTTGCATTTTGAATTGCACCTGTGTTGAATCCAGCTTATAGCCCGGGTTTGACCTTATGCTGATATCGTGACTTTATTTCCATTGCACTTGAGTTGAACCCGGCTTTTCATTTGGTTTTGACCTGTCCTCACCTGTCCCTGTAATTTTATCCAGTGCATATATTGGTGTGCATGGCCTTATGGCATGTACAGTGATACACTATGCATGTCACAAGCTGTTCGTGTATAATGAATTCAAATTAAATGATGACGAACAACCTAAATAACTGAGGCAAATAATATTTTCAAAATATACATTTTATTTTACGTTGCAAAAATATTTTCTTTTCAATTTTACTGTGTTAGTACTTATTTTTGTAGATTGCTCAGATGCTGGATTCAATTTGAAATGAAGTTGAAGATCAATATGAGTGAATGAGTGAGATGTAGTGAGGTGCATATGTAAATGATAATTGTTATGTAATCAAAATTGTATTGAAATTGTGTGTATATATATATAGTGAGAGCTTGAATTTGTACTATTCAAAATTGTAATAAATATTTTGTTTGAATAAAATATCTATTTGAATTTAAACTCTGTGTTATTTATTTTATTCAGCAAATATTTATTTAATTCTGTAAAAAATAAAATAGTACAATAACAAATACATTTAAATGAATATATATGTTTATTATCATCAAACAAAAATCGTATACTTGCATATTCAACAACTCCCCCTTTTGATGATAAAAAACATATATTTAAAATTGTGAATTTATTAAATGTATTTGATCATTCAACTTGCTCCCCCATTTGAGTGCTCCCACTATACACAAAGCTACCCTTCATATATGCATGTAAATAAAAATATGCAAATGAGCCTAGATGCAAGTAGAAAATATTTGACCTTTATTTGTCAAAATCTTAACTTTTCTCTCCCCCTTTTGTTATCAGCAAAAGAGTAATAGTGTTAGAAAAATAGAGATAAAGTGATAGACATTAATACATTATTAAAAACTCAATCGAATATAAATATTAAATTTCAATAAAAAATCAAACAAAAATCATAAATACTCTGTTTGGTGCATATTCCACTTTAGAGTGATATGTATGACGTCACCATATAAAACCATACAGTTGTGTCTATTTGTAGTATATTTATTTCAGAAATTTGAATATCTACTAACCATGCATAACCGTTAGGACTTTTAAATGAGATTAGCAGTATTCCAATTTTTTCTTTTAGAAAAAATGAATTCAAGTATCTTCTAACCACGCATAACCGTGAGGACTTTTAAATGGGATTAGAATCAACTTGTCTATTTAATTAATCAATTTTAATATATGTTCCATACATGCATAACCGTGAGGACTTTTAAATGAGCATGGAAGCATATAAAAAATTCCAAGTAATTCACCCATGCATAACCTTGAGGACTTTTAAATGAGAGTAAATACTTTGGATATTTTTATTTGTTAAAAAAATAATGAAATGAAAAACGAATGATTTCGGTTTAAAATACCACATATTGACATACTATATTGGATTTTGATGAGTGATGATTGATAGAAATATGATAGAAATAGAAATAATCATGGAATTTTTACCAACAAAAAGTTTTTATCACTCTTGTTAAATTTCTAAAGAAATTTACTAAATATACTGTCTCGAGTTATAATATACGATCAATATCAACACTCATCACTTTTTCGATCACCATTTATTTTTTCGATAATCAGGAGTCAGATTATTTAATGTAATCATTTAAGCTCAAATTCAAAAATAATTATCAAATTTTCTAAAAATGACTAATCTGAAACAAGGTCAAAAAATGATTTTCTAGAAGGGTTTTATAAGAAAAGTTCTGCTATTTGAAAATATTTAAAATGAAAATATGCAGATATTTTCTTTGAAAAACGATGCAGCTAATGAATGTCTCGACATAAATCACATTCCACTAGTTATATTTCTATCAACTAGATTACCAGTGTGATCTGCATTTGAATTTTCTTTCACTCAAGATTATCATTTGTTTAGTGTTATAGACCAGACCGTGATGTGTGCAACAAAATATCTCAAATTCTTTTACAATAAAATTCTTTTGAATTTAATCGTGCAAATTTACCAACAGTGACAGACGTGTGAGATCTATAAATATAGTCACGTATATCAACAATACAAGACAACATCTCTTATCATCTAATCTTGCAATATCATTAATCTAAAAACTATCGGCATTTAAAGATAAGTGGAAAACTATCAGAATCAAAAATAAGAACAAGTCAAATAAGAACATATCAGAATAAGTCAGAATCAAAAATCATCATTTATTTTGTTATCACATGACTGGCTGATTCAAATCAGATTATGGTGTAGATTATCCCTTTAAATATATCGTTTAAAATAACTATACCATTACCTGTTTTACCTTTACGGATAACTTTTCATTGTTGCCCATTGTGATTCTACCACCTTTGTATTAGGCTGAAGAATCTTTGCTTTATCGCCCGTTATGTGCTTGGAACAGCCAGAATCCAAGTAACACTATTGCAGTTCCTTAGCCGCCACTACACCTACACGAGAAATTTTTTTTGTGACCTATTTGTTTTATAGATCCATGATTGTTAGTGGCAATGGATTTTGAAAACTTCAAAGTATTTTTATCATCTATTCTATCACACCTATTTGCAATAATATTCCAACATTTAACATTAACAGATTTAAATAAAATTCCATTTTTAATTTCCAATTCAGAAAATCCGTTCCATCAAAACAGGAGGAATAATATTGAACCGACCCTCATTAAAAGAAGCCAATTTAAAAATTCAAATTTAAAAAAAATTGGTCTTTGAAAAAATCAAACTTTTTTAAACAAAAATGGCTTTTGAACCTGCTCTGATACCACTTATAGGATTGATTTCACCTTAGAGGGGGGTGAATAGGGTGATACTATCAATTATGAAAATTTATTGCTGAATTGTATAAAATATTTTCAGCACAGATAATAGTCGAGTAACAACAGCACATATAATAGCAGAATAATAAAAGCAGTAAATAGAACACATAGGTTTACCCAGCTTCGGCAAAACCCTGCCTACGTGCTGCCCCCAAGGTTTCTACTAGAAATTAAGTAGGCCGACGCTTACGCACGTAAACTTGCGACACCCGCTATCGACTAACCTAAACTCTACGCTCAAAACCCTGCCACAACTCAGCCACTAAGTTACGAATTCTCGAACTACACCACCGCAGTTCGTACCCTAGTCATACGAATAGAAATTACAATGTTTAAAAGAGAAATTAAAAACACTTTTAAAACAATAAAACAAATAAACCCTAATTTTAAATATAACAGCCCAAATAAATACGAGTTGGCCCAAAATAAATGTAGTGTAAAATTATTTCCCTTTTCTCTGTTATTCCTTCGGCCGTATCCTTTGAGAACAATGGCTGCTTCTATTCCTTCGTTATTTTGCTCAAAAATTAGGGCTTTTTATAAATAGAAGATGCCGACTTCAGTAGCTCGATTGAATGATGATTTACGTCCTTGCTTTGTCGATCGACTGTCTCTTTGAGTTGCTCATGGCTTCTTCTATTTAATCAAGTTCGACTTTGCCTTCGGTATGTATTTATGCCTTTTGCTTTAGTCGTTGATATGCTTGAACTCGATCTTGATTCAAGTTGAATGATTATTCCTTTTTTCTTAGACTCGAATGCTCAACAACCGATGATGTTAATTGTTTATATAGGGTTCGATGTCCTATAAATTCGTTCATATAAAGTCATTTGAATTCATAAATTTATTTATCTCGGCCATTGATTTTCGTATAGATGACTGTGATGTTTTCTGACTTGTTCTAAAACCGTATATTTTGTTTCCTTGATTGACACGACTTTGAATTAATTGTGATTGATTCCTTGCTCACCACGGTTTCAATTTTGCTAGCATTTTGTTGACTTCAGTCACTTGATATTGATACTATTCTTCACTCTCTTGACTTCGGCTTATACGTTGATTTACTTGCGGCCTTGACTTTGGTATTTTCTCTGTCGGCATCGGCTCTTGATAACTTTGAGATGAAACTGTTGATCCATTTGATCTGGCATTTCAACTTGTATTCATTTGATTTGAGCATTTCTAGTCTGTATGTTCGATCACTGACTTGCTTGGAATCCACACCCATTTAGTCCAAACATTGTCGTTTGTTGTTCTCGTAGTCTTTCGCATCACTCTGTTTCACTGGTACATGTGCATTGCTCCCTTCTCTGTTGACATGTGTATTGCCTTCATACTTTATGTTGTCCGGCTTGTAGTTTCTTGAAATTGTCTTGCTGTCATGTGTTGATTCGTCACTTGTGTCAACTGCTAACTTGTACATGTTGGTTTGGTATGGAATATTTGAGTTGATATTGGCCATTGGTTCGCTTGATCTTGTTTATGATAAACTGCACCGCATGTTGTACCTGTTATTTCTTGGATATTGAACTGCTTCATGTAGTCTGGTATTTTTGTTTCACTAGTCGTTCACTGGTCTTCGAGACAGTTCCTATAGTGTCTGGTCTTGTATGAATTCTCTGCACACTGTTGCATTGTATCTGATTATTGAATTATTTCGAGTTAATGCTCTGAGCTAGTTTGCACCGCCTATATGTATACATGCTGTTTCACACGCGTATATACGTATGGTTGCTTTCATGTGGTAGCTGAACTTGATCGAGTTCATATATCTGACCTCGGTCATTTTTGAAATTGCTTTAGTTTCTTTGACTTGTATGTGGTCAGACTTGATTGACTTGTTGTTGTTTCGAACATACTTCAATTCATGTTTACTTGGTGCCTGGTCTATGTGAGTCTGTTGGGCCGAGTTGTCCTATCTGCATTGCACTATCCACTGTTCTATATGTTTGCTTCATGCTTCATTGTTATTTTACAGGTGCATGTTGTCGTTTGTTGTGACCAGACTTGAGTTTTATTCATGTGTACACAAATGCGTTTTGGTTGTCGCTACTTGTATCAGGTCTGGTTTGCTTGCATATCATGGCTGGTTTGATTCATGTACAGTCTGGATTAGCTCGTGTGCTTGTTTGTGAATAATGCATGTCCAGTTGCATTCATTCTTACGTGGCCTTTGTTTCTTTCGAGAATTATTTGCATTTTGAATTACACCTGTGTTGAATCCAGCTAATAACTCGGGTTTGACCTTATGCTGATATCGTGACTTTATTTCCATTGCACTTGAGTTGAACCCGGTTTTTCATTTGGGTTTGACCTGTGCTCACCTATCCCTGTAATTTTATCAAGCATATATATCGGTGTACATGGCCTTATGGCATGTACAGTGATACACTGTGCATGTCACAAGCTGTTCGTGTATAATGAATTCAAAATTAAATGATGACGAACAACCTAAATAACCGAGGTAAATAATATTTTCAAAATATACATTTTATTTTACACTGCAAAAATATTTTCTTTTCAATTTTACTGCGTCATTATTTATTTTCGCAGATTGCTCAGATGCTGGATTCAATCTGAAATGAAGTTGAAGATCAATACGAGTGAATGAGTGAGATGTAGTGAGGTGAATATGTAAATGATAATCTTAATGGAATAAAAATTGTATTGAAATTGAAATTGTGTGTATATATATAGTGAGAGGTTGAATTTGTACTATTTAAAATTGTAATAAATATTTGTTTGGATAAAATATCTGTTTGAATTTAAACTCTGTGTTATTTATTTTATGCAATAAATATTTGTTTAATCTATGAAAAATAAAATAGTACAATGACAAATACATTTAAATGAATATATATGTTTATTATCATCAAACAAAAATCATATACTTGCATATTCAACTACATCATAGAATTGATGGAAAAGCTCTCAATTTGCACAGGGATGTCTAGAAGCTCCTGTGTGTATAACCCGGTTGGTCTTTTTTCCCACCAATTCTGCCTCGACAATGGCTGCAGCTATGATGTCTTCATCCTCAACAAGATTAGCTTGTGCTTTAGGTAGCTTGCTTTTGATAGTATCGTCCTTTCCGGTGGAAGCATTGTTGTGCCTCATGACCTAATTTGCTACAAACATAATAGATGGTATTTTTTTTGAATTTTATTATTTTTGTTCATAGCCCTCTGAGTTTAATGATTAGCCAAACTCTGTGTATTTTTTCTTTTTGTTTTTTGAATCTATCCGCATTTGATTGATTTTCAATTTCTAAAAGATTAGCATTATCACAATCAATGGTCATAACACTAAATTTATCCTTCAAATGATTTTCTTGCTCTATTTGTATGTAATTGATTAGTTGAAGAAGAGAAAGATCATTCCTTTTGTGCTTGAGATAATTTCTATAATTACTCCAATATAGCGGCAATTTTTCCAACAATAGATTGGCTTGCAGGATCTCATTTCTTCATTTATTCGTTGAGTATGTCAAATACCAAGTTTTCATATTCATGAATATGCTTCATAGTTGACTTGTTTGTCAACTATTTGAAATTGAAACCATTTGCCTACCACGTAGTTTTTCCTTCTAGCATCATATACTCCATACTTCTTTTCTATCATTTTTGAAATGATCTTTGCTGATTTCTAATTAACAAACAGATCAAACAATTTGTTTGACATGTATGTCAACATGTGTCTCCTATCTAACTTATTGTCCTTTTCAAATTTCTTTTTGATTTCATCATCATTCATCTTTGGTATGATGCTTTGTTGTGTAGTTTCGGTAGTGGCTGCTGTAGTAGCTTCTTAAATCTCGATTAGGCGTTCAATATATGGGACATAATCGACATTCAATTGCTCGAATAGGACGAGAATTTTTTGGGACCAACATTTGTAGCTGGTTCCATCCAGTGCTTCAAATCCGAAAGGATAAGTAATAATATAGTCGAATAGAAGGGCCATTACTCTTTACTATTAAAATTTGCTTTGAATTATTAGAAAAACACTATAGGAACGATTGTGTTTAGCGACAGCTATAAGCCTTCGGCGATCATCGCCAGTCGACTCCAACCGTCGCTAAAATTCGACGCAAAACAAGAAGACGCTAGAAAAATAGTGACGTCGTCGTCGCCGTTGTAACGATGGCTAGCGACTTAATTCTGAGAAAATTGGTCGTTGCCAGCCGTCACCATGCTGGAACCAAATTGACGTCGCTTGTCGTCGCCATGCGCCTCAAACCTGTGGTCAGTTGGCCGCCGCTAACCGTCGCCAAGTGAAATGCCCAGTTTTGCTTTAAGCCTTCCAAACCACATAATAAACATTATATCTCAATCTTGCTTCATTCCTAATAAATATAAACTCAATATCGTAAGCATTAACATTACATGCAATGTATAATCTCATACATGTCACAAATAATTAAAAACATAATGTAACTATCAATATTTACATAAACTTTCATCAACTAAAACCAATATTCCATCTACCAACACAACCATACCTACTAAAATACTAATGTTTATCAAATCCACAATCATCACTATACACAACCATCAACAAAGTACCAACTCCATCAACAAAAGTCAATAATTACAAGTCAATAAGTATAAGCCAAAAAAGTCCGTACCTACTCATCATCATTATCTCCCGACCCATCCTCACCAGGCATCCTCCCGTGCTTTGTAAAAAAGACCGCAATTCGCTCATCTAGCTATTACACCAGTCCTCCACCCTTCCGCTTGTCATAGAATTCTGCTATCTGCTGGCGGAGCTGAGATATCTCCTCCTCGGCCTGGGATCTCCTATATGCCCTCTAGGTCATCGCTTCCTGCAAATTATTTTATTGGAATATATTTTGCTTTAAAATTAAATATAATTTATATATTAGTTAATGAATCAGTTTAACTCCAGATTTCCATAACCATATCGTCTATTCTGAGTAGTTGGGTCAATGAGCACATCCCAGATACGGTCCTCCTCCTCTAAGGTATGCTTACGGCCAGTGGACTACGCCGCTCGAGCTCTCTCCGCCTCATACCACTCATGCGATGACGAATGGTAGTGTGTAAAAATAAATAATAAAGAACTTCTAAAATGTGCAATAAAAAAATAAAAAAATTTTATCATCATGGATTTGGATTTGTTGTCCATAAATTCATACGTAATATTCCCCTGATCACCATACGCTCGACGACATGCGTGTGAGTAAAGACCTCAGTCGGTGTAGGATCACGATTATATCTCTGAAAATGAAGTTATATATATAATGAATAATGTTACCAATATGACTAAATTATTTTACAACTATTTAGAAACGCATTTTATAACTTTACCAATTCCCTCGGATGCTGTTGGATGGATTTCGACCCACCATGGTGCAAAGCGGGATTTTTAGCCATGTTTGCATGGTTCTGTGCCGATAATTTCTATAAATTTAAACACATAATTAACTAAACTAATGCAGCTAATATACGAATTTTAAACAAAATGTAAAAATAAAATGAAATGATATTTACTACTTACCTTCGACTCTGGAGTTTCCCATAGCTGTACAAATTGAGCCCATACCTCAGCACCCATCCAAGATGGCTACTTTCCTAGCTTCTTGGCTTTGGATATGGTGTCTCTGTAATTTTTTCGCATTCTCTGATTCCAATGATTGACAAAAACATCCATATCTTGAGGGTCCACACGAACAGATACCTGCATAATAAATTTGATAATGGTTTGGATTATATACATTATATTAATTTACAAGTAAATTATAAATTAAAGATTACCATCAAGTCCGCGAATATGGCATTCTTGATGTGATCGGGAATGTCATCCCAGTGAGCCCAACATCCCGACATCTGGCTCATGAATGACTTCCTCAACACTTGCAGAATAAATTCGCTCGGTTGGACCTCAAACCCCCTGCATAAAATAATACGTACGAATTTAATAAATTTTAAATAGTGAAAATGTAATAACTTTGACACTTACAATATGCTCTTCGGCACTACCTCTGCCACCGGATGTAAATCTGGCGTCGTGCCGCTTGCACCCGCACCAACGAAAGGAGAAGGTTGAGATCTGCAACAATGTCTCCTGTGCATATCTGTTACAAACATATCATTCCATATATAAAAAATATCATTTCATTATACAAAACATGTTCGATTAATCATCATCGCATAGAAATTGCACTAAAACGTCATAAATGAAACGAGATCTCCTGAGTATATATATATAATTTAAAAAACAATAAGACATAACACACAATATAATCATCATTATTGATAACAACTGAAACTCGGAATATACATTATATAACAATTGATACAAAAAATTCAAAAATTTTAGTCTTCGTCATCTTCTGATTCAGTCTCGTACTCTATATCATTCACTTCTGTACAACAATTGAAATCACCCCATACGCAGGAAAGCAAACATACGAAAATTCCTTTTTTGTGAAATGTCATATGTTTCAACACCTTCAATCTACAATGTTTTAAGCTCTTCGATTAATGGTTGTAGATAAACATCGATTTTTGTGTCGGAACATCAAGGCCACGGATAACAATAGTGAGAAACATGCATGGAGTTTCCATACACATCCACAAAGGTAAATTATAAAGAGTAACGATAACCGACCAAGATGAATATTTGCTACCAAACTGAGAGAATGGCGAAAACCCACCCGTATATAAACCAAGCTTAACGTTACGGCTCTCTACAACAAATGTGGGATACATCTTATCGAAATGTTTTCATGCTTCTCCATCAGATGGATGTATCAAAGTTCCCTCTGCCTGTCTTCTCACATTGTGCCATCGCATATAACATGCCGTGGCCAAAGATACATATAACCTTTGAAGTCTAGGGGTAATTGGCAAATAATACATTCTCTTGCATGGAACTTCCTTTTCTTTCTTTTTTCTTGGTTTGTATCTTTCATCGTTACATATTTTGCAGCTCCTAAGATTATTGTCATCTTTCCAATACAACATACAATCTTTTATACATGTATCTATCTTTTGGTAAGGCAAACTGAAGCTGACATAAGTGTTTTCACTTTATAATGACTATCGCACATCATATTATTGGGTGGCATATGTTGTTTTGTAGCTTGTACAACTCCGGTAAATCCAGCTTCTGCAAAGTTGAATTTTGATCTCATAGTGATGTATTCAGCGGTTACTGATAATTCGGTTCCACTTTTACAACCACCCCACAGCGGTCTCTTAGCGGCATTCAATAAATTATAAAAAAATTTTGCTCCTATATTCAGTAGGGAACATTGATTGTGCTGCATCTTCCACCATACCTTCTATTGGGTTCGTCATAACAACATCGACGTCTGACGCAACAAGATCCGCTGTAGGTGCAACAAGTTATTCATAATGATCCCATAAATAATAATTTGGCACAAATCTAGATTTATACAAATGTACTTTAGTTGTATCTGGTTTCCAATGCTTCAAGTGTTGACACTTACTACATGGGCAACAAAGTTCTTCATTATTTCGATTATTAGATATTGTGAATCTAATAAATTCGTGCACACCAGTGTAGAAATGTTTCTTTCACTAAACCTTTCATTCTAGTTTTGACTTCATACATTCATGCACGGTTGATAAAATAATCGAACATTATTCCTAATTTAGAAAAAATAGGTTAGTAATTTCGAAAGCACTTCATTTCACTTCTATTCTCTGCACAACTTCTCGTCTAAGTGATATATTATTCTTGTTTTATTTTCTAAAATAAAGTAAAACCTTTTAGGACTAAAAGCTTCACACACTACACTTCTGTCTAATTTCGACAGCACTTCAGTTCACTTCTTTTCTATGCATAACTTTGCATCCAAGGAGAGTATTTTTGTTTTTGTATTTTCCAAAATAAATTGAAACCTTTTGGGACTAAAGGCTTTAATTTGTGGTTGTTGTATTTGTTATAATAATACTTAGCGCTTATTTTCAAATCAATATTATATCCATTTCAAATTTTTTTAGATAATCGATTTTAGTACAATATTTATTCTTGTGTATAATTTTCATAGCATTTTAGAAAACTGATTTGAGTACATTATTTGTTGTTGTTATATTCATTTTTTAACTTATAGAAAAATCGATTTCAGCAGCATATTTCTTCTTATTTTGTACGCTTATTAAGTTTAAAGAAAATTGGTTTGAGTAAAGTATTTGTTCTTGACATATTCGTTTCTTAAATTTTTAGAAAATCAATTTGAGTACTATATTTGTTGTTTTCGTATTTATTTCTTGATTTTTTTTACAAATTCGATTTCAGCGGAATATTTGTTGTTGTTTTGTTCATTACTTCACTTTTTACAAAATCAATTTTAGTATAATATTCGCTGTTGTTATCTTCATTTCTAAAACTTTTTACAAAATCCATTTAAGTATAATTTTTCTTAACGTTTTGTTACCTAAATTATACGCTTTATAACGTATTTTCAAACTCTTTTACGTAATAAAATTTTAATTTACAAATTTTGTAAGCTAAAATTAGAAGTTAGCACTAATAATAACAAAGTAAAATAAATTAATTTTATGCACTAATTAATTGTACACTAATTTTCACGTAAACTGTAACATCTCCAAATTATAACAAACATTATTTTCCACTGTAACAAACATCGTTTTACACTATAACAAACATTTGTGTAAGCTTATTAATAAGCATATTAATCAATGAACACTAATTTTCGAATTTTAAATTAACCCTAACTTTTAATTACAAATTAAACAATCAAACCAATTACTAATATCTCTAAATCAACTTACACACGATTATAATCAACTAATACACAATAATCATCAATTTCAAATCAATAATCAACTGCTTTTCTAAATTAGAGTTTTAATTTTATCTCCAAATCAACTAATAAACTATACCTTCATCTAATAACAACTAATCTAACATATTTACACCAAAATTAGTAATTTTGCATAAATAGGGTTTAATAGAATAAACCTTAAAAAATGAAGCCAAATTAAAGGAGGAAGAAGTGCGCAGCGTGTAGGGGTCGTCGGCGTCGGCTAGATGTGGCTGGTAGCGGCTGGAGTCGGTTGGGGGCAGAATTGGGGAAGAAGAGAGTTAAGGAGGGAAGGTTGAAATGCTTTGTTAAAGCTTCTTTTCACGGGTTATACTCAGGTAGGCAATGGCTAGCGACGGCCACTTTTTTTAGCCATCGCCATGATTGGTCGCAATTCGAAGCCGTTCTATAGTGAAATAGCCAGTAAAGAGTAGAACAGAGAGGCTATACCACTAATAGAACACTGCCTTGAAAGAAATTTGGATGCAACTAAGGTGCAATCGTTGCTTGTCGTTTGCTCCCAAGGTTCGCATAACAAACTTCAAACTTGTGCACTTAAGATTGAAGACTTTGGAAGAGTGTAGAAAGTGTGATTAATTAGGAATTTTTTTAGGAAGATGAATTAGATTCTTTTTCCGCATATTTTCTCTCCACAAATGGGATAGCTATAAATATATGTAGGTGTAGTTCTTGTCTCATTTCCAAAGTATCCGTATACCCAGATTTTGGGTAAGTTCTTTGAATATTTAAGTTTAGCTTACAAAATAAACATATGGTTTCCATGCTCTTGTAAGCTACATCCCTGCCACAAAACATCATTAACCTCAAGTTGGTTAGTCCAAAAATCATAAAATTTAACTAAGAAGTGGCTTTTCACATGGCCTTCTTCTAGAAAAAGATAAGAGGGCTCTGGTAAGATAATTCTGGGTTGGGGATGTGTGTACACGCATTAGGCCATGCTTTTAATTATTCAAACATATGATTACAAACATTGTTCATTGCAGTTTAATTATTCAAAGCATATGGAGCACCTAAACGTATGATTTTTGATAAGGCTGGAAGAAGTATATCAAGATTAATAGGAGTAACATTACCTACAGATAAGAGATCACCACTAATTTTTTTTAAAACTTCGAACAAACAGTTCAAATCTCCCAAGAAAATCCATGCAAAATGATTGTTAAGGGTTTGAGGGATGTAGCCAAGAAAAGATTATCATGGGTAATTTGGTTGAAAGTATAGGAAAATGCAAGGTGAAAAGCAGAGGGTGAGGGCATGTGAGATACATGAAATTTGATGACTTAGCTATGTTGAAAGAGTAAAAACTTTGTATTGGAGCATTCTGCATAACAAGGATTGTTCCTAAAGGGCTCGTTCTAGATTATCATAAAAATCAAGGAACACCAAATCCTTTAGATTGAGGGGAATTTTTGGTTTCCAAAATGTCAAGGATTTAAAGATAATGTTTTTGAATGGGTTTTTATTATTTCTTTTTTGTTGAAGATGAGAATCCCTTATGTTCCATGATACTATGCTATCTGACACGCTTTTTATTTTTTTCGAATTTTCTAAGGCACTAAGCCTTAGTTCTGGCTGAATAATAACTGTTGTCTTCTATGTTTCTTTGATCTAATTCACTAAACATTTGATTAATAACTTTGTCTCTTCCATTGTCATAGTTTGAATCAGATTTTGTTTCTTCTTTTTCTTTCTTACTTGTTTTCCTAATCTTGGTTCATCGAGAAAAGAGGATTCAGGGTTATTCTTGTTTGATAAAACAAGAACCATATGAGCACTACAAAGCACAGTGGCTTTAGCGACGGCAAAAAAGTGTAGCCAGCAGTCGTCGGCTAATGCAAGCCATCGCTAAATAACCCACCGCCACATAATAAAGTGACAACTTTAGCAATGGCTCCATCACCAATATAGCGAAGGCTGGCAGCGCCAGGCTGAACACATAGCAACTATTGCATGTTGGGCTGCCTCCTCAAGTCGATGCGAACACGTCACAAACCTAGAACCAAATGGCTGTCGCAAGTTGTCGCTAGCCGACGCTAACCTGCCATCACAAGCTGTCGCTAGCCGATGCTAACCACGAACATATAAGCTTAACAAAATCCATCCAACCATGCAACCAATTTCATATCTCTTTCCACTATATATACATTCAATTTCACAGCTAATACCACTCCATCCATTATATAATCTCACACATACCACAAATAATCATATATATAACGCAGCATAAAAGTTTACATAAACACTTCTTCACCAACATATAAATATATCATACCAATCAAACAGAACATTCCACGTCCATCAAACAACTTAACCATACGTACAAATACTATCCATCAAGCAAAATGCCCACTAATTCATCAAACACCACAACCAACGAACAAGTATCAAATATATACACAAATGTCACATAAAATCAAAACAAGATGATGATAATCCAACAGAAAAACAAGCATACCTACTCATCATCAACTCCCGATCCATCCTCATCGCCCGACCCATCCTCTTAAGGCATCGTCCCATGTTGTGCCAAGTATGCTGCAATATGCTCATCTAGCTGCTGTGCTAATATGCTCTTCCTCCAATCGTTGATCTTCCCCAACAGTTTTTTTAGTTGAGCTATCTTCTCCTTGGCTTGAAATCTCCTATAAGCCCTTTGGGACATTATTTCCTGTAAAATATTTAATATCTAGTTATAATTTATGAATATTATAAACAGTATGAACAAAAACAATTATTTGTTGATGTTGATTAATTAAGCGGCTAATATTTATAATTAAATGTTACGCAATGGTTGTAATTTATTTAATTCAATTATTCAAGTTCCTTATTCACTTCCAATTAATTTACATTCAATTCATTTTTTTTCAATTTATTTGTTTATTTCAACCACATTGGTCAATCAATTCATTTCATTTATTCAACTGAATTTTATTAACTTGCCTTTTTTATTCAATTCAATTCAATGGAATTTTATTTAACTAATTCCATTAATTCATTTTGTTAACTTACCTTATTGATTCATAACTTTACTTGGTTAAATTAAATTCCATAACTCATTTCAATCTTCTTTTGTAACGTTCACATTTAACCAATTTAGAATTCATTTCAGCTCAAGTCAATAAGTCATAAATTTTACTTAAATTTCATTACAACTTAATTCACATTCATTTTCATTTATACCTCTTTATTCAAGTTATAATATTCTCAAAAAGTTGAATTTAATTTCAAACATTCTTTTGCTATTCAATTTATAATTTGCCACTTAAGTTTATATTCATTTTCTCAAATAGAATTTCTTTTACTGTTCAATTTATTTATTAACAATTTTTTTGAACACAATTTCGTTCATTTTTTTCATTTTTATTACTCAAGTTTGATTTACTTGTATAATACACTACTACATATTTGTATTAACTTTTTTAACTTTTTAAACATTTTAGTAAGTTTTATTTATGTTATAAAATGAAATTGAATATTATACAAATTTATCTTATCAAATCGAGTATTATACATATTCAACAGTTTCTAGTTTGTTTCAAAATACTTTCAGTTAATACTAATATTATTTTCAAAACTATTTTAAACCAATTACAAAAGTATTGGAACTGTTGAATTCTCATAATTCTCAATTAAATTCATTTACTAGTCATACTTTAAATATTGAAATTATTCTTGTATTTATAACCTAATAATGAAACTTTCCAAAAAGGATATTTAATTGGTAATATTGAAAATAGTCAATTAATTATGAACATATTTCCTTGTTACACATTTGCAATTTTAAAACCGTCATGCAATGAACTGGAGTAAATGTAGTTGCATTTGTAAATTTATATATTAGTAGATGAAGAAGTTTACCTCCTGATTTCCATAACTGTACCACCTATTTCATGACGGCGGATCAATAATAGCATCTCATATACGGTTTAACTCCCCAAACGTTAACTCTATCCGTCCGGTGGACTGCGCTACTTGTGCCCGCTACACTTCATATCTATCCTACGATTATGAATAATAGTTTGACACGATAAATATTCAATTTGATGTTTATGAACTGTGAAATAAAGGAGTATGAAACAATGTCATCACGGATAAGCATGTTTACCATTAAGGATCTGGATTTATCGTCCGTCTAATCATATGAAACATTGCCTTCCACATCTGTCTGCTCAACTGCATGCATGGCCGTGAACACTTCAGGCATTGTACGCACGCGATAGTACCTCTATAATGACCCACTATTTTGAACCATTCAAATCGACAATAATCCACACATGTCAAACTTGAATTGCTCAAAGCAACAGATTGTTAATTTATATTTAGCAAAACTTAGCATATACAGTAAATAAATCAATCCTAGAATCACAGGCATAGAGTAATAGAAAAATACACAGTGGAATAGATAAATAGTATTTCATGAAGCTACTACAGAAACATCAGAGTCCAAAATCAAATACAACATAAGTCTGAATACAAAGAAGTCTCTAATGCAGAAGCAAATGATAAGTCTGAACATAAACAACAGGAAATAACTGAGATAATCGAAAAGCTGGACGAATGAAAGATAGATCTTCAGGTAAACCTCCAAGCACCAAAGGTAAGTCTCAAATGTTGTAATACTCAGGCTGACCCAAGCATAAAGCAAAACACAAAACACTCAAGTCAGGATTAATAATCTTATGCAATTAAATCAACTCAAGTGAAATGTCCAAATGAAATGCAATATAACTTAAAAAATGTTTGGGATTTCCATCCTTTAAGGACCCATGGAACTATCTACTTACATAATAGAGTATGCTACGTAAATAATGTCTATAGTAAAGTAAAATATTAAAGTAGTGTTAAGGTGTTACCCATATTATCCTTAACACATTTTTATATAAATACCATAGTCTATACAGATACTATAAGCTCCTCCGAACCGGTGGTTTACACAGTGAGCACGCCAAGGTATGATACAAACCAAAGTCATAGTGGGCTCAATCAGGATAAATATGACAAGGCATGCGAGGCAATGCCCAGGGTAGGAAACTACCGTTTTATGGATCTAGACTAGTGGTAACGCATAACAGCTACTACCACCCACATCGAGACACACTCTCAAATCAAAGGTGTGACACCAAAATCAAATCGTAAAAGTAATAGATATGGTTTCGAAGAATTGTGCCCGATAGGGGGAGCGACCCTACTTGGCCCGGCATGGCTCCTACTTTAGTCATTTTAATTATGACCCGAAGGTCAAGGTTATCCATCATCGTTCTTTTACTTCATTCCAGTAGCATTCGCCAAACCATCCTGCTTCATTTTGGATTCTCCACCACATGCATAGTTGTTAAAGCAGTTTTCGATATTGGCAGAGAGTATGACAATATCTGATCTTGGTATCTTTAACAACCAAACCCTTATTTCACACCGTGGTTATTTTATAAAAATCACTTTAATAAAATCTCATTTTACAATTAGAATCAAAATTAAATATTCAACTTTAAATTTATTTAAATTTGAAAATATTCACTTAATCGCCATAAATCAAATCAAATTACAAAGTCATGTCTTAAAATCAATAAGTTTCAATCAATTTTTATTTGAGATCAATTCTTAAAACAGTTTCAATTACAAAATAATTCTAACTTGTCTTTCCAAATCTCATTTATTAAGGTTATTACAAAAGTTTGTTTTATTACATTAATTTAAATATTTCAAACACAATATATATTTTTATTTTTAATTAATTTTATTAAATTAAATCTTATATTATATATTTCAAAAAAGATAAAGTTATAAGTAAAACCTTACAATTTACATTTTTAAAACTTAACTTATAAACTTAAAATTCTTAAAACATATAATTTAAAGATCTAAATTCTACACATATGTTCTAAAGTAAAATTTTATATTAAATTTTAAAAATCATTATTTTTCTTTTCAAACACATCTTTTCAAAATTTCAGAAATCACTTTAAAAACAGACCAACGGTGTCCATATATAGTTATCTATCATAGGGTCAAGTGATACGGATATTTATCATTTTGGTGCGTGGTACTTTTAAATTTATGGGTATATATCATTTCAACCTGCAATCCCCAATTCTAAAATTAATAAAATCGCTTGGGTTTATCATTTCAACCCATAATAATTTCCCTTAATCTAAAAGATCATTCGGGTACGTATCATTTCAACCCATAGTGATTTCCTAAAACTAAGGGAACTTGCAGCATGATTAAATAAATAACACAACACATATTCATACATAACATATCACATAAGATAGCGTATAACTTACATAACAAATTGCATAACATAGCATATGACTTACATAACTTATTACAAAACATAGCATATGACTTAAATAACTTATTGCAAAACATAACATATGACTTACGTAACTTATTACAAAACATAGCACATATTCATAATTAACATGCATATGACATAAAAACTTTCTTATCATAGCATAACATATTATGTAATCATTTCTAACATTACATGCATGACATACATATAACATATAAAATTTCTTTTCTTTTTATTTCATAACACATATTTTTATTTTCTTTTTTTTCTTTTTTTTTACATATTTATTCACCTACGATGATAATGACATTTTCATAACATGTGTGGCAACTTTAAATCAATATAACTTTTTCTTTTTTTCTTAACATAACAATTTCATATTAACATCATGAAGCAAATATCCTACACATATCATCACATCTATTTTTGTAAATGAACAACATATTATCAATAATAAAATCATGTCAAAATCATATGTGAACATAAGCGAACATATGTCACATCAAAATCATATACAAACTACGCAAAATCCAAACTATTGCAACATTCCAATAACATATCAATTGATATTCATTCACTTAGCATAATATTATAAATCGTGAGTGAATAGCTTACCTTTCAAGGGTAGAAAAATTGACAACAAAAAGATATGAAATTGAATCTCAATTCCAAAGCAAAGCAAACTTGAATTGATGGATCACAACAGTATAAATATATAAATTTTTTTTTTTGTTTTTTATAAAAAGAGAAGAAGATGGGCTAAAGGGTGTTCAGCCTACGGTTGAAATGGGTCATGGAAAAGGGGTTTCTAGGTATGTTTGGCTGTGACCTAGTTGGAGTTAGGTGGAGGATTGGGTGCGGCTATACTAGAGAAGGAGATGGTGGAAACATGGATGGGTTCAGTGATGGTTTAGGTTCGGCCATGACTAGGAAAAGGGCTAGGGTTTTCGGCCTTGAAGGAAGAGATGGTGGCCAAGATAAGGGGGAGGAGATGGCCTTGGAGATGGCAGAGAGGGTGGAAGGATTTTGAAGGAGGAAGAAAGGAGTTTTGATTAAAGAATTTGGAGATTTAGATTTGGAGTTCTCTATAGACTTGGAGAGGAAGAAGGAAGAGTGAAGATAAAGCTTTTCAGGATAAAAATTATGTACGTAATTGTTTAGTCAGATAGGAAACAAATGGTCGTAGGTAAAGGAAGGGTCACACGCTTAGTATGACTAGAGCCTCTTGGTTAACCAATGCCCATTAGACCAAACAAACCCAACAGAACTTAGCCATATAAAACACAACTAAACACTACAAATTTATGTCAATTATTCACAGTAATTCATATTTTTAGCGCAATAGGAATTTGATTTTGAGAAAATGAAAAGTGGAGAGGAGACTAGAATTCAGTCTAGTATCATATAAAATGAATAAAATTTTAAAATTCAAATTTAAAATTTTCAACCAAAAGTCAAATTTTGACTAAGTGTTACCAAAATTTTAAATTTCATAAAATTTTCTATTTCATTGAATTTGGAAAAATAAAACACTCAATATTCAAAAAAATATTTAAAATTCAAATTTATTTAAAGTTCAAAATAATTAATTCAAAATTTCAATTAAAATTCTTTTTTAAAGTTTGACTGAATTTTCGGGTCATTACACTCCTCCCCACTCAAAAATATTCCTCCCCGAAAAGCAACAAGAAAGAAGAAAATAGCAGAAAGATAAAATAGATTCGAAACAAAACGTACCTAGTACAAATAATTCAGGATTCGAAGTGCGCATGGACTCCTCAGTCTCCCTTGTGCAATCCTGACCATCTGCACTGCTCTGTACTTTACAAGATTGACAGATTTCCTCCTAAGTTGCTTCGTACCTCTATCGACAATACGAAGTGGCTTCCTCTCAGCAGTGAGATTTGGCTCGACGTCTAAATTATCTAATAAAGTAGGCTGAACAGTCAAAGATGGATCATGAAGATACTTGTGAAAGTGAGATATGTGAAACACGTTATGCACACCCGATAGCTTCTTCGGTAAATCCACTCTATAAGCTCAAGGACCAACTCTCTCCAAGATGATGAAAGGTCCAATGAATCTAGGAGTAAGCTTCCCTCTCCGAACAAAAAAACCACATTCATTAGTGGTGAGATCTTAAGAAAGACCTGATCACCCATTGAAAATTCCAAATCCCCTCTACACCTATCAGCATACTTCTTCTGCCTATCCTGAGCAATCCTCATCTTCCTCCTAATCTCCACAACCTTCTCAAATAGTTCTAGAATCATATCAGGCCCAAGAACTAAATGATCACCAAAATCAATCCAGCAAGATGGAGATTTGCAAGATCGTCCGTAAAGAGCGGTAAACGGAGACATCTTGATATTTGCTTGAATTAAAAGGAATGGGATTCAATTGATTGAAGCTTAAGATGATTTAAATTTCGAATTAGAGTTATACCTAATAGATGCTATTATGAGTGAATTCAACGAGATGGAGTTGATCTTCCCAAGATCCTCCATAATCAAGAACACAGGCATAAAAAAGATCTTCTAGAATCTGATTTACCCTTTTTGTCTGACCGTCATTCTGAAGATGGTAAGCAATTCTAAGGTTCAAACAGGTACATAAAGCTTCTTGAAAAGCTTTCCAGAACTTGCTGATGAAGATGGGATCATGATCACAAACAATGCTAGAACGAACACCACGGAGTCAGAAAATCTCCCTCATATAAACCTCAGTTAAGCTCGAAGCAGTTCGATTCGATTTGATCAGAATAAAATGAGTAGATTTGGTCAATCGATCGACAACTACCCAAATACTATCTTTTTCCCTTCTAGTCCTCGGTAAACTATCGATAAAGTTTATAGAAACCTAATCCCAATTCCAAATGGGAATCTCCAGAGGTTGCAGCAATCCAGCGGTCTACTGGTGATCAGCCTTAACCTATTGACAAGTGGCACATCTACTAACAAAAATGGAGATATCCTACTTCATACCATTCCACCAATGCAACCTTTCGTATTCCGATACATCTTGGTGACTCAAGGATGAATAGAGAGTCTAGACTGATGATTCTCCTTAAGCACTTCCTACCTTAATCCGTCGACATTCAGAATACAAATTCAGTTATTAATCCTCATTATTCCATTATGATCAATTTATGCTCCTAAATCACTCTGGTTATCACCTTCCCTACTACGATTATTCTCCTTCATAAGTTTAAGCATCTCATCTTCATCTTGCTTAGCTGTAAGACGATCCATAAGAGACGAAGAAGAAAATTTCTGACATAACATAGCCTTTTTTGACACAAGGCATCAGCCACAACATTAGCTTTACTAGGAGTGTAGTTGATGTTGAGGTCATAGGACGCTAAGAACTCAAGCCATCTAACCTACCTTTGGTTCAAATCCTTCTTGGTGAAAAATACGTAAGAGATTGATGATCCGTAAAAAGCTCAAACTTAGTTCTCAAAAGATGATGTCTCCATAACTTCAAAGAAAACACAACAGCAAGCAATTCCAAATCTTGAGTGGCATAATTAGCTTGGTGGGGCTTCAATTGCTGACTAGCATAAGCAATGACATTCCCATCTTGCATCAAAATAGCACCCAAATCTTCTTTACTAGCATTAGTATAAACTGATAATCCTTCTCTCCCATCTGGAACAGTGAGAACATGAGCAAAAGTAAGCTTTCGCTTTCACTCATTAAATGCTACTTTGCACTTATCACTCCAATCAAACTTAAAATTCTTACGAGTTAAAGCAGTAAGAGGTGCTGCTATGCGAACAAAATTCTCAATGAATCTCCGATAATAACCGGCAAGGCCCAAAAAGCTACGAATATCGGAAGGAGTCTTAGGTTTCTCCTAATCCTGAAATATAATAAGGTGGATTAGTTCAAAAGAAAGATAAGATAAATTAATTTCAAAAGAAGGAAGGTGGATGGACTTACATTAATCGTGGCGACCTTAACTGGGTCAACGGAGGCCGCATTTTCAGAAAAAATGTGTCCAAGAAATCGGACTTCATCCCTCCAGAAACGACGTTTAGAAAATTTAATTTTCAACTGATGACTAAGAGTTTGGGGAACAAAGTTAAAATGTATCATATGCTCCTTTTTTGACTTAGAACAGACAAGAATATCATCAATGAAAACTAGGACAAACTTGTTGAGAACATTGCGAAAAACGTGATTCATAAGATCAACGAAGAAGGCAGGAGAATTGGTTAATCCAACGGGCATAACTAACGTACTATTCATAGAAACAATTCTCTGTTTGAAAAGCTATTTTGGGAATGCTCTTCTCTGCTACATGAAGCTGGTGAAATCCGGTAGCAAGATCAAGGGGAAAGAATACTTTAGCTTAATAGAGCCAATCGAACATATCACTGATACAAGGCAAAGGATATTTGTTCTTCAAGATAAGCTTATTCAGCTTCCTATAATCAACACACATCCTCAAAGAACAATCAGATTTAGTGACAAAGACCATTGCTGCTCCCCATTCTAAAATACTTTGCCTGATCAAACCCTTAGAGAACAAGTTCTCAATCTACTTCTTTAACTTAATTTTCTCCCTAGGTGCCATCTGTCTATGAGGAAGAACAACAGGTATGGCTCCAGGAATAAGGTCAATGCAGAATTAAATTTCCCGCTTAGGAGGTAAAGAAATGACATCACCAAAAACATCGAGAAAATCCTAGACAATAGGGGTGGATTCAAGATCACTAGGCTGAGAATCTAGAGAAAAGATAAAACTGCCTACATAATCCTGAGGTATTCGACATCTAATCATAAGTGAATTACCCTGATCATCTACTAAAGAGATTTTTTGGACTTTATAAGAAATAACCGCATCATATGTCTTTAACCAATCACCTCCAAATAAGATATCAAATGCAACGAAACCCAAAACATAGAAATCTATGGTAAATCGACGCTTCTTATAAAGGAGTTTAACCCCTTTACAAATCATACTAAGATTGATGGACCGCTGATAGGGTTAGTCACATATAAGGATGAATTTGCCAATTGAGGTTGCAAGATATGCTCAAATTTATCACAAAGATCAACAAAAATAAAGCTATGAGATGCATTAGAAAGAACATGAATAGGAAAATAGTGCAAAGTAAAGGTGCCTTGAAGAGTACCTTGGGTATCACTAGCAGAAAGAGGAGTGGAAGAGGTCATAACAAAGACTCCAGATGTCTTGCCTTTCTACCGAGTGGGACAGTTATTCTTGAAGTGGCTAGGCTACAAACAGAGGTGGAAAAGGTTGTTCCTGGTTGCTTGGGCTAGAGGAATAGAGGCTCCGGCAGGAGATGGACAGCTATTGGCATAATAACCCTTCTGGTCGCAGTTGAAACAAGTGATGGAAGAAAGTCAAGTGGTTGCATCTGAGAAGAATATCCAATACCCTGAGAATTATGCCAATTCTTCTTCTGCTGTTGAAAGTTGGGCTTCCTCTTCTTCGAACTATTGGAATTTCACTAAGATGCTGACATAGTCTGCTTTCCTTTGAAATTAGGGTTCATAAATCTAGTGTGCATATCCATAAGATAAGTAAAGGTGCCATGAACATGATTAATCAAGCGGTCATAACACTCTGGGCGAGCACCATGAATGAACATCTCATTCTTCTTGAGCTGGGTGTCAATCAAGCTAGGCACAAACTTAGATAACTCATTGAACTTCCTTTCATACTTTGCAAAAGTCATATCCCCCACTCAAGGTCCATAAATGCCCTATACAACCATGATTTTCCAACTTCAGGCATCCACTTAGCCACAAAATCATCCTTGGGAATAAGGATCAAGATAAAGATAAGTCCAAGGGGATAAATTTCAAAGAGATAAACTGGAAAAATGACAACTAAAGGATAACATAACAAAAAGGGAAACTAAGAATCTTACTTAAACTACTCCCAAGAGAAATCTGCCTCAATAGTATGAGCAGTAACTAATTCCCACCAATCCGGGGCAGACTCCTGTAACTGTCAAGTATCTAACTGATGCATTTGTGCATCAGTGATCTCAAGTTTGGTGAAAATCCTCTTTAAACTCTTCAGCCACTGCTGAGCCTTTATAATGCTCTCTGATCCAATGAACTTGGTACCTCCAAGCGGAGAGTACTCCTTATAAAGCTGAGTGAACCTAACAGGCTGAGCTGGTGGAATAGGTGCAACAATAGGTGGTGCAGGGGCAACTGGTGGTGCAGGGATAATTCCACGACCCCTATCTCGAATGTTCCTGCGGTTACTCATCTGGAACAAGACAAGAATGGATTTTGAACAAAGGTAAAGTTCCAAAATTCAAATGAAATCCTAATCAAAGAGAATTCTAACAAATAATTTCAAGCATGAACGAATATGACTTTATAATTAATTCTATTCATTCCAGGGTATTGCTACCCTATCTCTAATGAACCTTTACTCCATATGCTAAGTTTTATCTAAACCCGAGCTCTGATTCCAACTTTAATGACCAACTATTTTGAACCATTCAAATCAACAATAATCCACACATGTTAGTCTTGAATTGCTCAAAACAACAGATTGTTAATTCATATTTGGAAAAAATTAGCATATACAATAAATAAATCAATCACAGAATCACAGATACAGAGTAATACAACAATACACAGCGGAATAGATAAACAGTAGTTCATGAAGCTACTATAGAAACATAAGAGTCCAAAAGCAAATACAACATAAGTTGAAATACAAAGAAGTCTCTAATACAGAAGCGAATGAGAAGTTTGAACATAACAACTGGAAATAACTGAAATAACTGAGATAACCGGAAAGCTGGATAGATGAAAGATAGATCTCCAAACTCCATAGGTAAGTCTCGAATGTTGTAATACTCAGGCTGAGCTGAGCATAACGCAAAATACAAAACACTCAAGTCAGGATTAACAATCTTATGCAAGTAAATCAATTCAAGTGAAATGTCCAAATGAAATGAAATATAACTTATAGAATGTCTAGGATTTCCATCCTTTAAGGATCTATGGAACTATCTACAAACATAATAAAGTATGCTACATAAATCATATCTACAGTAAAGTAAAATATTTAGGTAGTGTTAAGGCGTTACCCATATACCCCTTAACGCATTTTTACATAAATACCATAGTCTATACAGATACTGTAAGCTCCACCAAACCGGTGGTTTACCCAGTGAGCACTCCATAGGTATGATAGAAACCAAAGTCATAGTGGGCTCAATCAGGATGTATGACAAGGCACGCAAGGCAATGCCTAGGGTAGGATACTACCGTTTTGCGGATCTGGATTGGTGGTAACGCATAGCAGCTACTACCGCCCACCTCGAGACTCACTCCCAAACTAAAGGTGTGCACACCAAATCAAATCACAAAAGTAATAGATATGGTTTCAAAGAATTGTGCCCGATAGGTGGAGCGTCCCCACTTGGCCTGGCATGGCTCTTATTTTAGTCATTTTAATTATGATCCCAAGGTCAAGGCTATCCATCATCGTTCTCTTACTTCATTCCAGTAGCGTTTGCCAAACCATCCTACTTCTTTCTGGATTTTCAACCATGTGCACAGTTGTTAAAGTGGTTTTCGGTATTGACAGAGAGTATGACAATATCCAGTCCCGGTCTCTTTAACAACCGAACGCTTATTTCACACCGTGGTCATTTTACAAAAATCACCTTAATAAAATCTCATTTTACAATTAAAATCATAATTAAATATTCAACTTTAATTTTATTGAAAATTTGAAAATATTCACTTAATCACCTTAAATCAAATCAAATTATAAAGTCATGTCTTAAAGTCAATAAGTTTCAAATAATTTTTATTTGAGATCAATTCTTCAAACAATTTCAATTACAAATTAATTCTAACTTACCTTTCCAAATCCCATTTATTAAAGTTAGTACAAAAGTCTGTTTTATTACATTAATTTTAAAATTGTAAACAAAAAATATATTTTTATTAAATTTTGTTAAATTAAATCTTATATTATATATTTAAAAAAAGATAAAGTCATAAGTAAAACCTTAAAATTTACATTTTTAAAACTTAACTAACTTAAAATTCTTAAAACATATAATTTGGGGATCTAAATTCTACATATATGTTTTAAAATAAAATTTTATATTAAATTTCAAAAATCATTATTTTTCTTTTCAAACTGATCTTTCCAAAATTTCAGAAATCACTTTAAAACAGACCAACGGTGTCCGTATATAGTTTTCTATCTTATAGTCAAGTGATATGGATATTTATCATATCAATCCGCAATAATTCAAAATTTACGGGTATATATCATTTCAACCCGCAATCCCAAATTCCAAAATCAATAAAATCGCTTGGGTTTATCATTTCAACCTATAACGATTTCCCTTAATATAAAAGATCATTCGGGTATGTATCATTTCAACCCACGGAGATTTCCTAAAACTAAGGGAATTTGAAGAATGATTGCATAAATAAATAACATAACACATATTCATACAGAACATATTACATAAGATAGCACATAACTTACATGAAAAATTGCATAACATAGCATATGACTTACATAACTTATTACAAAACATAGCATATGACTTATATAACTTATTACAAAACATAGCATATGACTTACAAAACTTATAACAAAACATAGCACATATTCATATTTAACATGCACATGACATAAAATTTTCTTATCGTAACATAACATATTATGTAATCATTTCTAACATAGCACTTAGGTGATTTTTATATTACAAACATGACATAAATATCGCATATAAATTTTCTTTGCTTTTTATTTCATAACACATATTTTTCTTTTCCTTTTTTTTCGTTTTCTTTTTCTTCCTTTTTTCACATATTTATTCACATATAATGATGGTGACATTTACATAACATGTGTGACAACTTTAAATCAATATAACTTTTTCCTTTTTTTCTCAACATAACAATTTCATAATAACATCATGAAGCATATATCCTACACATATCGTCACATTTATTTTTATAAATGAACAACATATTATAAATAACAATATCATGTCAAAATCATAGGTGAACATAAGCGAACATATGTCCTAACAAAATCATATACAAACTACGCAAAATCCAAAATGTTGCAATACTCCAATAACATATCGATTGATATTCGTTCACTTAGCATGATATTATAAATCGTGAGTGAATATCTCACATTTTGAGGCTAGGAAAAATTGACAACACAAAGTTACGAATTTGAATTTCAATTCCAAAGCAAAGCAAACTTGAATTGGTGGATCACAATAGTATAATATATAACTTTTTTTTTATAAAAAGAGAAGAAGAGGGGCTAAAGGGGGTTCGTCCTAGGGTTGAAATGAGTCACGACCAAGGGGTTTCTGGGTGTGTTTGGTTGCGGCCTAGGTGGAGTTAGATGGAGGATTGGGTGCGGCTATGCAAGAGGAGGAGATGGTGGAAAAATGGATGGGTTTGGTGATGGTTTGAGTTCGGCGATGGCTAGGAAAGGGGCTAGGTTTTTCGGCCTAGGAGGAAGAGATGGTGGCCGAGATGAGGGGGAGGAGATGGCCTTGGAGATGGAGGAGAGGGTGGCGGATATAGGGAAGAGGGTGGAAGGATTTTGAAGGAGGAAGAAAGGAGTTTTGATTAGAGAATTTGGAGATTTAGATTTGAAGTTCTTTGTAGATTTAGAGAGGAAGAAGGAAGATTGAAGAAAAAGTTTCTTGAGAGAAATATTATGTTGTGGTTATTCAATCAGATAAGAAACAAATGGTCGCATGCAAAGGAATGGTCACATGACTCTTAGTATGATTAGAGTCTCTTGGTTAACCAAGAACCATTAGACCATACAAACCCAATAGGACTTAGCCAAATAAAACACAACCAAACACTACAAATTTATGTCAATTTTTCATCAGAATTCATATTTTAAGGCAATAGAAATTTGATTTTGATGAAACGAAAAGTGGAGAGGTTATTAGAATTCAGTCTAGTATCATATAAAAAGAAAAAAACTTTAAAGTTCCAATTTAAAATTTTCAACCAAAAAGTCAAATTCTGACCAAGTTTGACCAAAACTTAAAATTTCAAAATTTTTTCTATTTCATTGAATTTGCAAAAAATAAAACATTCAATATTCAAAAGAAATTATTTAAAGTTTAAAATAATTAATTCAAAATTTCAATTAAAATTCCTTTTTAAAGTTTGATTGAATACATGGGTCATTAAAACCTTACAGCCTAAAAATATACATATAAATAAACAATGTTCAAATACGATTAAACAATATTTTAGATATTTATAAACAAATTTATAAATTTACCAACTCTCTCCTATGTTCTTGGAAGGATTTGGAGCCGCCACGATGCAAAGCATGATTTTTATTCCTACTTTAACAACTACAAAAATTATTTTATAATTCATTCAACTATTAAAAAATTATTAATTAAATATGAAATTTTAAAACGTATTTTAACTTTTATTTAACTAATTAAAATTTAGTTACTGATTTTGCAAACTCAAATAAGTAGTTAGCAATTATAACAAATTAGAATAAATTTGAAATTTTAAAACGTACTTTAAACTATAACAAACATTGTTCTAAACCATAACAAACATTCATGTAAAATTACCAATAAGCATATTAATCAATAATCATGGACTAATTTTTGGATTCTAAATTAACCCTGATTTTTAACAACAAAGTAAGCAATCAAATCACTAATTAATAACCCCAAATCAACAAATTTACTATTATCATCAATTAATACGCAATAATCACCAATTTCAAATCCATAAGCAACTAATTTCTTAAATTAGGGTTTTAATTAGATACCCAAATCAACTAATAAACTATATTATCATCAAATAATAAGATATAATCATCAATTCTAAATCCCTAGAACAGCCAATTCCAAATCCCTAAATCATCAACTAATTTAGTTTATACTTAAATAAACATAGATAAAGATACCGACAAGTTTAGAGAACTTGAAATTGGCGATGGAAGGTGAGACGGCGGAGGCGGCGGCTTGTGGTGGGTTTGGAGGGAAGCTGAAACGTTTTAAGGGGTGTTGGGAGTGAATGTTTCGATCGTGGGTTATGCCTGTATATTTAGATCATGCATCGGTTAGCAACAGCCACTTTTTTTAGCCATCGCTAGCCGACACAAAGGGCTGCCACAGTTGGCAGCCGTTCTAGTAGTGGAGGCATTCATACATTGATTTGATCTGGAAAAGAATGGGTAGAGTATGATAAGGTTTATACTTTTGAGGTGATTTTGGTAATAGGTTTGAGTTAGGATTAGCAGGAAGTTTATTTAGTTCGTTTATGTTTTAGGAGGGCTCGGAGAAGGTGAAGTTGTTGCCTTACATTAAACTTGTTATTTGTAGAAGAAGTTTAACTTTAGTGTATTTGGAGTTTGAGTGGTTAATTTATGAGAAGACTATTTGAAGATGCAATTGCATTATGGATAGAAATTAATGGGACAATATGAGTTGGAGGTGTGATAGAGAAGTAGGTTTAAGTTACGGAGGTTGGTGTTAGCAGAGGTAGAGGCATACGAGTTAGAGTGTAGGAGGATATTGTGACAAGTAATGCTGCATAGGTGGTTGAACAACTATACGAAGATGATTCATAAGCAGTTGTTTTAGAAAGCGATAAGGGTGAGAATTTTTTTGAAGTCGAGTTAAAAGTATTAGGTTGAATAGGCAATTTAGGGTTTGTATTGGTGATATTATTGAGGGATAGAAACAATACATGTGGAGATAATTCAAGTGAACAACTGTCCCACCTATATTATCATAAGGATTTATACGTTGAATATGAACTTGAAAAAAACTTTTACGAACATCATCGTTAGTGTCTTTTTGTATAAATTACAAGGGGATAGTACCAAATATTGAATTTCGATGTAGATGATTGGATTAAATCATCATTTTCAAACAACCAGGGATTTATGATCTTCTTTTTCTATGTCAAACCATCAAAAGGAACATTTACTAATTGTTTTTCTTCTCCCACCTTTTGCTAACAACCCTTTCTGAGATTTGCACCATTTCTTTCTTAATGGTTGAAACATATAAAATAGAAAAAAGAAAATATAATTTGAAAAAATTGAAAATAAAATTATAATATTAACTAATATGTACGGTCTGATTTCAAAATTTTTGAACGTATAACATAGAAAATAAAATTATAATATTTAAATTTAAAAAATTAAATTAATATAATATATATTATAAAAATCTAAACTATAATTTTTTTAAATAATTGAAATATATATAATTTGAAAATTATATAATATTCACTTTTCAAATTAAACACTTAGAACATAAGTAATTATATAAACATAATTTTAAATACCATGTATATGTAAATGTATTTTTTTTGAAAATGGGTATAAAGTTGGGATTAAGCCCAAGCTAATACAATTAGGGCCCAGGCCCGCCAGAGTTACAACACTACAACACCAACATACACTTAAACATCTTAAACCTTAGCTGCTACTCATCTACCAGAGAAAATAAAAATGGCGACCAAATGCGACTCCTTGCTACTTCATCACCATGAAATCCACAAAAAGTCGAGATGAAACACTTGCTGTCAGCTTATATTAAGCTCTACATTCAATTATGGTGGCTCCCAATACTTCGCTTCTCCATTATTGCTAGCGACTTCCTCTCCGAGGCTGATTTGTTAATGAAATTGTTAGATATGTCCTCCTTGTCAACAAAATGCTTAGATTTGGCATAAAGAGAGCTGCTTTCCTTCTGCTCTTCACTATTGTTGATATTAGCACACCCATTAGAGATCCAATTGCTGTTATTATTGCTGTTTCGATTCTCAATATCAGTTAGATGATCAAATTGATTGCAATGCTTGTCGCTTTCGATTTCCTTAGCATCCCCGTGGACTAATTTGTTGTAAAGATTGCTGCTTTCGCCCTTCTCCCACATAGATAAGTGATAAAGATTACCATTAAGCTTGCTAATGTAATGATATTCTCCAAATCTTTGCATGTTGACATCTGAATGATTTACTTTGCTATGATTTAGGGGGAGCTTTTGCTTCATTGGTTCTTTCCATGTAGAGTGGTAGCTACTACCAAAATAAGGTAAAAAAATATTTGTAAATTTAACTTAATAGTTTTTATATATAGAGTTATTAAATACCAAGTTTTGTTTTCTTCCCTTGCATGATTTACTTCTGGTTTTGGAGCGAGAATGGCCGCCTTTTGCAATTAAGCTAATGGAGTTGCTAGCTTCTCTCCCCAAAGAATTGTAAGACCAGAGTTTGTTAGTTTGATAATAACCACCATGAGAAATATCATTCTTGAATTTCCCACTCTATAAGTATGTTTCCACACTGTTTTCATAATCATCTTGGTCTTTAGCATCTGAATAAAGCCGATGATATGGTGAATTTTCCTTGCTTGCTTTTCGGTTAAAAATATAAAATTTTGTTTTGATGCATTTCCAAGTTTGAACGATATCAGTTTCCTTTTTAGAATGCAACCTAGCATTCCTTTCTTTCCATATATGATATATAATAGTAGTTAGCATGATGCTAGCTTTGTTGAATTCTTTTTATTTGATTTTGAAAATTTGTTGTATATGATGATACTGTCTTTGATGCTTTGCCTTGGAATATTTTGACTGATATTGAGTTTTTTTAGCAACGAAATAGGTATGTCTTATGTAATTGCAATCAAAGATAAGTGTTTAGTAGTTTCATTTTCTGCATTGTAAAGGAGATATTTGATTTCGCTATTTTTGCTCCATTTTCTGCATCAATCTCTGATTGGCAATCTATTTAACAGAGCAAGATAGGCACAATGTGCCATCTTTGGGCAGTTAGCCTTATTAGCAGCATGCCAATTTATTTCTGTTTCAAAACCTTTTATATTCCCAAGTAGATTTAAAGGAGAATTTGTTTTTTAAGAGTTTCCATTTCCTGCAATCTTTAGCTATACTTGAATCAATTTCAATGCTTTCAATAGCTCTTTTAAATATTGAGGTAATTGAATGAAGGCTTGAAATCCAATATTGATTTCAAATGATACTTTCCACCTTTAAATTAGCTCCCCCAAAATGAAGTAAATTGGACAAGCCTAATAAGCTTATAAAAGTTCTACCATTGATCCAAGGATCAAACCAGAGGCTAGTATTTTTTCCATCTTTGAAATTTCTTTCCAACAATCTGATACCATTATTTCTGCCTTTTAAAATGCTTTTCCAAGGGTGGGAGTTGTGGCTTTCAACTGGCATAGTCAAGAAATTCTTGTTTTTGACATATTTACTTTTCATCCACTTTGACCATAATGACCCCCCTTCGACAAATCTACAAAATAATTTCATATTTCAAGCTTCTTTTAAATCCTTAATATTTCTTATTCCCAGCCCACCAAGCTTTTTTGGTTTGAAAACAGTATCCCATAAGACTTTATGAAATTTTCCTCTCCAAATGAAATTGGCACACATTTTTTCAATTTTGTAAATGGCCGATTCTGGAATATTGTGAGTCTGAATCCAATACATTATGATAGCAGCGATGACAGTGTGTGTGAATTCCCATCTTCCAGCAATGGATAATAATTTACTAAACCAGATCTCTAATTTTTCTTGAATGACGTCAATATGTCTAGAGCAATCTTTGTCTACCATTTGGTTTGTACTAAGAGGAAGTCCCAAGTATTTAACAGGCAGTTGGCCTTCTTGAATTTTTAAAATTTGAAGAATTTCCCCTTTGTTTTCATAATTTTTTCCAACATAAGCTTTGGTTTTAATCTCATTAATTTGCAGACCTGCATAATTTTTAAATACTCAAAAGCATTTGCAACAGATAGAGCATTATTAGAGTCTGTATTCATAAACAAAAGGAAATCATCAGCATATAATAAGTGAGCAATACTAGGTAAATTTCTATTAGCTGGTCTGAGATTGCCATTTAATTGTTCCAGTTCCATTTGTAAAGCAAAGTATTCCATAGCAATTGTGAATAAATAAAGGAAAAGAGGATCACCTTGTCTAATCCCCTATTGCTGTTAGTAAATCCACAAGGTGATAAATTAATTAATATGGAAACAGAGGCTATATCAATACATTCTTTTACTAAATTACAAAAATTTCATGAAAGTCGATTTTCCTCATCCTATGAATAATAAAATATCTGTTAATCTTACCAAAAGCTTTATGGATATTTATATAATATTTTTATAGCCCCTGTTAAAGTTTTTGATTAACTCATGGGCCAGAAGGGCATTTTCAATAATGTATCTACCCAGGATAAAAGCACATTGGTTTTCTAAAATCAAGTATTTAAACAAAAATTATTCTGTTACTCTCAATATTAGCTATAATTTTGTAAATAAAATTACAACAGAAAATAAGCCTGTAATCCTCTAGTCCCATAGGAATTTTTACCTTAGGGATTAAAGTAATAAAAGTATGGTTTAAGCTTTTTAGAAGCTCACCAGTTGTAAAAAATTCATTTACAGCATCTGAAATGCTAATTTTAATATCCTCCTAGGGTGTTTTGTAAAATTTAGCCCCAAACCCATCAAGGCCTGGGATTTTATCTATATTAAAACCAAAGACAATTTTTTTAATGTCTTCCAATACAACGGGGGCAAGTAGAATTTCATTGCTATTTTCGTTAAGTAAAAAATATTGTTTCTATACTCGGGAAATCTTTCTTATATGAATCAGTATTGTAAAGATCAGAAAAGTACTTGATATCGTTTTGCTCTATATGAGAGACATCATTCAAGATAATCCCATTATCATCAAGCAATTTTCCTATGTCATTGATTTTTTTCTATTAGACATCTTCACATAGAAAAACTTGCTAGATTCATCTCCTTTAGTAAGCCAATCTACCTTGGTTTTCCGTCTCATGTTGATTGCTTGCACATGCGAACTTTTACTTAATTTATCCTGATTTTGAAAAAAATTGGCTAACAGGAGAATTATCTGAGCTATCAAAATCAGTAATGTTTAAGAAAGACCCACATTCTTTATAATGAGCTTAACATCATCTCTATTTCTATTTATGTTCCAAATTTTCAATTTTTCCTTTGTATTTTTTAATATGTTTCTAAATTTACATTCGGCAGAACCATGATTTGAAGTGATAATACTATTTTTAATAGTATCCATATAGTTTTTTTCATAAGTCCACCCATTAACTATTCTAAAAGAGATATTTTTCCTAGAATTATGATTACCATAGAAAATAATTTGTAAAGGGGTTTGGTCACTAGTGGCTTGAGGGAGAGTTGAACTGTGGAAATTGGAAAATGATTTTTCAAAAAGATGATAATAAGAATCCCGTCAAGTTTACAGTGAATATATCTGTATTCACCAGATTTCCATGTATATTTATTCCCAATAATAGTGGGTTCAATTAAGCCTATTTTGAGAAGAAAATTATTAAGAAATTCCAATTTTCTAAAGGAAATTGGAACATCATCTCTCTTTTTAGATGAATGGAAAACAATATTGAAATCCTCAACAATAATCCAAGGATTTAACATGTTATAGTTTAAAGACTCAAGGTCATTCCATAGAAAATTTCTTTCTTTTTCACTATTTAAAGCATAAACAAAAGTAACTTCTAATTGAAAACCACCCTTATTTATGAATTTATAGCGAATAAATTGAAACTTCAAAAAATGACGACTTAGACTCCATATACTTGGATCCCACATAACCATTATTCTATTATTACCCCGATAATATTGTTATTAACGATACCCCCACTCTTTAAAATTACTAAAATGTAAATTTGGGATTTTTGAATCCTCAAGTTTGCGTATAAGAATACTCACAATATTTGGTCTATATGTAAAAATTAGATTGGTTAAATCTAATTTTCTTTCAGGAGAGTAACCCTCTGATATTCCAAGTAATTATAGACATTATAAATAAAGTTAAATGTAAAGGATATGATAAGGATATCACTGCTTTCATACAGAAAAACTAGGGTTGAATTCCCCAAGTTTCTCCCTATCCCTTTTCTCTCTTAGATAATCTGAACTCTTGTGCCCTTTTCTTTTGACTGGTTTTCTGCCTTGAATTTTTAGATGTCCAGGCCACTATGAATTTCTCATAATATATTTTTCCTGCAAATCATTCTTTTCACCATTTTATTCATTTTCTTGAGATATATTTCCTACAGATATTTTTTTGCCTTTCTTTTTTATTCTTTTTTGCCAGAGAAAAGGGTTTTGGCACCAATTTCATGGCTTTTTGAAATAAATCCTCTGATATATTTTGGTGCAAGCTGCTTGAATCTATGATATGATTAGTGAATTCTTTCCTACCAACAGCGTTGGTGAAAATTTCATATGTATCTTTGCTGCTTTCTATTATTTCAACCGCTACTTCAATAACATCATCAATAGGGGAGTGTATAGAATGTGCACCAAGATCCTTTACTGACTACTTTATTACTGGAGATGTTTCATTTTCAATTTGCTGCATTTGATTTGAATTTTTGTTTGTATTCTCTGATATTGCCTGGTCTGGTATATCTTGATTTTGTGAATCAGCCAGTTGCTTGGTAACTACAAGATTATTCACATTTGTTTCCAATTCTTTTGTGCAACCATTGTTATTTATATTTTCAAAAAATTGATTTTGCCTGTAGAAGAATTTTCCATTGTTTCAGGAGTGAACACCTCTTGGTTCCCAGTATGCTGGTTGACATTGCAATCTTCTCCATGACAGAGTCCTTTTCTTTGTTGCTCAAAGAATCCTTCTGTTTTTCTTTCCAAATGTTCTTTGGTGAACACTTTTTAGTAGAATGTCCAAAGCATGTACATGTTAAATACTTTGGTGGGATCTACTCATATTTAATCTCCTGAATAATGTTTCTCCATCATGCATTGTTATGTATGCTTCTTCAGGAATTTCTATATTTGCATTGATTTCAACAAGAATTCTTGCATAGCTGAGTCTTCTTTCTTTTTCTGTTTGCTCATCTAGTTTTAAAGGAACCTCTATTGCACTTGCAATTGCTCCGAATGCTTCTTTGTCCCACAATTTTAAACTTATTTCAGGAAGCCGTATCCAAATTGGTATGGTGGATAACAAATCTCTATCAAATGCAATTTTGTTACTCCATCTTTTCAAGATAATGAGTTTTCCATTGATGAAATAAGGTCCTCCATTGACTGCTTTTCCACAACAACTTTCAACAGCGAATTTAATTATAAAAAATTCATTATTTCTTGTGAAGATTTCAAAATTACATGTGAGATTCCATGTTCTTTGCACAAATGCTTTAAAGTGATGGTAAAAAGGCCTATTACCGTATACATATGCTATCATCAAGCAGCCCACTTGGTCTCCGTTCTTCTGCTAACCCCTTCCTTCATTATAACCATTTTCTTATTGTTAATGGTTATAAGTGCTTGATATTTTAGATCAAAATCGTGACCGAGACCACCCTCTCTGATCAAATCTTCCAAGAAGATGCTTTGTGCGAGAAAGACCCTTTAATGTATCCCTGATTTGCTACTGCACCATTGGTTTCTGATGCCTTTGTTCTCATTTACGACACTCCAATAGTACACTTCATATGCTACTTCAATAGCATCATCAACAGGGACAACTTCAGTATTTTTCGACTCCCTTCTGATGCCTTCGTTCTCATTTACGACTTTCCAATGCTCTGGCTTTAGGTATTGGAAAATTTCGTCTGTATTTCACTAGTTTTATAATAGCGAAATAGCCTTCTCGTTAATGGTATCACAAGTATCATCATGCAATCACTTCATTTGGATACGAGGAAAAACATTATAGCTAGTGTGTGTGTGTGTGTGTGTATAGTTCAGTTAAAGTGGTTTTTATTTCTGATTTTGTACATTGATGATATATTGTTTGTTAACAATTTTTTAGGTATGTTAAATGTAACCAAGATATTTCTTTCTAGTATTTTTCTAAAATAAAAAATCATGATTAATTAATGGAAGGCATCAGAAATCTTTCATGAGCACAATGCTCAAATAGGAGTTATTTTTCGTGTAAGGGTCTTTCAATTTAGGGGATATTTGTATTTAGTATTATTAGATGACGTTGCTCTGTACTTAATTATGGACATATTGTGGTATTTTATTTTTCTAATAGGAAATAATACAATGAAGTTTTCTATGCCTCATTTAAGTATTAAAGCATGGGTAACGGATGAAATTGTAATTTGTTGATGGGACAAATTATGAATTATCAATATTATAAACAAGGGTTATGGTTCCTAAATTGTACAAGCTCTAGTTATTATCTAATCATCTTCTATGGAGATAACTTAGATAAAGGGATTGTATTAGTTTAGAAGATCAAACTAACTCTTCTTCTCTTTAATTCAATAACAATGGATTCAGGTATAACTTCTGCATTTTTTTATCATTTTTTGTCTCCTCAATTAAATCAACGTAGGTAATTTTTATAATTATAGGGTTTCATGTTGACAAGTCTAGAATGTTTCAAATCTTAACATATTGTTGTATTTCCCATAATGATTTTGCTACCTGCCTTTTGCTTGCTTTACATATTTTCTTCTTCTGGCTTTCACATCTTCACATTACTTCAATTATGTCTTTTACATGTTTATGTCATATAAATTTAGCACTTCATCTGACAAAAAGATTATTATACATTTCTTCATCACTGCACTTAACTATTAATAACTTCATTACAGATCTACATCTCATGAATTACTATTATGTAAGCAAGCTCATGAAACATTTCAAGCATCGCACATTCATTTCCAAGCATAAGAAAAAATTTGTGCACTTCAATAATCTTTATGTGAGAATTATCACCCACAAAATTCTTATATCTATCTTATATATAAGAAGTGCTTGTATATAATAATAATTAAGAGATCAATGGAAAAGTGATCAGTTTTGCCTTCTCCATTATATTTTGAAATAAGACTTTCTTGACATAACATTGCATATTTCCTAACCTCTCACTCAAAAGTTTCTTGTTTACCAACCATCTAAAACTCACTAGCACGCTTAATGATATTAAGTGAATCTTTCATCAAACCATCAAAATACACAAGCTCACCAGTAAATTGGAAAAAAATTCTACCTATATAGGCCCCTTTCAATCTCGAACCGGTCTTAACTGAAACTGCGTTTCAGCACAAGTCTGAATCTTTCATCTCTCCATCAACCATGTCATCTTCGAAAATATTATTATCATTCTACCTAAGGACATGAATTGATGACTTCAACACATCATCGTAAAAGATACTGCTACCCCTCTACCTAAGGACATACATTGATGACATCAAATAAGTTAGGCCTTTTTACTCTACCTACAGTATGGCATCGATTGATGGATGCTTCTTTCAACATAGTATTCTTACTAAAATTTATATAAGTGCTAATCACTACTTATCTACTAATGAGACAACATAACATATACCCCATCATACTTTCTCTGTAGCATAAGGAAATACTCTTATTTGCTATAAGCTACTGCTTATTCTTACTCTTGTGAATACAAGCCAAAATACCAAATATATACGGAATGAGTAACGCTCCATTAGGTAAGGTGCATTAGGCTGTGGGATAAAATGGGGAAATTAAAAAAAAAATCATATTAGTTCATTATGCACTAGATCTTTTGTAGTGTTATTTTAACAACCCTCCAATGTTGACCTTTTGATTAAAATAACTCACGATGTGTAAACCTCGAAACTTAAAAATAACATGTCATTAGGTTAACATAATAAGAGACAAAATGAAACACATACTATATTTCTTGTTTTGAACTCACAGTGGAAGGTAACAATATACAATGTAATCAAATATTATTTTACTTAAATCTAATAACCAAAAGTGTAACATGGGTCTTATAAAATCCAAACCCAAACCAATCCAAACACACCTATACACAATAAATATCGATGTTAAGTAATTATATATATATACAAGTTTATATAAATAAGTGACACCTTCATCATCGGCACCATCAATCTCCACTCGATGCAACACATCAGTAGCCATCAACCTAATGGTGAAAATAAAATAAAAACATTATATAGAGAGGGTCCAACTATAGTTTATTGAGTGATACTTTACAACATACCCTAACCATTCCCAAATAATACTAAAATAACTGTGGTAAACGTCATCATTTAGTCCAATTTTACCTATAACCAGATGGTTGGTCAAATCATACAACAAATATTACTATTTCATAAAACAAGTTCTCAGTTCAATACAGATACAATGGTCAATGATGTGGTCTAACCCATATAAAAGGCCAGGCCTACCCTATTGCATTAACATATGGCTGAATCACCAAATGGAAAAAGTTCCATATACAGCTTATGGACCCATTTCCGTACTAAAACACGTAATTCATAAAATACTAGGGTAATCGAGTGATTATGTTACCAAGATAATCAATAGAGGTCACAAAAATCAAAAGTCAAATACAATAGCAATCCAATATCCATACATATGTATCTATATCCATATATACATATACAATATACATACATACATATATAACACTAAATATACGCCCAATATTCCATTCAATCAAGCTGGGAAATCACATCGATACATATAAATCCATATAAAACAGATCTATTAATATATCATTACTATACACCATCAATTCATTCAATCAAACATGGAATTAAAGTCAAAAACATAGCCTAAGCATTATTCAAATACTAAGAAGAACCCCCGATTGAGCTCCCTTCGATCTGGCACTATTGGGTCAAAAAAACTAAACTAACAAATGGTTTTGAAAAATTAATGGATTATGTAACTTTTTCTTACTTGGTAATTTCGAGGACGAAATTCTTTTAGGGGGGAAGTTTGTAATGATCCAGAATTCCTGTCATTTGAAATTCGTATATTTAATTGATTTTAAATATTAACAAGTAAACTTTGTAAGTCGAATAAAATATATTTCGAATATCTAGATTTAATTGGATAATTAAATCGATAATTTAATATTTGAAATTACAGAAACACTTGGAAATTGGGTTTAATGTGATTAAATTTGATTTGTAAAGTTATATTAAATCATATTGGAGTTAGAATGATGTTATAGAACTTTTAAAATTGGATTAAAAGTAAATTGTGGAAATTGAATATTTTAATATTTAATCGACGAGTAAAAAATAGTCATTTTTCAAGCAGTCTTGGAATTTGACGAAACCAGTTTCATTGGATCCGTAATGTCAAATTATTGTAAGATTTCAAATTTCGTGTCAATCGGATTTACGGTTTGTCCGGGGTAAGCCAAAACGCATAAAAATTACTTTAACCAATTTAATTTAAATTTGATCGTTTATTTCCGTAACTCACACATATGATCGAATTGGCTCTCGATACCTATTCCATTGTATTCAGAACGCGGGTTAAACCCTAGAAACGTCAGCCGGTACGCTTCGTTTGGAGTTCGAAAATCTTGGAGATGAATAGTGTTTCGTTAAATTTTCTATATAAGGACCTTAACATCTCAAATTTTCAAAATACCAAAAGAGATTATGGTTTTGTTACAGCAGCCGCCACCAACGGTTTCAATGACCGATACCTTCCACCGTTCTTCCTCATTTTTCTTCAAATCCACCAATTAATTCAAGAAACTTCCAAGTGCAACTTTGTAGATCGCGACGAGATCTATCATTTCAACGGCTATGATCGAAATCAATGCAGCCGATCAATGGATAATCGAGTTCAAAAGTCGTACATTCACACACGAAATTCGAGGTGAGATCATCACCTAGTGGGGCCGGATTTGGGGCGGTGGCACTTGGCAGCGGAGGTGTTTGAATGGAAGTCGCCGATCATCTCCAGGTGGCTCGAGGCGGTTGCGTTAATTGAGGAAGAGGGAGTGGCTATGGGTTTTAATCGCGTGCATTTGAACTGGGAGGAAGAAGAAACAACGGCCGTTATTTCATTGTTTGAACATGCGGCCGAGATGAATCTGTGTTTGAAAATAAAATAATTTTGTAAATTATATATTTATAAAATTCGTATAAACTTTGCAACGCGATATCTTTGTCGTACGAGGTCGAAAAATGACGAAATGACTTGCGTTGGAATCGTATTGTCGAATACTACGCGATGGAGCTGGATGGGATTGATTGAAGCTAGTGTAATTTTGGGTCAAATTAAACGCGCGTTTAATTTTATTTGGAATAAAACGCTGAAACCGCTATTGGAAGCAAGGTGAGAACTTCTCACTCAATCGAATTTGTTTTGATTTAAATTTTAAATAGTTAAATTTAAAATTGCTTGATTGTGTGATTGAATGATGGTTGCTATTTTTTGTATTGAAATAGACCCTATACGCCGCATATTAAGCGGAAGTTATTTTATTAAACACATATACCGCGATATTCCACCTTGAAGTGGAATTGGTATTATATATGTAGTTGGAGTTGTCTTCTCACATTATATAGCAGACGAAACCCAATTGCGCCGCATAATAGCGGATGATATTTTATATAAACCCATGTACCGCGATATCCCGTCTTGAAACGGGATTGGTATTATGCTAACATCTGTGGATGCAGGGAAACAGGTTGGAGGAATCCAACTGGATTCCTCAAATAATTGAATTTGTTTCAATGTTATGTGTTAATTATTTAGAATCTCTGTGTGATTATCTTTGTGATTGAAGTCGTTGAAGGCTACAATTTAGCCGAATAAAATTTTGGTATCATTGGAACAGGAAATAAATAAAAAATTTGATTTTTGAAAATTCTGGTTGAAAGTTATATTAAAATTTATTGTTTGAGGATTGGATAAATTTAAAAGAAGGAATTATAAAATAATAAAGTTTTATTTTTAATCTTATTGAATAAAATTTCAAAATATGGGAAAAGCTTTAACAAATGGATTTCGGGTAATATTATTCAAAGCTTGAAGAATTTATTCAAAATACGGATTTTAAAGAGTTTGAAAAATAAAAGAATTTGTTTTCTTTAAAAGGAATTTATTTTTAAAAAAGGAAATAAAATTTGAAATCCATTTGGGAATTGATATGGTGTTTTGAAAAGAATTTGGAATCAATTTGAAAATTGATTTGGGGTTTAGTAGAAATTGATTTCAATTTGAGATTAGAATGAAATTCACTTGGTGTTTAAATTCTTGGAAAATCAATATGGAATTTGATTTGGTTGTTTTTGAAATCAATTGAAAAAATTGAATTGTTATTGAAAGTGAATATTTGAAATCGATTTGAAAATCGTATATCAGTGGATATTTGGAAATTTAAATTCACCATGGGATTTATAAAGGAAAGGGAAATTTGTTTAAAAATAAACATTGATTTATTTTTGAAGTGTGGAAACAAATTTACGGATTTGGAACGTAAATTTAAAGTAAATCGGTAAGGATTTATTTAATTGGTTTAAATGAACCATTTTGAAATGAAAGTGTATTCTCCTTGGTAAGCCGAATAAAATTTCTAAATTGCTTCGATATATATATATATATATATATATATATAATTCTAGAATTTGTTTTGAAAAGGATACTTTAGAGAAATTAACTTTTTAAAATGTTTTAAATCCTTTAAGTAAAGATTTATTAAGTTGATATAGAAATGATTATTTCTAAGATTTAATTAATTATTGTTTTAGAAAATAGTTATTTAAATAGTTATACTCTATCTATTAATTTTATTTTGAAAATTAGTTTGGACTTAAGTTATATGTAATATTGGTATAATATTTTTATAACTAATATTTTAAGTAAGTATTTTAAAATAGTTTTGTTTTAAATATTTCCAAGTATATATGTTGGATAAGTAATTTAAATTGTTTTAAAGTATTTTAACTCGGCAAATTTTCAGTGGAATCAAATAAATATTTGGAAATTTATTCCAAGTGAGGATGGTGATTTGAAATTTGTTTCAAAGGATTGAAAGGCGTAAAGTGATTTGAAATTTGCTTTCAATTAGATGAAGTGTTAAATTTTTATATCTTGTAAAGATATTTTTGAAAATAAATAATTGGGAAAATTATTTAAATCTTGGTGTTGTTGTGAATATTTATTGATAGTTAAATAACCGACTATCAATATATGCCTTTAAATGGCATTTGAATTTCGATGCGACCGGGGGTCGGATTCCAAGTGGATATCCGAAAACCACATCGAACCTTTGTGATTGTGACAGATCTTTTATTTCAAAGATCAAAGTTAAAATTGTTGTGATTTGTTTAAAATCTGAATGAACACTTATTTTTGAAAATAAGCGCTCGCTATTCGGATTAGCCGGGAAAGGACCTTGTGTCAAAAAACTCATTCCGAATAACGATATGACAAAATGGGATTGCATTTAAAGATAGTGTTGAAGATCGGGTATTTTCAAAAGCGAAAGGATTACCTGTCGAATGTCTTTGCACCGGATTGCTCCGGTATAGAGATTCTATCACCCTTTGTGATGGGGATTCCGGATGTGATTTGTGAATATCCAGATTTGCAAGGGCTTCTTTGGAAGTGCCTTCGATTCCGTTCGATACCGGAACAGACTTGTATGGATGTGTGGCTGGCATTACACTTTGAGATGTAAAACTGGTTTCTATCGAATACATTTCTGTTGGTGGCGAAGAATTTATTCTCTTAGCTTAACACCCTTCTCTGAGACGTCCGAGCTCAGAGGTTATGTAGTTAATGGTTACTAGTGATACATTCCCAATTTAGTAATGTGGCGCACGAAGTGTTGCTGATCATTTGTTGATCAAAGCATGACTTTGTGAAAAGTGTAGCTTTGTGGAGGAGACTTCGTCGGACCTCACACTCCGAAAATGGTCAAAACAGGAAAGATGCGGCAAGGTTATGGGGGTCGCGCCCTTTAGGGTATGTCATTTCCTTCTGGAGAAGGGTGGTGTCAGGTATAGATCCCTGATAGTTAGCCTGTGTGGTTACTGCAAATACTTTTCTTTGTGGTTGTTGGTGTAGAGGATCCTCCGATAAAGGTCCCAAAGGATCGAGGGATGGCATACTCGAGTAGTAGTTACCTAGTTAAAGAGGTAACCCGGCCTTGTGTTGGCAGAGAGCTGGTTAAGTTCTCGAGACGTCCCTCCAGAGGCGTACCCATGTGGCAGTAGGAAGTTCCTTAGTCTGACCATTTGTTGGAAATCCAAACTCCAATACACACCTTGTACGGTTTTAGTTGTATAACCTGCCATTTACTTATGGTGGTCAACACTGTTTAGATGGTAGCTATAGTAGACATAGTTTGGAATGTCTATGCTGGCTAAGATTAATATTATACTTTCAAAATGTTTTCTGCACTATGCACTAATAATAATATCGAAAGGATTTTGCGTATTAAGCATGTTTGACTATCATAAGGAGAAATCTCCTCCAATTCTGCGTTTGCATTGTGTGTGTGGCGGGAGGCCTTATGCTAGTTTCATTTTCCAAAAGCATAGCGGGTTTCTTTTTATTTTCTTTGTGAAAATAACTGTTTTTAAGATCTCACACCAGTCCCATGACTGACCTGGAGTTTATTGTTCCCTTTCTAAACTCTGGGTGCCCACCAATTTCCACACGGGCAGCCTAGAGTCAGGTTATCAGGATATTCTGGAATTCAGGAGGTGCTGTGGAGCTCAAGGGGCGAGCTGGATGGCGAAACGTATCACTTGTATATGATATTATCTTTTCCGCTGTGTATCCACTTGTAAGAACAAGTTCATATAATTGTCCTTTATGTTGTGTTGTAAGTTGACTCCGATGATGTAATGTATAAAATGAGTTCTTTTGATTCAAAGATTATTCATTTATCTATTATATGTTGTTCCGCTGCGATTGTGAGATTGTGATATTGTTTCTGTTGCTTCTTCTTTCTTTCTTCTTCTACCTCTTCTTCTTTAACCCTAACAATTCGGTTTTCCAGCCTTGGATTTATCGGCAGTTAATACAGTGGACGTGTTAATGTCGATTTTCAAAAGTCGAAAATCCCAAAGACGTTACATTTATGTAGTTCAGATTTCAAGAAATCCGACGTCCACGGGACATTCAATCTCTATTCTTTTATTCTTTGGCATTTTTACATTACTGCATTGTTGCAGGGATTATTTTTTACATGGTACATTTACTTTTTTGGAAACCAAAAAAGTTCCGTTATACTACTATAGTGCCTCTTTTTTTATAGTTCCACCATGCTTTATTCCTCCCTTGTATCTTTACACATATTGTCCATCTGTTGCTTGTTTTAAATATAAATGGATTGGTGATGTGTATTGGTGACGTAGATTTGGTTGGGAAGTTTTCCATTGGTGGGATGATTTGATTTTGAGTGTGACAATTTGGAATTGAGGCAGGAACCGTCCGAATTTGAATAAGTCGGGTGTTCTTTGATTCTGCAACATATCTAGTTGGTGAACTGCGCACATGTGTAGTAATACTCCTTTAGGGGAGACTGTTCTTTATCCAAGGATGAATTGTATTAGTTTCCCTTTATTAGCAAAGCGTAGTTTTAGAGGTTTGCATGGTTTTGAGGTTAGGATTTTGTTATTTCGATTATAAACACTACTCCTTCTTCTTCTTTCCTTTTTACTAGTTCACGAAGTTCATCAAAGAAAAACCAAATACAAGGAATTTCTTTCCCTTCAACCTAAGTTGAAATTCACCTGTAAATTGATTTTTCTTTACTTATTCTTTGGCATCTTCCTGATTTTTGGGTTACTTTTCTCTTTGTTTGAAGTTTGAGTGGTTAATTTTGCGATGTTTTTAAATTGATTAACGAAGTCTTTGATTAGGATTTCCCTTACCAACTCGTTTATATTACAATAAAATTAATATCCTCTTATTTTAAAGTAGATTTACTTTTAATTTGCGAGTAATTTATCTCTTCTATTTAGCTTAGTTATTAATGGCCACCGATGATCATCCAAGTTCTTCAGTCATGTTTCCTCTTTTACTGAATCACATTTGGCCATTCTGAGAGAAGTCGAGTAGAGGGATCCTGGCTAGCTTTAGGATTAGCGGCTATAATTTTAGGGTTCCCTCATCCTATGATAGCATTCATTTACCCCCCAAGGGGTACGTTTTAGTATCATCTGATCATATCAAATGCAGAATTTATTTTCCACTCCACCCCTTTGTTAAGGAGTACCATGCAATATTTGGCTTATCTCCCATTTAATCGGCCCCAATTTATTATTATCTTCTGTCCTGCACATGTTTTATATGCTAAGAATTTGACCCCTCCTTCTTGTAAAGAATTAACTTTCTTGTCTTTTGTAAGGGAGACAATTCCTAGAGGTGCACATGATTTTTTTTTTGTAGGCCTTAAAACCGTTTTTTTCTTCTTCTCCTTGTAAAACCTATCGATGGGCGGATCAATTCTTTTTTGTTTATAAATTGGATGGTTTTGTTTCTTATTTCCAAGAGGTTGGTATTGCGCTCTCTCTCCTTTATATCCCTCTTTCTATTAACTTCCCTTTCTGCACTAGTTTGTATCTTCTTCTCTGTTACCGTATCGTCCTGACTTCATTAAAGAGGAAAAAAACAATTTTCATAGCACAGAGAGAATGTGTTGAGGCAAACTGATGATGCCCGCAAGGGATTATATCTTTTCACTAAAAATGAACATAAAGCGGGTATAGTTTAGTGGTAAAAGTGTGATTCGTTCAATTAATAACTTAAATGTTAAGGGTCTTAGAGGTTTTACATATTCCGATAAAAAAAACTTTATTTTCGAAAAAGAATTTAATCCTTTTCCCCTCAATAAAATATTTGAGGAAAACATAAATTCTCACTATTTGTATTCAAAGTTCAATTGAATTTACTGAATAGGCATATTTGCTGCGACGCACTGTCAATTTTGTAGATCAATTTTTACGTACGGTTTCGACATTCCTGCTCCGCATGGTCTACACATATATATTTTAATTTTTTGTCATTTATTTAGACTGGTTAAATTTAAAGGTCTATGTGTATTTACTTTGCCCACTTTAATACGTAGATTTAATGTCGTTGTTTGCTGCTGCTTTCACTAAGAAGAGGGAAAATGATAGGAAAAGACAAGTGGGAGATTTTTCTGCACATGAGAGTGCACAAAACCAAGCGAGGATAGATGATCCTTTGCCTCCTCCCTCGAGTTCTTTGACAGGTACTACGGCCCCCATGCTGCCTATTAGAATGCTTCCACTCTCTTCATGTTTCCTAGTTATTCCCGGAGAGGGTGAAGTGTCTGATCTAGAAGAGATGATGGGTCATTTAATTATTGATGACTATACTGCGCCGTCCTATCCTTTGCTGCCTACTTGTAATTTGCCACAGAGGGAAGCCTTCTTAGACTTGCATTGTTATGGCTTTCAGGTTAACACATTGCAAAGTTGCTTTTGCCTAGTTATGGCTTTAGGCGCATTGTTACTTATTAGCATCCTTATGCCTTTAGGTCATTGTTCTCCGAATGGAACTGCATAATAGGCTCAATAATTTAGATTCGACTCTTACTACTTCCTAGGAAGAAATTGTGAAACCGAAATGAGATTTGGATGTTTCCTCCCAAGATATTGAAGTAGGAAATAAAAGGGAGGCATATTACAAAGTTCAACTAGAGGCATATTCCAAATTGGTTCCAGATATGGAACAAGATGTTGTACATCAAAAGAAGAGAGTGAGAAGGGATGGAAGTTGATTTAGGCTTCTTGGGGAAGCCACATCTGATCAAAGAAGCATAGGAATACTGCATAGGAAGTGGGTTTAGGAGTGCAAAGGCCTTCCTGATTCTTCCTCTAAAGGAATGCAAGCTAAATATATATATATGATGATTCTGATGGAGTAAAGGACCCTACTTCTTCAGAAGTGCAGTCCAAGATTGTTCTACTAGAATCTAAAGAAGTAAATATCCAAACCTCCTAGCTTTTTGGTTGTCAAGCTTCTCTATCTTTTTTCCTTTTTGGAAAATATTTTTTGCTGCTATATTACTTTGCAGGTTTTAATTTTTCATTTTGTAAGTAATGAAGTTTATTGATAAAGTCATTAATACCTATATTCGTTACTCAATGTTCTAATTTCTACCTTACTCCTTTTAGGTAAAAACATTAAGTATTGATAACTGTCTTTAGTAAAGTCGTGTGAAGATATACATAGCCCAATAGTTTAACATTTTTGTATGGCATGCCATTGAGAGAATATTGACGAGGTCGATCCTGGCACATAGAAGGGAAAATGGATTGGAGCAGATTATTACTCGATTAAGCAAAGAAACTCAGGGCCTTTTATCCAAAATTACACAAATTATTCATGAAAGAGCTGTGTATGCGATCTAGTACTATGCAACTGGGGCTCGATTTTAAAAAGTAAAACTCTTCCCTTAGGCGTCTCCACTTGTGGTTTAAAGATAGACTTAGGCACAAATAAAAATAGGGCTATCTTTCTATGTACTTTTTAGTTGCTGCTCGGGTGAAATAATTTTGTATATTATACACATATTCCCTTGTAATCCTTCTATATTTTTATCATTATTATTATTATTTGCTTGCCTACTTATTGATTCTTTACTTGTCATTTCTTGTACGAAGACTGCACCTAATTCTTTCATTGGTGGTACTCATCATACTCTTTGTTTGCAAGATCCTTTTTCTTCCATTGTTATTGGGGATTATGAAATTCGGATCAATGAGCTTAAGGGTACCTATGCAGATCTTATTAAGTAGAAAGATTTGGTGGCTGATGAAATTTATGGAGAACTGTGCATACGATTTAATGAACATAAACATGAGTCAAAAGAGCCTAAGGAGGCTCACATAAGACAATATAATTGGATTACTAAAATATTAAGATAGGAAATTTGGAAAAGAAGCTTAAATTGTTGCGGAATCGCATCACTAACTAGAAGATTTGCTAAATGACGTGACAATTGCATACAAGATTGTATACGCATATGAGATCAAGGCGAACGCAAGTCGAGGAGTTATCTGAGCAGATCGCAAGGCAATTTAGTGTCGAGGACAATCCTATTGCGATCTTAGCTCCAGGTGAAGTTTCAATGCTCGGTGCCACCTCCGTGCCTCCTTCGAGGGCAAAAGTTATGTTGTTTTTGAGTGGAAGAATGATTTGAAAACTATTATGAGGCCAGCTTTATTAAGTTGAAGAATGTTTATATAAATAGACAAAGAACGTTGGGAGTAGTAGCTTGCATATAAGGTCTACGGTGTAGGAACTTTTTGGCTCCTATTCTCATGCTAGTAAGAAGACAAAAGAGCGACTTCTAGACGAAATTGAACAGGATAAGAAGGTGCCAATAGAGCACGTTAATGCTCTTTAAAATAAATTTCTTCCTTGGAATCTCAACCTAATATGAAAACCTTGGTTGAGTTCCAACTACAGCGACGTGTGGAGCCTCTGTTCCTTTCCTAGGTCGTTTGGATAGGGCTTTGTTCGAGTTGTTAATTTACAAAGAGATGGTTAGGAAGCTCAGGGTAAATTATGCCATAAAGCATTTAATCAATGTTTTAACTCATCGCTAGACCGAACTTGACTTAGCCTTTTTATATAATCATGCAGACTACGTTTTTGACCCGGAGGACTGCGGTTATGCTTGGGCCAAGCTAGTTATGATCCTAGAGCTATTTACATTAGTGATGCTCCTAGCCTGTTTTCCATCCTAAGGGTAGGTCAACTCAACTCTATCATTGGTTGGTTGAAGTTTAGATCGTAGCAGAAGAGACATAGCCGGTGCTTCTTTTAAGTGTGAGTTAGATTCTTAATGGTGCTATGTTCTGTTACGAATTATAGCCCTATGAACTTAGCTTTTTAATGTAACCTATATTGCGATTGTTTTTATCTATCTTTTCCTGTGAAGTGTGTGCGGATGTGTGGAACATATAGTCATGGACAAATATAAATTGAACTAAGTAAATTTGAGCAGATTTTAGTTTCTGACATTTACCTAGCAAGCTTTAAGTAGTATCTGAAATTGTACTTGATCTTTAGGTTATAGTACTTTCCATGTGTTTTGCTTCCTTGTCATTTTCTGAATAAACTTCTTGTGCAGTCCATGCTTCTTGAACTTGATTTTTAGCATATATGTTTTGTTACATGCTTATTATGACCTGCTATACTATTTGGGTGTAGTTTCATATTATTGCGCTTGGCACAGTCTGCTCTGCTATTTTGGGTTGGCATGATGTTAGACTATGAAGTCAAGTCGCATATTTACAACCTTTTTAATTAATGTTCATGGTTTTTAGTATTGGTTCAGGCTATCTAATATTTTTATGTCCCATGTAGCTATGTCATATCAATTAACATAAAGACGTTTTTATATTGGTTCGAGCCATCCAATAACCCTAAGTCTAGTTTAGGTTGCATTTGTACATTTTTTGATAGCTGGTTTAGGTCGTCTAATATCCTTACGTCCAGTGCAATATTTGGGTGAAGATCCAGATTGCGTTTATGCAATTCCAAGTGTTTGGTTTTAATTTCACCTTCTTAGTGTTGATATTGCTGTTATTTTCTACAAACTGCATGTTTTGCTTGGTAAGCGACCATCGGCAGTGAACTATGAAGATTCGGGAGAAGGTTGTCCTTGGTGAGTTTTGGAACCCACATTTACTTTAGGCCGTGCTATTTTTCTACCGTATGCGAACTTCGTTTTGGAACCCTTTCCTGCATGCATCTTAGTTCAGTGTCACCATTCTCAATATCGAGAGTGCCATTTTTGTTCTCCAATGGTATAATTAGCTGGGTTGAAGTGCGTTGGCGGTGACCTATGTAATGATGGGGCGGGTTTGCATTGATGTACATTGGTTTTTCAAGTCATTTAGATAGTTAAAGGAATAGTGCATCTTATAGTTTATGCTAACTAAACGAAAATATATTATCAAATGCAAAAATAAGGCAGTTGGCTTTGTTTGATAGATATTTCGCCATTTTCTTCCATTAGAAACGTTCTAATCCATATTTATGCGAAAAATTTCTTTTAAATCAAATTTCAAGATGAATTACAATCATTAAGTAAGATAATGGATCGATTTACGATTATTTACCAAGAGTAATATGCGTTGATAACTGTAAACGCAGATAAAATAATAAATACTATTAAACTTTAGCTCACAACATAGTATTTATTGTTCGGTAAGAATAGCAAGGTAAGACCATGGACATAATAAAATACCTGTTTTGCAACTAGCAATGCCAGTTGTAATATGCCTATTACAACTGGCAATCGCCAGTCTTCATATGCGAAGTTGTAATAAAGTTGGTTCATTTGCAACTGTTTTTTTGCTCGTTGCAATAGGGTCTTTTATAACTGGTTTTGCTCTTTGAAATAGAGCCTTATAAACTATTTTTTCTAGTTGCAATTGAATCTTTTACAAATGTTTGACAATTTTAATTATTACAAAATCATAATTTTATAAATTCAAATTGTCGATTCAAGTACGTGGTATCTATCGATTCAAACATAGCACTATTCCAAATATTTTGTTAGTTTTCACAAAAAATCAAGTAGTATTACATTATCTATAAATTCAAGGACAAAGAAATAATTTGATTGAAATGGATACAAATATGTCAATGACATTTCTCATCAAGACTAAAAATTGAAATCAACATACACCATCATAAAATCAGCGACATAAGCATTAAAAATAGCACCAAGCTTTCACTTGAACCAATAAAATAAAGCAATAATGGTCCATCATCTTCACATCCATTTGCTGTTTCGATGGTTGCATCGATTTTGCAAGTAGTGAATTATTTCATACACGTTATCGTGTATGCCTACAAATTTGAATATAAAGCTGAATTAGAGACTTACTACTGGTTCATGCTATTTAAATGGGTAACATACGAAATCTATAACAACTCCAAAGGATAATTAGTTTTCCTCTTTTGTAGTGTGCATCCACCCCAAGGTTAATTTGGTTCAAGTTTCATTCTAAATTAAACACTAGAAGTTCGGACTTTGGATCAAAGTACCCAATGAACAGGATCAAATCTAGTAAGCATCATTAACCAATTTTATTTTCTTTTATTTTCGAGGAAAATAAAACAATCCCCATGGCTAATTTTTTCATATATTACTGTTTCGATGGAGATGCATTAAATTAAATGTTGGCTTCTCTATCATTTAGTAATTCATGTTCTAAGCTGCTGTTGATGATGGCCTGCGCGAGTTTCTTGATATGGGCGGCTTGTACCCTTGCTGTTTGCTAACAATTGAAGAACTACGTTGGAGCGATGCTTGGGTAACCCTATGTGCAGCCTTTGAAATGTTTTTGATCCTTTGTGATATCACTTAAAGGGTCCTCGGTAAATGCAGTACAGGTCCATAGGTTGTTCGGAATGACTAAAGAATGTGTATTAATGAAGGGTTGAGCGCAGTGCTTGGGCAGCCCGTTGTGATCCTGTCTTAAATGAGCTTTAGTATTGGATTACAGTGTAGTCTTTTTTTTTCAATACTACATCAAGATGGTTGGGAATCTTTGTAGCTTTGTTACGTGATGTAAGATTGCAACACAGACCTGCTAGTTTAGATGTTAATTTTAGATTGTGTCGCATCCCTGATGGGGATGGTGATTTAAGTAGTTGTGTCGCAGTTCCGATTTGAGCCAAATATTAAGGTTGCATATCAGTTCCTATCATCTGGATTTGGTTCCAAAGTAGGATTGCGGCTTAATCCAGGGTTGTAATGTTTTCGCAGTTAAGGATCGGTTTGGACGTTGTGACCTGACTTCTCATTGTTGTCGTTTAAGGTTTATGCTTCTCATTGGTGCAATATGAGGTTAGTGCTTCCAAAATGTGCCAGCCTAGTTCAATTGCGACGAACTCAATTTTGATTGGGATATAATTTGCTAGCTTTGCATACTGGAGTGCCCTTTCCTTCAGAATTGGAGCAATTTGCAAGCGTGGTGCAGTTATTCTTTGTTTGGCTTGCCTAGGTCCTCTTTGGCTAGCATAATTGCTGCATTGGTTGTCATATTAAGATTGTTTGGTTCTACGCTAAGAATCTAGAAATCAACTAGGCATTGAATCATGAATATGGCTATATGGCATAGCTTGGCTTTATTTGGTTTTGTTAGTTAATTCTAGGCATAACGGACTACTTCTACACTTTAACACTTAGTTGATTGAGTGGGTTGTAAATATGATAATGTAGTGCAGTTCCCCTATATTTGGCTGAGTTAGCTTACTACTGCACATCCTTAGGCTCGTATTACCTTGAATTTTGTTTATAGCGATTTTGTTAGCCTCATTATGATGTTACTTTAATGTGGTATATTGGCGCAGTTGTATCTTAAGGATATGTGGCCTGATATTTATCTCAAAGTTGTTGTGTGTGCTTGTTATGCTTATATTTTTTGATCCTGCACGTTTTACTTCACATTTTATTTTCTAACTGGTCTACGCATCGTTTTATATGACTCAAAAAAGGGTTGTAACAAGTTAGAACTGAAATTGTTTCAAAATTGCATAAAAGTCAGAGTTTACAAAACTAATTTCGAAAATTAACAACATCACCCTTTCTACTTTTATAATTAAATACCTTTAAGAATCAATATAAAAATCAAAATAAAATTATTATATGACCATAAATACCATATGGAATTTTATAATCATATTTATACAATATACAGATATATTTCAATATAAACTCATATTTTCAAAAGTATTATTTTCCGATACATTATTAAATATTCCACAATAAATAAAATTAAATTCATCTTAATTCATATTTATTTATATATGTGTAAAATTACTTCTTAAATCATTTTATAACAATTTTCAATAATTAGTCATGGTATTTATCCTATAATATACTTTTATGTCTCTATAAACTCTCATTTTTGCATTTCTTTAGCTTATATCCACAATTTATAAGCTATATATATATATATATATTATAATATACCATTATACATTTTAGCTTCATTTATTCCTTTTATTACAACATCATTTTAATTCGAAATCTACTAATATTCATTCCAATTTTCGCTAGGTTGTTCGCTAGTTTGGTCAACATCAACAAATCATCATCATCATTGATTATTACAATCAAAACAACATTTTATTTTATATTATATCATTGTTAATTACTATAAAAACTCAATAGTTATCTAATTCACTCTAATTTAAATCCTTAATTCATAAATTGTCAAAGAACCAAGCGAGAATAATTAGCTTTGTGTTAGAGAAGACGTAAACACTCATTGAGATCCGAAATGCTCCAAATTACTCAATGTTAGGAATTAGTCACCTCCGTAAATCTAAGTATCCATGATTCTAAATGGTATTGGGGTGAGTTTCTTAACCAAATTTTTGATTTATTGGTTGACTCATTGAATTTCGTGAAGGTTTGGGGAGAATTATAATTTTGATTAGAAGACAGTTTTCTTTTTTTAGAAAACTAGGGGAAGAGGTAGAATGTGTAGTCTATTTAATACAAAACTTTGAATGGCTAGGTATATATAGCCAAAAGAAGTGTCCTTCAATCATATTGGCCAAGTCTATTTAAATTTCAATATACAAAAAGGCACTTAACCTTATTGCCTGGCCTTCGATTAGGAACACTTATATACTGCACATCAGAAAAATGAGATGGTCAAAATGATGCCAGTTTCACTTTCAAATTCTAATGTTTGTAAAATGATGTTTTTTCACTTTGAGTTTAAACTATCTATTTTATTTATTTTTTAATTGTCAAAAAGTATGGGTTAAAACGCTCTTACCCCTTAAATTGCCCTTGAAATTATTAATGTAGCATCCAAGTCAAACATCCACATCAATCATTCAATCAAAATCATATCAATACAAATATAGCATATCGATGAACAAATAAGAATGCATGATCAAGTTGTATAATACTTTACTAATGCAAGAATGCAATCTGGTTATTGGCCTCCAAAACTAGTTCGCCTTCTTAATGTATGCACATAAACGGTATATAGGCATGATGTGTTACATCATAGCATGAACATATAATCTCTATATGTATTCAACTATCATTTAATTCAAAATATCATAATATGTAGAAAATGAGCAACTTACATAAATCGAAGCATAAAAACATAATCAAAGTTCAAGTAACGCCACCTCTAGCTTGACCAAAACAACTAAATCTACTAAGCAACAATCGTATCTAACAAAGAGAAGTATACATATAGCAACCATACAATCACGCCTAGAAATTATAAACTAATAAGAAACTAAATGGGTATACCTTTCGGTAAAGAGATGAAATGAAAATGATCTAATTTCTCTCCTGCACTTTTAGAATACTAATAATCAGGTTGTTCTTCCCAATTTAACATACCAAGCTTCTCTACTAATACATATATACTAATTTTGAAACTAATCTCCTAATGATAATGAAGGATTCACTGCAGTTGTCTCTCGTAAATGGAAACGTGCTGCTAATAATTCATTGCAATCGAAATCTGGTGTTATGGATATTAGAAACCCCCAACAAAAATTTAGCAACCCATCTCGTCAAATTAACCACAATCTTAAACCCTCAATTAGGAACGACGTCCATACATCCCAAGTTGGTCTCAGATCTGCTCCTAATAGATGGAATTATTCTACCACAGCTAGTTGGGCATGGAACGAAGTGGTTAAGGGCAACAACATCCCTATCTCTATCCCATTAAATTTCTATCAACCGCGTGAATTAAATTCCATGAAATGTGCCAAAATGTCCGATGAGGTTGTGCTAAAAGCCAAAAAACAATGGGACAATGCTATAGTGGTATATGTAGTTGGTCCTAAACCATATTATCCATATTTCAAAGACTATATCCTTAGAGTCTGGAAACCAGAAGATGAATTCTCGATTTACTCCAAAGAAAACGGATTCTATGTGATAAAATTCTAGAAGGAGGCCCATATTATTACAACAAAAAACTGATGATGATGAAAAGATGGTCTTTGGGAATGCAACTTAATAAAGAGCTTCTTCACTCAATTACGATTTGGATACAATTTCCTGACCTTCCCCTAGATTATTTGATAGAAGATGGGATTAGCCGTATTGCATTGGTGCTTGGTTCCCCTATTAGATTGGATAAGTTCACTGAAGGTATCATCAGAATTGCTTATGCTAGAGTGCTAATTGAAATAAATAATTCCTTCAAATTCCTTAGTAAAATTCCTATTATAACCGAAAATGAAAAAATGATATGGCAAGAAGTGATCTATGAATGGAAACCATCAATATGTACAAATTGCTCAAGTTTTGGATACGCCGAAACTAACTGTCAATTTAATAAAGTCTGGAAGCCAAAAATGAGTGATAATACCACAAATGAAGAAAACTCTAACATGATTATTGACATCAGTGGGAATCATATAGAAAATGATGAGAATAATAAACAAGTTATCAAAGATACTCAGTCCAATACTCATATGTTAGCAGATTGTGAAGAAATAGAGAACTCTATCGTTTCGAATCATCTTAAGACAGATATAATTGAAGCCACACAGAACCTTACAAAAGAAGTTCAATATGCCCACCCAAGCGCAATAAGACCGAATTTAATTACAAATGCAAACCCAAAAGGTATGAATAAAGAAGTACATATAAATTTACAGGCAAAGCATACAATCTTAGAAATTTATAACGGTGATTCAAGTAAAACCAATGCAGAACAATCTGATATGGATACAAGGCCCGACTACATTGAGACAAACTCCATTTCTGTAAGCACTTCTAAACACTGTAACACGTGAAAAATCAGGACAAATGAAGCTCCCTTTGAATTTAAAGCTACAGCTAATCCTGACGTGATAGACAACCCTGCATGGCACACCATTGTTAATCAATTAAAAGGAAAGAACAAAAAATCGACGAAAGCTAAATTACTGGGGAATGCTACTCCCCTAGAAAATAGTAGCAAATCCAATAGCAATCAGTAGATAGAGTTCCTTTTCTGGAACATTAGGGGTATGAATGCCCAGTCAAACAATTGGAAATTATTAGATTATTGCACAGCAACAGGTTTTCTTTTATTAGCATTCTTGAAAATAAACTACTTTAGATAGTATTGATAGATTTATGAATAAAATTCAACCTAAATGAAAATTTTCACATAATATTTTAGATGACCAAAAAAGTCGCATTCTTATATTTTGGGATTCTACACAGTGGTCTAATATTATCTGCCACACGAGTGAACAATATATTTCTTGCATCCTACAAAATGCTAGTGGCCTAAGCATGATATGTACCACTGTTTATACATTTAATGAGGAAATGAGGAGAAAAGACCTATGGAACTATATCTTGATCAATCTATGAGTATTAGACTTCCTTGGATTGTGGCAGGCGATTTTAATGCTATTTTATCTCCTACTGATAGGCTAAATAATGGTATTTATAATGATAGGGGTGATCAGGAATTCATGGATTGTATTACTAAATCTAATCTCATTGAGCCAGAATTCACAGGAAATCACAATACATGGAGAGGAGGCCTCCATTTCTCTATACATAGTAAAATTGGTCAGGTCTTTGGAAATAGATTGTGGGCTGATAAGTTTCACCAATTTGGCATAAATTTTGGCAATCATTCCATAAGCGATCACACTCCTATCATGATTAAGGTCGCAACTCAGAAGAAAAGAAGAAGTTGCATACCTTTCAAGTAAAATAACTCGTGGCATCTTCAAAGAGGTTACCAGAACATTGTTCAGAAGGCTCTGGAACATGAATTTACAGGTAATGCTCTTTACATGCTTCTCTGTAAATTAAAAAATCTGAAGGCTGCTCTGAAAACCTGGGACATAAATAAAATCAACATTTACTCTGAATTAGATAAATTAAAGGATGATGCTAATAAAATTTACAATCAATTAGTTCGTGATCCTTTAAATATCAATCTTATAGAAGAGTACAGTGCGAAAAATCACCAGATTCATGTTAAAATGAGGTGTATTGCGACTGAAAACGTTCAAAGAATGAAGATTAATTGGTTGACTAAAGGAGATAAACCTACAGATTTTTTCTTCTCCAAAATCAACTTAATTAGACCAACTAGAGGGAATACTCTTATTCTAAATGACAATGGATCTTGCTCATCAGCATCAGAAAATATTGCTCTCTCAGCTATAAACTATTTTTTAGATCTTTTCTCAACGCCGAGAGACACATTTCAATTTCCAGACATAACATGCAAGAAAATCTTGTCAGAAAATGCAAAAATTAACCTCTATAAACCTTTTTTACTTGAGGAAGTTAAAAATGCTATTTTCCAGATTAATGACAATAGCTCCCCTGGACCGGATGGAATCAATTCCAAATTTTACAAAATCCATTGGGAACAAATCAAATATGACGTATGTAATGCTATGAATGGTGTACTTCATATTAGGAAAATTAAGAAATCAATCATACGTTTATATGTCCTATCCCAAAAAAACCAAATGCAGTAGATATGACTGATTTTAGATCGATATCACTTTGCAATGTGTCGTATAAAATTCTAGCAAATCTTCTGTGCAACCGAATGAAGAATTATTTGAATGACCTTATCTCTTATAACCAGAATGCTTTCATTCCTGGTAGAGTCATCATAGAAAATTCCCTTCTGGCTTATGAAATGATTAGAGGTTTCAATAAGAAAAAAATCTAACAATTTATGTCTGGAAATTGATCTGCATAAGGCGTATGATAAAATCAAAAGAGAATTTATTCATCATATGCTGATATCGATGAACTTTCCCTCTCTATTTGTGGATCTTATTTATGAATGCATCTCTACCCCCACATTTTCGGTTCTAATAGAAGGAATTCCCTATGGTTTCATCAACAGTTCAAGAGGATTAAGACAAGGTAACCCACTCTCACTGTATCTGTTTGCCATTGCTATGGAACAGCTGATTATAAACCTTGACATGGAATTCCTCAAAGGTAATATAAAGCCCATATATCCAATAGAACCTTTGATTACATACATGATATATGCAGATGACATATTGATCATAACCAAAGCTTCTATGAAAATTCCAAGTGTATCAAGCACATCTTTCAAGATTTGAATAATATTTCAGGGTTGGAATTAAACAACAATAAATCCATGTTATTTCTTAGTAAAGATGCCACGAACAAAAATCAAATAGCTAGCATTTTAAACTTCAGCATTGGCAGTCTGCCAATAATTTATTTGGGCATCCCTTTATCGAATAATAAATTTAGAGCAAGGGATTTTGGACGGCTGATAGACAAAATAAATTAAAAATTCAACAATTGGCAAAGTAAAATGCTAAATATTAGTGGTAGAGCTAAATTAATAAAAACTGTCATACACCCTTTGTTGCAGTTTTGGTTGCAGTTCACACAATTTCCACTAACAGTAATACAAAGAATCAATTCATTGTGTGCTAATTTTTTGTGGAAATCTAAAGCTCATAAAATGACTTGGGAAGATGTGTGCAGAACCAAGAATGAAGGTGGGTTTGGTATGAGGAAAATTGAAGATTTATCTAAAGCAGTGGCAACTAACCTATTGTGGAAATTTATTAATGGAGAATCGCTATGGGTTAAATGGACTAAAAATAAGTACTGTAAAAAAAAATAACTTCTGGTCTGCTACCATGGATCCCACTGCATCAATCATTTGGAAAACCTTACTTCGAGCAAGACAGTGGTGCAAAGGTCTCATCGATGGGAATATTGTCAACGGGGAAACCACAAATTTATGGTTTGATCCATGGATCTTCAGTAATTGATAAAGTAGGCTGGAATGCCATGGATGTAGTAAATGGGTATAACATGAATGTTTCTGTGTTAATTTCTAATAACAAGTGGAAACAAAACATAGACTATATTCCTACTCAATACCATAATATTATTCATAATATTGACATTCAGACACAAAGGGAAAAGGATTGCTGGTTCTGGAACCCTTGTAGCAATGGACAATGTTAAATGAAATTAATATGGAACCAATTCAGAAATAAGCATACAGAACATTTCTGGACTAAGATTATATGGGATAAAGGGTGTGCGCCGAAGATGTCAATTTGTGCGCTAATGGCCATACAAAATAAGTTGAACACTAAGGAGCGCGTTAGCAGATGGAAAACTAATATTGATCAATAATGTTCTCTATGCTCATATCAAATAGAAGACAGAGATCACCTCTTTTTTAACTGCCCATATTCGAGAAGATTACTGGACAGTATCATGCAGAAAATCAATATTGATTTCAATCTTAATTACAATATTAATCATATTCCAGACTACATAAGTAAAAGACAGGGAAAGCACACTTTATTAAGACAAATTACCAACATAACGTTCACTTCCCTGATCTGGAACATATGGTGCGAAAGGAACAATAGAATATTCAGAGGAATTGAGATGCCAGTTTCCGTCAGAACCATCCTGATCATACAAGATGTTAAAATTCTTATGCAGTATATATTAAAGAATCAAATACTTAATTCAGAGATGGGACTTATCTTTGATAATCTGAATATCGCTATGGATTCTCCTAACAATCAGTAGCCCCCATGACTTTCAATCGCTCTCCTCTCGAAACTATTGCAATGACACTTACTTTTCATGTCTTCGAGCTAGATCAGCGAATCTAAATTCTGGAGCTTATGGTGTTTCTAGTTTCTTAGCTCCACTTTCTTCAGATCTGTTTAGGTGCTCAATTTCTTCTGGATGTTGCTTCTCTCTTGAGGAAGTTGATTCATCATGTTGCTGGAGACGCTGTCTTTTCCCACGTGAAGTCTCGTTTTTGGCTTCTTGTATTTGTTTTTATTTTTATTTTTTTAAAGGTGTTTATTCATGTCTATTGACCAAGTTGTTTCTACGGATGGTTTCGAGTATGTTTTATGTTAGTTTACTCCTCCATCTGTTCAACAACTTGGTTTTGTAGTTATGGTTTTGTACTGTTAATATATGGAAATGATATGTACTCTTTTTCCTTATAAGGCACACGTTTATGTTAGGGGGTTGCAAGGTTTTAATGAGGCATATCATGGAAATATATGTTTTTTTCACTGTTAATAAAGTACCATTTTCCAAAAAAAAAACTATTCTAGTAGTACACACACACACACAATTTCATGTGTTTATTTATTTGTCTGAACAATAGGGTAGGAAAACTCAAAGTGCACAGTGTCTTGCCTAAGCAAACCAATAACTTGAGTCGTAAAACAATCCCTCCTTTTACCTAAGAACATTGTAATTGGTCAATGTCTTTACTTGGTGAACATAACTTAACTTCTCATCAAATTTCAATCCAACTTAAGTAGTATTGTTTAACATATGATATTATCTCCTAAATCATGATACCGATGTACCATGTCCCAAATCTATAAAAGTTCCAAATTTTATTCTACGTCCTAAATACAGAAATAACAATCAAGAAATCAAATAAAGCAAATCTTATTCTTTTCAGCCATTCACACGTAGAAAACATAATCTTAAAACTAAGTGAACTATTAAACCTAAATGAAATTCTAACATATAATTGTGTTTGCATTAATAATGATCGACTAAGTGATACATCGTTCACATGCATTTCATGTACAACATAAACTATGTACTTTAAGACGATGCTTCACAATAAGTTTCTTGAATAGATAGTCTCTCTTCAATCCAAATGATGGTTGAAAAGAATCAACCTAATCGTTTCGAAAACCATGATCAAATTCCAAATCTTAAATTTTTGCCAAAAATTACCTCTGCATTTCAATGAAAATCAGGGTATCTTTCCTCAGTTTTTCAAATCAGCCTTGTCCAATGATTTAAATTCTTTATTCTGCATTAACTAATAGTACCTTCGTTATATAATCTCAACACTAGCTCGATTTGAATTATTTTGTAATAATCCAGAATTTTGGTCACTGGATTTTAAATATTTAATTAATTTTAATATTTAAACAAATGGATTTTGGAATCTAATAACTTATATTCATATATAAGGACTACTTGAATATCTGAATTTGTGAATGAAATATTAATTAAATGGATTTAATCATTTTACTTAACTCCTTTTAATTAATAAATAATATTGGTGAATTCAATTTGTAAATTTAATTACAGAAATAAATAGATCAGATACATATCGATAATTGGACCTAATATATAAATCGATGTTTAAAATATATGAATTTTCATTCCGGGACACTGTCTTAGATTTTAGTGGAATCAATACCATCAAAACTGGAATGATAACGCGTTGTACACTGAAGAGTTTCATAGCAATTGGATCTACCATTTGATCGTGTGAGCTCGAAATGCATAATGATTAATTTCAGGAGTTAAAACAAAATATAATTTGATCTAAATATCTATCTTCTGAATATAATGGAATTAGGTTTCGAAAAAAGTTCCATTGAGTCCCGAATAGAGGTAATTAGCTAGGAATGCTATCGTTAGTTTTTTTAGCATAAATAGTGCCAGATAGAAAACCTACATATGGACACCCATACGCATTCATTTTGCCAAACTAGAATCTTAAAACCTAGCTGCCATTATTTCCTAACCCTAACCTCAAAATCTAATGTCCCACGTTCATCGGCATCGATTGAAGGCATTTTAGGTGATGCATCCAAATGCAAAGATGACCGGCTAGGACAGATGAAGTAGATGGACAATCGGATTGTGGCACAGTGGAGCGAGGTAGTAGTAATGTAGCTTGAAAATCGGTGTAGTTTTTGGGTTCACGCTCATCAATGGCAGCACACTGGAAGGCGAGGCTGGTGGCGTTAGGAAGATAGTGGTCAAGGTTACCTACAGCAGGAAGGCGGTGGCGGGTGGAGGCCTAAGATGGCGGAGACATGCGTAGGAAAGTCACTATGTGGTACATGCTTATGTCGCCCAGGTTTTTTTAATGACGATACTAGGACTTTGTGATGGTAATTAGTGTTGTAATTAAGGATTAATTTTATTATGCAACCCAAAATCTTACTAAACCCATAACTATTTCATACGAGGTCAGATCCGAATGCGGTCAGTCACGTTGGACTCGCAGGGAGGTCTTCATTGTTCTGGAATTTGATTTGTGGAAATTGGAACTCGTAAAATTTCACGCTAGATTCGAATGCTATTCGATTTTAGATGGAGTCAAAACGCGAAAGCGATAACTGAAATTTTGGTGTGTTAAACTCACATTTTTTGTTAACCGGTACATTATATAGTAGATAAAAATTATTTATTGCCAACTTGGATGCGAGTTTATACTTTTGTTTGATTGATTATTTGAATTGGATTCCTGTTTTAGAAATTCATATAACTATATAATTATTGCTTGTTTCCACCTAGTAGCGGATGAAACAAATAACCATCGTATTGAAGGGGACAAAAAGAAGAAGTCATAGCAAATAGGTCGCTATGGAACACTTCGAAAATTACACAAACATATGTATGGTTTATAAAGGACATTTTTAAAGATACCCAATGGGGTTTCTCGCCATTATTTATTTATTGTTATTTGTATCTTATTTATATTCTTTTATCGCTTATATTGATGTTTAGTTAAAATAATTTATGACTGTCTATTTGAATTGTTTAAGGGTCATTACAGCGATTTTTTGCTATATCGTCGCTATTGAATATTATCTCCCTAAACCATTGTGTGCTGAAATTAAGCTTGTATTTTCATAAAGTAGATGTTTAAAATTCATAGTCATTTCGATTAATGATATCTGAATTTAGTCAGTCATTTGATTTATGATATTTGAATTTAGTATATAATATAGATTTATGATATCTAATATTAATTAAACATTTTAATTAATGGGATTTGAATTTAATTAACTATTTTAATTAATGATGTTTTAAATTTTGTTAATTATTTTAATCAATAATGATTGAATCTAATCAATCATTTTTATTTAATGATATTCAAATTTAATTATTATACTTAATTGATGATATTTGAATGTAATTAATCCACTTATTTAATGATATTTGGATTTAATTAATGATTTTAAATAATGGTGTTTTTTAAAGTTAATTAACTAATTTAATAAACGAGTTTAAAGTAAATCAACTGATTTATTATTAAAGTTATTTAATTGATTTAATAAAAATGTTTCAAAGTTAATTAATTAATTTGAAAAAAGTGTTTAAAGGTAATTAATTAATATATTAAAAAGATTATAAAGTTTTATATAAATTATCCTTTGGGACAAATTAACATTATTTTAAATTTATAAAGGTATTTAAATTGATTTATTATCGTTTGGATAACATTGTTGTTTTAAATTTATAAATGCTGGTTTATATATAAGAAAATTTGTTAATAAATTAATTAAAGCTAAGTGTAAATTGTTTTGGGTTTATAGCAAATAGTACTTTAATGACATTTGATTTTGACCTTTGTTTTAATATACTTAGTATTATTATTTTCCCTCTTAAAAGAATATTTCAAAAAGTATTTTAATTTTTTTTTACAATATTTGAAGTGTGAAAATCAAGCCCAACTGTGGATCAAAATGTCTTAAAAGTGATTCATTTATTAGTGGTAAGCGTACGCGATTTAACTCCCATACACAAATCACTTTGTTATTCTCTATAGATGATTTATCAACTCTCGATGTTGTTGTTATCTTCTTTGTATTTCATCACTCTAAGACAATGTATTCCTCTTTTTTGACTCTTGATATCATTTGGCTAAAGTGGCTAAAACCAAAGCGCGTATAAGGGGGTTGTACCCTCCTAGTCACTATTATGCTGCGTCATTCTAAGACAATTTGTTGCTCATTTTCAACATTGGCATTTAACACCAGAAAAACTAAAACCAAAGCTCGAGTGGGAGCCAAGACATGTGGATCACACCCATTAGGCTATATTCACATTCATTTGCAAAAATCAATAGCATGTATGCATTGATGTGGGTATATTTGGTTGCCTGTGGATTTAACGAGGTCTAACTTGGAAGTTCCTGAGAGTGACGTGTGTGCTCTCTAATATATTTTATCATAAAGGTATACTTTCGTTGAAAAGGGGAGCACCCTTAGTTATGTTAGATTAATGCATTTTCCTTATTTCTACCTCGAATCTTAGAATTAATCTTTTCTTCTATGTGTTTTAACAATTCAAGATGATTTATTGCTCATTTAAGTGTTGTGGTCCTTTGTCCAAAAAAACTAAAACCAAAGAATGAGTGAAGGCCATGTTATGTGTGATTGTTCTTATTATGTATCTTCTTATCTACTCTAAATGGGAATTGGTTGTATGCTTCGAAGATATGAAATACTTGCATACTTGGTAACTGTTGGCGGGGTCTGGCTTGGAGTTCCCAAGAGCCATCGTAGTTCTCAAGTATATTTTTAGGGGTACACTCTCGGTAAGGGAGGATCACCACCAGTCAATTGTTGAAAAATTTCCCTTTCCTTATTTAATACTTGTAGCGACCCAACTTTCTAACACTAGAAAGTTGCATCACTATTTAAGAAAGAAAGGGATAGAAGAAGAAAAATATAAGAAAGAGGAAACACAACAATATCAGATAACTTACAGCAGAACGAATGAAATATAATATATCTCATAAAATATTACATAGTATCATATTACATCAGAATACACAACTTATACAACACATATTAGACAGTTATAAACATCTGTCTAACTATACAACTCAAGTACACAAGATACAGATACCACACAAACACAGCGGAACCATAATATATCTACACGTGGAAGCCTCCTGCTCCATATCTCTTCCAGAATTCGTCAAGCAAACCTGAATCTCTCGACTACTCATACATAACATGAGTACCCAAGAGTTTAATAAAACAGAAAATAAATACTCGGGTCAGACAAGGGTCTGGTGTGAGTAAACGGATTAAAATTGCTTAACTTTAGAAAATCCTTTGAAAAGAAAAGGTATCACGTAAGACTTCCCACACATAAACATGGAAAAGTTTTTACCTTACGCTAACCAAAACATTTGATAGGAAATCCAGTGATATTATAATAGTGTCTAGGGTTTTCAAGTAAATAAGAAATAGCCGAAATTGTTACATCTATTAAATTCCAGCTACTGGCCACAAAAGTGGGTAATACAAACAAAACCGTAGGGTCTCGTAGGAAGATTGGGTTTCCATCAATGGCAGGGCTACCGAGGTACCGCCCGTCATAGTACGTGGCCTAGATCAACTGTGACGACCGCCCATGACTCCTGCACCCAACAAGGAAATAATGCGCTGAAAAGTGTGCCAGGCCACCATGGACGATCATCAGGGTAAAGTAAACACAGAATAGTCTATCGTATTACTCACAGCGCATGGATAAAATACAATAGAAAGTATACATAGTGAAGCTCTATAGAACGGAATTCCCATCATATAAGCTCATAACAATTTGATACAAACATCTGAATAGTCAATACATCAAGCCTCACTACATAACACTCAGAGAATCATACAAACAGCGGAACATCCAGTACATATAGTAAGAAGATAATATGCAAAAGCCTCTAGCTCGTCTTCGTCATCAACAGCGTTAGTCACTAAGAACAGCACCTGTCACCTGCTACCTAGTCTGTCCATCCCAACATGGATGAACAGCCCAAGGTAATAAGAGTTAAACATAAAACCTTGAGTCAGACAAAAGTCTTAGTGAGCAGTAAATCAACTATCAAACATACCAAAAGAGCATAAAGGGTAAAAAGGAATAGGAACCCAACCATCCCACTCCACCTCTATCTACAGTGATAGACCCCAGACACAATAAGCAGAAACAAACATAGCAAAGCAGACAATTAAAGTAAAGCAATTATCACTCGAGCCAAGGTCGGTGTTTTCCGAGTACAGACCCCCAAGGCCTAAACCAAGATCAGGTAAGCACCCTGAAAACATCGCTCTTGGCCCAAGTGACGATACAACCAAAACATCCAAACATCCATGACTCTGGCTATCACTGTTATCATTGCTTCAATATCACCGTTAATTGAATGACCGGCTCATTATTTCATCCGTCCGTCAAGGGCTAATGGTAACCCCGGTTCTAGACATAACTCCGCACGTCGTCGCAGCCCGTGCCTAGGACTGTCGAATCTGCCCAGAGTACTAACACGTCATCGTGACCCGTGCCTGGGACATCGTCGTGACCCGTCCCAACGTACTCTTGCTTTGAGCATGCTAGAACCTTCAATAACGATGAAATCTCAGCCTTCTAGTCATCCTCCTCGACGACTATTCACATACTAGCTCAAGCGCCTCTCAAGCCATCCATTATCAACAAACTCAGACCACATCACCGAGTTATCAACATGCTTGGGATGATCCCGTCTGGATTAAACCAAGGCTTTCTCATATCATGCTTTGCTTCATCGCATCATAGCAAAGTCTCATCTCAACATCATGCTTTACCCCATCACATCATAGAAAAGTCCCATCTCAACATCATCATCAAATCTATCCATATGAGCTTTACCGTCCGCTTCATATGCCACGAGCAGCTTTCCTTATTCAAGAGCATTTCCACTTAGCTTTTGAATCATCTTCGACCAACTTGTCCAAATCAAGTCATCAATCAACTAACTTCGAACAATCAATCAAATCAATCATTAATCCAAGTAATAAATCATTCAAACAAGATGTAAATAAACAGTTACAACAATAATGGCAGTTTCGTAAATAAAGGGTCCAAATCTAACAAGCATGAATTCTAAGTAATATCTTGATGAATGAACTAGCATAGGTTAACATGTAGTAAAACGGATATCAAAACTTGATGGACAACGGATCTGCATGCAGACTTAAGGAAAATGCATGAAATCACTATCTTTAACACACAAACAAACCACCGATCCAATATACTCGTTTGGGTCCGTGTGAGAGATAACCACCACTCACCGAATCACCTAAACACTTCAAAAGCTACCAACTCCAGATCTGGACAGCAAAGGATCTAGCTTGATCCGACCAGATTTCCCTTCAAACGATGAAATCTCTCTTTAATGGAAGGAGATCTTTAACGTTGGCTCTTGGATCTTCGATTTGATCTTCAATCTTGGATGGAAGTAAGTACTAGATTAGAGTGGAGAAGAGAAGTGAAGAAGTGTTGTAGTCGAGCTCTCAAAATAGCAGCACTTCGTCACTCCAAAATCTAGTGCCAAAAAGTGAACCAAACAATTCTATTTATAGGCTGGAAATCCCATATGTCGGCCGCCCCATAAGTCGTTGCCGACCTAACGACTTGCGACCTAACACTCAGGCCGACCTACGACCTAAAGCACTGCCGACCTAACAACCCAACACACCCTACCGTCCTAACGACTTGGGACCAACCACTCACAAACCCATACGCGACTTATAGCATGCACGACCTAACACGCGCACGCGACTTAAAACACAACCACTGGGTACGACCTAACCCTTGCCGACCTAACCCTAAGCCGCTACACCGACCTAACTCCAACACAGGTGCTCCTTGGGTCGGTCAATCCCTATAGGTTGTTAACTTCTCTAGGTCGGTCCAACTAGTTAACCCCTAAGTCGTTAACTCCCCTAAACCATTAGCTCTTAGGTCGGTGACCTTTCTAGGTCGGCAACACTTAAGCCGGCCAACCACTAGGTCGGCTATCTTCTTAACTCGGCCATACTTCCCTAAATCGCCTACCATCCTTAAGTCGTTCCACCGACCTAACTTTCACACGAGCTAACTCTGGATGGCTCATTCCTATAGGTCGGCCAATAACTTAAGTCGCTACATTCCACTAAGTCGCTCAACCGACCCAGCCTTCAATACGATCTAAGCTCCTACACGGCTTATTAACTTCATGACCTAAAGCATACAATTTACAATATTTCGATCCGTAGAAATACGGGTCGTTACATTCTCTCCCCCTTAGGAATTTCGTCCCCGAAATTCCAAACAACAAGAGCAACCAAAACTATTCTGCATGCCTACCATCCATAGAAATCAACAAACCATGCATCCAATTATTAACCTAGCATGCAGAATTCTAGGACTAGAACAAGTTACAAATTCATGAGATGTCACGACACCTTGGGGCCATACCTCGAAGAGTTCAGGATGAGCTGCCTTCATCCTCTCTTCCTCCTCCCATGTACAGTCGTTAACATCTTCACTCCATTGTACCTTGAGCAACTTGACTACCTTCCTCCTAAGCTGTTTCGTGTCAGTTTCCATAACACGAAGCGGCTTACGAAGTCTCGTAACAACTGGATCAACTTCCAAATCTTCATAGCTATCAACAGAAACCACCGTATTCGAGTCGTGCACATACTTCCGTAAATACGATACATGAAAAACATTGTGCACCCCTGACATCTTTTCTGGTAATTCCAATTTATAAGCGAGCTTTCCAATTCGCTCGACGATCGGGAATGGTCCAACAAATCTCGGAGTCAACTTTCCTTTCTTCCCGAATCGAATAACATTCTTCAGTGGAGAAACCTTCACGAAAACCATATCGCCTATGTCGAATTCCAAATCCCTATGACGCTTATCGGCATAACTTATCTTACGGTCTTGGGCTGCCTTCATTCGTCGCCGAATGGTCTCTATACAATCCAAAGTCCGTCGAATCATTTCTGGCCCAAGTATCAATTTTTCTCCTGTTTCCAACCAACATGTCGGAGAGTTACACAGTCTTCCATACAATGCTTCATACGGTGCCATACCAATACTTGACTGGTAACTGTTATTGTATGAAAATTCCACCAAATGAAGATGATCTTCCCATGATCCTCCGAAGTCCAAAACACATGCTTTGAGAAGATCTTCCAAAACTCGGTTGACTCTCTTTGTCTGACCATCTGTTTGGGGGTGATAAGCTGTACTCAAACACAACTCGGTTCCCAAAACTTCCTGGAAGCTCTTCCAAAATCCACTAGTGAACAATGGGTCTCGATCGCTCACTATACTCTTCGGAATACTATGGAATCGAACTATCCACTTAACATACAACTCAGCCAATTTCGATGCAGTCCTGGTTGATCGAACAGGAATGAATCTTGCACTCTTAGTCAAACGATCTACGATGACCCAAATCCCTTCATTCCCTGCTCTGGTTCTAGGTAACCCATTGATAAAATCCATCGATATTTGCTCCCACTTCCATGTAGGAACTTCTAACGGCTGAAGCAATCCACTTGGCTTCTTCTGTTCGGCTTTTACCAACTGGCAGTTCATGCATTTGGAAATAAAATTTCCAACATCTTTCTTCATACCTTCCCAGTAATAGGTTCTCTTCATATCCCGATACATCTTATTTCCACCTGAATGAATTGTCAACTTCGAGTGATGACTTTCCTTAAGAACTTCATCTTTCAATCCATCTATATCGGGAACAACTAGTTGTCCTTGTTTTCGAAGCCAACCCACTCGATCGACTTGAAATCCTTTATCCTTCTCTGGGTCTGATCCAGATTCCAAATCTCGGATAATCTTGGCAAGCTTATCGTCTCGCTTTTGGCTCTTGCCAATTCTTTCCACAAAAGAAGGTCTTATCGATAAGTTTGCCAACATTTCAGGTTCCAATTCACATCTGGGCCTGAAGTCAAATCCAGCTAAATACTCGAGACTCTTTCATTCCGAAAACATGGCTCCCAATCCTACATGTCTTCGACTTAACGCATCTGCCACCGCGTTACCTTTTCCCGGAGTATAGGCTATACCAAAATCATATGATGCTAAAAACTTTAGGCATCGTTGCTGTCGAAGATTCAAATCTCTTTGAGAGAACAGATACCTCAATGACTTATGATCTGTAAACAACTCAAATCGGCCTCCCAGTAGGTAATGTCTCTACATCTTCAGAGTAAAAACAATCGCCGCTAACTCCAAATCATGAGTCGGATAATTCCTTTCATGCGGCTTTAGTTGTCGACTTGCATACGCAACAACTTTATCCTTTTGCATCAGCACTGCTCCAAGTCCAGTGCCACATGCATAGGTGTAAACACCATCTCATCATTCCCACTTGGAATAGTCAAAACAGGAGCACTTGTCAGTCGCTCTTTCAGGATTCCGAAAGCTTGCTCACACTTAGCTTCCCATCTGAATACTTGATTCTTTTTCGTCAATCCTGTTAATGGTGCAGCTATCTTGGAAAAGTCTTTGATAAAGGGACGATAATATCCTGCTAATCCAAGAAAACTTCTCACATCAGATGCATTCTTAGGTCTAACCCAATCCTGGATCGCTGCCACCTTGGCGGGATCAACCGCTATTCCATTTCCAGAGATAATATGTCCTAAGAACCTCACTTCGCTCTTCCAGAAGTGACACTTCGAAAACTTAGCCCTCAGCTGTTGTTTCCGCAAGATTCCCAAAACAATACGCAAGTGTGTCTTGTGCTCTTCTTCAGTTCTGGAATAAATCAAAATATCATCCACGAACACAAGTACGAACTTGTTCAACTGATCCCTGAATACTCTATTCATAAGATCCACAAAATACGCTGGTGCATTGGTCAATCCAAACGGCATTACCAGCCACTCATAGAATCCGGATGGTGTCCTAAAAGCAGTCTTCGGAACACTATCATTTGCCACTCTCAACTGGTGAAATCCCGTTGCCAAATCCATCTGAGAAAACACCTTAGCTTCGTGAAGCTGATCAAACAAGTCATCTATTCTCGGCAATGGATACTTATACTTCTTAGTCACTTTATTCAGCTCACGATAATCCACACACAACCTCAACGATCCATCCGCTTTGGTTGCAAACACAACTGGTGCACCCCATTCGGACACACTACGCCGAATGAATCCTTTCTGTAAAAGGTCATCAACTTGCACCTTCAACTCTTGCTGTTCCCTAGGCACCATCCGCCTAAGAGGCATCACAATAGGTCTGGCTCCTTCAGCTAGATCGATACGAAACTCGATCTCTCTATGCTGCGGTAACCCTTTGACCTCGTCAAAGACATCCTCAAATCCATTCACAATAGGCACCGATGACAGTCCATCCCGTGGAACAACCAGCGAATACATGAAGCTCATGAGGACGCCTTCCTCATGCTTACATCGTATCACATCCTTTCGCCTCTCCACATTCCCTACTGTCACCTCAAGCCTCTCACAATCAACCTTTGCCGCATACTTCCTAAGCCAGTCCATACCCAAAATAATTCCGAACCCCGTAAAGTTCAGAACAAAACAATCACAAACAAAAGAGCAATCATGACTCGATACCACTAGACCATGGCATATCATACACAAACAAGACGAACCCCCAACTGGATTAGTCACAACCAATGGTCTATCAACAATATCCGGTTCCAAACCCAACCGGCCTACAAGTTCATTACAAACAAAAGAATGCGACGCTCCAGTATCAAATAACACTCTAACTGGAACACCACAAATGGAAAGAATACCTTGAACCACCACACTCTTTCCTTTCTCACCCGTCATAGGAGTTTTTGAAGACGATGGCATAGCCCCCAAAGCATAAGCTTGCACAATCTACTTGTCCATCCTCGGTTCCGGACAATTCTTCTTGAAATGCCCCGGTTTGTCACAGTTGTGGAACTTCGCCGGCACCTTCGGATATTTACAATCTCTAGAGAGATGACCCTTCTGCTGACAGTTGTAGCAGGTCACTTCGCCCTTCGGCTTCTTTTGGCCATCCTTACCTTTCTGTTGCTGCTGCTTCCTCTTCTTGTTTCCACTTTGCTCCTTGGTCACAGCAACAACAGATCCTTCCTTAGGAAACAGATTCTCATGCCTGAGAGCCTTCTCCACAAGCTTCTCAAATGGATCGTCCAGATGATCCACCAACTGCCTCCCAAGATAACTGTCCAAGCCTGTCACAAACTTCTCATTCTTCTAATAAGGAGAGTCAATATATGACCGAGCATATTTGGACAAAGCTTCAAACTCAGAAACATACTCAAGAACTGGTCTTCCACCTTGCTTGAGCTCCACAAACTTCTTAAACAGAACAGATTTCTGAGCTATAGAAATGAACTTAGTTTCAAATCTAGCTTGGAATTGCTCCCAAGTGATCTCTTCCTCTGGAGTATCAATGGTGATGGAATTCCACCAATCAGAAGCTCTTCCCTGAAGCTGTCTTGATGCAAGCTTCCTCTTAGTTGCATCCTCAATTCCCAAATCATCAAAGATCCTTCTACAAGCATCTATCCATCTTTGAACTTCTATGGTTGATTCTATTCCCAAGAAAACCTTTCCTCCAAGAGCAGTATAGTCCTTACACAACTTAGCAAAATCCACTGGTCTTGGGGCTTGAACTTGAACTCCAACATCTACTGATGGCCCCGGAGCTGGCATCCTTCTCATGATCGAAGTCATCATAGCCTCGAACATAGAAGCATAATCAGCAGCCCCCTCAACAGCACGGCCTCCCCTAGCAGCTGGTCTCCCTCTTCGACTCATTCCTAATATCTAAAAGAAATGATTAATATACCCCGGGGAAACAACTGCATACTAAGTTCAAATCCTTCTAAGCTACTATATTATATATAGTAATCATCCATAAAAATACAATTACGTCTCTCATACGTAGTTACGTCAGCGAGCGTTGGCTAAAATCGATTAACCAAGGCTCTGATACCAAATTTGACGACCGCCCATGACTCCTGCACCCAACAAGGAAATAATGCGCTGAAAAGTGTGCCAGGCCGCCGTGGACGATCATCAGGGTAAAATAAACACAGAATAGTCTATCGTATTACTCACAGCGCATGGATAAAATACAATAGAAAGTATACATAATGAAGCTCTATAGAACAGAATTCCCATCATATAAGCTCATAACAATTTGATACAAACATCTGAATAGTCAATACATCAAGCCTCACTACATAACACTCAGAGAATCATACAAACAGCGGAACATCCAGTACATATAGTAAGAAAATAATATGCAAAAGCCTCCAGCTCGTCTTCGTCATCAACAGCGCTAGTCACTAAGAACAGCACCTGTCACCTGCTACCTAGTCTGCCCATCCCAACATGGATGAACAACCCAAGGTAACAAGAGTTAAACATAAAACCTTGAGTCAGATAAAAGTCTTAGTGAGCAGTAAATCAACTATCAAACATACCAAAAGAGCATAAAGGGTAAAAAGGAATAGGAACCCAACAATCCCACTCCACCTCTATCTACAGTGATAGCCCCTAGACACAATAAGCAGAAACAAACATAGCAAAGCAGACAATTAAAGTAAAGCAATTATCACTCGAGTCAAGGTCGGTGTTTTTCGAGTACAAACCCCCAAGGCCTAAACCAAGATCAGGTAAGCACCCTGAAAACATCGCTCTTGGCCCAAGTGACGATACAACCAAAACATTCAAACATCCATGACTCTAGCTATCACTGTTATCATTTCTTCAATATCACCATTAATTGAATGACCGGCTCATTATTTCATCCGTCCGTCAAGGGCTAATGGTAACCCCGGTTCTAGACATAACTCCGCACGTCGTCGCAGCCCGTGCCTAGGACTATCGAATCTGCCCAGAGTACTAACACGTCATCGTGACCCGTGCTTGGGACGTCGTCGTGACCCATCCCAACGTACTCTTGCTTTGAGCATGCTAGAACCTTCAATAACGATGAAATCTCAGCATTCTAGTCATCCTCCTCGACGACTATTCACATACTAGCTCAAGCGCCTCTCGAGCCATCCATTATCAACAAACTCAGACCACATCACCGAGTTATCAACATGCTTGGGATGATCCCGTCTGGATTAAACCAAGGCTTTCTCATATCATGCTTTGCTTCATTGCATCATAGCAAAGTCTCATCTCAACATCATGCTTTGCCCCATCACATCATAGCAAAGTCCCATCTCAACATCATGATCAAATCTATCCATATGAGCTTTACCGTCCGCTTCATATGCCACGAGCAGCTTTCCTTATTCAAGAGCATTTCGACTTAGCTTTTGAATCATCTTCGACCAACTTGTCCAAATCAAGTCATCAATAACCTAACTTCGAACAATCAATCAAATCAATCATTAATCCAAGTAATAAATCATTCAAACAAGATGTAAATAAACAGTTATAACAATAATGGCAGTTTCGTAAATAAAGGGTCCAAATCTAACAAGCATGAATTCTAAGTAATATCTTGATGAATGAACTAGCATAGGTTAACATGTAGTAAAACGGATATCAAAACTTGATGGACAACGGATCTACATGCAGACTTAAGGAAAATGCATGAAATCACTATCTTTCACACACAAACAAACCACCGATCCAATATACTCCTTTGGGTCCGTGTGAGAGATAACCACCACTCACCGAATCACCTAAACACTTCAAAAGCTACCAACTCCAGATCTGGACAGCAAAGGATCTAGCTTGATCCGACAAGATTTCCCTTCAACCGATGAAATCTCTCTTTAATGGAAGGAGATCTTCAACCTTGGATCTTGGATCTTCGATTTGATCTTCAATCTTGGATGGAAGTAAGCACTAGATTAGAGTGGAGAAAAGAAGTGAAGAAGTGTTGTAGTCGAGCTCTCAAAATAGCAGCACTTCGTCGCTCCAAAATCCAGTGCCAAAAAGAGAACCAAACCCTTCTATTTATAGGCTGGAAATCCCATAAGTCGGCCGCCCCATAAGTCGTTGTCGACCTAACGACTTGTGACCTAACACTCAGGCCGACCTACGACCTAAAGCACTGCCGACCTAACAACCCAACACACCCTACCGTCCTAACGACTTGGGACCAACCACTCACAAACCCATACGCGACATATAGCATGCACGACCTAACACGCGCACGCGACTTAAAACATAACCACTGGGTACGACCTAACCCTTGCCGACCTAACCCTAAGCCGCTACACCGACCTAACTCCAACACAGGTGCTCCTTGGGTAGGTCAATCCCTATAGGTTGTTAACTTCTCTAGGTCGGTCCAACTTGTTAACCCCTAAGTCGTTAACTCCCCTAAACCATTAGCTCTTAGGTCGGTGACCTTTCTAGGTCGACAACACTTAAGCCAGCCAACCACTAGGTCGGCTATCTTCTTAACTCGGCCATACTTCCCTAAGTCGCCTACCATCCTTAAGTCGTTCCACCGACCTAACTTTCACACGAGCTAACTCTGGATGGCTCATTCCTATAGGTCGGTCAATAACTTAAGTCGCTACATTCCACTAAGTCGCTCAACCGACACAGCCTTCAATACGATCTAAGCTCCTACACGGCTTATTAACTTCATGACCTAAAGCATACAATTTACAATATTTCGATCCGTAGAAATACAGGTCGTTACATCAACGTACCAAGGATTACGCCCAATCGACTACATCACAAAGCCGGGACCATTCCTTACTGAACAGTCCCGAGTAAGATCACCCCGTGGTTGGCGCGACCAATGACCCACTAAGTCTAAATAAAAAGGGACATCTAGACAGGAATGACCTCACCCTGAAATGGGTGCTACCAACCTAGCCTTGCTGCACCTCCAGTGTTTTAGCCATTCCCGGTTGATGAGGCTTGAGGCTCCGATTACCTTTATAGAACACATCTATCTTAGAATGCTCATCGTCCACCTGAAGATGTTCTGAAAGCATTCAATCCATACAAGTTCGTTCCGGGTTCGAACGAAACCGAAGGCACTATCTCGTTGCACTCATTTTGGAATCACCATCAGAGTCAACGACCATAGCCCTTGCACTCTGAATCACCATCTCGAACCTGTAAGTACTATCTCCGTCAAACTCATCACGAAATCACCCTTAGAGTTATACTAACGAATAGTTCTTACACTTCGAGTCTTCACTAAGCTCCACTTGGATTCATGACCTAACGTTTAATTTGGATCGATGTGGTTTTCGGATTATCCAAATATGGAAACCCGATCCCGGTCTCACCGAATCCAAACGCCATTTTAATGTCCAAGTTGTTTAAGGGTTTAAACAATTAAACTTATATTCAGGATGATATAAACAGATAGATGAATCACATTATCACAATAGAAAATTCATATCAAACATTCATCTCACAAAGCAGCATATCACATAACAGAGATATCCAAATCATCCATTATCAACCAATCACCCAATATCAATCATTCAATATAAATCAATCATCCGTAAGCAAAATTGATTAACTCTAAATCAATTGGATTACCTTAATCCCACTTCATTTATTTATTTCAAATAAATTAATCAATCATCTTTTAATGATCTTCCTTAATTAATATTCCTTGATTAATTATCCTTTAATTACATTCAAGTAATTATCCTTAACCATATACAGTAATTAACCTTTAATTACTATCATTAATTACAATAATTATTGATCCTACATTTACTTCCATTAATTAATCAATTATGATTAATTATAATTAATTAATCATACTTAAAATTAATCATTTTTATTAATCAACCTTGATTAATTAATTATATTAACTAATGATCCTTATTAATTAATAATTCCTTTAATAAATTAAATAATTAACTTGTAATTAATCATCTCATTAATTAGTCTTAATTAATCATAAATAGTAATTAACAATTTGTAATTACTTATCTAAATTAACATCTTAATTAATTATATTAATCTTTGATTAATTAATCTAATTAATTAATCTAATTAATTAATCTTTAATTACTTCATTAAGTGATTATTAATCAATTTAAATTAATAAATAATCCTTAATTAAGTACTTTATTAATTAATTTCATTTTTAATTAATTAAACTTAGTAATTAATCTTAAATTAATCACATTTATTAATTAATTAATCACATTTATTAATCAATTAATCACATTAATTAATTAACTAAATAATTAAGTAATTAACTCTTAATTACTTACATAGGTAATTATCTTCTAATTACATCCATTAGATGATTACTCTCTTAGTTAATTACTTAACAAATAATTAATTCCATCATTAAATAATCCTTAATTCTTTAATTAATTAATTACCCCATAATTAATTAACTTCAAAATAATTATATTAATCAATTCCTTAATTAATAACATCAAGTGATTACCCATTAATCACTTCCACTTTAATTACTCCCATGAGTAATTTTTCACTAATTCTTCCATAAGTAATTACACACTAATTACTCTAAGTAATTATACATTAATTACTTCATTAAGTAATTACACTTAATTAATCATAATTAAGTGGTTATTTAAAATTAAATAAACAATTAACTAATTATTTAAAATTGATTAAATGATTAATTAACTTCTTATATTTAAAAATCCTAAATTAATTAAGAAAATCAATTATCTTAATTAATCCTTTACTTATTAATAAATCATATTTAATTAAGTATTCTTAAGTTCATATCAAAATAATTTAATCTTAATTATCCTCACAATTTAATCATTTGAATTAATCAAATCTGCATAACTTGAAGACAAATTATTCTATTTGGTTTTCCAAAATTATAACATTAACTTTATTTGAAAATAAAGCATTTAGAAATTAAAATTGAAATGTAAAACACTTTAATTATCTTATTTAAACTTATTCATTTTGAATAAAATTTGAAAACTTAGTTATTAAAACATTACTTTAAAATTTACTTTAAACTTTGATTCAATGTTTAAATTCAAAACACTCTTTTAAATTGAAATTCAAATTTTAATTAGATAATTATTTACAAAAAAAAAATCATCTTAAAACAATTAAAGTTTAAAATAGAGCCAACCACCACAACGTCGTTATATCTCACCAACCCCACCATTGAGACGCCACATCCATGAACTTCAACACCCCCAAATGCGATCGAACTCGATCCACCCCTCAGGTCGAAATTGTCTCGACAGTCAAGCCGAGCACAACTCCATAAAAAACCCTAATTCGCTCGAATTCGAATAATTCAGCAATTGGAAAAATTCAATTGCATTTTTCCCATCATCCACAACACTAAAGCAAGCTTCGATCAAAATTCTAACTTCAATCATGGAGTTTATCATTGGCAATTGATCAAATTGCCGTTCATTCCCAAATTCCCAATTGGATATCAACTTAAAATTATGAAATGCATGTTAAAATTCATCATTTCTAACAACTAATCCAATTATATAATCCAAAGCAAGAATTAAGATTAATAATTTTCTGACATAAATCAAGATTCACTGTGTTTTCCAATTTAAAATTTATTTGTTGCATTTTAAATTAAGAAACTATTTTTAAAATTAACAACAAACAATATCAAACAACTTCTATTCAATCATCAATGTCAAATAATGATGTTTAGTGGAAGATTTTAATTTTTTTTTTAAATGAAACCTGGTCAGGAACAATAAGTAAGTGAGAGTTTACTTATACACAGGCTTATTTTCAATTATATATATACATATCGATCAATTCAACAAATTAAACACTGAAAATTTTCATGCAATCACCAAGATAAATTCACAGATTAACACATGCATTAGAATCTAAATTAATTTAAACTGTTTTAAAATAATTTATTCATCTTTTATTTTTAAGCAAAGCACACAGCAGTTTTAGTTTCCAAGCCTGAAATCTTTAATCTGGAAAATATGCTTTGATTTGCTGTTGAAATTGAATGCATGCTTCAATTTGTTGATTTAATATGTTCAAATTGCTGAGTTGATCCTCCATTTAAATTGTAGGTTAAGGTTTGCAGATTTTAATTAAATTCAAATTTGATCTTTGCTTTTTGCTTGAATTCCAGTTTCAGGTTTTTTTTTAAAAAGTGATTTCTGTTTTGAGCTTTAGAAAAGAAGACAAAGGAAAGAGAGTTTGTAAAAACTAGTTTTCTTAAAAACATTTATTTAAAAATTAAAATAAATATATTGCCACTTGTTATTAAATTGAACAAATGTCACTATAGTACATAATCTTCTTACATGTGTTATTAAGATATGCTAATATGGTTACGCATGTCTTTAAGTATTTTTTTATTAAATTTTCATTTAATTTGAAAGATAACTTAAGCTTAATTATTTAATTTACTTTATTAATAAATACTTATGTATGTATATATAAATTTACTTTCTAAAGAAAATATTCTAAAACTAATTATAATACAAATAAATTTCTTATATATGTATTTAAAAATCTAAAACATTTATTTTTAGTGTTTAAGAAATAATTTTTAAAAGAAAGATTATTAATAACTTTATACATACATTTATATAACCATTTTAATTTAAACACTTTAAAGAAAAAAAATTAAAACTTTGATTAAATCCTTTTTAAACTATCGTATTAAAAATAAACCATTATCTTATATTTTGAAAATAATTGAATACATCTTAAATTAACTTTTGAAAAATAAAAAATTTAAAACAAAGCTTTAAATTACAATTCATACATATATAAATTATAAATAGATTATATTAAATTTCAAAACGATTCCAAATTATAACATATACATACATATATATTACAATTGAAAATTCAATCTTTTATTTAAAACAAAAGATCTTTTACTCATAATATATATCAAATATATATATTATAAATAGAATAAAATTTTATTAGCTTTGAAAAATAAATTCTTATCAATTTTAAATTGCCAGAAAAATATTGATCAATATTTCCCGATTAAATATTTATTAACCTTTAAAAGATTAAATTTTACCAATTTAAATTAAAATTATAAAGAAAAATTATCAAACCAATTTAATTATTAATATATATTATTAAATTAATATTGCCCAAAATTCCGGGTCGTCACATTCCTCCCCCCTTAAAAGAATTTCGTCCCCGAAATTTAAAAGCAAAGACAATTTAATAACCCAGCAAAGATTTCAATTTTCGAACAGCAAAGCATACCTATCATCCATTTACTAACAATTATTGCAAATCAATCAATCAAACAAACAAATCTAACCAATTATCTTGATGCAAATCAGAATAAATCTTCTAATACTATTTAGAGTTTCCCAAGTATAAATTACTGGGAGACTCGCTCTACCTAAGCTAACAAACTACACCACCATAATCCAGAGCTCAACTCATCTCCAGATCCATCAATCTGAACAGAACATCAGACTATACTCAAGTCTAGCACAACTTGCAAATCCAACTGGACTGCAGATTCAACAACCAACAATGAATCATACACGTTCTTCCTCAGAGATACGTGAAATACAATGACTTCCAGCTATCCAAGCTGGCAATTCAATCTTATCCTATCAAAAACACAGATAAGAAATCTCAAATGCCTCAGAACTAGCCATCCGATCACTGCTCTCTTAACCAGAGAAATCTTAACAACAATGAAGTCTCCAACTTCGAATTCCAAACTCCTTATCTCATATCTGCATAACTCAACAGACAATCCTAGGCTGCCCATCTTCTTCCTGATCAGCTCAACTTATGCTGATGCTTCTAGAAACAACTAGACCAAAACAAACAGCTCCTGGATCATATCCAATAGAAAAGTCTTTCAAGATCCGTCGAAATCCAGAACACAAGCTCTACTTCCCAAGCAATAGCAAACTGAACTTGCTTCCTTCCTTGCACAGCTGCTACCTCGCTTCCGCTGCACAACTCTAATTCTGAAATAAATGAGAACACTTATTGATGAACACTAACACAAACTTATCCAATATATCCGAGAAACTTTGTTCATCAAATCCATAAAATCTTAGTGACCCATCTGACTTGGTCACACAACCTTATAGCAGAATCCAACTCAAAAACTAGATCTGACTAATCCAAATTCCAAATAAATTCTAAGCTGCTACACCAACTCTTCCTCTCCAGGAACCATCCAACTACCAGGCTAACTACCAGTATCGCTTCTGGAACCAAAACAATATGGAACTCAACTCCAGATGCAGACAAACTTCTGATTACATCAGTAGCTCCTACTTCCACATGAGGACCCTCAGTCTCAAAGAAAAGATTGCCCAAGAAAAATTCCCCAATTAATCGCAAGTCGCTTTTGCGATCCAACCTAGTTCAGGTTCCAAAGAAACTGTCCTCTCTTTACTAATTAGAACAGCCTTAAGCTTTTCCAAACAAGGTTAACCCTCCAAGAAAACATTCACGAACTGCCCGGACTGTTGAAAAAGAAGAACACTAAGATTCCCGAACCATCGGAGAAACGAGCACACTGCTGCTTCCAAACTATACCTCGATGATACTGCAAAGCTAAAAGACCTCTCGCCATCACACCGAACACTTCAAGCTGAACTGCTACCATATCTAACCAAAGACTTCTAATCCAAAGGATCCTCGAAAACCAAAACTATCAACAAACCACACAATGGACCTTCGAGATGGCAGACATCCTCTCAAGAAATTCGGGCTCCAAACCAAGCATCAACATCTCGCTCTCCTTAAGGAATGACAAATGAGACCATGCCAAAGCGAAACAACTTATAGACCCTAGTCTCATATTCCAAAACAGACAACCTCCTAGCTAAAGATCTAGACAACTTCTACACAGACGAATCTTCCCTGCGGTAGGTAAAGACTGCTCCTCAACTACTTCTATAACTGCTTCAAGAGAAAACATTTTCGGAAATATCCATGGGTACTACATCTCATCACGCAGTTATCAAGGTATCATCACTTACTTCTGCACTTCCGACAGATCCAAACTTACACTTCAAAGATAAACTCCGAATCTTTAAAAAGATTTCCTTCGAATATCAGAGAAATCCTTACTCTAAGCTACAAATCTCACTCGAGACGGTATTAGGTCTACAGTCTCGACAAATATACCTCCAACCTCAACATAAGGACCTCTTCCATTAGTGGTAGTCGTGTTACACACACACACACCACTACTCCATCTACCTCTAAAACTTATGCTGGAAAATCCGAACAGATAACCCAACAGATCAGGTAGATATAGATATATATAAATATATATAAAAATTACAAGTACGCTCTCTCAAGAAAGACACCACTCCAAAGCCTAGGTATTCACTCAACCTAACGATCTGATACCAACTGTAGCGACCCAACTTTCTAACACCATAAAGTCGCATCACTATTTAAGAAACAAAGAGATAGAAGAAGAAAAAGATAAGAAAGAAGAAACACAACAACATTAGATAACTCACAGCGGAACGAATGAAATATAATATATCTCATAAAATATTACATAGTATCATTTTACATCAGAGTACACAACTTATACAACACATATTAGACAGTTATAAACATCTGTCTAACTATACAACTCAAGTACACAAGATAGAGATATCACACAAACACAACGGAACCATAATATATCTATACGTGGAAGCCTCCTGCTCCATATCCCCTCCAGAATTCATCAAGCAAACCCGAATCCCTCGACTACTCATACATAATATGAGTACCCAAGAGTTTAATAAAGTAGAAAATAAATACTCGGGTCAGACAGGGGTCAGGTGTGACTAAACGGGTTAAAATTGCTTAACTTTAGAAAATCCTTTGAAAAGAAAACGTATCACGTAAGACATCCCACACATAAACATGAAAAAGTTTTTACCTTACTGTAACAACCCGCATATTTATCGATTGTATATTTAAAAATTTTATTTAAATATTTCATCGTTCGTCGGATTTTTGTCCGAAAACCTACCTTTTGCAAACAGTCGAATTGGGACTCGAGACCACTTCCATTGAGTTCAAAATGCCATTTGCAACCTTTTTGAGTATAAACTTCGATATGTTTGGAGCTAGCTAGAAATTTGACCTTTTTCACTTTGGGTTTCGGATTTGGATTCAGCCCACTAGCCAACTTAATACCCAAATCTGAACCACTTCTCCCCATTCACTCTCACTTCCTCCTCTTTTCAGTTCTAAAGCAAAAATGGTGGAAGAGAATGGGAAATAGAAATCCAAAACCCTAGTTCATTTGCAAAATCCAAGATCTAGCTCCAAATTCAAGAGAACCCATTGGTAAGCCTTCTCATCATCTTCCCCAACTCATTCTATCTTTGATTTCAGAAAATTCCTAAACCTAATTTGGGAAATATTTCTCTTTTAACCTTAGAATCAAGCTTCTTGAGTTGGGATTGAAGTGTGGTTGATCTTCCTTTGCTTTCAAGCTTCTTCTTCATTAATTTGGGTTCAAAGGTGAGATTTTTATCTCACATCTTTGTCTATAATTATCTTCGATTGTTAGGTATGAATTCCTAACACTTATTCTTGTGCAATTGATTTTGGTTTGGATTGATTTGGTGTATATTCCAATTTTGGTGTTTTGAAATCAATATCTATGAAAATCCTTTTATGGATATTTGGACATTGATATTTGAGGCGTATCGAGGAGCCGTTAAGGCTGGGTTGTCGCTCGACGTAAATCCGTAGTCGTCGTTGCTCGTCCGATCGCTTCCGGTATTTATTTCGGCCATTTTTGGTCTAGGTTCAGGGAATGCCGTAAACTCCAGTTTCAGACGTCTGAAACGTAGTATTCAGACGTCTGAATATTATACTGGGAATTTTTTTCCTCAGTATTCAGACGTCTGAATCATATTATCCAGACGTCTGAATTGGTTCGTTTTGAACCAGAAAGGAAATAGGCTAAAAAGTGTCTATTTTAGACGTCTGAATTCAAGGATTCAGACGTCTGAATTTTGTTCTGGAAAATATTTTTATTTTCCAGATTCAGACGTCTGAATCCTTGATTTCAGACGTCTAAATCTTCACTCTTTTGCCTATTTTCTTGAGAATTCCAACTTTAATCGATTCGTGTTGATCCCCTTTTGTTATTATCACTTATTATCGACTTTGAGGACATTTTCTTCGTCATTTTTGGGAATATCCATTTTGATGGATTCCGTAATCGATTTCTTTGGATTTTATTCACGTCTTCGAACGTGAATTTTTATGATTGATTGTTCCTACAATCATTTCTATGATTTGTCACTTTAAAAATATAAAGGTTTTCTATACTAGTAGTAAATATCAAAACTCTTTCTTCAAATGATTTCAACACTATTTTATAACAAAAGCTCGTTTTCTCAAACCGATTTCCAATCTATTAGTATATACAAACCTTTACCTCACTCGTATGAGAAATCTAATTAAACGACCTAGTAAAACAAGTGGTATGAAACGCTTGCGTTTACTTCGTCGGTTAATTCATGGACTTGTTCGATTGAATCTCTTGTGACAATTTTCTAGTGGAGATCTACAATTTGTTCGTAAATATTTAAGTTAAGCTGGTGGTTATGGGACATGAAGCTAAGCTCATATATTTACTAGCTTACTGTAATTGACACTTCTTGATGATCGATGATGATCAATTTATGGTTTAGACTAGCAATATGCGATGTCTCTTTGTCCATGTGGAGGTCCATACCTTAATCCATTGAGCTACGTCTCATTTCTTTGTGGGCTGGCATCCCATGTACTTTTAATATGTTTTGATTCATTGGATGTACCGTTTGTACTACATCAATGTCTTTGCTTTTGATTCATTGGATGTACCATTTGTACTACATCAATGTCTTTGCTTTTTGATTCATTGGATGTACCGTTTGTACTACATCAATGTCTTTGCTTTTGATTCATTGGATGTACCGTTTGTACTACATCAATGTCTTTGCTTTTGATTCATTGGATGTACCGTTTGTACTACATTAATGTCTTTGCTTTTGATTCATTGGATGTACCGTTTGTACTACATCAATGTCTTTGCTTTTGATTCATTGGATGTACCGTTTGTACTACATCAATGTCTTTGCTTTTTGATTCATTGGATGTACCGTTTGCACTACATCAATGTCTTGGCCAACCCTTTCTTGAGATTTCTGGATTTCTATATGATGATTTCTGGAATTTATGTTTCACCACCTTTTTCAATTGGCATTGATATGTATGTCATTTATTGTGGCTTGGTGAAGCAAATAAAGAATATGATATTCTTTTTGGTGCTATGAGATCCTTGAGATATTTGTATGATTTTCCTTTGTTGATTTTTCTATGTATACTTGTCGCGGTATGACATTTTTGGTTATCATACGTTTTTACTACATCTCTTATTATATCTCATTTCATCTGATAATTATAGCTAGACTGATCCGTTTATTATTTTTCTTATAAATAATACTCGGGTCAGACTGAGATTTTACAGGTGCTTCTGCTTGCCACCTTATCGGACCATCATATGATCTTTTGGCTAACTACTTTGGTTTGGTAGTTTTTGTTGTATACATCTAAGTTATTGACTCCTTGATATACGTATATTCGTTTGGCTTGCACTTGTATCTATTCTTTTGTGACATTGTGGATCTTGTTGGACCACTACTCTGATATACACTTTTATGTGTAATATTCATATCTATTTCCGCCTTTGTTATATGAATTGCCTGTGACTGATTTATGTTATGTTTATTTCTATATTTGTTTCCGAAGATTATATATAGCCACTGTGTAGTAGCTTTGAGTTTGCGTCGGTATGTCGGATTTCCTCTTGAGATGAAATGCATGTTATATTTTATCTGGCATATCGGTGCTCGCACAAAGCAATTACACGGATGGTCGCTCCTCAACAGCCTTATTCTCCGTGCTAGTTGACAGCATTACTCCGTAGTGTTCTTGGCTAGCGTGGGTATAGAGGTGGGGCGTCACAGCTTGGTATCATAGCCAAACTTCGGAACAATGTAAAATAATCTAGCAAGGATCATGTCCTAAGTCTTTCTTAGGAGTCGTGCTTTAGGATTTTATTCGAGTCTTCGTACCGATTCATCCTATTTTCTTTATGATTCATTGTTTTATCTATCAAGATTGCTTGATATTTATTTTGAAAATAACTTTTTGCTCTTCTTTCTTTCTTTCTTAAAGAAGAGAAATGGTTAGACCAGGCCGTCCCAGCGTCGGTCAATCTAGTGCTACTCCTCAGAATGGAGTATTTATGTCTGCCCAGCAGCTTCTTGATCTAGTAAAGAACGCTCAAGCTGCCGGACCCATTCCAGTGCCTACTCATCCTAGATCCGGTTTTGCACGCTTGTGCAGAGACTACACCGATTTGGGTGGAAGGCCATTCAGGGGATCCGAGAGTGTTATAGAAATTCAAGCTTGGCTCAAATCATGCGATCGTATCTTTTCTCGCATGAACCTTGTCGATCTACATCGAGTCCAAGTGGCTTCTAGCATGCTCCCAGAAGAGCGTTAGATTGGTATGAGCTCTTGACTTCGGAGATTATCGAAGCAGATCTTACTTAGGAGCAATTCCGGGAACGATTCGAACTAAAGTTTGTGCCAGAGGCTGAAAAAGTAACTTTAGCACGGCGTTTTATTGACCTTGTTCAAGGTGAATCTTCTGTGACAGACTATGTCGCATCTTTCGAATCTCTGTCCAAATACGGGGTTGAGTACATTAATACCCCATTGAAGAAAAATCAGAGATTTGTCTATGGCTTGAATAAGAATCTTAAGAAGCCATTACTTCTGAAACTTGAGGTTTCATTTGACCAGCTTATTGATATCGCTCTTCGTCTTGAAGAGGCCGATAATGAAGGTAATGTTGAAGTTGTGCGTGCCCAACAGAACTTCGACAATAACTTGAAGAGGCCTATCAAATTCAAAGGCCCCAATTCTAATAAGAAAGGGAAGCAACAAACTCCGGTAGCAAAGACTCCTAACTCTAGTCGTGGACGATGCTACAATTGTGGTTCCACAGACCACCATGTAAGGGAGTGCTCGAAACCCCTCTTTTGTCGTTATTGCAAAGGTTCGTGTCATCTTTTATCTTCGTGTCCTAAGCTTCCAAGCAAGAGAGAAGGAAAGCTGCAAGCCCTTGGCAACTCTTCTCTTGGTCAAGATATTTCTCATTCAATCCTTGATGACATTTGCATTGTGATTATCTTGTTCGTGTTCATTTTGATATGGGTTCCATCTCATTATTTTTATGTCAAAAGAACTTGTGATTCTTTTTCTCTAAACATTTTTGGACTTGTTGACTTCTTTGAGGATTGTGAATCTGGATTAGTGGATAAGCAACACTCAATTTGCTTTCTATTGATGTCGAAGTTATTTTATGTGATTTTTCTTTCCGAGCCGATTTTTACTTAGGCTTCGGAATTGATTTTTGTAAGGATTGGCTTAATCGTTATGAAGCCCATATCCTATTTTCCGTGTGGACTATTCATCTTCAACATTTTCTATCTGTTAAACAGATTTCTATTTTTTCTTGTGATTCCGATTTCAAATTTTTGAAGGCATCATTTTATTCTTTAAACCCTCATGATGAGGAAAGTTTTATTTCTCTCATCTAAATAGTTTGTGAAATTTTCCGGTTTATTTGGACTTGTCTTAGGATTATCACCTAAGCAATATCTTGTGTGGTGATAAGGTCTTCTCAGCTCGACCTTGCCACCGATTTTCATTTGGCTACGAGTTGCGTGAGTTAGCATTCCACTTACGCACTCCGCACTTGTTATGATTCTTATGAATGACTTATTATGTCATTCAGTTTGTCCAGCTTATTTCATCCATTTTATGAATCGAGTATTCTACGATCTCGATGACTCCATTCTTGTATATATTGATTTTGGATGAAAATAGAAATTTAAAATTTTGCAAATCTTTTTCATAAGATTTATTTATAAGTACAATTGGATTTTGATCTTAAACGAGCAAAGAATATTCTCAAAACTTTTAAGAGATATTTTCATCATATAGAAGATGATTTTGTGATTGTATTGCCCGTTGGGTGCTTTAAGAATTCTGGTCGATGCGCTTGATCAACGTTATCGATAGGAATTTCCTAAACGCTTTGATGAGACAGTCAGACACAATAAATTGACTTGTAAAAATGTAAATTTTTCTAGAAAGATTTTTACATTGAGATAATTGTAATTTTGAAAGTTTTAGCTTTTCGGGAAAGAAGATTATTTAAAAGGAATTCTTTCTTTTCGATACTCTTATTCTTGTGATTCCCGAAGGGAACCAAGACTTTATCTTTTGTACCAATGCTTATCGTATTGGTTTGGATGCCGTTCTCTTGCAAAAGATAACATGCTATCACTTGTGCTTCTAAATCATTAAAAGTCGATTGCGACTAGGCATGCCACTCATGATATAGTGCTCGCGGCTATTGTTTTCGCTTTTAGAGTTTGGCATCATCATTTTTGGGGGAGAAATTTGTTCTCCACCTCGATCATAAATCTATGGAATATTTATTTTCTCATAAGGAACTTCATGTCGACTCGAGTTCCTGGCATCTTATGATCTTGATATTCTGGAAATCATGTTGCCAATGCGCTTTGTCATAGGCAACAAGTTGTTGATTCTTTGATGTTGTCTGAATGGAATTATCTTTTTATCAAGTTCATCGGACGTTTTGATATACTTCGTTTTATTGAGCTGTATCCCATTTCTTTTATGGACTAGCGTCCGATGTTCTTTTATGGTGTTCGGTTCATTGGACGTACCATTTTTGTACTACGTCGGTGTTTCGAAATTATTCGAGCTTTGGATCATCCGGCGTACCGTTATTGTACTACGCCGTTGTTCCAAATTATTCATGTTCCTCATTTCTCGGGCGTACCGTTTTTGTACTACGCTGTTGCACTGGCTCAATTTTCTGCTATTCTTGACGTTTTCTACGTCTTTTAACTATGGAAATGCGTTTTGGTTTCCTATTTTTATTCTTGAGCCCAGTGATATTGAGGAAATTGAAATTTCATCAGGTTTGACTTTTGAGCAACATTCTTCTTATGAAATTCAATGGTTCTCAGATCCTAAGGATTGCTCTTTGAAATCCTGGGAATTCATCGAGCGATCCCGTTTAGGCTTACCCTTTCTTGCTCTTTATAGTGAACTTCCTATTTCAAATTTATTTTGAGTTGATATGCTTTTATGGTTGTTACTCTTTATTTTCTTCTTAAGTATTGCGAGGACGCAATTTATTTAAGGAGGGGAGTCTGTAACAACCCGCATATTTATCGATTGTATATTTAAATATTTTATTTAAATATTTCATCTTTCGTCGGATTTTTGTCCGAAAACCTACTTTTTGCAAACAGTCGAATTGGGACTCGAGACCACTTCCATTGAGTTCAAAATGTCGTTTGCAACCTTTTTGAGTATAAACTTTGATATGTTTGGAGCTAGCTAGAAATTTGACCTTTTTCACTTTGGGTTTTGGGTTTGGGTTCAGCCCACTAGCCAACTTAATACCCAAATCAGAACCACTTCTCCCCATTCACTCTCACTTCCTCCTTTTTTCAGTTCCAAAGCAAAAATAGTGGAAGAGAATGGGAAATAGAAATCCAAAACCCTAGTTCATTTGCAAAATCCAAGATCTAGCTCCAAATTCAAGAGAACCCATTGGTAAGCCTTCTCATCATCTTCCCCAACTCATTCTCTCTTTGATTACAGAAAATTCCTAAACCTAATTTGGGAAATATTTCTCTTTTAAGCTTAGAATCAAGCTTCTGGAGTTGAGATTGAAGTGTGGTTGATCTTCATTTTCTTTCAAGCTTCTTCTTCATTAATTTGGGTTCAAAGGTGAGATTTTTATCTCACAACTTTGTCTATAATTATCTTCGATTGTTAGGTATGAATTCCTAACACTTATTCTTGTGCAATTGATTTTGGTTTGGATTGATTTGGTGTATATTCCAATTTTCGGTGTTTTGAAATCAAAATCTATGAAAATCCTTTTATGGATATTTGGACATTGATATTTAAGGCATATCGAGGAGACGTTAAGGCTGGGTTGTCGCTCGACGTAAATCTTTAGTCGTCGTTGCTTGTCCGATCGCTTCTGGTATTTATTTCGGCCATTTTTGGTCTCGGTTCAGGGAATGCCCTGAACCCCAGTTCAAACGTCTGAAACGTAGCATTCAGACGCCTGAATATTATACTGGAAATTTTTATTCCCCAGTAGTCAGACGTCTGAATCATATTATCCAGATGTCTGAATTGGTTCGTTTTGAACCAGAAAGGAAATAGGCTAAAAAGTGCCTATTTCAGACGTCTGAATTCAAGGATTCAGACGTCTGAATTTTGTTCTGGAAAATATTTTTATTTTCCAGATTCAGATGTCTGAATCCTTGATTTCAGACGTCTGAATCCTTGATTTCAGACGTCTGAATCCTTGATTTCAGACGTCTGAATGTTCACTCTTTTGCCACTTTGCCTATTTGCTTGAGAATTCTAACTTTAATCGATTCGTGTTGATCCCCTTTTGTTATTATCACTTATTATCGACTTTGAGGACATTTTCTTCGTCATTTTTTGGAATATCCATTTCGATGGATTCCGTAATTGATTTCTTTGGATTTTATTCACGTCTTCGAACGTGAATTTTGATGATTGATTGTTCCTACAATCATTTCTATGATTTGTCACTTTAAAAATATAAAGATTTTCTATACTGGTACTAAATATCAAAACTCTTTCTTCAAATGATTTCAACACTATTTTATAACAAAGGCTCGTTTTCTCAAACCGATTTCCAATCTATTAGTATATACAAACCTTTACCCCACTCGTATGAGAAATCTAATTAAACGACTTAGTAAAACAAGTGGTATGAAACGTTTGCATTTACTTCGTCGGTTAATTCTTGGACTTGTTCGATTGAATCTCTTGTAACAATTTTCTAGTGGAGATCTACAATTTGTTCGTAAATATTTAAGTTAAGCTAGTGGTTATGGGACATGAAGCTAAGCTCATATATTTACTAGCTTACTGTAATTGACACTTCTTGATGATCGATGATGATCATTTTATGGTTTAGACTAGCAATATGCGATGCCTCTTTGTCCATGTGGAGGTCCGTACCTCAATCCATTGAGCTTCGTCTCATTTCTTTGAGGGCTGGCATCCCATGTACTTTTAATATGTTTTGATTCATTGTATGTACCGTTTGTACTACATCAATGTCTTTGCTTTTGATTCATTGGATGTACCGTTTGTACTACATCAATGTCTTTGCTTTTGATTCATTGGATGTACCGTTTGTACTACATCAATGTCTTTGCTTTTGATTCATTGGATGTACCGTTTGTACTACATCAATGTCTTTGCTTTTTGATTCATTGGATGTACCGTTTGTACTACATCAATGTCTTTGCTTTTGATTCATTGGATGTACCGTTTGTACTACATCAATGTCTTTGCTTTTGATTCATTGGATGTACCGTTTGTACTACATCAATGTCTTTGCTTTTGATTCATTGGATGTACCGTTTGTACTGCATCAATGTCTTTGCTTTTGATTCATTGGATGTACCGTTTGTACAACATCAATGTATTTGCTTTTGATTCATTGGATGTACCATTTGTACTACATCAATGTCTTTGCTTTTTATTCATTGGATGTACCGTTTGTACTACATCAATGTCTTTGCTTTTTGATTCATTTGATGTACCGTTTGCACTACATCAATGTCTTGGCCAACCCTTTCTTGTGATTTCTGGATTTCTATATGATGATTTTTGGAATTTATGTTTCACCACCTTTTTCAATTGGCATTGATATGTATGTCATTTATTGTGGCTTGGTGAAGCAAATAAAGAATATGATATTCTCTTTGGTGCTATGAGATCTTTGAGATATTAGTATGATTTTCCTTTGTTGATTTTTCTCTGTATACTTGTCGCAGTATGACATTTTTGGTTATCATGGGTTTTTACTACATCTCTTATTATATCTCATTTTATCTGATAATTATAGCTAGACTGATCCGTTTATTATTTTTCTTATAAATAATACTCGGGTCAGACTGAGATTTTACAGGTGCTTCTACTTGCCACCTTATCGGACCATCATATGATCTTTTGTCTAACTACTTTGGTTTGGTAGTTTTTGTTGTATACATCTAAGTTATTGACTCCTTGATATACACATATTCATTTGGCTCGCACTTGTATCTATTCTTTTGTGACATTGTGGATCTTGTTGGACCACTACTCTGATATACACTTTTATGTGTAATATTCATATCTATTTCCGCCTTTGTGATATGAATTGCCTGTGACTGATTTATGTTATGTTTATTTCTATATTTGTTTTCGAAGATTGTATATAGCCACTGTGTAGTAGCTTTGAGTTTGCGTCGGTATGTCGGATTTCCTCTTGATATGAAATGCATGTTATATTTTATCTGGCATATCGGTGCTCGCACAAAGCAATTACACGGATGGTTTCTCCTCAACAGCCTTATTCTTCGTGCTAGTTGACAGCATTACTCCGTAGTGTTCTTGGCTAGCGTGGGTATAGAGGTGGGGCGTCGCACTTACGCTAACCAAAACATTTGATAGGAAATCCAGTGATATTATAATTGTGTCTAGGATTTTCAAGTAAATAAGAAATAGCCGAAATTGTTACATCTATTAAATTCCAGCTACTTGCCACAAAAGTGGGTAATACAAACAAAACCGTAGGGTCTCGTAGGAAGAATGGGTCTCCCTCAATGGCAGGGCTACCGGGGTACCGCCCGTCACAGTACGTGGCCTAGATCAACGTACCGAGGATTACGCCCAATCTGTGTAGTTAATGCGCTCGGTAGATTCAAAGCGGTGGAGGTGCAGAAAGTCATAGCGGGGATATAGCAAGGATATAGCGGGATATAGCGGATGGCTCTAAAATAGCATATAAAACTCGTACTTAATGTTTTTACAAATATATAAATGGTAATTAAATGAAAAATTATCATTCAATTGAATTATAAATAATATATAAATAATTTTAAATAAAAACATATGCGAATATACTTTAAATAAACGAAAAAACTATTATATAACATAATTGAATTTGGTAGAATATTAGAGTATTTTAATTCTGAAAATATATTAAAAATTAAACAAATAAATTAGTTTCATAATTTTATAATGTATAAATACAAATTTTGAATTCCTTTTATTAAAAAAGATATAGCGGGAATAGCGGAATATAGCGGAAATAACGGGATATAGCGAAAATAGCGGGGATTAAAGCGGAAAGGCTATATTTCGGGGCTATATGGAAAATCTTAGCGGTAGAAATCCGCTATGAGATATAGCGGGGTTGTAGCGGGGTAATAGCGGGGCATTAACTACATAGAGCCCAATCGACTGCGTCACAAAGTTGGGACCATTCCTTACTGAACAGTCCCGAGTAAGATCACCCCGTGTTGGCGCGACCAACCACCCACTAAGCCGAAATAAAAAGGGACATCTAGACAGGAATGACCTTACCCTAAAATGGGTGCTAACCACCTAGCCTTGCTGCACCTCCCTTGTTTTAGCCATTCCCGGTTTATGAGGCTTGAGGCTGCGATTACCTTTATAGAACACATCTATCTTAGAATGCTCATCGTCCACCTGACGATGTTCTGAAAGCATTCAATCCATACAAGTTCATTCCGGGCTCGAACGAAACCGAAGGCACTATCTCATTGCACTCATTTTGGAATCACCCTTAGAGTCAACGACCATAGCCCTTGCACTCTGAATCACCATCTCGAACCTGTAAGTACTATCTCCTTCAAACTCATCACGGAATCACCCTCAGAGTTATACTGACGAATAGTTCTTACACTTCGAGTCTTCACTAAGCTCCACTTGGATTCACGACCTAATGTTTAATTTGGATCGATGTGGTTTTCGGATTATCCAAATATGGAAACCCGATCCCGGTCTCACCGAATCCAAACGCCATTTTTATGTCCATGTTGTTTAAGGGTTTAAGCAATTAAACTTATATTCAGGATGATATAAAAAGATAGATGAATCACATTATCACAATAGATAATTCATATCAAACATTCATCTCACAAAGCAGCATATCACATAACAGAGATATCCAAATCATCCAGTATCAACCAATCACCCAATATCAATCATTCAATATAAATCAATCATCCAATATAAATCAATCAACCATAAGCAGAATTGATTAACTCTAAATCAATTGGATTACCTTAACCCTCTTCATTTATTTATTTCAAATAAATAAATTAATCATATCTTATTGATCTTCCTTTATTAATCTTGCTTGATTAATTATCCTTTAATTACATTCAAGTAATTATCCTTAACCATATGCAGTAAATTAACTTTTAATTATTATCATTAATGATCCTACATTTACTTCCATTAATTAATCAATTATGATTAATTATAATTAATTAATCATACTTAAATTAATCACTTTTATTAATCAACCTTGATTAATTGATTATATTAACTAATGATCCTTATTAATTAATAATTCCTTTAGTAAATTAAATAATTAACTTATAATTAATCATCTCATTAATTAGTCTTAATTAATCATAAATAGTAATTAACAATTTGTAATTACTTATCTTAATTAACATCTTAATTAATTATATTAATCTTTGATTAATTAATCTAATTAATTAATCTTTAATTACTTCATTAAGTGATTATTAATCAATTTAAATTAGAAAATAATCCTTAATTAATTACTTTATCAACTAATTTCATTTTTAATTAATTACACTTAGTAATTAATCTTAAATTAATCACGTTTATTAATTAATTAATCACATTAATTAATTAACTAAAATAATTAAGTAATTAACTCTTAATTACTTACATAAGTAATTATCTTCCAATTGCTTCCATTAGATGATTACTCTCTTAATTAATTACTTAACAAATAATTAATTCCATCATTAAATAATCCTTAATTCTTTAATTAATTAATTACCCCATAATTAATTAACTTCAAAATAATTATATTAATCAATTCCTTAATTAATAACATCAAGTGATTACCCATTAATCACTTCCACTTTAATTACTCCCATGAGTAATTTTCCACTAATTACTTCCATAAGTAATTACACACTAATTACTTTAAGTGATTATACATTAATTACTTCATTAAGTAAAACACTTAATTAATCATAATTAAGTGGTTATTTAAAATTTAAAAAACAATTGACTAATTATTTAAAATTAATTAAATTAATTAACTTCTTATATTTAAAAATCCTAAATTAATTAAGAAAATCATTTATCTTAATTAATCCTTTACTTATTAACAAATCATATTTAATTAAGTATTCTTAAGTTCATATCAAAATAATTTAATCTTAATTATCCTCATAATTTAATCATTTGAATTAATCAAATCTAAATAACTTAAAGACGAATTATTCTATTTGGTTTTCCAAAATTATAACATTAACTTTATTTGAAAATAAAGCATTTTGAAATTAAAATTGAAATTTAAAACACTTTAATTATATTATTTAAACTTATTCATTTTAAATAAAATTCGAAAACTTAGTTATTAAAACATTACTTTAAAATTTACTTTAAACTTTGATTCAATATTTAAATTCAAAACACTCTTTTAAATTGAAACTCAAATTTTAATTAGATAATTATTTACAAAAGAAATCATCTTAAAACAATTAAAGTTTAAAATAATTTCAATTTAAAAGTTTGATTTAACTTTTATTCCAAACAACAAGTTTTAACTTAGTATATTTGTTTCTCTTATAAAATTTGTTTATAATATAGAGCTTGATTTTCAATTATTTCAAACTACAAGTTTTCAATCTGCAAACCTTATATTTTACATAGTACTTTGATAAAAAGCAAACAACCAAAATACTCGAGACAAACCCCAAAGACACCCGAACTAGCTTCGAGACAATACCCAGCAACGCAACTTCGAGTCGCCACCGAATAAAACACGAGCTTCCCTTCGAGCGAAACTCGTCTTCCTCAAAAACACCAACCTCCCAGATATAACGTGCACGTACCCCCACAATCTCGACCACCGTTGGTCATTGCGGCCATCATCGACGATCACACGACCACACACGACCACAACCGAGCTCCCAGATCGAACAGATAACACGCAAAACAAAAATTCAACCATCGATCGAAAAAAACTACAGCAGCATCATCTCCATAAATCCTCCCACGGCCAACCACCACAACGTCGTTATATCTCACCAACCCCACCATTGAGACGCCACATCCATGAACTTCAACACCCCCAAATGCGATCGAACTCGATCTACCCCTCAGGTCGAAATTGTCTCGACAGTCAAGCCGAGCACAATTCTATAAAAAACCCTAATTCGCTCGAATTCGAATAATTCAGCAATTGGAAAAATTCAATTGCATTTTCCCCATCATCCACAACACTAAAGCAAGCTTCGATCAAAATTCTAGCTTCAATCATGGAGTTTATCGTCGCCAATTGATCAAATTGTCGTTCATTCCCAAATTCCCAATTGGATATCAACTTAAAAATTATGAAATGCATGTTAAAGTTCATCATTTCTAACAACTAATCCAATTATATAATCCAAAGCAAGAATTAAGATTAATGATTTTCTGACATAAATCAAGATTCACTGTATTTTCCAATTTAAAAATTATTTGTTGCATTTTAAATTAAGAAACTATTTTTAAAATTAACAACAAACAATATCAAACAACTTCTATTCAATCATCAATGTCAAATAATGATGTTTAGTGGAAGATTTTTTTTTTTTTGAAATGAAACCTGGTCAGAACAATAAGTAACAGAGAGTTTACTTATACACAGGCTTATTTTCACCTATATATATACACACACACATACATACATACATATCCATAATTTCAACAAATTAAACACTGAAAATTTTCATGCAATCACCAAGATAAATCCACAGATTAACACATGCATTAGAATCTAAATTAATTTAAACTGTTTTTAAAATAATTTACTCGCCTTTTATTTTTAAGCAGGGCACACAACAGTTTTAGTTTCCAAGTCTGGAATCTTTAATCTGGAAAATATGCTTTGATTTGCTGTTGAAATTGAATGTGTGCTTCAATTTGTTGTTTTAAAATGTTGAAATTGCTGAGTTGATCCTCCATTTAAATTGCAGGTTGAGGTTTGCAGATTTTAATTAAATTCAAATTTGATCTTTGCTTTTTGCTTGAATTCCAGTTTCAGGTTTTTTTTTAAAAAGTAATTTCTGTTTTGAGCTTTTGAAAAGAAGACATAGGAAAGAGAGTTTGTAAAAGCTAGTTTTCTTAAAAACATTTATTTAAAAATTAAAATAAATATATTGCCACTTGTTATTAAATTGAACAAATGTCACTATAGTACATAATCTTCTTACATGTGTTATTAAGATATGCTAATATGGTTACACATGTCTTAAGTATCTTTTATTAAATTTTCATTTAATTTAAAAGATAACATAAGCTTAATTATTTAATTTACTTTATCAATAAATACTTATGTATGTATATATAAATTTACTTTCTAAAGAAAATATTCTAAAACTAATTATAATACAAATAAATTTCTTATATATGTATTTAAAAATCTAAAACATTTATTTTTAGTGTTTAAGAAATAATTTTCAAAAGAAAGTTTATGAATAACTTTATACATACATTTATATAACCATTTTAATTTAAACACTTTAATGAAAACAAATTAAAACTTTGATTAAATCCTTTTTAAACTATCATATTAAAAATAAACCATTATCTTATATTTTGAAAACAATTGAATGCATCTTAAATTAACTTTTTAAAAATAAAAAATTTAAAACAAAGCTTTAAATTACAAATCATACATATATAAATTATAAATAGATTATATTAAATTTCAAAACGATTCCAAATTATAACATTTACATACATATATATTACAATTTGAAAATTCAATCTTTTATTTAAAACAAAAGATCTTCTATTCACAATATATATCAAATATATATATTATAAATAGAATAAAATTTTATTAGCTTTGACAAATAAATTCTTATCAATTTTAAATTGTTCGAAAAATATTGATCAATATTTCCAGATTAAATATTTATTAACCTTCAAAAGATTAAATTTTACCAATTTAAATTAAAATTATAAAGAAAAATTATCAAACCAAATTAATTATTAATATAGATTATTAAATTAATATTGCCCAAAATTCCGGGTCGTCACAGTACTAATCTTTGAATTTAGTTTGTAATTTGCATCAGAAGTATTTGAAGTTCTTCTTGGTATCCAAATATATATGTTCATTCTCTAAGTTTGGATTTTGTATTATCATTGTACATCCTTTTTGGTTTGGATTGTTGTTATGATTGTTTCTCATTTCTTAATATAAGGATGTTGTTCTTGTTAGGCAAAAACTCGTTTCTCGTTAGCAGTGTGGTCTCACAGAATTATTAAATGTTAGCTTTATTACTTGAGTTTTCTCACGTTAGTTTTCCAGACTGGTCCAGGTGTTATTTTATTATAATGCTCGTGTCAGACAGAATATTTTTTTAGGTTGTCGTTGGCGGAACATGGATCTCATAAAGTAGAGCTGGATGTTCACCTGTCATAGTATTTTACTTTCCACTGTGTTATATATACCTACCAGCAATTGTAAGGTCGGGATTTTATAACTTTCCAACTGATAAGGTTTATTTTTCCCTCTGATATACTGTATTTTGGAGTAATAGTTTTTACTGGCTTTATTATATTATACGTTGTCGAATCCGCTGTCAGATTCTAATTTCCCTGCTCTCTATTCTTTTCTTTTTATTTTACCCTAACAATCTGCCTTTCTAACGAATGAATGTTTAGCATTTTAATATTGTGGATGTATTCGGTGTTGACTTTCAATGGTCGAAATGGCGGGTCGTTATGACTGGTACCAAGCTGAAGGTTAAGTAAGAACCTTGCTTTGGTAGGGCATGACTCATTAGAGATAGGGTAAGTGACACCCAGAATGAGTTTGAGAGTATTATATATATGAGGGCATATTTGTTAAAGTTATAAAAACAAATTATGTTAATTGGTCTACTAAGTTGTTTATGAATTTTGGTCTAGACATGGGATGCTACGGTGCCGATAGTGATTTCTAAACACTTGAACTAGGCAAACAGACATGATATTTATTTTTGAAAATTTGGCAAATGAAATATATTGCCTAGGGTTTGATTTTATATATATAAAGGAATAATTTCCAAGATTTATATAGTTATTATGGTGTGTTTATTTGAAAACGATTATATTTATTTATTATCATTATTGATTAATTTTTCATGCTTAGAAAATTTAAGAGCTTTGACTATTATTTAATAATTGTAGGCACAATAGAACGAATCTCCCTTTTGAATTAACTTTCACAATTTAACTATTAGGTGTTTGGAGAAATTATTAAGTTAAATTCATCTTTTAGTAAAGTTAAGTTAAAAGAAAACTTTTAATCAAAAGTTATTTGGTATAATCTAAATGATAGGATAAGACATTTACAAAATAATTGATTGAATTTTTTTATTATAATAAAAGATAATTGTTATAATACGAAATGATTTTATGTTAATGTGATGTTATCTAAATTTAGTTTATAAATTGAAAAGAGCTTTAAAAATTTAAATCCCAAAGTCGTTTGAAATAATTTCGAAAGGTTTTTGAAAATTATAGAGTAGTACTACTTCCAAGTAGTACAAAATATAAACATTTTAAAAGATAAATTTTTGGTGTAATACATTTTCTTTAGGGTAATTCAGAGGAAATCGTCTCGTTTAGTTTGTGGTGATCGAAATAATCTTCTAAGTGACGATCAGATGTTTTCTTAGGCGAACGTTGTGGTACACTTAGTAAATTGTTTTCTTTATCATTGTGCGATCAAAATAAGTTTAAATCCGAACGAACATAAAGTGAGATTCAATAAATAAATGGTTGAAGCTATTTCATATGGAATATTTATTGAATGTTTTCAAAAAGGAGATTCGAAATAAAAACTAGGTGTTTAGTTATGAAGTTCCCTTAAAGGGAATTGATTTCAAAGTATAAGATGTTTTGATAAATTGTTTGATAGATGAAAAATTTAAACTTTCTGATGGAAAAGGGATAATTTAACTTATGTTTTGAGTGGATTAAGTTAGATAGAAAGGTTTTGGTAAATTCATTTCATTAAAACCATAGATTTTGTAAATCATGAGTTGTGAAAACTATTTGGCGCTATTAGGGCTCCAAATTTAAATTTTGCGAAGAATAAAAAGTAAATAAAAAATAAATAAAATTGATATTTTTTATATTCTCTTAGGATGTAGAGGAGTATTATACAAGTAGATAAGAATGGAATAAGTTTCTAATATAATGTTTTATAATGATGTGACTTTATAAAATGTTAATAAACTTAAGTGAAAAATAGTGAAATGATTTTTAAATAATGTTGGTGTTGATGAAGTACTATTAGTGAGAATAAAAGGGATTGGAATTGTTATGAAAATAAACAAATTATGTTTGTAAATTATACATAGATAATTTTACTTGCATGGTTTTCGATCTAGGTTTCAAATACATAGCTTCGTGGAGATTCTTACCAGTCCAAAAAAAGTTTCTCGCTTGATTCTTGTCAGCGAACACTTGAGTCAGATTCTCGTTATGATACTGAAGTTTTCTATCATATTCTATGGCTATGTAAGGAGAACATAGGTTTCTAATCAAGGAACCTGATCAGAATCTGCACTAGGGAAGTTGAGTGAATGATACTAGTTCGAAAGTAGAAGTTTTTATATCCGATCAAATGATCAAATCAAATATAGCATATGGATGATTTATGTGTACCATATGGGCTTAGGTATATTTGTGCACACAGAGTGAGCCTAAGAAAAATTTTAAATTTTTTTTGTTAGTCATTTGACATTTTAAATAATGTAAATGTTAGTTTATACCAATACGGAATTTGATTGTTGATTTGACTGGTTGTGTGATGTTTATATACCATAATTTATTAAGTTTAAATTTATAAGTAAAGTATTTTGGATTGTTGTTTATTGAAACTTATTTCTCAATGCTTTTGAAAAAGTGATTTCAAATAAATAGGTGGAAAGCAACAATAAAAATATTGTTTTGAAAAATATTGATGAAGTGTTAATCTTTCAAACGTTTGAAAATAATATTTTTGAAATGGTTTTTAAATATTTTTGGTTATGATTAAAGTTGGGAAAAAAGGGAGTTATCCGATTTGGAAAACTCGCCAGGTATATTTCAAAATATTGGGTGCCTAGCATTTATTATAGAGTATTCTCTGTATTTTGTTAAATATTGTTGATATTTTGCATGTAGGTTTATATCATGCTAGTTCTTGCAGGTATAGTTGCCTCATTTTTATTAATTGCACCATTGTAATGACCCGTAAATTTTAGTGGTTTTATTTATTTAATTAATTGAATTTTCGTGAAATTTTAAATAATAAAATTTTGAATTGAAATTTTAAAATTTGGAATATGTCTCTTTTTACATAGCAACTGGTAAATTTTCTTCAGACAATATGGAAGTTTTTTTTCTAGTGTAATTTTATTTTAATTTAAATCAGTTAATAATTTATGATAATAAAATATTTTTCAAACCTGAATATTTTTATGCAATAAATTTTTAAATCATCTTCTGAGTGAGACGTCGTATTTCGTTTCTTCAAATTTTAACTACTACTGCTCCGTTTATCTAAATTCCGACGTTTTAGCAGCATTTTGGTATCGATTATCGACTTTTGATAGGATAATCGTACGATTAATATCTGTAAACTGTTTTGATCGTCTCGTCGTGCTGATCTCTATGGTATATCCAATTCTGTGTTTTGTTGCCCGGTGCACGGTAGAATTTGTGAAAAACGATTGAAGACCAATAGTTTGCAGCCTTTTATAATTCCAAAGTTGCAGCCTTTGACTTTTGCTTTCCAACGTTAATTTATGGTATTCAATATATTTTGTCTGTTCATTTGCTTTGAAAAAATAGAGAGAAACCAATATATGTATATTTTTCGTTCTCTGCTATATTTCAATCTTCTTCCTCCCCTCAATTTTCTTTTCTCATCTCCCATGGATGAGGCCGAAACCACACTTCACCTCACTCCCTCGATCTCCTCCATTGCCACACACGTACACAGCCAACAACCCATCCATTAGCTAGCATGATCACCTCCTGCGGTTCGTAGTGTGGCTGTGACCACCACATCAACAACATCACTTTTCTTCCCATCATCAGCCAACCGAACCCAAAGCCACCCCATGACCTGACACCGTCGTCATCCCCTATCATCGCCTGGACCACCATCAACCGCCATCTCCCTGCTACCGAAGCCTCCCAACCTCTGCTTTGTTCGCAACCTGCCTCCCTTTCTTTATATATAAAAGGTATTATTATATATCAATTTGTATATACTATAAAATAAGTTGTTTCCCCAGTGTTTTTTTTTGCTGTATTGGCTGCATACATATCTTCTTTGGCTCCGTTTTATTATAAAATATATGTTTAGTTATATATTAGTTTTTAAATCTGCTAAAGCTATACCGTTATAGAGTTTATATATATATATATAATATAAATGCTATATAAGTATATTTTGTAAGTAACCTGTTGTAAGCATTTTTGCATTTGGTTTAAATATATAATAGATCCAGATATTTACAGTATGTATAAGTCCCTATATATACACGTAATTTTTGTCAAAAGCTATGTTTTTTGTGTTGTTGCTGTAGTCATACTTTATACTCATAGATGTTTTGATCTTTATATATATATATATAATATGTAAAATAATATAAATTTTGTAAACTGTGTGGTTATGCATATATTCTATTGTATATATATAGATATATAGAGGTTTATATAAGAACTGCTAGAGTATATATATAGTTATATATCTGAGTATACGGTCTGTTATATATGAAAGCATTTGGTTTTATATAGTTTGTTTGTTTATATATTAAGTTGTTTTGTGATATTACAAAAATATATATATTTTTTCTTATATACACAGGTTTACAAGTTTAGTGTTTAAATGAAATTTTTTACTGCAATTATATATAGTTTATATTATAGTTTGTTTAGGCAATGTTGTATGGATCTGGTTATAGATGAATTTGTATATAATATATATATATATATACACACAGTGTATACAATGTTTATAAGGTATTGTAGCAATATATAAGTATACTGTATTAAAGTCTATTATATATGTTTATATAGTTTGCTTGTGTATTTATATTATAGTTATAATATGTTAAACTTTTATGTCAGTTGCTGTTTATATAATAAGTTAAAGTACATATATTATATTTGGGTAGATTTTGAAAACTATCATTAACATATATGTATATATACACACACACACAGTTAATTTTTTTTCCAACGAAGGGTGAGCTCTCAAACTTCTTGAATGACTACTATATATATATATGTTTGATTTTAGTATATGAATTTTAATTTAGGACAATGATTTTGGAAACCACAAATATATACAATTTAATATATGGTTAAATTTAGATGATGATTTATATATATATAGTTATATACTGTTGTATATATATGTTCGATTATACCATCTATCTTCATCAATCCAGTTCTGGTTTGATCTCGTCCATTTCCTATTTATCAGCTCCATTCGTCGATTCGTGCCAATCTAGCTTTGATTTGGAATTCTTGCTTGGATTCATAACTCTTTTCATTCTTGTTCATCTCTCTAGCTTCGAAAGGTGAGTAATCACTCACGATTAATGTTCTTATTTTTATTAAATTTGATTTTAATTGAAACGACAAATGAAATATGCTGGTGTTAGTTATTTATATTGCTATATTTATGTTAATCTCTGTATCTGTTCACCTGTGACATTTGACACTATTATCTGTTATTTATATTGATGATATATGTCTGTTATATTATTATCATATCTGTTATCACTCTACAAGTGTGACGCCCCACCTCTATACCCACGCTAGCCAAGAACATTACGGTGAATGCTGTCAACTAGCACGGAGAATAAGGCTGTTGAGGAGCGACCATCCGTGTAATTGCTTTGCGCGAGCATCGATATGTCAGATAGTATAACATGCATTTCTTTATCAAGAGGGAAATCCGACATACCGACACAAACCCAAAGCTGCTACACAGTGGCTGTAATATCTTCGGAAACAAATATAGAAATAAACATAACATAAATCAGTCATAGACAATTCATATCACAAAGGCGGAAGAAGATATGAATATAACACATAAAAGTGTTCATCAGAGTAGTGGTCTAAAAAGATCCACAATATCACAAAAGAATAGTTACTTGAACTACACAAAAGAATAAGTATACATAATGGAGTCTATATCTCAAATGTATACAACAAAAACTACTAATCTAAGTAGTTAACCAAAAGTCAGAGAGGTAATCCTGGATGTAAAGTCAAGCAGAAGCACCTGTAACATCTCAGTCTGACCCGAGTATTATTTAATAAGAAAATAATAAACGGATCAGTCTAACTATAAATAGCAGATGAAACGATATAGAATAAGAGATATGACTAAACACATGATAATCACAATGCCAAGCTGTGATATATATAAGTAATTGAAAATCAACGACAGATTAATCAATATCACCAAATCTACACAAGAATCAAAGAAATGTCATACTCCTCATTTCGTTCACCAAACCATAAATATTGACGATTATATCAATGTCAATCACAAAAGTCAATGACACACAAATTCACCAATGCACAAATATTGATAAAACTTATCAATGGAAATCACGAAAATTGGTGAAGCACAAATTCTAGAAATCATCTCAAGAAATCCAGAAATCACAAAGGGGGGGAGGCCTATCACAAACGGTAGCATAAAGCCCACCAACACGTGTATCACAAACGGAATGCTAATTCCATGGTTGCTAACCATCACAAATTGAGCCGAAGCTCAACAAACGACCCGAAGACCATGGGTTGCTACCCCACCAATTTGAGTCGAAACTCCACAAAACGGGGTTTAGTCTCCCTCGCAGACAAAGAGACATCGCACATTGCTAGTCTAAATCACAAAGATGATCGTCATGATCAACGAGAAGTGTCAATTACACTAAGCTAGTAAATATATGAGTTTAGCTTCATGTCCCATAACCACTTGCTTAACTTAAATATTTACGAACAAACTGTAGATTTCCATTAGAAAATTGTCACAAGAGATTCAATCGAACAAGTCCAAGAATTAACCGACGAAGTAAACGTAAGCGTTTCATACCACTTATTTTACTAAGCCGTTTAATTAGATTTCTCGTACGAGTGAGGTAAAGGTTTGTATATACTAATAGATTGGAAAATGGTTTAAGAAACGAGCTTTGTACTAAGATAGTGTTGAAATCATTTGAAGAAAGAGTTTTGATATTTACTACTAGTATAGAAAACCTTTATATTTTTAAAGTGACAAATCACAAAGAAGATTGTAGGAATAATCATTCACTAAAATTCACATACGAAGATGTGAATAAAATCCAAAGAAACCGATAAAGAATCCATCGAAATGGATATTCAAAAATCCCTAAAAGGAGTCATCAAAGGCATAATAAATGATAACAACAAATAGGATCATCACGAATCGATTTAAATTGGAACTCTCAAGCGAATAGGCAAATAGGAAAAACACTGCAATTTCAGACGTCTGATACAAGTGGTTCAGACGTCTGAATCTGGAAATATAAAGATTTCCAGAACACAATTCAGACGTCTGAATCAAGTGTTTCAGACGTCTGAAATAGGCACTTTTTAGCCTATTTCCTTTCTTGTTCCAAATGAACCAATTCAGACGTCTGAAACCATATATTCAGACGTCTGAATCTGGGGATAGAAATCTTCCCAGAACAATATTCAGACGTCTGAATATTACGTTTCAGACGTCTGAATCTGGGGTTCAGGGCATTCCCTGAACCTTGGCCAAAAATGGCCAAACGAATATCGAAAACGATCGAACGAGCAAATGGCGATGACTAAGGAATTATGTCGAACGACAACCCAGCCTAAACGGCTCTTTGATACGCCTCAAATATCAATGTCCAAATATCCATAATAGGATTTCCATAAATTGGACCAAACCACCAAAAATTGGAATATACACCAAATCAATCCAAACCAAAATCAATTGCACACGAATAAATGTTAGGAATTCATACCTAACAATCGAAGATAATTATAGACAAAGATGTGAGATAAAAATCTCACCTTTTTACAAAATCAAACAAGAAGAAGCTTGAAAGAAAATGGAGAATCAACCTCTCTTCAACACAACCCAAATGAGCTTGAATCTATGCTCAAAACAAGAACATTCCCAAAATTAGGTTTAGGAATTTCTAAAATTGGTAAGAGAATAAGTTGGAGAAGAAGAAGAGAATGCTTACCAATGGGTTCTCTTGAATTTGGAGCTAGGAATTTGAGGTTGCAAGAGGAACTAGGGTTTTGGAGTTTTAATTTCCAATCTCTCCCACCATTATTGCCTTAGAACTGAAAAGAGGAAGAGAATGAGTGTGAATGGGGAAGAGCGGCTCAGATTTGAGCATAAGTTAAACATAGGGCCGAGCCCAAACCCAAACCCAAAGTGAAAAGGTAGCAAAAATCAACTCTCTCCAAACATATCGAAGCTTATACTCAAAAAGGTCGCAAACGGCATTTTAAACTCAATGGAGGTGGTCTCGAGTCCTAATTCGGCTGTTTGCAAAAAGTAGCTTTTCGGACTAAAATCCGACTAACGATAAAATATTTAAATAAAATATTTAAATATAAAATCGATAAATATTCGGGTTGTTACAGACTCCCCTCCTTAAAGAAATTACGTCCTCGCAATATTTAAGAAGAAGATATGTAGTAACAACCATAAAAGCATATGCAACACAAAAGAAATTTGAAATAAGAAGTTCACCTCAAAGAGCACGAGAAATCAAGTCCGGATGTGTTCGCTCAATGAACTCTTTAGATTCCCAAGAACAATCCTTAGGATTTGAAGACCATTGAACTTTAACAAGCGGAACATCTTTATTTCGAAGTCGTTTGACCTCCGAAGCAATGATACGAATAGGATGTTGCTCATAAGTTAAATTAGGCGAAACTTCAATCTCTTCCACAACACCGGGCTCAAGAATAGAATCGGAATCTCGAAGACATTTCCGAAGTTGAGAAACGTGAAACACGTCATGGATAGCAGAAAATTGAGCCGGTAATGATAGGTGATAAGCCATGGAACCAATACGTTCAGTGATAGGAAATGGCCCAATATATCGAGGCGCCAATTTTCCCGATCGACTGAAACATACAACACCTTTCATAGGTGATACACGAATGAACACAAGATCTCCCACAGAAAATTCTAACTTCCTTCTTCGGTTATCGACATAGGATTTTTGTCTACTCTGGGCTTCTTTCATCCTATGTCGAATAAGTTCAATCTTTTCTGTTTAATCACGAATAAAATCTGGACCTAAAACAAGCTTCTCACCGGCCTCAAGCCAACAAGAAGGAGATCGGCATGGCCTTCCATAGAGTGCCTCGAAAGGTGCCATACCAATACTAGATTGGAAGCTATTATTATAGGAAAATTCAACAAGTGAAATATAATCTTCCCAACTTCCACCAAAATAAAGAACACAAGCACGAAGAAGACCTTCAAGAGTTTGATTCACACGCTCGGTTTGTCCATCGGACTGAGGATGATAAGCGGTGCTAAAATTAAGCTTCGTTCCCAAAGCTTTTTGAAGACTCTTCCAAAATCCACTAGTAAACAATGGATCACGATCACTAACAATAGAAGTAGGAATACCATGTAATTTAACAATCTCTTTAACAAAGAGTTTGGCCAAAAGAGGAACAGTTCGGTTAGACCTAACGGGAATAAAATGGGCGGATTTAGTAAGTCTATCAACAATCACCCATAAGCTATCATGACCCGATCGAGAACGGGGAAGGCCATCTATAAAATCCATGGAAATTTGATCCCACTTCCAAATTGGAATTTCTTAAGGTTGCAATAACCCACCGGGCCTTTGATGTTCGGCCGTAACGAGTTGGCAAGTCATGCAACGCTTAACGAAGTTAGCGATGTCAAGTTTCATTCCCTCCCAATAATAAAGTCGCTTCATGTCCGCGTACATTTTACTACTACCGAGATGGATGGTGAATTTAGAACGATGAGAATCTTCTAAAATATCCTTACGAAGATCAACAATATTTGGTACGATAAGTCTACCAAATTTTCGAATGCCGCCACGAGAATCGATATCAAATTCTTTCAATCCTTCAATATCAATTTTATCCCTAATATTTTGGCCAAGAAGAGCCATTTCGGGATCTAGCCTTTGAGCTTCAAGAATGCGGTCTAAAAGTGAAGGATGAGCCTCAAGGCTACATAACACAAGTGATGAACATAAATCAGAGACACGGTCTCGAATCTCACAAGAGGATAAAATCTCGAGATCATTCCATTCGGATATCATCATAGAAACAACCGCTTGTTGCTTGCGACTAAGTGCATCGGCAACACGATTTCCCTTTCCGGGAGTATAAAGGACATCAAGATCATATGGTGCAAGAAATTCGAGCCAACGCTGTTGACGCAAATTAAGTTCCTTTTGGGAGAATAAATACTTCAAGGACTCATGATCGGTATAAAGAACAAATTTCTCTCCTAAAAGATAATGACGCCAAATCCGAAGAGCAAAAACAATAGCCACGAGTTCTAAATCATGAGTGGCATATCTAGTCTCGGCCGATTTTAATTGCCTTGAAGCATAAGCAATAACACGTTCTTTTTGCATAAGAACGGCACCCAAACCAATGCGACGAGCATCGGTATAAACAACGAAATCTTGATTCCCCTCGGGAATAACGAGAATAGGAGCATCAGAAAGAAGTTCTTTTAATTTCTGAAAAGAAGCTTCACATTTGTCCGACCAAATGTATTTAACACCTTTCTTCGTCAAGCTAGTGAGAGGCACGGCAATCTTAGAAAAGTCCTTGATAAAACGACGGTAATAGCCCGCCAATCCGAGAAAACTACGAATCTCTGTCACACTCTCCGGTCTCTTCCAATCTTGAATCGCTTCAATCTTTGAAGGATCCACGGAAATTCCGGATTCGGAAATAATATGACCGAGAAACTTCACACGAGATTGCCAAAAGTGGCATTTAGAAAATTTTGCCTTTAATTGATTACTCCTAAGAGTTTCCAACACAATCCGAAGATGTTTTTCATGCTCCTCCTCGGTTTTAGAATACACAAGAATATCATCAATAAAGATGAGAACAAATCGATCGAGGAAGTCTTTAAAAACTCGATTCATTAAGTCAACGAAATAAGCCGGGGCATTCGTTAACCCAAATGGCATAACAAGCCATTCATAAGATCCATACCGAGTACGGAACGATGTCAAAGGAATGTTATCCTCTACAATACGAAGCTGATGAAAACCGGTAGCCAAGTCCAATTGTGAAAAGACTCTAGCACCACTAAGTTGGTCAAATAAATCATCAATCCGAGGTAAAGGATATTTAATTTTGATAGTAAGATCATTAAGCTTGCGGTAGTCAACGCAAATCCTAAGTGTACCATCGAATTTCTTCACAAAAATAGCCGAAGCTCCCCAAGGCGAGGAACTAGAGCGAATAAATTACTTCGTCTCCAATTCGGATAATTGTTTACGCATCTCCTCGTTTTCTTTATTGGACATACGATAAGGAGGGCGAGTGATAGGTTGAGCTACAGGAATGAGATTAATTCTGAACTCAATTGCTCGCTTAGGTGGTAATCCTAAAACGGGCTCAAATATGTCGGAAAATTCACGAACGACGTGAATAAGAGAAATAATATCACCCTCATCATCATCATTGTCATCACGAGGGTTTAAAGAATATAAAGATGCAACCAAAGCAGAATCCGAATCTTTAAGAATAACAGAAACCTGATTAACAGGTTGAGGATGTCGAAGATGAATAGTCCGCTCAGGACATAGGATATGAGCTTCATAACAGTTAAGCCAATCCATTCCTAAAATCATTCCAAAGCCTAAATAACGCATGACATGCAAATCAACTAGGAAAGGAAAATCACACAAAATAATCTCGACATCTTTACACAATAAACTGATTGTTGCAGATCCACCAACCGGATTCGCAATTCTCAAAGAAGTCATTAAACACAAAACATCCAAAGAAAAAGTATCAACAAGTTCTTTTGATATAAAAGAATGGGACGCACCCGTATCAAAAAGAACTCGAATAGGATGATCACGAAATAAAATAATTCCATCCAGAATAGAATGAGAAATACCTTGGCCACGAGATGTGTTGCCAGGGGCTTGAGCAACATTAAGATTTCCCTCTTTCCTGCCCTGAAGCTTGGGGCATGAGGATATAACATGACCGGGACCTTTGCAGTAGCGACAAGAGAGAGACTTTCACTACACCAAATCAGTGATTTTGCAACAGTTTATATTTGTTAATTGCCAACACTTATAAATGTTACAAACTCCTAACAGTAAAAAAGTGTTAGTATATCTAAAAAGTGTTGGTGAAAATAGATACTTTTCTGAATAAACTTTGCAACAGAAATAAGTGTTACAGTAGTTGGTAAAAATGTAAATAATTTATTAACTAAAGGAGCCTTCTGTAACTTACACATATGTGTTAGCTTCTCACGCTTACCCATCCATTCCCAAACATTTTAGCCGTAGAAAATTTAGTTTAGGGTTTTCCCATTCCTCCCAAAATCGACGTCGATTTCAACCACTCCGTAAGATCGACGGTGACTTCATCCACTTTCCAATATCCAACGCCGATTTCAAAATTTTCAGTGAGGATAGAGCTTCTACGATGTGAAGACCTGAATCGCGATTTGATTTCAGTGAGGATACAGCTGCATCTAGTTGGGTTTGTGGATTTCGGTGACGATATTTGATTTCAGTGAGGATGGCACGAAGCTATAATCGACTCCATTCTTGAATCACCTCAAAGTAAAGAAGAACAAGAATCACCACCTCAATTAGTGTACAAGTACGAAACCGCTCTTATTGGATTTGCTGCAAAACTCTCGGCTAACTAACTAAAATCCCTTCAAAAACTCAATGGTTTTCTCTCCGCCTATCCCGATGATTTTTCAATCAACCTCCACACCACTCACTCTCCGCAGTTTCTTGGTTTAAATCCAAACAAAGGCTTGTGGAGTCAATCTGACGCTGATGACCGTTCTCGCCTCTTTCTCTCCTCCGGTACGTTCTCCTCCTAGTTTCTTTGTGTTCCACTAATCCCTTTTTCCTTTGTTTTCCAAATCTGAAACCACTTAGCGATTTGGTGACGATAATCTAACAATCATTTTCTATGATTTGTACCTTTTTGTTTCCATGAATCCTTCTGTGCTATTTTTTGCTTATGTGATGAACCCTAGCAGCGAAATCCTCTGATTTTAGGCGAAACCCTATTTTTAGCTCTTGTAAGATTCCATAAAAACACCGAAATTTACACTTATTTTGTTTCCTCTTCTTCAAAGTATAGAACGCAAATAGTTCTGCTTTGTTGATCATTGCATAATTTCTAGCACAAAGATTCCAAAGCATGTTTTTATGTGTAATTCTTTAAGGTTTCTTATGAAGTATGAGTTTGATTCCAACAAAAACCAAGGTTTACAAATGGCTTTTTATAATCAACGTCTAGGAGCAAAATAAAATATTTAGTTTTTCACTCATTACGGTAGTCCATATGGTTGTAATAGTGTACGTCCTTAAAAATGATTTTCTAATTAAGATTTAGCAAACAACAAGCATTTTGAAAAAATAGTTAAACCATTTTATTGATTTGAATTAAGGTCTCTGAAAATTTGATTTATTCTAAGATCATAACAATTTGGATAATAATCAGTATATCTACTTTGAAGACATATATTTATAATATTTCTGCAGTGATGAACCAACGACAGTGATAAGAAAAAAGAAAATTCAAAATCACAGCGGTATGACACCAGACAAAAATGGTTATGAGTTCAAGTATTTGAAAATATTGAAATAAATAAATGTAGGAGTTTCAACCTCTACACAGGGAAGTTACTTTACAACCTAGTTATGAAGCTTGAATAAAAAAGACGTTTAGACGAATATGATGTTTATTAACCTATTGAATTTTTGAATAACTAATGTAACTAAACACTAAACTATTTCTTTCAATATTGCGACATGAGTAAAGTGATATACCCATCTTTAACAGGTAAAACATAGGAAGAAATTTCCTCTAAAATAAAACAAATAGCTCCAGTTTATGTTTGATAGCAAATCAATTTAACACAATTAAACGAGAAGAACACATTTCCATGAATGCAGTAATATAATAGGTTGTTGCTTTGTTTTAGTTTGTTTGAACTGTGTATTTACATGTGTTTGATATGCAAATATGGGTGTAGAACATGCTTAAATTTGTCCATAGGACTATTATTATATTCTGATTGTTTTAGTGTTGTCTGATCCATGCTCTGTGCCTTGAACAGATTATCTTTACAAGTACTCACTTGCTAAAACAATGGATATTATAATGTAGTTTTCCATAGTGCTTTGCCTCAGTGCCTGTGAAGTGGATATGGCTTCTTCCAGGAGTTTATCATGACACTCTTGTGGAAGGTAAGAGAACATGCATTTTTAAGGCACTCTTTATCACTCATTGTGCTTCTTTACTCCTGCTCTTTTATATCACTGTATTAATTTGTTTTTTTAACCTTCTTTCATTTAAAATATGCAGGGTCTGGGAATCCTGACAGTTATTCACAATGGAAGAGTTCCACCAACTACATGATGTTATTAGTCAAGGTATTGATAAATGTCAAGTGCATTACAATGTCAACTTTCAATCTATGCAGTATTTGATACATCTATGGAGTGTGTATATTATGTTCATAAGTTTTCAGGTGCTCTGTTAAATTGGCAACAGAGCAATTCATGCAGTCACGTGATTCATAATTGTCCATGAACACATAATAAGCCTGTGTATTAGCAAAAAAGAATGATAAATTTTGAAGTAATCAAGTTCATAGCCTAATCAGATTGAAAAGCATTGTCCATGACCTTAAGAAGTGATTCAACTTTTCAACTTCTTTTTTCAATTTAATTAAAACAAGTTGCCATATATTTACTGCTGAACTTTTGATATTTAATGTAAACACACATGTATATGATATGGTTTAGAGTGACCAGCTCTCACTGGGTTAGCCACCCAACCACTAACTTGTACTATTCCAGGTGAAACTTAGAAAAATCTAAAGGAAAAAAAATGCTGAATCGCGTCATTTGTCCAACAAAATATAAAAGTGATAGAATATTTTACTGGTAGATATAACTACTGATTCATTATATTTTTCCCTGTTAAAAATGCATATATGTGTCGATCAAAATATATTGCTTACCAGCTAACAAGAGCAGCATTTCTTGTGAGCACAAGACATGGCAGCTTATCAGCCAACGTGAGGCACACATTACACACTGTAGTTCTCCCAAGCAATTGAACATATTGCATCTGCAATAAACCAAATTTGTATGAATTATGTAAATTTTTGGTTTTTGAAAAACTGCCATAAAATTTAGTTTTTTTAATAAAAGCCTAATTTGTAACTGAGGTTTAAACTTAGTAGCTGAGTATTAAACACATTTTAAACTTTTGTTTTAACTAATACATAGTCCATCGTAACATTTCAACAAATTTTGTTGTTGGGATTCATTCATGTGACTAGTACAATTTTTATTGTATAGCTCCTAGTGGTAACAAATGTATATGCGTTAATGTCATCGTCTATATATACAAATATTTGTTCTTGCAGGTCAAGGAAAATCCGAAAGAGAAAGTTACGCGGACAATGGCTTGAAAGGCGGGACATATAAATAAGAAATCTAGACAAGTTCTTCCATCTGCAGCAAAAGCCTATGTAAGTATTTTTTTTGAACCATTTACATTTTCATTTTTAATACCTTGCGCATTTTGAATATTCTTTTGCATACTGGTTAGGTAGTTATTTTATGGAAAATTTTTGGTTATTGAAAAATAAATAATATTTTGATTTAAGTTAGCAGTTACTGACAAGCTTATTCACCCTCTGGAAAACTTGTAACTCATGATATAAGAGTATATGATCTTATAATAAAATTTGAAAGTTACTAAAAAAACTAGTAGAATTCTCATCCCCTTTCAAAAACAAATCGCGTACTTGCTCTATTATCAAAAACCAAAACGTATTTCGACTCCTCTTAATTTCAAATTCTAGAAACCAAATCAAAATTCCACATTAAAATTTGAAATTAAATAGTTCGCGATTTAGTTGGCGATTTCGGTGATTCAGGCGTTTGATTGAGGTGGTGTTTGGTGTGGTTGTACAGCAGTTCGGTAGCTGCGATGGTCTTTGATGATGCAATGTTGCTAGGTTATGCTGTGTAATTTGTGGCAACTGTTTTTTTTATGTTAGCAGTGGAACAGGGTGAAGCAGTGATAAGCCAAATCACTAAATTAGCTATGTTTAGAAATAATGGATATACTGTTTACTTATTCAGGACCTCAAAAAACTGGAGACCCTAAAATTTGTGGGCCACGATGTTTAGAAATAAATTTGCCGACCCTGCTACACAAGTTATTTCTATTTACATTTCTACTGTGGTATTGTCATTTGAAATACATTTGACTTTTCGTTGATTCAAGTCATTGATAGGGCCTAAGATACTCCTGTGATCATCTTAAGATGCTTGTTATTTGGATTATTCATCAAACAACACGTATAGACATTCTGAAGTATACGTATTACACATCTCTATTAATATATTAAGAATGCATATGCTTTTTGGGCTGACCTATTTATGTCTTGATGATTGCTTAATTGAAACGAATGATCACTGATCGTAAAGTTTCAATGTTTTGGAGGGGTCATTTGACTGATCCAACAAGATATGACTTCTTAGCATTACTTTGAATTGGCTTCCAAGCATTTCTGTAGAAATAAATTTATACATAGATAGTATCTTTCATAAGCTAAATCAGCATATGAAGTATAAGTGTACAACAGGTTAGAAGTATGATATGTTTATATGCTGCATACCATTTGATAAGTTTGTTCGAACACTTTGAGGAGTGTGATACATAAATTGCAATTCAGTTGCCTATGATGCTTTGATCACACACGGAGAACACAACCGATTTAAGTAAATCCATTCTAATTTTGTTCTTGATTTTCTTTTTACAAGTAATTTGAGTTGAAGAATCCTGTGCAAAATTTATCAGCTAACAAATCTCAATGATGATATATTTGCAGTACAAGTACATGGTGTTGCTAGACTTGCTTAAGAAGGGTCACTCGGAGGCAGATAGAAAGATAGGAAAAGGGGTTTAGTCCTTCCAAATCCGTCATCATCCCAAGTATAAAAGCCGACGTTTTTTCCTTTTTAGAGTTGATGGAAGCAGCAATGACTTCAGCTTCAAGAAGTGTGTCAATAACATTCTTCCATTGCCTGAGAATCTGAAAGGCCAATTTTCTTCAAATGGAGGAAGAGGAGGAAACGGTGGTGGAAAACGAGGTGGTTTCAGGAAGTAAATTCTCACTAAGCCTAAACTGATATTTTCCCCAAGCATCTTATGCAAAAAAATTGTTTGTTTGGACTCGTACTAATGTGTTCTTTGTTTTAGAGTTTTGGATATTTGGAGAAGGCCTACGACGGGAGGGCTAATAGCAGAGAAGTTCCACTTTAGCTTCAGCGTCCCCTAGTTAATGCACCAAGTACCAACTGCAGAGAACAATGGGCCAACTAATCCATGGAATCGATGACTAATTTGCAGAATTAATGGAGACAGCATTGAACTATGAGTTTGAATTTTAAGTGTATTTTGAAAGAAAAAATTGAATGGTTAGGTTAACTGTAAGTTAAACTTTAAGTGTATTTTGAATTTTTTTTGAAGCTTATGTTGTAATAATATCTGAATATATGACATTATAGTATTTTAGATATGTAAATAATTGTTTATGATATATTGTACTACATTTGCAGAGCGTTTAAACTTTGCATTGAATATGTGTGATGAATTATTTGTGATATGAAACCATTATTTGCAGAGTGTTTATATTTAAACTTTGCGTTTAAGTTTTGGTATATATATGCGTGTGTGTGTTACTAAATAATCATTTTCCAACCCTTATAAGCGTTACCGTATATTTCTGTACCAACACTTATAAGTGTTACCGTATATTTCATTACCAACACTTATAAACGTTACCGTATATTTCTGTACCAACACTTATAAGTGTTATCGCATATTTCGTTACCAACACTTATAAGCGTTACAGTATATTTCTGTTCCAACACTTATAAGTGTTACCGTATTTTCGTTACCAACACTTATAAGCGTTACCGTATATTTCTGTACCAACACTTATAAATGTTAGTAATACGTATGTTTGTAACACTTATAAGTGTTACAAATTTGGCCGCTCCATTCCTCACAGTCCATTAGTAACACTTCAAAAGTGTTACTGAAATTATTTGTAACACTTATAAATGTTAGAATTTGCCTGTTTTGGTGTAGTGTTTGGACACTTGTTCGCGTAATGGTCCTTCGAACCACAATTATAGCATTCCCCACGACCAAAGGAAGAAGTCTTTGCCACGGAGGTTGCTTGCTTCCCTTTCTTATTAGGATAGGGGCCTTTGAATTTGTTTGGCCTCTTCTTGTTGTTGTTGAAGCTTGGTTTGGAACCCACCACTTCAACATCATTCTCCCTATCCGCCTCTTCAAGACGAAGAGCGATATCAAAGAGTTGGTCGAAAGAAACTTCTAATTTTAGAAGTAATGGCTTCTTGAGATTTTTTTAAGCCATAGACGAACCTCTGGTTCTTCTTTAAAGGGGTGTTGATGTATTCAACCCCATATTTGGAAAGCGACTCGAAGGAGGCGACGTAATCAGTCACAGAGGACTCACCTTGAACAAGGTCTATAAATCGTCGAGCCAATGTCACTTTCTCTGCTTCTGGTACAAATTTCAACTCGAAGCGTTCTCGGAATTGCCCCCAGGTGAGATTCGCTTCATTAATCTCAGAAATAAGAAGCTCGTACCAGTCCAATGCTCTTTCTCGGAGCATAGTAGAGGCCACCTGAACTCGGTGAAGGTCAATAAGATTCATGCGAGAAAAGATTCGATCGCATGACCTTAGCCAAGCCTGTACTTCAATATAGTTTCGGAACCTTTAAATGGCTCCCCACCCAAATTAGTGTAATCACTGCACAAGCGTGCAAATCCCGACTTTGGGTGAGTAGTTTCCGGGTTAGCTCCAGCTGCTTGAGCATTTGTCACTAAATCAAGAAGCTGTTGAGCAGTCATAAAAACTCCATCCTGGGGTAGGGTACTAGATGGTACGGCTCTGGGGCGGCCTGGTCTAGACATTTCTCTCCCTTTAGAAAGAAAGAAGAAGAAGAAAAAGGTTATTCACCAAATTGAATATCAAGCAATCTTGATAGACAAAACAAGGAATCATAAAAGAAAATAGGATAGGACAGTACGTAGACCCGAATAAAATCCTAAAGCACGACTCCTAAGATGGACTTAGGATGATGATCCTTGTTATAATATTCCATATTGTTCCGAAGTTTGGCTCTGATACCAAGCTGTGGCACCCCACCTCTATACCCACGCTAGCCAAGAACGTTACGGTGAATGATGTCAACTAGCACGGAGAATAAGGCTGTTGAGGAGCGACCATCCGTGTAATTGCTTTGCGCGAGCATCGATATGTCAGATAGTATAACATGCATTTCTTTATCAAGAGGGAAATCCAACATACCGACACAAACCCAAAGCTACTACACAGTGGCTGTAATATCTTCGGAAACAAATATAGAAATAAACATAACATAAATCAGTCACAGACAATTCATATCACAAAGGCGGAAGAAGATATGAATATAACACATGAAAGTGTTCATCAGAGTAGTGGTCTAAAAAGATCCACAATATCACAAAAGAATAGTTACTTGAACTACACAAAAGAATAAGTATACATAATGGAGTCTATATCTCAAATGTATACAACAAAAACTACTAATCTAAGTAGTTAACCAAAAGTCAGAGAGGTAATCCTGGATGTAAAGTCAAGAGAAAGCAATTGTAACATCTCGGTCTGACCCGAGTATTATTTAATAAGAAAATAATAAACGGATCAGTCTAACTATAAATATCAGATGAAACGATATAGAATAAGAGATATGACTAAACACATGATAATCACAATGCCAAGCTGTGATATATATAAGTAATTGAAAATCAACGACAGATTAATCAATATCACCAAATCTACACAAGAATCAAAGAAATGTCATACTCCTCATTTCGTTCACCAAACCATAAATATTGACGATTATATCAATGTCAATCACAAAAGTCAATGACACACAAATTCACCAATGCACAAATATTGATAAAACTTATCAATGGAAATCATGAAAATTGGTGAAGCATAAATTCTAGAAATCATCTCGAGAAATCCAGAAATCACAAAGGGGGGGAGGCATATCACAAACGGGAGCATAAAGCCCCCAACACGTGTATCACAAACGGAATGCTAATTCCATGTTTGCTAACCATCACAAATTGAGCCGAAGCTCCACAAACGGCCCGAAGACCATGGGTTGCTACCCCACCAATTTGAGTCGAAACTCCACAAAACGGGGTTTAGTCTCCCTCGCAGACAAAGAGACATCGCACATTGCTAGTCTAAATCACAAAGATGATCGTCATGATCAGCGAGAAGTGTCAATTACACTAAGCTAGTAAATATATGAGTTTAGCTTCATGTCCCATAACTACTTGCTTAACTTAAATATTTACGAACAAACTGTAGATTTCCACTAGAAAATTGTCACAAGAGATTCAATCGAACAAGTCCAAAAATTAACCGACGAAGTAAACGTAAGCGTTTCATACCACTCATTTTACTAAGCCGTTTAATTAGATTTCTCGTACGAGTGAGGTAAAGGTTTGTATATACTAATAGATTGGAAAATGGTTTAAGAAACGAGCTTTGTACTAAGATAGTGTTGAAATCATTTGAAGAAAGAGTTTTGATATTTACTACTAGTATAGAAAACCTTTATATTTTTAAAGTGACAAATCACAAAGAAGATTGTAGGAACAATCATTCACTAAAATTCACATACGAAGATGTGAATAAAATCCAAAGAAACCGATAAAGAATCCATCGAAATGGATATTCAAAAACCCCTAAAAGGAGTCATCAAAGGCATAATAAATGATAACAACAAATAGGATCACCACGAATCGATTTAAATTGGAACTCTCAAGCGAATAGGCAAATAGGCAAAACACTGCAATTTCAGACGTCTTAAACAAGTGGTTCAGACGTCTGAATCTGGAAATATAAAGATTTCCAGAACACAATTCAGACGTCTGAATCAAGTGTTTCAAACGTCTGAAATAGGCACTTTTTAGCCTATTTCCTTTCTGGTTCCAAATGAACCAATTCAGACGTCTGTAACCATATATTCAGACGTCTGAATCTGGGGATAGAAATCTTCCCAGAACAATATTCAGACGTCTGAATATTACGTTTCAGACGTCTGAATCTGGGGTTCAGGGCATTCCCTGAACCTAGGCTAAAAATGGCCAAACGAATATCGAAAACGATCGAACGAGCAAATGGCGATGACTAAGGAATTACGTCGAACGACAACCCAGCCTAAACGGCTCTTCGATACGCCTCAAATATCAATGTCCAAATATCCATAATAGGATTTCCATAAATTGGACCAAACCACCAAAAATTGGAATATACACCAAATCAATCCAAACCAAAATCAATTGCACACGAATAAACGTTAGGAATTCATACTTAACAATCGAAGATAATTATAGACAAAGATGTGAGATAAAAATCTCACCTTTTTACAAAATCAAACAAGAAGAAGCTTGAAAGCAAATGGAGAATCAACCTCTCTTCAACACAACCCAAATGAACTTGAATCTATGCTCAAAACAAGAACATTCCCAAAATTAGGTTTAGGAATTTCTAAAATTGGCAAGAGAATAAGTTGGAGAAGAAGAAGAGAATGCTTACCAATGGGTTCTCTTGAATTTGGAGCTAGGAATTTGAGGTTGCAAGAGGAACTAGGGTTTTGGAGTTTTAATTTCCAATCTCTCCCACCGTTATTGCCTTAGAACTGAAAAGAGGAAGAGAATGAGTGTGAATGGGGAAGAGTGGCTCAGATTTGAGCATAAGTTAAACATAGGGCTGAGCCCAAACCCAAACCCAAAGTGAAAAGGTAGCAAAAATCAACTCTCTCCAAACATATCGAAGCTTATACTCAAAAAGGTCGCAAACGGCATTTTAAACTCAATGGAGGTGGTCTCGAGTCCTAATTCGGCTGTTTGCAAAAAGTAGCTTTTCGGACTAAAATCCGACTAACGATAAAATATTTAAATAAAATATTTAAATATAAAATCGATAAATATGCGGGTTGTTACAACAAGTTCCCTATTAGTATAGAATTTCCTATGGATTGAAATGATACATACCGAACGATCTTGTAGAATAGGAGAAAATCATTATGGGTTGAAATGATAAACCCAAGCGATTTTCATTGAATTAAATTTGGGATTGCGATTTGAAATGATATATACCCGTATATAATTTAAGTTATGGATTGAAATGACAAATATCTGTATCACTTGACCATAGGATATAAAACTATATATAGACACCGTTGGTCTATATATATATACACATATATATATACATATATATATATATATATATATTGAAAATGATTTTCAAGGTTTCGAAAGGATTATTTTGGTTTTATAAATATTGATTTTAAGATATTATGTATATATGTTCTTTTATAAAGGTTTAAATTTAGATTTTTAAATTTATATGTTTGAAAATTTTAAAAGTTATAAGTTAGTTTTAAAACTATAAATTTTAAGATCTTATTTATAATTTTACTATTTTAAAAACATAGAAATTAAGATTTAAAATCAATAAGTTTAATAGTAAGCTTTAATTTAATAAAGGTTGATTTAGTTCATGTATATTATGTTTAATTATTTATATAAAATTTTAAATAAATTTGTATAATAGTTTTTATAAGTTAAGATTGGATTGATAAATTTAAATTATTTTAAATTGTATTTAATTAAGAATTATATTTAATTAAAGTCAATTTTAAACTTATTAAATTTGATATTTTCGAAAGGATATGATTGTTTAACTTGATTTTGGTTTAAGATGATTAAATGAATATTTCAAGTTTAAATAAATTGAAGGAAATATTCACTTATTTGAAATTTGAAGTTTTATTTAAATATTATTTGAATGATTAAGTAAATATTTCAAAATAAATAATAGTAAACTGAATTTGATATATATATATATATATATATATATATATGAAATTATCAGACTTAGTTTTGAAATGTTGAATATTTAAAGCTTTGAAATATATTGAAATTGAAATGCTTTATTTTGTGGTTCAAATCTATTTTTGAAATCAATATAATTTGAAATTATTTATTGAGAAACTGAATTGAATTGAAATTGATGATTTGAGAATGGATTAAATTTTAATTTTGGAATTTGAGTTGATTTGGGATCGATTTGTAAAATTTGACATAACTATTTTATTATATAAAGTATTTTTAAATTATATTTAAAACTATTTATATATTTTACTTTATAAATTATTTTCATATAAACTATTTTAATACAAATCATTTTATTATAAACTATTTTTAATATAAACTATTTTATATATTTTAATATAAACTATTTCAATATAAACTATTTCAATATAAACCATTTTAATATACTAACTATTTTATTATAAACTATTTTAACCTATAACTTCTTTATATAACTATTTTATTTTATACACTATTTCGATATCTAAACCGGTTAAGTGGAAAGTGTTATGATTTCCAAAGTATTATGATTTCTAAGTTATGATTTCTAAAGTGTTATGGTTTTAGAAGCTTTATAATGTCGAAAGTGTTATAACTTTGAAGTGCTATGATTTTTGGAAATGGATATATTTGAAATGGAAATAATATCGTATTTGGTTTTGAAATAGAAATGATATCATATTGATATGGTTTTGAAATGGAAATGATACTTTGGTTTTGAAGTATAAACTATTTTGAAAGAACCACGGTGTTATAATAACGATTGGTTATTAAAGAGACCGGGATCAGATATTGTCATACTCTCTGCCAATATCGAAAACCACTTTAACAACCGTGTATGCGCTGGAGATTCCAGAATGAAGTAGGATGGTGGTGACATCCTATTGAGGCATATATGTGGACCTGACTCTCATGAGTTGGCATAAGGTGGCTGAAACAGGAGCGATCGATGGGCCAAGTGAGATAGCTCTCCTCCGATCAGACACAATTTTTCGTATGTCATTCTATTACTTTCTGATTGATTTGGTGCGCACCTTTAATTTGGGAGTGTGGCTCGAGGTGGGAGGTAGCTGCGACTATACATTACCACCAAACCGAGAGTGTAATTAGTATATCTACAATGGCATTGCCTAGTTATGCCGTGTCACCTACCCTAACGAGACCACTATGAGTTTGTTTTGTGCCATACCTATGGAGTATCCTTTGGTAGCCTCCCGATCAGGACATATTACGGTACTGTATAGACTATTGGCACTATAAAATGTGTTAAGGTGGATATGGATAACGCCTTGATGCTATTTTAATAGTTTACTTTACTTCAGACATTATTATAATAACATATATTACTACATAGTAGATAGTTTAACTGATCCTTGGAGGATGGTTATCCTAAACATCCTTTAAGTTACTTGTATTTCAGTTGTTATTTCACTTGGGTTCGATTTATTGATATAAGAATGTTAATCCTGACTCGAGTGTTTTGTGTATTTGCTTTATGCCCGGGTCAGACAGAGTGTCACAGCATTTCAGTCTCACCTTTGGAGTTTAAGCTTCGCTTGGAGATCCATCTACATCTTCTCAGCTTGTAGTTATTCAGTTGATTCCAGCGATGTATTCTGATCTTGTATTTGACTATTGTATTCGTGACTTCTGTTATATCTTATTTAACTCTGTAATAATATAGTAGCTTCATGAACTACTATTCTTTTGTTTTCGCTGCTTATTGTTACATTACTCTGTGTCTGTGATTCTGTGATTTATTTATTTACTGTACATGCTAAGTTTTGCCAATATAAATTAACAATCTGATATTTTGAGCAATTCAAGTCCGACATGTGCGGATACGAATGGTTGAAAATATCGGGTTATTACAACCTTATTGCCTTGTTTCCTATGATTGTCATATTTTTTATGCTATTTGAATTCATGTTAGAGATAGCTAGTGTATTTGTTTTTTATTAGCGTGACTCTCTTTAGGATTATGTAAGTATAAGGAAGCAAGAGATTTCTACTTGACTACTTGAGTGCCTACATTTTCATCGAGATAATAAATTTCTTGCAAAAATATAAATAAACGCAAAAAGGCATGTAGTAGATTTAAAAATTAGGAATTGGTTGATGGTTTTATGCCCCACATATGGAAAACCACCTGGCTTTTGTTTTTTTGTTAGTTTGAGGCCTGTAGAGACTATTTGCAGTTGTCCCGATCGAGCAGCGCAAAGGAGACCTTGCCAAAATTTTCTGCAGCAAACGAGATTTTCGACCCTCAAAAATCGACACTAATACGTCCATTGTGTCTCATGCCGAGAATTCGAATGCCACAAAAACTGATTGTAAGGGTTGAAGAAGAAAAGGATAGAAAAAGAAAACAGAAATAACATCACAGAATCTCACAATCGCAGCGGAACAACATATAATAGATATTTACACGCCTTTATACAAAAAGAACTATAACTGTTATTTATACATACCATCATCAAAGTACAACAAATCAACAGACCAATACTGGACAGTTATAATAACTTGTCATCACAAGTGCTTAATATACAACATATAATACACAGTGGAATATAATCAAGTACGTGTAATACGTCATCGTCATCTAGCTCGTCTCCTGAGCTCCATAGCTTCCTAGCCTGAATCTGTAATACTCAGTCTGACCCAAGCATTATAATAAAATAACACCCGAGTTAGTTTGGAAAACCAGCATGAGAAAAACACACTTTATTTGAATCATTAAAGTTATCAAATCCTTTGAAAAACAAAGGTATCTCATAAGACCACTTCACACATAAACACGATGGGTTTTTACCTTACGATAACCAAAACACTTCTATAGAAAATCCAGTGATATTATAATAGTGTCTAAATACAAATACTTATTCAAATAGCCAAAATTGTTACATTAATTAAATTCCTTCATACTAGGCTCTGCAACCAAAACTGTAAAGGCACGTATTGGAGAATGGATTTCCATACAATGACTAGGCACTGAGGTACCACCTATCACAGTACACATCTAGAAAAATATACCGAGGACCTCATCGGGATCCCCCACAACACATGAGGTTCTACCCCTAACCTAGATAATACTGAATATGTTACCACCCCGGGTGTTTCCACCCTTATCGAGAGCTTTTTTCCATGCACCACTGTATCCATAATTTATAATATATCCAAGGGTATCTAGAAAGGTAATAACATACCCTAATTGGGTATGACCCACTTAGCTTTGCTGCGTCTCCCTGATTTTCAGTCATTCCCATTGATGAGGCTTGAGGCTATGCTTACCTTTTTAAGGAATTTATACTTGGAATTTCCATTGTCCTCCAATGATAATGTATTAAAAGCATTCATCCATACAAGTCTGTTCTGGGTTTGAAATAAACTGGAGGCACTATTCCTACTACATCCATTTTAGGATCATCCTCAAGATTAGTAATGATTAGCCCTTGCACTTTAATACTCCATCTTCGATTCCATGCTCTTGTCTTCACTTCGAAAACGTATTCGTTGGATCGAAGTGGCTTATGGATAACTTATCCAATCTCGGTCTCTTTGAAACAACATTCGATATCTCCGGTAAACTTAACCCTGGTTCTTTAGGAAATAAATAGACAAAAATAAGATTGGAGATCACCTCCTAACCGTAAGTGGACAGATTTCCTTATCATCATCCTAGAAGAACGAAACGAATTTATACGTACAGTATAGCACCTTCGATGGTAACTGTACCATATAATCCCTGTTTATCTCCTAGATATTTCCAAAGTCATATTTTTGGTCCAGATTTGATAGTCAGTTATTTAACTATCGAATAAACAACCACTCAATCAAAGATTCATTTCCCTCTGAAATCCCTAAGCCTTATTTAATTTAAATTCTAAATCTCTTTATCAAAAAGGTATATACTTATCTTATCGGAATAAGTATGTTCACAAACCATTCCCTTCGAAAATATTTGGAAAACCTTTTAAAATAAATATGGAAAGCATCACGCGGTATCAACCATGGATTCACAGTTCAATGATTATGTCTCTATCCCAAAGAATCCAAAATTAACTATAGGCAATATATGCCGTCCGATTTTGCTATGAAGGTATACCATTACTTTCCGACAACTTTATTTAATAATTAAATACTTTTAAACCATTAGAATAATTATATAACTTTGAAAAAATCATTAATTTCGATTTATTAATAAAATTCTAATCGATTTACAAGACTTGTTATAAACTTATAATTCATTTTGACAATTTAAAAATATTTAAATAACTAATTTTTCTAGAATATTTTTATGCTAAAAACATTTTTGAATTACCTAGTTTAATAATTAAAATCCTCCTTTTAAAACAAACTCAACTTCTCAATAAAAACTTATTTTTCAATTCCAATACAATAAGTCTAATATTTATACATCTCTCTCGATTTATCACTAATCGATTTACGTCCCCAATTTCATAAATCCCTTTTTCACATTCTCAAAAGTAAAATCTATCATTTCTTTTTAAACCGATTTACCCATCTCATTATAAATTCTTTCAGTGAATTTATACCTTCAATTTATCGGATGATACTGACTTCACTTTTATTTATAAACATTGTTTATAAATCTTATAGTCTCATTTCCCGTTTACAACGGCTTCACATCACTTAAATCCATTATAAATGGATTTATAAATTAAATTCCATTTATACATCAATTTTCTTAAATAACCCAAAACTATATGACAAAACCAACCCAAATCTCAATTCTACTTCCACCTCATAATTTAGAAGTCTTATTTAAGATCCAGTATAACCAATTTTATATTTATTTCCAAATTCCCTTCTATTTCTCAATCTATTAAAAATATCGATTTCTAAAACCTTTATATTTAAACAAATATCACTTAAGAATTATTATTTAAATTCCATTATATACATTATTCCAAAATCTCTATTTACAATATCATGAAATAGTTAAGTACAAATTTAAAGTCAAACCATTTATTTTATCAAAATTAATTTCTTTCAACTAATCCAAAATTCTATATAAATACTTCACTTCCAAAATCACATTTTAATTTCTTTTCAGATTCAAAATCAATATTTATGGTATTTTAAAATTCCAAAATCTAGGCCAGTGCTACCATAGCATCCAATAATTCAAATCACACTATAATCTATCCCAGATTACTCAAAACATATCATGTATCACTATATATGAAATTAAATTCAATATTTTTATGGAATGCAGTTGGATCCCTCTAACATGTTTCCCTGCAACCAAAGACGGTAATACAACATAAAAATACCAATCCCGCTTCGTGGTTGGATACTGCGGAAATATAGGGTCATCCGTTACTATGCGGAGAGCGTAGGATCTCATCTGCTAAAATATGCGGGAACATCAATCCAACTACTAATATTTATATACACTACTATATATATAATAACATCCAAACTGATAATAATATCAAAATCAACTAGGCATCTAATAATTAATTTTGCTATTTAAAATGAACTAGCAATCCAAAAATGAGTGAGACTGACTCACATTGATTTAATTTGAACCTAATCCAATATTAAATTAAATTGGATGATTTTAAATTAAATTGAACCTGCGTTCAATTTAATTAAAAATTCCAGCTGGCTTTAAAATCTCCAAACTAATTCCATATTATAGATAACGTCGAAATGAGTGCAACGCAACATGTATTGTTCGAATTTGATCTAAAACGAGTATGTTATTGCAATTGCGAGATAGCAAAATTTAAAATTGTAAATAAATTCATTAATTTCATCATTAATCAGTTAATTACCCTCGTCAAATATAATTGCCGCTAACCCATTTCCCCCCTCTTCTCTCGACCATGAACGACATCAGGCCGCCTCAATTTCGCACGTCGCACCGCCACCAGAGTCAACCGGACCGCCCCATATTAACGCCGCCGATAGCCCATCCCCCAAGCTACCCAATGCTATCGACCAAAGTTGCCCACACCGCCTGAGAATCGAGCACGAACCAAATCGCAACCCTCCTATGTGAACAATACAGCCCTTAAAATCGCGCATGCCGCCTCTAAGTCGCGCCACCTTACTTGCTTCCAACGTTCGAATCCAAGAGCATGCTTTTATTCTTAGGTCGCGATGTTTGGTTTAGGAGATTAGGCATGTCGAGGTAATAGGTCTCAGTCTTATTCGATTTGGAATGAGCATTCTTACTTTTTTTCCTTTCATTTCACTGTAATCGGCTGTGTTTAAAAAGAAGAGAGGGAAGTGACGGAAGAGAAAGGTGGCATTTTTTTAATGGAAGGGTACAGTGAAAAGATAGGTATATAGCTGTTTTGACTTAACAATTAAAAAAAATGTTATTTTAAATTTTCGAATGCCTTGCTTAAGCCAGCTTAAAATTCCAAACTCCTATCGAGGCATGCTGCTAGGCGTTTATAATGTTATACCCTTATTTCGAACGCAATGGAAAAGGTTTCGAGTCCTCATTCGATCGTATGGAGAAGATAGATTTTTGAACCCAATTAAAATATTAAATTTTTATATTAATTTTGGTGCGTTTCTGTCTCGTACGGCCAAATGATAACTCCAAATGCTACAAAATTTTAAACTCGATAATCATACAATATTACGGATCCAACGGAACTAATTTCGTCGGATTCCGAGACTATGCCCCGGAAGGCTATTTTTATATATTAATTTAAACGAGCTATTTTTAAAATTGAACAAATCACTTTGAAAATTCAATATAAAACTTCTATTACCTTCATTTTTATTAATATAAATTTAATAAGCCTTTAAATTATTTTTATCAAGCTTAAAACTCAAGATTCAATTATTTAAGTAAATTCCAATTACGAAATTATCCAATAAATTATTATATTTGAAATTAAATTCAAAAATTAAACTTTAAATATTTGAAACTAATTAAATATTCCAATTTCAAATAACTAAAATTCTAGGTCATTACATTTTCCATAAAATTTTGAGATTTAATAATACGTATAATAACTCATTTTAATAAATAGTTTTAACCATAAGTGTTTGGAGACATTTTCTTCCTTTGGAATTCCGAGGACAAAATTCTTTTAAGGGGGAAGAATGTAACAACCCAAATTTTAGTCATTGTATTGTAAATATATTATTAATTTTAATATTTAAATAATTGGATTCGGAATCTAACAAATTATATTCATATATAAGAATTGCTTGAATATAAGAAATTTTAAACCAAATAATAATTAAATGGATTTAATAATTTCACTTAAATCTTTTTAATTAATAAATGACATTTGTGAACCCAATTTGTAAATTTAATTACTAAATAAATAAATCGGATAAATATTTAAAATTGATTAAATTATCTAAAACGATGTTGAAAATGTGTGAAATTATCATTTCGTGGCATTGTCTCGGATTTCAATGAAACCAATAGCATCGAGACTGGAATGATAAGGAATTGTATGCTGATGAGTTTCATAGTGGTTGGGCATACCATTTGATCATACGAGCTCGAAAGATATAGCGATTAATTTCTAGAATTAAAATATAATATAATTTGATTTAAAAAGCTTACTTTTGTATATAATGGAATTAGGTCTTGAAAATAGTTCTATTGAGTTTGGAATAGGGGTAATTAGCTAGGAACAATGGCGAGCATGCTTCGTTTGGAGTTCGTTAGTTTTTTAGCTTGAATAGTTTTGGTGAGAATCCTATATAAGGACGCCCATACCCATGAATTTTGCCAAACCAAAATCTTATAACCAAGCAGCCATTAATTTATAACCCTAACCCTAGAAATCTAATGGCCCACATTCATTGACGTCGATCGGAGGCGTTTCAGGCGTTGGATCCAACTGTAGTGGCTAGGCGAAATAAGGGATAGTCGAATTGTGGCTTGGCGGTGGAAATGTGGGTTCAAAACAAATGCAGCTTTTGGATTCGCACTCATCTACTGCGGCGATCTGGAAGGAGAGGACGGTGGCATTGGGAAGCTCATGATCCGAGCAACTATGGCAGGAAGGCGGCTGCATCGTGCATAGTAAAATCCTGAGGTGGTTCATGCTTATGCAGCTTGGGTTGGTTAGTGACGAGATTAGGTTTTTTAGACGGTAATTAGTGTTGTAATTAAGGACTAATTATATTATTTAACTCAAAATATTATTAAAGCCATAACTATTTCGTACAACATTGAATATCGATGCAGTAAGTCGCGTTGGACTCGTAGGAAGGTCTTCTTCGTTTTGAAATTGGATCCGTGGAAATTAAAGCTCGTAAAAGTTTAAGCTAAATTCCAACGCTGTTCGATTTTAGACGGAATCAGAATGTGAAATCGATAATTGACATTTCGATGGATTGTACTCGCCTTTTTCGTTACTCGGTACATTATATAGTAGATAAAAATTTATTTATTGTCTGCTTGGATGTTGTTTATATTTTTGTTTGATTGATTATTCGGATTGGATTACCGTTTTGGAGATTTATATAATTATATATATTATAGTTTGTTCCAGCCTAGTAGCGAATGACATAAATAACCATTTTATTATAAGGGACAAAAAGAAGAAGTCGGAATCTTATCGTAATGAACAAGTCACTATGGAACACTTCGAAAAATACACATAGATATGTATGTTTACAGAGGACATTTGTAGAGAGACCCAATGGGGTTTCTCGCTATTATATATTTATTGTTATCTGCTTTACATTTATATTCTCTTGTTGCTTATATTAATTTTTAGTTAAAATAATTTATGACCATGTATTTAAATTGTTTTAGTGTCGTTATCGCGATTTTTCGCTAGTTGTTACTTATTGAATACCATCTCCTTAAACCTTTGAATATTGAATTTGAGATTGTATTTTCACAAAATAGATGTTTAAAACTCATTAATCATTTTGATTAATGATATTTGAATCTAATCAATTAATTTATGATGTTTTAATTTAGTAAATTATTTTAATTAATGCTATTTAAAAGTAGCAATCATTTTATTTAATTGGATTTGAATTTAACTAATCATTTTAATTAACAATGTTTTAAATTTGGTTGATCATTTTAATTAATGATGATTGAATATAATTAATCATTTTTAATTAATTATATTTTGATTTAATTATAATTTTAATTAATGATGTTTGAATTTAATTAATCCATTTAGTTAATGATATTTGGATTTAATTAATTATCTAAATTAATGGTGTTTTTAAAAGTTAAATAATTTAATTAAAGTATTCAAAGTAAATCAACTGATTTAATTAAAGTGTTTTAAAGTTACTTAACTTATTTAACAATAATGTTTTAAAGTTAATTAATTAATTGAACAAAATTGTTTAAAGATAATGGATTAAGTTATTAAACCGACTATAAAGTTGTATATAAATTATCCGTGGGGATAAAATAATGTTATTTAAAATTTGTAAAGATATTTACATTGATTTATTATCCTTTGGCATAATAAGTGTTATTTTAAATTTATAAATGCTGGTTTATAAATGAGAAAATCTTTTAATAGAAATTATCGAAAAATAAAGCTAGGTGTAAAGTGTTTTGGGTTTATAATAAGCAATGTTTTAATGGCATTTGATTTTGATCCTTATTTTAATACACTTAGTATTATAATTTTCCCTCTTAAAATAATATTTTAAAGAGTATTCAGAAAAATGTTTTACAAATTTGAAATGTGAAAATCAAGCCCAAGTGTGGACAAACTGTTTTAAAGTTTGATTCATTACCAGTGGTAAGCTAATACGATTTGTCATTCTCGATTGATTCTACTATCTTCTTTGTATTTCTTCACTCTAAGATTGTAATATCCCGAAATTTATGGCAATATAAATTTAATAATCTGTGTTTAAAATTTAAATTAATTTGATAATTTTTGTTAATAAATTGAATTGATTCTATAATCTTCATTATTTAAATAATTAATTAGAGAATTTATTTTTAATAAGATAATAAATCTGTTTTCTATTTATAAAATGTATATATATTTATATATATTTTAAATAAATAAGTTTGGTTTTAAATTTAATTGATAAAGCAAATTTTCTAATTGTAATATTTTGAAATTTAGGAAATTTTGATTTATTTTTGAATTAAGCTTTTCAAAACTATTTAATAAAATAACTAAATGATTTTAAATATATAAGATAAATGTTTTATTGGTTTAAATTATATTTTGACTTAAGTTTGTATATTAAAACAAGTTATAAAAATGTTTGTTCTATTATTTTTAAAATAGTAATTAATAATTATGATTTGTAAATTGAATATGAAATTTAAAATACAATTAATAAATGAATCATGTATTCATTTAAATAACAAATAATTTATAATCACTTTCATAAATTTATTTAAAATGATTAAAAATATTATTTAAATGATTGATTTGTATATTGTTTTTATTTATAATAAAACTTTGTTTTATTCTTTAAAATTTATTTATCTATATACATAATTAAGTATTAAAATTAATTAACTATGTTTAAACTTTCTTTAACACTTAATCTAAAATGCTAATTATTTAAATGGACAAATGTAAGCATCTTAAAAGCCTAATCTAACATGTGTTGAGTAATTAAATAAGTAAGTTAACAAGTGTTAACATTTAAGCCATGTGTCATGATTAATTTTATTTTTCTTTGTTTTTAAAAATAAATCATAAAGAAGTTATATAAAAATCTACATTTTCCCATTTCTTCTTTTTCTCATCTTCATTTCTTAACAAAGAAAATTGTTTTCGGCTGAAACCCCTTTCACTCTAAATGTTCTTCAAAACCATTTCTTTTCTTCTTCAAAATTGCATATCAACTTCTATAAACAAACATACAAATCTGCAAAACTTTTTTTTTTCATCTCTTCAAAAATCTACAAACCTTCTTCTAAAACATGCAAATCTGCATAACCCTTTTTCCACCTCTCCAAAAATAAAACTTTTCATCTTAAAATCTGCATTCCCGTTTTCCAAAAGCAAATATGCATTCCATTTTTAAGCAAGCTACCTGCATGCAAAAATAAAATCCTGCATTTCCTTCTTCTAAATCTGGAAATCATGATTTCCTGCATCTTCTTTACTGGAAGCACATGCAACATCAAATGCATAGTAAACCCGAAAATTTCTCCCTGTTCAAAATGCAAAGGTCTGCATCTTATTCAATCTGAAAGCAGGAAGCCTGCATTTTATCTGGTTATTGGCAACTACAAGCAAGTTTTAAAGCATTCAAGCTTAAAACTTTTAAAAGAAAATCTACATGCAAATTAAAGGCATTCAACATAGTTTAAAAGCATTCAAACAATTGCAAAAGATGTTTTGCATAAATCTGTGCTCTGTCTGCATGATTTAAAAAGGTGAGTAACTCATTTTTAAAATTTATTTAATAGGTAAAAGTTGTTTCCATGCTTTTTAAATTAGAAATGAATAGATATATATATATGAAATTGCTGTGAATATTTATACCTGTGAATATATGTATGTGTACATGATGATAACAGTTGCATATATGTTCTTCAAATCCCAAACTCCTGTCTGATCCTTAAATTCTTTTTCTTTTGACTTGTTTGCTGTTATGATTTAAATTTTTGAATAAAACTTGTTTATTTTAGGATAAGGTAAGTTTTAAATTTTATATAAGTTAAATAAAATTGTGTGTAACCTGGAAATTAAATCAACAGAGCAACAATTTGAATAAGGTGAAATTCAAATATTACAAAACAATGAATCAGGGTTATATATCAAAACACCATTCAATATCATGAATTTTAAAACAAGAATTAAATTTTTTAATGATATATTTAAAGAGCAGTTTTAAAGTCACTGTATTTCACCTTTTTGGTTAGCATTGATGATGTTTGTGTTCGATTGGGTTGATATTGCTTCTAGAGATGGTGTAATGACCTGAGATAATGGGAAAATTCTTGGTTTGTGTTGCAATTTGTTTTTGATGATGAGATTGGGTTTTACAGTTTTGAACCCTAGCTTACTGGGTTTGAGGAAATTGAATACCCCGGCTTCGACAATGGATCGAGTCCTATGATTTCTTGGGTATTGATAGATGGTGGTGTGAGGAAGTCGTCGCCGGAGTTTTGAAGGTGATGGTGGCTAGAGTCACGTCAACGAGGCGTTGACAGGTTGAAGGGTTGGGTCACTTTTTTGTTCCAGGTTTGGAATTTGGGTCTCGATCTCGAATTCGAGCAAGTGTTGTTGGAGTTGGTGTTTGGTTGGCCTGAGGGGATGGTTGTTGATCGTGGGATGGTCGCGTGGTTGGCCAGAGGTGGCCGAAGGTGATCTATAGGTGCACAGTACATAGGTGGATATTGGTGATGTTTGTTGAGTTACAGTTTTGGTGCCTTGCATGTGTCTCGGGGAATTTGGGTTATAGCTCGAAGCATATGGGTTACTGACCCGAAGTAAATATAGGGTTGCTCGAGTTAATGATTGTTTCAGGTTTTTCAAACTAACAGAAACCTGTTTCCTGTTTTTAAAAATTTGAAGTAAAAGTTTAAATGCTAACTAAAATCTGAACTAAGTTTTAAACCTGAAATTTAAATATGAATTCAATAGTTTAAATCTTGGGTTTTGAAATAATTTGACTTTTTAAATTTTAGTTTGGATTTAAAATAAAAGCAGGAAATCTGTTACTGTTTTTAAAAATTAAAAGAAAGTACAAAATGCAAATTGAATTTAAACTAAGTTTTGAAATCTGAAACTGAATATAATTCAATATGGTTCAAATCTGGAATTTGAAATAATTTAAGTTTTAAAATTTAAATTTGGTTTTAAAGCTCACAAGTGTAAATGCATATGTGTTTTGCATTTGAATTGGAAGTTTAAAATTTTAAATTAGAAATTTAAAATGAATTTAAATCTGGGTTTTTTTATCTGGAATTAAATTTGAACTTCGGTTTTTAAAATAAAATAAAGTTTAAGTTTAAATTGTTTAAATTACTTTAAAATGGTCAAATGATTTGCATTTAAAAGAAGATGTAGATTGTAAGAAAAGTTTTAAAGATTTAAGTCAAATCTAGAATGAGTTTAAAAGCTGTATTTTAATTTTGAAATTTAGAAGTAATTTTTAAATTGATTTGAATTAAAATTGATTGGGATTTAAATTCTTTTAAAAACTTATTTTATAAAGTGTATTGTTTCTTTTAACATATGAGATAAAAGCTTTGAATTGTTTTAAAATCTTGTTTAAGATAAATTTGTATCTTAAGTTTAAAAATGAAGTTTAAATGGAATTTAAAGTAAATTTGAAAACAAATTCGTTTTAAATGATTAATTAAGTAAGGAATGTTTATCTTAAAGATAAATAAATTTTTAGTGATTTGTGTTCATTTAAAATTATTAAGTTAATTTAAATGGGTAATTTATTATTTAATTAATTAATGTGGATGATTAATTAAGTAATTAACAATTTTTAAATTGATTAATTAAAGACTTAAGAGTAATTAATTAAGGTTAATTAATCTATAATTAAGGATTGTTAATTAAATTTTAATTAATGGTTAAGATTTATTAATCAAGTGATTAAGGATTAATTAAGATTGTAATTAACACTTAATTAGTTAATAATTAGAGATTAATTAAATTGTAATTAAATATTAATTAATTTGTAATTGATAATGATTAATATAAGTTAATTTCTTAATTAAGTAATTAAGAAATGTTAATGAAGGTCATTAACTTAAGATTATTTAATAAATTAATTAATGTGATTAATTTTTAATAATTAATTAGATTAATTAATTAATAATGACGATTTGTTTAAGTTTAATTACTTAATGGAAATAATTAATGAATTAATTACTTAATGTAATTAATTGTGTTAATGTGATTAGTTTATATTAATTAATTAAGTTTAATTAATTTAAACACTTGTGATTACTTTATGTAATCAATGGGATTATAATTACTTAGGTAAGTAATTAATTAATAATTACTGGATGCAATTAAGGGTGTTAATGATGGAAGAAATTTAGATCAAATTACTTTGAAATTAATCAAGGGATTAATTGAGATAATTAATTAAGATTAATTAATTTATGGAATGAGTAATTAAGGGTAGTTAATTACTGGATTATTATTAACCAAGGGTGATTAATATATATGTGGTTTAATTGCAGATTAATTACTTAATGTAATTAATTTTAATAGAGAGATTGATTAATTGTAATTAGAAATCATTAATTAATTAATGATGTAATTTAAAATTGATTAATTAAGGAATAATTAATAAATGAGGTAATTAATTAATAAAGGATTAATGTAATTAATTTTAGTTAATTAATTGATTAAGTAATTACAAGTTAATTATTTGTAAAGTGTTAAGTATAATTAACTTGTGTAATTAATTTAAAAGCTAATTACTTATTGTAATTAGGGAATTATTAATCAGTAATGATTAATTGGAGGAATAATGAGATGATAATTTATTGATTGATTTGTAATCAATTGATGATTAAGATAAGCAGAATTTTAATGATGAAGTAATTAATTTAATTCATTTTAAATTAATTAGAGATTAAGTAATTAATTTAATTCATTTTAAATTAATTATAGATGGTGTGATCATTAGATCATTGCTTATGTTTGATGATTGATACTGGTTGACATGTATGGTTTGTAATCTCAACTATGAGATGAGTAATGTTATATGATATGGATGTATTGGTTGCGTTGAGATGATGTTATGGATTATCTGTTGGTGATGATAATATTGATCATCTATTGTGATGTGGATTATCTAACTGTGTGTATATAGATAATGAATTGAATTGTTTTAAACTCTAAAACAACTTGGCCTTAAAAGACACGTTTTGGATTTCGATGAGACCGGGATCGGGTTTCCATATTTGGATATCCGAAAACCACATCGATCCAAATAAACATTAGGTCGTGAATATGAAGTGAAGATGAAGATTCAGAGTGCAAGGGTTATCGTCATTAACACTAAGGGTGATTCCAAAATGAGTGTAACGAGATAATGCCTTCGGTTTCGTTCGAACCCGGAACAAACTTGTATGGATTGAATGCTTTCAGAACATCGTCAGGTGGACGATGAGCATTCTAAGTGATATGTACTATAAAGGTAATCATAGCCTCAAGCCTCATCAAACGAGAATGGCTAAAACAGGGGAGGTGCAGCAAGGCTAAGTGGGTCATGCCTAAGTAGGACGTGATTTACCATTGTCTAGATGTCCCTTATTTCGGCTTAGTGGTGCGGTTGCTGATCACAACTACGGGGTGGTCTTGTTCGGAACTGTTCAGTAAGGAATGGTTCCGGCTTTGTGTTGCAGGGGAGCGGGCGTACTCCTCGGTATGGCGACCTAGGCCACGTATTGTAACGGGCGGTACCCCAGTAGCCCTGCCATTGTGTGGAATCCAAAATCCAATAAGTGCCAACGGTTTTGATTGTATTACCCACTTTTGTGGCTAGTAGCTGGAATTTAATAGATGTAACAATTTCGTATATTTCATATTTACCTGAAAACCCTAGACCTATTATAATATCATTGGATTTCCTATCAAATGTTTTGGTTAGCGTAAGGTAAAAACTTTCCATGTTTATGCGTGGGAAGTCTTATGTGATACCTTTTCTTTTCAAAGGTTTTTCAAAGTTAAGCAACTTTATCCTGTTAATCACACCAGACCCATGTCTGACCCGGAGTTTATTTGTGTTTTCTTAAACTCTTGGGTACTCAAATTTTTACGAGTAGCCAAGGGATTCAGGTTAGCTTTGACGAATTGTGGAGGAGCAATGGAGCAGGAGGCTTCCGTGTATAGACATATAATTTTCCACTGTGTTGGTATCTCTGGGTGTTTTTTGTATTGTGATTGAGTTGTAATAACTAGACAGGTGTTTATAACTGTCTAGTATGTGTTGTAATGCCTGTGTAACTCTGATAACTATTGTATACAATGTAATACTTATGCTATTAATATAATTTATTCGTTCCGCTGTTGATATTCTAGTGTTGTTTCTTCTTTCTCTTCTTTCTTTTCTCTTTTCTATCCCTTTCTTTCTTAAAGATGGTACGACTTTTTTGGAGAAAAAGTCGGGTCGTCTCATTTGGTATCAGAGAGCTAGGTTGAGCGAATACCTAGTCTTTCTAGTGGTGTCTATCTTGAGAGAGCGTATTTGTATTTTTAATATATATATATATATATATATATATATATAGTTATATTTCTACCTATCTGTTGGGTTACCTGTTTAGGTTTTTCCAATATAAGTTATAAAGGTAGATGAGGTAGTGGTGTGTGTAACACAACTACCATTGGTTGGAAGTGTATCTGTCGAGATTGAAAACCCAATACCGTCTCGAGTGAGTTCTGTAGTGATAAAGGATTTCACCCATCTCTGAAGGAAACCTGTAAAGGTTCGGAGTTCATCTTTGAAGTGCAGAGTTGGATGAGTTGAGTTTGATCTGTCGGTTGGGCAGAAGCAAGTGAGTGATGGTATCTTGATATCTTAGGAAGTAGTAGATGCGTGATGACATGCAGTGACTATGGATATTTCCGAAGATGTTTTTTTTGGGACAAGAGTAAGGAAGTGAGTCTGCTTGGTGTTGTGGTTGAGTCCAGCTGGGTGTTTTTGTTTGCTTTGAGGTCCGAGTTTCTCGAAGAGCTTTGGATTGAGAATTCTTTGGCTTTGGTGTTAGCGGTGCAACTCGGAGTGTTCTGTGTTAGCAGGAAGTTTCCTGGCTGAGTAGTTTCTCTGAAGTGGAGTTCAGAAGTAGTATTGATCCGTTTCTTTGGTGAATTGGCTAGGCCAGCATAAGCTGTTCTGATTGGTAAAAAGAGAGCAGTTTCTTTGGAATTAGGCTGGAATGATCGCCAAAGTGACTTGCGATAGTTGGAATGTTCTCTTGAGCTATTGGAGATTGTCCGGATGTCTTCAAGGAAGTCAGAGATTTGTCTGCAGCTGGAGATCGAGTTTTCTTATCGGCTAGGATTCCATGAGTGGAACCGGTGGTTCAGTTTAGTACAAGGATGGTTCCTTGAGATAGGAGTTTGGTGAAGCAACTCAGGTTTCGGAGGCATTTCTTAGTTTTCTTTATGGATATGTGGAACCATATTTCTGTGCTGGGTTGTCCAGTTTGTGCTCGTGCTCTTCATTAGCATTTTCTTCTACTTCGGATCGGAGTTGTGCAGCGAAAGCAGTTTGGGATGCATCTGTTTTTTCTTTTCCGGATAAGGAGAAGTTTGTTCTGTCTTCTGTTGTTATGGAGTAGTGTTGTGTTCCTGGTTTTGGATTGATCTTGAGGAGATCATTGGATTGTTTTGATCCAGTCTGTTCCTAAAGGCATCAGCTAAGGTTGAGCTGATCAGGAAGGATGTTGGTAGCCCAGGATCGTCCGAAGAGATTTTATGGATAAGAGACGGAGAAATTTGGATTCTGGAGTCGGAGATTTGTTTTAGGATAATTTTTTCTCCAATCCAAGGAGCTATAAGATTTGGAAAGTCTGGGAAGCTAGCTCCGTGATGTTTGGATCTTTTCTGTGTTTTGGTAAGATAAGTGTTTTGGTCTTTAGAGTTGAATTGCCAGTTTGGATAACTGGGATTCAGTGTGTTTCACGTATCTCTGAGGGAGTACGTGTTTGATATTTCTGGTTGTAGAACTTGCAGTTCGGAGGGTTTGGTTGTTGAGTCCGACTCGTCTGTAGTCTGATATTCTGTTTAGAGTTGTAGATATAGATGAGATGGAAGCTCTATAGCTTAGTAGTATTGATTGTTTGGATTCTATAGAGCGAGTATCCCGATATTTTTACCGGGGAAACTCGTGGAAGTTCTATTCATAATTTTTCTGGGTAGTTAGATTTGTTTTGATTGTGTGAATTGATTGCTATGGTTGTTGGCATATGATTAACATATGCTGTGTTTTAAAATTAAATCTTTAATAAGATTATTGAATTGCCTTTGTTTTAAATTTCGGGGACGAAATTATTTTAAGTGGGGAGGATTGTAATATCCCGGAATTTATGGCAATATAAATTTAATAATCTGTGTTTAAAATTTAAATTAATTTGATAATTTTTTTTAATAAATTCAATTGATTCTATAATCTTCTTTATTTAAATAATTAATTAGAGAATTTATTTTTAATAAGATAATAAATCTGTTTTCTATTTATAAAATGTATATATATTTATATATTTTTTAAATAAATAAGTTTGGTTTTAAATTTAGTTGATAAAGCAAATTTTCTAATTGTAATATTTTGAAATTTAGGAAATTTTGATTTATTTTTGAATTAAGCTTTTCAAAACTATTTAATAAAATAACTAAATGATTTTAAATGTATAAGATAAATGTTTTATTGGTTTAAATTATATTTTGACTTAAGTTTGTATATTAAAACAAGTTATAAAAATGTTTGTTCTATTCTTTTTAAAATAGTAATTAATAATTATGATTTGTAAATTGAATATGAAATTTAAAATACAATTAATAAATGAATCATGTATTCATTTAAATAACATAAAGCTTTAAATTCATTTAAAATAAAATAAAGTTTAAATTTAAATTGCTTAAATTACTTTAAAATGGTTAAATGATTTGCATTTAAATAAAGATGTAGATTATAAGAAAAGTTTTAAAGATTTAAGTTAAATCTAGAATGAGTTTAAAAGCTGTATTTCAATTTTGAAATTTAAAAGTAATTTTTAAATTGATTTGAATTAAAATTGATTGGGATTTAAATTCGTTTAAAAACTTATTTTATAAAGTGTATTGTTTCTTTTAACATATGAGATAAAAGTTTTGAATTGTTTTAAAATCTTGTTTAAGATAAATTTGTATCTTAAGTTTAAAAATGAAGTTTAAATGGAATTTAAAGTAAATTTGAAAACAAATTTGTTTTAAATGATTAATTAAGTAAGGAATGTTTATCTTAAAGATAAATAAAATTTTAATGATTTGTGTTCATTTAAAATTATTAAGTTAATTTTATTAATTAATTAACTAATTAATTAATGTGGATGATTAATTAAGTAATTAACAATTTTTAAATTGATTAATTAAAGACTTAAGATTAATTAATTAAGGTTAATTAATCTATAATTAAGGGTTGTTAATTAAATTTTAATTAATGATTAAGATTTATTAATCAAGTGATTAAGGATTAATTAAGATTGTAAATAACACTTAATTAATTAATAATTAGAGATTAACTAAATTGTAATTAAATATTAATTAATTTGTAATTGACAAAGATTAATATAAGTTAATTTCTTAATTAAGTAATTAATAAATGTTAATAAAGGTTATTAACTTAAGATTATTTAATAAATTAATTAATGTGATTAATTTTTAATAATTAATTAGATTAATTAATTAATAATGACCATTTGTTTAAGTTTAATTACTTAATGGAAGTAATTAATGAATTAATTACTTAATGTAATTAATTGTGTTAACGTGATTAGTTTATATTAATTAATTAGTTTAATTAATTTAAACGCTTGTGGTTTACTTTATGTAATTAATGGGATTATAATTACTTAGGTAAGTAATTAATTGATAATTACTGGATATAATTAAGGGTGTTAATGATGGAAGAAATTTAGATCAAATTACTTTGAAATTAATCAAGGGATTATTTGAGATAATTAATTAAGAGTAATTAATTTATGGAATGAGTAATTAAGGGTAGTTGATTATTGGATTATTATTAACCAAGGGTGATTAATATATATGTGGTTTAATTGCAGATTAATTACTTAATGTAATTAATTTTAATAGAGAGATTGATTAATTGTAATTAGAAATCATTAATTAATTAATGATGTAATTTAAAATTGATTAATTAAGGAATAATTAATAAATGAGGCAATTAATTAATAAAGGATTAATGTAATTAATTTTAGTTAATTAATTGATTAAGTAATTACAAGTTAATTATTTGTAAAGTGTTAAGTATAATTAACTTGTGTAATTATTTTAAAAGCTAATTACTTATTGTAATTAGGGAATTATTAATCAGTAACTATTAATTGGAGGAATAATGAGATGATGATTTATTAATTGATTTGTAATCAATTGATGATTAAGATAAGCAGAATTTTAATGATAAAATAATTCATTTAATTCATTTTAAATTAATTAGAGATTAAGTAATTAATTTAATTCATTTTAAATTAATTATAGATGGTGTGATCATTAGATTGTTGCTTATGTTTGATGATTGATACTGGTTGTCATGTATGGTTTGTAATCTCAACTATGAGATGAGTAATGTTATATGATATGGATGTATTGGTTGCATTGAGATGATGTTATGGATTATCTCTTGGTGTTGATAATGTTGATTATCTATTGTGATGTGGATTATCTATCTGTGTGTATATAGATAATGAATTAAAATGTTTTAAACTCTAAAACAACTTGGCCTTAAAAGACATGTTTTGGATTTCGATGAGACCGGGATCGGGTTTCCATATTTGGATATCCGAAAACCACATCGATCCAAATTAATGTTAGGTCGTGAATATGAAGTGAAGATGAAGATTCAGAGTGCAAGGGTTATCGTCGTTAACTCTAAGGGTGATTCCAAAATGAGTGTAACGAGATAATGCCTTCGGTTTCGTTCGAACCCGAAACGAACTTGTATGGATTGAATGCTTTCAGAACATCGTCAGGTGGACGATGAGCATTCTAAGTGATATGTCCTACAAAGGTAATCGTAGCCTCAAGCCTCATCAACCGGGAATGGCTAAAACAGGGGAGGTGCAGCAAGGCTAAGTGGGTCATGCCCAAGTAGGACGAGATTTACCCCTGTCTAGATGTCCCTTACTTCGGCTTAGTGTTGCGGTTGCTGATCACAACTGCGGGGTGGTCTTGTTCGAAACTGTTCAGTAAGGAATGGTACCGGCTTTGTGTTGCAGGAGAGTGGGCGTACTCCTCGGTATGGTGATCTAGGCCACGTACTGTGACGGGCGGTATCCCAGTAGCCCTGCCATTGTATGGAATCCAAAATCCAATAAGTGCCAATGGTTTTGATTGTATTACCCACTTTTGTGGCTAGTAGCTGGAATTTAATAAATGTAACAACTTCGGCTATTTCATATTTACTTGAAAACCCTAGACCTATTATAATATCACTGGATTTCCTATCAAATGTTTTGGTTTGCGTAATGTAAAAACTTTCCATGTTTATGTGTGGGAAGTCTTACGTGATACCTTTTCTTTTCAAAGGTTTTTCAAAGTTAACCAACTTTAACCTGTTACTCACACCAGACTCATGTCTGACCCGGAGTTTATTTATGTTTTCTTAAACTCTTGGGTACTCAAATTTTTACGAGTAGCCAAGAGATTCAGGTTAGCTTTGACGAATTGTGGAGTAGCAATAGAGCAGGAGGCTTCCGCATATAGATATATAGTTTTCCGTTGTGTTGGTATCTTTGAGTGTTTTCTGTATTGTGATTGAGTCGTAATAATTAGACAGGTGTTTATAACTGTCTAGTATGTGTTGTATTGTCTGTGTAACTCTGATAATTGTTGCATACTATGTACTACTTATGTTATTAATATAATTTATTCGTTTCGCTGTTGAGATTCTAGTGTTGTTTCTTTTTTCTCTTCTTTCTCTTCTTTCTCTTCTTTCTTTTCTCTTTTCTATCCCTTTCTTTCTTAAAGATGGTACGACTTTTATGGAGAAAAAGTCGGCTCGTCACAAAGATGATGTGTTGCTCTTTTCTGAGTTTTAATATCCTTTGGCTAAACCCAAAGCACGTGTAAAGGGGAGATGCCCCTCCTAGTCATTGTTGTGCTTTATCATTTAAGACGATATTTCGCTTATTTTCATTGGTATCCAAAGCCAGAAAAAATAAAAAGAAAGAATGTGTCAGAGCTAAGCCATGTGGGTCACATCCATTAGGATATATTTACGATCTTCTGGAGAAGTCGATAGCATACATGCATGATGTGAGTATATTCGGATGCCTGTGAATTTAACAGGGTCTAGCTTGGAAGTTCTCAAGAGTGACGTGTGTGCTATTAAGTATATTTTATCTAGTGGTATACTTTTGTTGAAGGGGGAGCACCCTCCTAGTTATGTTGGATAAAAAATCATTTTCCTTGTTCCTATCTTGAACCTTGGAACTAATCTTTTCTTCTGCGTGTTTCATCAATCCAAGATGATTTATTGCTAATTTACGTTTTACTTTCCTTTGTCGGAAATGACTAAAACTAAAGCATGAGTAGGGGCCAAGTTATGTGGTATTTTCCAATTAAGGTATCTTCATATCTACTCTAGATTGGATTTGGTTGTATGCTTCGAAGATGTGAAATACTTGGATACTCGGTAATCGATGGTGAGGTCCGGCTTGGAGTTCCCGAGAGCCATCGCAGTTTTCAATTATATTTCAAGGGGTATACTTTCGGCACTGGGGAGCAGCCTCCTAGTCATTTGTTGAAAAATATTCTTTCCTTATTTGATTCAAAATTTTGAATTGTGTTTTGTAATTTGCATGGAGAAGTGTCTGAAGCTCTTCTTGATGTCTAACTATATTTATCCGTTCTATAAGTTTGGACTTTGTGTTATCTATGTACATCCTTTCTTGTCTGGATTGTTGTTCTGATTATTTCTCATTTATGAATATATGGATGTTGTTCTTGTGAGATAAAAACCCATCTCATATATAGCGGCATATGGCATAGAATTATTAAATGTTAGTCTTATTACTTGAGTTTTCTCATTTTGGTTTTCCTGAATGATTCAGATGTTATTTTATTGTAATGCTTGGGTTAGATGGTGTTTTTTTTCTTGGTTGTCGTTTGTGGAATATGGAGCTTATAGTGTGGAGCTGGATGTTCACTTGTTGTAGTATTTAACTTTTTGATGTATTATATATATACCTTGCAGCAATTGTAAGATCAGGATTTTATAACTATCCAGCTGAAAAGGTTTATTTTTAACTATAATGTATGTACTCTGTGTTTTGGAGTGATAGTTTTTACTGTCTTTGTTATACTATATGTTGTCGATTTCACTATGAGATTCTGATTTCTCTATTCTTTATTCTTTTCTTTTTTTTACCCCAACAATCTTCCTTTCCAGCGATTGGATGTTCGGCATTTGAATACCGTGGATGTATTTGGTGTCCACTTTTGGTGGTCAAAAAGGCAGGTCTTTACATGCTAATGTTGCCCTCCTTCTACCATTCCTTGATTCAGCCAACCAGGCCCATCCATACAACTTTAATTGCTTCCTTTACTATGCCAATATTACAATCTCCCATAATCTTGGTACCAATTCATGTCAGAGTATCTTCTACATCTTTGTAAACTCCACTACTTCATTCGGTTCATTAGTAACACAAGATCAACTTGTTTTGGTACTCACCAATGTTGGAGGGTTGTCTGCGTACATGTCAATCACACTACAATATTTAGTTTTGGTACCATTCTCCTCAAGGATATTTTAAAAAAAAAATCTAAACTTGATCCTTGTCTAATTCTATAGACGAGAAAACTCAACATGGATGGCATTTGCATCTTTCCATACCAATCTAATAAATAATTGAGAGAATATCATATTGCTAATGTAAAACACCAAAAAGTTCATAAATATTTTAAATAATTATCAATAGTACAAAAACATGAAAATAGTTGAATTAATGAATCAATTAAATAAATAAAAATAAAAAGAGGTAAAATGGTCATTTTACAATATTGAATTTGATAATGAAACTGCGCCATTTTGACCATCTCAATTTTTTGATATGTGCAGTGTTTTGGTTTGCCTCATTTGAAGATCATATAAAAGAATTATGGGTGAAATAGCACGGAGTTGAAAGGGCACTATAAACTTAGGTTTGACTTTGATTCTGAGAGGACAAATTAGTTTTTTCCTACTTAGTTTAAACTTAAAGTCACATACTTCATTTTCAGAAGACATTCGACCACTCCTCCTTCCTTCTTCTTCCTCCTAACCTACTAAAGTTCAAAACACAATATCTCTTTCTAAACTTAACCAAACTGAGTGAGACCAAGGTGTTGTAGTGCTACTGAACAATGATAAAGACGAACCATGGCTAACCAAGGTGTGATTCTTGTCCCAGCCCCATAAAATTTTGACTTTCCTAAAATGTGTAATGATTTCTTAAGCCTTGGTGGGAAGCCTTTCCTTAGGAAAAAAATCATACTTAATGACTTAGGCATAGCCGAATGATTGTAAAATGATTTCCAACATGTTAGGACTTAATGATAGTATTAAGAGATAGTTAGCAATTTGGTATTTGAAAGGTAAGGCAGTATGCTAGTGGAGTGGTAAGAACTGAAGTGGATGAGAATACTATTACATGGAGAATGTTCCAGTCAAGACTTGAGATCAATTTTCTTTCTGGTGCTGAGAGGGATCTATTTTCGGAGAAGTTTATCCACCAAGGCAAGGAGAAATGATAGTTGGAGAGTAAGTAAACAAGTTCAATGATTTGACCCGATTTGGATTGAATTAGTGAATACTCTAGAAAAGAAGGTGCTAAAGTTTGCAAGGGACTAAATTCTCCTTTAAGAGAACTTGCATCGAACCATATACCATATGGAGCTACTTTTGATAGGTTGGTAGAGGCAACATTACTGAATTCTCTAGGTGGAACTATGGTTAAGGACCAGACTAAGGAAGTGGAAGGCAAGCAGTAGGGTAGACATAAAGGAAATGGACCATAAGAAGTGCAAGGCAAGAAATAGGAGATTACTTATTACTGATGTCAGAAAGTGGGACACATGGCCATGGATTGTAGGATGAATCTTTCAAAAGGTAGATATTATAACTACAAAAAAATGGTACACATAGCAAAGGACTATAGTAGCCCTAGCTTAGGAGAAAGTGTATTATTATAATTGTGATCAGTTCAGACATATAAAAAGGGACTGACTAGCTTGGTAAATGAAGGTCAAATTGTAACGGCATATGCACCGGATGTCATTCCAACCTCTAGTATGGCACCGCCATCGACTCAGGAAAAGGGAAAGTAGATTGTAATGAAAGGTATGTTGATTTTATCTAATTCCCCTATTCGTACTTTCTTTAATGATAGTGCATCTCATTCATTCACAGCAAGTGCATTAATCGATATTTAGTCATTAAACTTGACATCGTACACGAATCCAATTCAGTGGCGAATTTGTCCGAGGATTGACCTATTCATCAATGCTTTCGTAATTTAAAGTTAGTCATTCATGGTGTGGAGTTTTTTATGATGCATATGTACCAAAATTTTCAAGGTATGGGTTGATTATTGGAATGGATTGGATGTCTCGCTATGGGGTAGTGTTGGATTGTGATGGTAGGATGGTTCGATTGAGGAAGAGCGATAAACTTGGTTTGATTATATGTTATGAGCCTAATACTTCTGTTGTGGAGATGCATTTGTATTCATATATCTTGTCATAGGAAGAAGTATCATGTACCCATAGGGAAGGATTATCCAGATGTATTCGAAGACGTTTCTGATCTCCTTCCACGAAGAGAAATTGAGTTTCATATTGGTCCCGAGAAAGACGCAAGGCCAGTTGTGATGTATTTGGCATATGGCTCCAAATTAAAGAAAAGAATTGGCAAGAAAGTTTCAGAATTGTTAACAGAAAGGCTTTATTCGGCGGAATATTTCAAAATTGGGACTGCCTATCATTTTCGCTACTAAAGAAGATGGTTTCTTAAGTTATGTGTTGACTATTAGTAAATAGGTTGAGGAAGAACAAATCCCATCCTTTTCCTCGCATCGACGACCTCTTCAATTGGTTAAATAGGATGAAGGTTTTTCTCTCAGCTTGACTTAGCAACCGGATTTAACTAGCTAAGAGCGGCTGAAGATAGTATCCAAATGACCACTTTCCCTACACATTATGAATTGTTTGAGTAGTTATTCGTGCTATTTAGATTTACTAATGGTACGAGTTGGCCTACAAGATCTTGAAGCCTCTAGTTCGTATCATGTCTAACGATACGAATTGGTCTATGAGGTCTTGAATCCTTTATTTCAATCTTGATATCATCTAGCTATCTGGTGCGATAGTTAAGCTTGAGTCGTGCACAAATTTCAACAAGTGAAAGACATGGAAGAAACTGTGCACTCTTGCTATTCTTTGAGGTAAATCAGCTATGTAAGCAAGGCTCATTATCCTCTCTAATATTTGAAAAGGACCAACAAATCTTGGTACCAATTTCCCTCTAACGTCGAATCAAAAGACATTCTTCAATGGAGAGATCTCGACAAATACCATGTCACTGACAGAGAACCCTAAATCCCGACGTCTCTTATCAGCATAGTTTTTCTGTCTTTCTTAGGCAGATTCCATCCATTATCGAATGATCTCAAACTTTTACGATGTTTCTTAAACCTTTCTGGCCCAAGTATTAGTTTCTCGCCCGCTTCTCCCCAACAAGAAGGAGCGTTGCATGGTCGGCTATATAATGCCTCAAATGGTGCCATGCCAATGCTAGACTAATAACTATTATTGTATGCGAATTCAACAAGATGTAATTGATCATCCCATGAGATTCCAAAGTTTAATATGCAAGCATGCAAGAGATCTTCTAAGACACGATTCATTCTCTCAGTTTCGCCTTCAGTTTGAGGGCGATAAGCTGTGTTGAGGTATTGCTCTACGCCTAGCGCCTCCTATAAGCTCTTCCAAAACCCACTAGTAAACAAAAGTCTCCGTCACTCATAATTCCATTTGGCGCACCATGGAAACTACTACCCATTTCATATAGTTCGGCCAGTTTAGCTGCTATCCAACTTGATTTGACGGGTGTAAATCTAGCGCACTTGGTCAATCGATCGCCTATGACCTAAATGTTGTCGTAACCTAGTCGAGTCCTTAGCAGTCCATCAATGAAATCTGTCGATATCTATTCCTATTTCAACTAGGGAAATTCTAGCGGTTGCATCAAACTATTAGAATTCTTCTGCTCTGCCTTCGCCAACTAGCAGTTCATTAACTTCGAGATGAATATTCCAATGTCTTTCTTTATCCTTTTCCTGTAAAAAATTTACCTCATATCATGGTACATCTTATTATTGCTGGGATATATAGTCATCTCAAATGGTGGAATTCTCTAAGCACCTCGTCTGTTAACCCGTCGACATCAGGAACAAACAACCTCCCATCCTTATAGAGCCAACTATCTCGGTCGAGTCTGTACCGTTTCATATCCTTGGACTCTACTCCATTTTCAACCTTAACAATGTTCTCAGCTAATCTGGCATCGCGCATCTGACTACTACCAATCCGCTCAATCAAAGTAGGTCTGATAATCAAACTCGCTAACATTTCTCGCTCTAGCTCGTATCTAGTAGAAAATCATAACCAATAATATGATCTAACCTTTTCCACTCTAGGAATATAGCTCCTAAGCTAGCATGTCTCCTACTTAGGGCATCAGCTGCTACATTACCTTTCTCGCTTGTATATGCAATATCAAAGTCATAAGAGATAAGGAACTCTATCCAACACTATCGATGAAGCTTAAGATCCTTCTGTGAAAAGAGGTACTTAGATGATTTATGTCAATGAATAGTTCGAACCAATCTCCTAAAAGATGGTGCATCCAAATCTTTAGTGCAAACACAATCGCTGCAAACTCTACATCATGGGTCAAGTATTTCTTCTCATGTGGCTTTAGCTGTCGTTTAGCATATGCAATAACCTTACCTCTCTCAATAACACCATGCCAAATCCGATATCATAAGTATCAATGTATACCATCTTCTTTTCGTTCCCACTCGAAATGGTCAATACTGTGCACTCGTTATGTGGCAAGCTGGAATTTTTGGATATTTGAAATTGGAATATTTAACTGATTTTAAATATTTAAAAGTAAATTATTAACTTGAATTTCAAATGTCACTACTTATAGGATAATTAAATTATTAGTATAAACAATTGAAAATTTGGGTAAAATATGAAATTTGGGTAACATATGAAATACTGAAGGTAATAGAAATTTTAATTTAATTTAAAAGTGTTCTGTTCAGTTTTGAAAATATATCGCTTAAATTGACATTTAAAATAGCCTTCCGAGGCACAGTCTTAGAATTTGATGAAACTAGTTCCATTGGATCCGTAATATTGTATTATTATCGAATTTCAAATTTCGTAGTGTTTGCAGTTATCGTGTGGCCATACGATATATAAACGCGATGAAATCTATATCTAAAGTTTAATACAATAACTGGGTCCAAAAAGCTATCTTCTCCGTACGATCAAATTAGGACTCGAAACCTTTTCCATTGCGTTCAGAATAGGCGTATAACATTATAAACGCCTAGCGGCACACCTGGATAGGAGGTCGAGATTTTGAGCTACGATTTTGAGACGGATTAAATTTAAAAATTTAAATATAAATTGACGGGTCAAAATAATTCACATCAGAACTTTTTCTTTTCTCCATCAAAATACTATAGCAAGTTGAGTGAAACACGATAACATCTTATCTTGTCCCCATTTCCATCTTAATTAAAAAAGATCTTCCTCTACATATTCTTTCAAAACAAGCCAAACGTCTCAGTTCATGGAAATAAAAAAATATGGCAGACGAATCAAAGAAATAAATCGAGACTATTGCCCTAAAAATTTCTAATCCAGTTCGAAAATATAATAATGAGCTATTCGGTTCGATTTTAGCTCCTCTCTTGAATTTCGAACTCGAGTGAGGCAGATCGATTCGACGAAGGAAGCTCGCGAGTGCAATCGAGGCATTCGTTCTCGGCAGCGGTAGAGCATGCAGGTGGGGGAAGTAAGGCAGCATGGACATCATATTTACTCGAGGAGACGGCGTTCGCGATGGGTTTTAGGCGTCGGTGAAATCGCGATTAGGGGAGTTGAGCGCGCGGGTTGTTTGTCATCACAAGTTGATTGGAGGGCAGTTGAGGCAGTGGCCGCAAGGCTTTGTGGAGGCTAAGGCTTGCGGGTTCTGAAGGGTCGTGGTCGCATGGTATCACGAGGGTTCTTCTGGCCTCTGGGCAGCGACATGCATGATATCATGCTGCTCGAGGCAGTTCTGGGTCAAAGCTGGAGAGTGGTGGAGCTAACACTACGGGCTGGCGGTAGGACGCGAGAGTTGCCAGATTTTGAAGTTGAGGTTTTTGGTAGTTAATTTTTATTTTTATTTACATGCATATAGGTCAGAAAAAAATAAAATAATATAGAAAGTTCATAAAACAATTTTATTTCTTCAATATGTAGATCTATGTGTATATATATATGTATATATATACAGTAAAGTAAAGTATTGTTGATATTTATACACGCATATTTATATATATAGGACTTTGGAAAACATAGGAAATTGTATAAAGATTTGATTTTTATCTATATCGATTATTTCTTATAAGTGTATATATATATATATATAAGTTTAAAAAATAAAATAAAAATATATTTACATATTTTAATTTGCAAGTATTTTTAAATAATGGATTTGGTGAGTAAATTGTTAAATTAACTTATTTAGTTACTAAAGATAATTTATTAAAGAATATAGTTTTGAACTAAATGATTAGTTAATTAAATCTATGGGAATTAATTGTTCGATTAGTTCAAATATTAATAAATTATATAATGTTATACAAGGTCTAAAATCTTGAAGAAAACGAGTCGAGATTGAAGTGGATTGCAAACAAAAACAAAGGTGAGTTAATCTCACTCAACTTGGAATTTCTGCAATTAATTTTAAGTAGTAAAATTAATTATTTGTTGATGGGTTGACTTTGATGGTTATTATCAGTTTGGATGATATTATATCGTAGCATATATTGGAGTGATTGATATTCCCGCATTATATAGCGGATGAGACCCTATGCGCCCCGCATAAAGGCGAATGACCCTTTATACCGCGATGTCCCCCTCGAAGTGGGATTTGGTAATTTATTTGTGTAATAACATCTGTGGATGCAGAAAAACAGATTGGAGGGATTAACTGGATTCCTCAAAATATTGAAATTATTTTCATAATCTGTGATATGTTTTATCGATATCCTATAATAGATTGTATTGGAAATCTAAGTTATTCGGTGCTATGGTTTGGATGAATCTATTTTGATATTTTAAATGTAGAAATATAATGAATTGGGTTCTTTAAGGAAATGAAAAGAGAAATTTTGGAATAAAGAATGAAATTGATGTTTCAGATTTAAATAAGTTTTTTCAATCATAATAAACGGTGAATTTGGTGTTAATGCATTTTAAAAATGATTTTGGATAAATCAAGAGATAAATTTTAAAGGGAATTTAACTCAGGAAATCGGTTTGAAATCGATTAAGAGTTTTGCAAACTATGATTTAAAGGATAATGAGGAATAGAAATTTATAAACTGAGTTTATAAATAAAGTGGAATATTTATTAGCGGATAAATTTGGAAGTATAAATTCACGATGGAAATTTATAAGGAGATGGGAAATGTGTTTTGAAAATAAAAAGTGGTTTTAATTTTAAAGTATTGAAAGAAATTTACGGGATTGGGACGTAAATTAAATTGGGATAAATCGAGCAGGATTTATAAAGGATTAGATGGGCTATATTGAAATCGGAAGTGTATTTTCCTGAAAGCCAAGTATATTTTCAAAGGATATTTTTATGTATAAGTTGGAAGTTTTAAAGTTATTTTAAAAGTATGTTTTAGAGAAATTATTATTTAATCATTTTAATTTTTTAAGTAAATATTTATTAAGTTAATTATAGGAGTGATTTTTTTAAAGGTTTAAGTAGTATTATGATTTAAAAAGATAGTTATTTAATATTATACTTTATATAATAATTTTATTTTTAAGTGATTTTGGCTAAAGTTTCACTTGGAAAATTATTATAGAATTTCATAACTATTATTTTAAATAAAGGGTTTTAAGTAGTTTTATTTCAAATGTTTTAAGTATATATTTTTGGGTAAAGTGATTTAAATTATTAAAAATCTAAATTTAATAAGACTGCTTGCTTTTCAGTGGAGATAAAGTAATTGGTTAAATTGATTGTTTATTTGATAGTTAAATGACCGACTATCAAATCTAGACCCAAATATAACTTTGGAAATATCTAGAAGAGGTATGAGAATTATATGGTACAATTATCGTTCGAGGTGCTATCTGTACGTATAAACTCGTTCATTCTTCTAGGACGTTTAAAAGGAAATCCATCCACTAACGGTTAGGAGGTGATCTCCGATCTTATTTTCGTTAGTTTATTTACAAAAGAACCGGGGTTGAGTTTACCGGGAAATAGCAAACATTTTTTCGAAGAGACCGGGATCGGATTTGTGATTCGAAAATCACTTCGATCCAACGAGTACAATTTCGTGATGAAGACAAGAGTTTGGAGTCGAAGATGGAGCAGTGAAGTGAAAGGGCTAATCGCTACTAATTCTGAGGGTGATTCCAAAATGGATGTAGTAGGAGTAGTGCCTTCGGTTCCGTTCGGACCGGGAACGGACTTGTATGGATGAATACTATCAGAACATCGTCAGGAGGACAATGAGCATTCTAAGTGAGATGTGTTCTAAAAAGGTAACGCACAGCCTCGAGCTTCATCAATCGGGAATGGCTAAAACAGGGGAGGTGCAGCAAGGCTAAGTGGCTAGCAACCAATTAGGGTAAGGTCATCCCTGTCCTGATGTCCTTTTTTATTCGGCTTTGTAGGCGGTCGCTGATCCCAACCGAGGGATGACCTTATTCGGACTATCTAGTAAGGGGTAGCTCCGGTCTTGTGTTGTAGGGGATTGGGTAGGATACTCGGTACGTTGATCTGGACCACGTACTGTGACGGGCGGTACCCAAGTAGCCCTGCCATTAATGGAAACCCAATCTCCAGTAAGTGCCTTTGGACTTGTTTGTATACCTATTATGATAGAATTTAATGAATGTAACAATTTCGGCTATTTGAATAAGTATTTCTATGTAGACAATATTATAATATCAGAGGATTTGATTAGAAATATTTTGGTTATCGTAAGGTAAAAGCTCGACATGTTTATTTGCGGCGTGGTCTTACGAGATACCTTAGATTTTTAAAGGATTTTGGAAACTTTAACAATCCAATTGAGTGTGTTTTCTCACGCTGGTTTTCCAGACTGACTCGGGTGTTATTTTACTATAATGCTCGGGTCAGACCGAGTATTATAGGATACAGGATAAGATGTTATGGAGCTCAATTGACGAGCTGGATGGCGAGACGTATCACACGTACTTGATGTATATTCTGCTGTGCAGTATAAGCTATATATTTAGCTTTGGGAGGACAAGTTATTAGAACTGTCCTGAATAGTGTTGTCGGTTTGTGTTATACTCTGATGATGTAATGTATAAACAGTTACAGATTCTTTTGTATAAAAATCTGTTGTTATCTATTATATATTAATTCCGCTGCGAATGTGAGATTTTGATATTGTTCTCTATTTCTTATTCTACCTCTTTTCTTCTTTTACCCTAATGTTTTGTATTTCCATCCGCTTTGAGTTGATCTGATGGTGAATGTTGTCGACTCAAAGGGGTACAGATTTGCAGGCCATTACAGTTGGTATCAGAGCCGACGTTTAAACAAGAACCTTGGCTCTGGTGGGGATTACTCATTAAAAATAGAGTCAGTAGTACTCTAGAATGAGTTGAGTGTAATAATAAATATGAGCGCGTATCTTTAGTGAATATAAATTATTTTAATATTGCGTTGACTTAACGGTTTAGTGTTTATAAATTATGGTCGGTACAGTCTGGACAACTATATCGATAGGGATTTCTAAACTCTTAAACTAGGCAAACTGACATAATATTGTTTTAAATAGGGTAAATGAAATAATTTTACCCTTATATATGAAAGAAAATAATTTTCGTAAATTATTATCGTTATATATGGTTGCTTGGTTGTTAGGAAATGATTATATTGGACTATTATTGTTGTTATGTGGAAATTGAATAAGAAATTGAAATCGTAACCAAAAGCTAGGAAATAAATTCATATAACAGAATGGAACTCATAAAGGTGAATGTGATTTATAATTGGAAATGAAATAAAATTCCAGATTTATATTTGAATATGAGTTGAAAGGATTTGGAATTTGAAAAAATAAATTTCCTTTAGGTTTGAAAATAATTTTCAAAGACTTTGGAGGAATAATAGTGATATTATATCGGAAAATATTTTTGAATTGGATATGAAATCTGGTGAGATTTTGAATTAAAAATATTTAGAAAGGTTTTTAAAGAGTAAAAGCACTAAAATCACTTTGGTCATTGGAAAATAATTTTGGTGATGACTGCAGCATCATCAATGTCCATTTTTGAGTTTCTAAGGGAGGAATTGCTGCCTCAATATTTTAAATTGGAGTTGTTTGCAAAACGGGGTTTAGTTTTAAAATTCAAAGGATAATTTGATTTGCAAATGAATTGTGCATATAATTGATTTCAAAATGATTTTGAAAGGTTGAGTAATTATTTAAAAGACTTTGGAATCTTATTTAAAAATGTTTATGGAATATAAATAGGTTTGGTAACTTAAAAAAAATATGAAAATTTGTTTAGGATAAAATTTAACTGGAAGGAGAATTAAATTAAAATAAGTTAGAAAAAGTTAGCTAAATTGGATGGTAATTGAAATAAATTATAATGAATTGGAGATAAATGTGAATGAGAAAATTGATTTAGTTGTAACTAAATAGGAATTGGAACTGAACATTTGAATAATGTTTAAATTTGAATTACGTCAAATAAATGAGTAAAATAAGCAAATTAAGTGAAATGGAAAAATTAGTCAAGTGCACTAAATAAAACAAATGATTGAAAATAAAATTAGTATGTGTCCTGATTGATTTAAGTGGTTAAGAAAATGAATTGAAATTAAATATTGGGATGATATTTAATTTAAATTGTGTATGTAAAGTGAAATCAGAGAATTAATTCGAAGAGGATTATAATAATAAAAGTTTGGAAATAAACTTTTTATTGAGATTTGAAATTAAATTTGGAAATGAAGTGGTAAATTAAATTAATAAGTTGAACAGATTTGAAATTGAAGATGATTGGAAACGAATTAGTGGATGGAATTAATTTCAATAACCAGGAAAGTAAATATAGATTGAGAGGTGCTTAATAGAATTCAATTGTAAAATTTGAAGACAAATTGAGTTATAAAGCAATAGGAAATTTAAGTTAAATGAGAATAGATGTGAAAGCTTAAGTGGTGAAGTGAAAATAGTTATAAGAAGTATATAAAATATTCATATTGAACTTAAGAAATGGATGGTAAAATTCTTAATTAAAATTTGTATTGGGAAAATATTCTAAGTTAATACTGAATAAAGGTTAAGTAAAATGTGAAATGGTATAAGTGAATGGAAATCAAAATAAATGTGAATAAAAAGAAACTGATATAGCTAATAATCAATAGGAGATTAATACGTAGGATATACGTATATTATTTTGTTCGCATAATGATTTGATCCAGACTTGAGCACAGAATTTTGAAATTTGGGATTTCGTACAGGCATTTTGTAGTCATATTGATCTAGCCGTGCAAAGGCGATGCTGGCGAAATTTTTCAAAACTTTAGGGAGTTAGAAAATTTTGAGGAAATTTTGATAATTTAAAATTTGGTTTTGAATTATAATTTGAATGGTTTTGTAAGTAATGTTGTTGGAAACTATGGAAGAGTTTGGAAAGTTAGTAGGGGAAATAGCGTGACTTTAATAAAAAGATTGTTTTGGGGAATCGTTGAAAAACTGTTTGGATTTTTGGGAAATATTAAACGGGTATGGGACCATTCCTCTTAACTAGTAATTTCGGGGACGAAATTCTTTTAAGGGGGAGGAATGTGACGACCTGGAATTTTTGGATATTTGAAATTGGAATATTGAATCGATTTTAGATATTTGAAAGTAAATTATTAACTTGAATTTCTAATATCACTACTTATTAGATAATTAAATTGTTGGATTAAACAATTGAAAATTTGGGTAATATATGTGTAACGACCCGCTATTTTGGACCCGTAAATTTTTAATAATTTTATTTGTTTTATTTATATAATTAATTGAAATTTTGTGAAATTTTAAACAATAAAATTTTGAAATAAAAATTTAATATTTGAAATGCGTCTATTTTAACTTAGCAACCGGTAAATTTTCATCCGAAAATATGAAAGTTTATTTCGTGTGTAATTTCATTTCAATTCAATCAGTTATGAATTGTTGAAAATAAAATATTTCCGAAACCTAAATATTTTTACATAGAAAATTTGTAAATCATCTTCTGAGGAAGACGTCGTTTTTCGTTTTTCCAAATTCGGACTTCTTTAGCACCGTCGATCTTATTTTTCTACCTTTTTTTTGCATTTTCCGCTAGCAGAAAATTCTAATTTTTATAATTCAACCATACCACCGATATCTGTATACCGTTTTGATTGTCTCGTCGTGCCAATCTCCGCAGTATATTCGTTCCCGTGTTTTGAAGCCCGGTTCAGAGCGGAATCTGTGAAATGGATGACCGTATCAGTTTCGAATTGGCCCTTTTAACTTCTGGTGACTATTCATTTCTTAACGTGTTTAAGCCAACGACCATTTAACTTCTAGTATTCCTTGAAATAAATTTTTCATGACCATACACTTTCTATCGTTTCACTTTTTTTTTGACTGTTCATACGGTGCCTTTACATTTTCCGATCTTTGTTTTCATACCTTTATATTTTATTTTCGTTTGTTTCCCCCCTGAAGCATGCTTTCTCTTCCTCATATGCTCATGCATTCTTCTGTTGCTTGTTCATTTTCCATTGCTTGCCTCCTCATAGCTATTCTTTTACCACCTTAGCACGTAAATCCTCCACTAATCATCGCAACCGAAGTACTACGACCAACCCGAACCCAAGCAACCACCACTGTGACGACCGCCCATGACTCCTGCACGGAAACAAGAGAATGGTGCGCTGAAGGTGTGCCAGGCAGCCATGGGTGACCGTCAAGGTAGAAAAAAAAACATCGCAGGATCTATCGTACAACTCACAGCGCATGGATAAATACAATAGAGAAATATAATATAGTGAAGCTCTATAGAACAGGACATCATCATATAAGCATCATAATAGTTTTATACAAACATATGAATCATACATACATCAAAGCCTCACTACATAACACTCAAACAAATACAGCAGCGGAACACCCAGTACATATAATATGAAATAATATTCAAAAGCCTCTTGCTCGCCTTTGTGATCATCAGCGTAGATCTCCAAGAACAGCACCTGTCACCTGCTACCTAGTCTGCCCATCCCAACATGGATGAACAGCCCAAGGTAATAAGTGGAGACATAAAACCTTGAGTCAGACAAAGTCTTAGTGAGCAGTAAATCAACTATCAAACATACCAAAAGAGTATAAGGGATAAAAGGAATATGAACCAAACCATCCCACTCCACCTCTTTCTACAGTGATAGCCCCCAGACACACATTAAGGAGAAGTAAGCATAACATAGCAAGCAATTAAAGTAAAGCAATAATCACTCGAGTCAAGGTCGATGTTTTCCAAATACAAACCCCCAAGGCCTAAACCAAGATCAGATAAGCACCCAGAAAACACCGCTCTTGAGACCGAATGATGATACAATCAAACGTCCAAACATCCATGACTCTGGCTATCACTGTTATCATTGCCTTGATTTCACCGTTAGTTGAACGGCCATCTGTCAAGGGCTAATGGTAACCCCGGTTCTAGACATAACTCCGCACGTCGTCGCAGCCCGTGCGTAGGAATTTTCACAACTACCCAGAGTACTCGCACGTCGTCGCAGCCCGTGCTTGGAACGTCATCGCAGCCCGTTCCAACGTACTCTTGCTTTGAGCATGCTAGAACCTCCAACAACGATGAGATCTCAGCCTCCTAGTCATCCTCCTCGACGACTATTTCCATACTAGCTCAAGCGCCTCTCAAGCTAACCATTATCAACCAACTCGCATCGCATCATCGAGTTATCAACATGCTTGGGATGATCCCGTCTGGATTAAACCAAGGCTATCTCACATCATGCTTCGCTTTATCGCATCATAGCAAAGTCTCATCTCAACATCATGGCTTGCCTCATCGCATCATGGCAAAGTCCCATCTCAACATCATCTAATCCATACATATGAGCTTCAACATCCGCTTCATATGCCACAAGCAGCTTTCACCATTCAAGAGCCTTTCCACTTAGCTTTTGAATCATCTTCGACCATCTTGTCTAGATCTAACTATCAATCAACTAACATACATAGCAATCAATCAAATCAATCATTAGCTTAAGCAATCAAGTAATCAAATATGGTCTAAGTAGGCATTTATAACTACAATGGCAATTTCGTAAATAAATGAGCATAGATATAGCATACATGAATCATGGGTTTTTAGCATAGATCCAACAAATATAAATCATGGGTTTTTATCTCTACAACTTGGTAAATGAACTTGCATAAGTAAACATCTTCATAAGTAATGGATCTACACTTGGATCTAAGGAAAAATGCATAAAATCACTATCTACAACACTCCAACAAACCACCAATCCAATATACTCCTTTGGGTCCGCGTGAGAGATAACCACCACTCACCAAATCACCTAAACACTTCAAAAACTATCAACTTCAGATCTGGACAGCGAAGCTTCAAGCTTGATTCGCCGAAATCTCGTTTGAAACGATGAAATCTAGCTTGGTTGGATGAAGATCTTCAACTTTAGCTCTTGGATCTTCAATCTCGATCTTCGATCTTGTATAGATGTTAGAACTAGATTGGAGTGGAGAAAAGAAGATAAAGAAATGTTGTAGTCGAGCTCTCAAAATGGCAGCACTTCGTCGCTTCAAAATCCGGTGCCAAAAAGTGAGCCAAACCCCTCTATTTATAGGCTGAAATCACCCTTAGGTCGCCCAGACTTAGGTCGTTGCCGACCTAAAAACCCCGACCTAACATAGGTCGCTGCCGACCTATACACTCCAACGACCTAACGACCTAACCAACCCAGAGACATACGAGCTAACAAACACGGCCGACCTATCTCGATGCCGATCTAACTAAATGCCGAGTCAACGACCTAACTCCCCAGGCCTTTACGCGACCTAACAACATACGACCTAAAACCATGCCGCCTTCAACAACCTACGACCTATCTGCTTCACAACCTAACACTCCTGTGGCCTAGGGACCTATTAACATTGTGACTTAACGACCTAACCTGGTCACGACCTAACTAGGTTAAGTACTCACGCGACCTATCAACCACACGACCTAACAACTACGCGACCTAACTATGCTACGACCCAAAAACACCCACGACCTAAAATACCATGACCTACGACCCAATACTTACACGACCTAACAACTTACGCATTCTAAGTTAGGTCGTTTACTACTATAGGTCGGTCACCACTAGGTCGGTCACCACTAGGTCGGTCACCACTAGGTCGTTGACTTCTATAGGTCGGTCTATCCTAAGCCGCTAGCTCCTTAACCCGTAACACGTTAACTCGTGGGTTTCTTAGGACGTTAAGTCACAACCCCCTTAAGTCGTAACTAAATTTTGTCCGCTCAAAACACTTAGGTCATTAACTCGGTTCAACCGACCTAAAGCCATTAACTCGTTCCACCTTAACTCGGTCAATTCCTTAGGTCGCTCCCTTCGACCCAAGCTATCTCACGACCTAATCTAACTCCCATACGACCTAAACTTCGAACAATCAAGAACAACACTAACGACCAAATAATTCTACGATTATCAATACGAAAAATACGGGTCGTTACATTCTCTCCCCCTTAGGAATTTCGCCCCCGAAATTCCAAACAAACAAGAGCAACCAAAACTATTCTGCATGCCTACCATCCATAGCAATCAACAAACCATGCATCCAATTACTAGCCTATCATGCAGAATTCTAAAACTTAGAACAAGCTACAAATTCATGAGATGTCACGACACCTTAGGGCTATACCTCGAAGAGTTCAGGATGAGCTGCCTTCATCCTCTCTTCCTCCTTCCACGTACAGTCGTTAACATCATCACTCCATTGTATCTTGAGCAACGTAATCGTCTTCCTCCTAAGCTGTTTCGTGTCGGTTTCAACAACACGAAGCGGCTTACGAGGTCTCGAAACAACTGGATCAACTTCTAAATCTTCACAGCTATCAGCAGAAACCACCGTATTCGAGTCATGCACATACTTCCGTAGATAAGATACATGAAAAACATTGTGCACACCCGCCATCTTTTCCGGTAACTCCAATCTATAAGCGAGCTTTCCAATTCGCTCGATAATCGGGAATGGTCCAACAAATCTCGGAGTTAACTTTTCTTTCTTTCCAAATCGAATAACATTCTTCAGAGGAGAAATCTTCACAAAAACCATATCACCTACGTCGAATTCCAAATCCTTACGACGATTATCGGCATAACTTTTCTGACGATCTTGGGCTGCCCTCATTCGTTGCCGAATGATCCCTATACAATCCGAAGTCTGTCGAATCATCTCTGGCCCAAGTATCAGTTTTTCTCCAGTTTCCAACCAACATGTCGGAGAGTTACATGGTCTTCCATACAATGCCTCAAATGGTGCCATACCAATACTCGACTGATAACTGTTGTTATAAGCAAATTCCACCAAATGAAGATGATCTTCCCATGATCCTCCGAAGTCCAAAACACATGCCCTCAGAAGATCTTCCAAAACTCGGTTGACCCTCTCAGTCTGACCATCTGTTTGGGGATGATAAGCTGTACTCAAACACAACTCAGTTCCCAAAACCTCCTGGATGCTCTTCCAAAATCCACTAGTGAACAATGGATCTCGATCGCTCACTATACTCTTTGGAATACCGTGGAATCGAACTATCCACTTAACATACAATTCAGCCAACTTTGACGCAGTCCTAGTTGATCGAACAGGAATGAAACTTGCACTCTTGGTCAAACGATCTACATTGACCCAAATCCCTTCATTTTCCGCTCTCGTTCTAGGTAAACCATCGATAAAATCCATCGATATCTGCTCCCACTTCCATGTAGGAACTTCTAATGGCTGAAGCAACCCACTGGGCTTCTTCTGCTCTGCTTTAACCAACTGACAATTCATACACTTGGAAATAAAATTTCCAACATCCTTCTTCATACCTTCCCAATAATAGGTTCTCTTCATATCCCGATACATCTTATTTCCACCTGGATGAATTGTCAACTTCGAGTGATGACTTTCTCTAAGAACTTCATCTCTCAATCCATCTACATCGGGAACAACTAGTCGTCCTTGCTTCCGAAGCCAACCCTCTCGATCGACTTCGAATCCTTTATCCTTTTCTGGGTCCAATCCAGATTCCAAATCTCGGATAATCTTGACAAGCTTATCGTCTCGCTTTTGGCTCTCGCCAGTTCTCTCCACCAGAGTAGGCCTTATCGATAAGTTTTCCAAAATCTCAGGTTCCAATTCACATCTGGGCCTGAAATCAAATCCAGCCAAATACTCGAGACTCTTCCATTCCGAAAACATGGCTCCCAATCCGGCATGTCTTCGACTCAACGCATCAGCTACTGCGTTACCTTTTCCCGGAGTATAAGCTATACCAAAATCATATGATGCCAAAAACTCGAGCCACCGTTGCTGCCGAAGATTCAAATCCTTTTGGGAGAAAAGATACTTCAACGACTTATGATCCGTAAACAACTCGAATCGAACTCCCAATAGATAATGTCTCCACATCTTCAGAGCAAACACAATCGCCGCCAACTCCAAATCATGAGTCGGGTAATTCCTTTCATGCGGCTTTAGTCGTCGACTTGCATACGCAACAACTCTATCCTTTTGCATTAGCACCGCTCCAAGTCCAGTACCACATGCATCGGTGTAAACCACCATCTCATCATTCCCACTTGGAATAGTCAAAACAGGAGCACTTGTTAGTCGCTCTTTTAGGATTACGAAAGCTTGCTCACTCTTATCATCCCATCTGAACACTTGGTTCTTCTTCGTCAATCCTTTTAACGGTGCAGCTATCTTGGAAAAGTCTTTGATAAACCGACGATAATATCCTGCTAATCCAAGAAAGCTTCTTACATCTGATGCATTCTTAGGTCTAACCCAATCCTGGATTGCTGCCACCTTAGCGGGATCAACCGCTATTCCATTTCCAGAAATAACATGGCCTAAGAATCTCACTTCACTCTTCCAGAAGTGACATTTTGAAAACTTAGCCTTCAGCTGATGTTTCCGTAAGATTTCCAAAACAATACGCAAGTGCGTCTTGTGCTCTTCCTCAGTTCTGGAATAAATCAGAATATCATCCACGAATACAAGTACGAACTTGTTCAACTGATCTCTGAATACTCTATTCATAAGATCCACAAAATATGCTGGTGCGTTAGTCAATCCAAACGGCATTACCAGCCACTCATAAAAACCGGATGGTGTCCTGAAAGCAGTCTTCGGCACACTATCCTTCGCCACTCTTAACTGGTGAAATCCCGTTGCCAAATCCATCTGAGAAAACACCTTTTCCTCGTGAAGCTGATCAAACAAGTCATCTATTCTCGGCAATGGATACTTGTTCTTCTTAGTCACCTTATTCAGCTCACGATAATCCACACACAACCTCAACGATCCATCCGCTTTGGTTGCGAACACAACTGGTGCACCCCATTCGGACACACTACGCCGAATGAATCCTTTCTGTAAAAGGTCATCAACTTGCACCTTCAACTCTTGCTGCTCCCTAGGCGCCATCCGCCTAAGAGGCATCACAACAGGTCTGTCTCCCTCAACTAGATCGATACAAAACTCGATCTCCCTATGCGGCGGTAACCCTTTGACCTCGTCAAAGACATCCTCAAATCCATTAACAATAGGCACCGATGACAGTCCATCCCGTGGAACAACCAGCGAATACATGAAGCTCATGAAGACGCCTTCTTCATGCTTACATCGTATCACAACCTTTCGCCCTTCCACATTCCCGACTGTCACCTCCAGCCTCTCACAATCAATCATTGCCGCATACCTCCTAAGCCAGTCCATACCCAAAATAATTCCGAACCCCGCAAAGTTCATAACAAAGAAATCACAAACAAACGAGCAATCATGACTCGACACAACTAGACCATGGCATATCATACACAAACATGACGAACCCCCAACTGGATTTGTCACAACCAATGGCCTATCAACAATATCCGGTTTCAAACCTAACCGGCCTACCAAATCATCACAAACAAAAGAATGAGACGCTCCAGTATCAAACAACACTCTAATTGGAACACCACAAATGGAAAGAGTACCTTGAACCACCACACTCTTCCCTTTCTCTTTAGCAGTAGGAGCTTTTGAAGACGACGGCACAGCTCCCATAGCATAAGCTTGCATAATCTGCCTATCCCTCCTTGGTTCCGGACAATCCCTCCTGAAATGCCCTGGCTTATCACAATTGTGGTATTTCGCCGGCGCCCTTGGATTCCTACAATCCTTGGAGAGATGGCCCTTCTGCTGGCAATTATAGCAAGTCATTTCGCCCCTCGGCTTCTTCTGGCCATCCTTACCCTTCTGTTGCTGTTGCTTCCTCTTCTTGTTTCCATCCTTCTGTGGCTTAAACCCTTCCTTGGTTACAGCAACAACAGAACTCTCCCTAGGAAACAAATTCTCATGCCTAAGAGCTTTTTCCACAAGCTTCTCAAACGGATCGTCCAGATGATCCACCAACTGTCTTCCAAGATAAGCATCCAAACCGGTCGCAAACTTCTCATTCTTCTGATAGGGAGAATCAATATACGATCTGGCATACTTGGACAAAGCTTGAAACTCAGAAACATACTCAAGAACGGGTCTTCCACCTTGCTTGAGCTCCACAAACTTTTTAAACAAGACAGATTTCTGAGCCGTAGAGATGAACTTAGCTTCAAATCTGACTTGGAATTGCTCCCAAGTAATCTCTTCCTCTGGAGTATCGATGGTGATAGAGTTCCACCAATCCGAAGCTCTCCCCTGAAGTTGCCTTGATGCAATCTTCCTCTTAGTTGCATCCTCAACTCCCAAGTCACCAAAGATCCTTCTACAAGCATCAATCCATCTTTGCACTTCAATGGTTGATTCTGTCCCCAAGAAAACCTTTCCTCCAAGAGCAGTATAATCCTTGCACAACTTAGCAAAATCCACTGGCTTTGGAGCTTGAACTTGAATTCCAACATCTACCGCTGACCCTGGAGTTGGTATCCTTCTCATAATGGAAGTCTTCATAGCTTCAAACATCGCAGCATAATCAGTAGCTCCCCCAGCAGCACGGCTTTCCCTAGCGGCTTGTCTCTCACTTCGACTCATCCTTAATATCTACAAAAAGGAATGATTTAGAACACCTTGAGAAACAACTACATAAGGAGTTCAAATCCATCTAAACTACTATATTATATATAGTAATCATCCATCAAAATACAATTACGTCTCTCTTACGTAGTTACGTCAGCGAGCATTGGCTAAAATCAATTAACCAAAGCTCTGATACCAAATGTGACGACCGCCCATGACTCCTGCACGGAAACAAGAGAATGGTGCGCTGAAGGTGTGCCAGGCAGCCATGGGTGACCGTCAAGGTAGAAAAAAAAACATCGCAGGATCTATCGTACAACTCACAGCGCATGGATAAATACAATAGAGAAATATAATATAGTGAAGCTCTATAGAACGGACATCATCATATAAGCATCATAATAGTTTTATACAAACATATGAATCATCCATACATCAAAGCCTCACTACATAACACTCAAACAAATACAGCAGCGGAACACCCAGTACATATAATATGAAATAATATGCAAAAGCCTCCTGCTCGTCTTTGTCATCATCAGCGTAGATCTCCAAGAACAGCACCTGTCACCTGCTACCTAGTCTGCCCATCCCAACATGGATGAACAGCCCAAGGTAATAAGAGGAGACATAAAACCTTGAGTCAGACAAAGTCTTAGTGAGCAGTAAATCAACTATCAAACATACCAAAAGAGTATAAGGGATAAAAGGAATAGGAACCAAACCATCCCACTCCACCTCTTTCTACAGTGATAGCCCCCAGACACACATTAAGGAGAAGTAAGCATAACATAGCAAGCAATTAAAGTAAAGCAATAATCACTCGAGTCAAGGTCGATGTTTTCCAAATACAAACCCCCAAGGCCTAAACCAAGATCAGATAAGCACCCAGAAAACACCGCTCTTGAGACCGAATGATGATACAATCAAACGTCCAAACATCCATGACTCTGGCTATCACTGTTATCATTGTCTTGATTTCACCGTTAGTTGAACGACCATCTGTCAAGGGCTAATGGTAACCCCGGTTCTAGACATAACTCCGCACGTCGTCGCAGCCCGTGCGTAGGAATTTTCGCAACTACCCAGAGTACTAGCACGTCGTCGCAGCCCGTGCTTGGAACGTCGTCGCAGCCCGTTCCAACGTACTCTTGCTTTGAGCATGCTAGAACCTCCAACAACGATGAGATCTCAGCCTCCTAGTCATCCTCCTCGACGACTATTTCCATACTAGCTCAAGCGCCTCTCAAGCTAACCATTATCAACCAACTCGCATCGCATCATCGAGTTATCAACATGCTTGGGATGATCCCGTCTGGATTAAACCAAGGCTATCTCACATCATGCTTCGCTTTATCGCATCATAGCAAAGTCTCATCTCAACATCATGGCTTGCCTCATCGCATCATGGCAAAGTCCCATCTCAACATCATCTAATCCATACATATGAGCTTCAACATCCGCTTCATATGCCACAAGCAGCTTTCACCATTCAAGAGCCTTTCCACTTAGCTTTTGAATCATCTTCGACCATCTTGTCTAGATCTAACTATCAATCAACTAACATACATAGCAATCAATCAAATCAATCATTAGCTTAAGCAATCAAGTAATCAAATATGGTCTAAGTAGGCATTTATAACTACAATGGCAATTTCATAAATAAATGAGCATGGATATAACATACATGAATCATGGGTTTTTAGCATAGATCCAACAAATATAAATCATGGGTTTTTATCTCTACAACTTGGTAAATGAACTTGCATAAGTAAACATCTTCATAAGTAATGGATCTACACTTGGATCTAAGGAAAAATGCATAAAATCACTATCTACAACACTCCAACAAACCACCAATCCAATATACTCCTTTGGGTCCGCGTGAGAGATAACCACCACTCACCAAATCACCCAAACACTTCAAAAACTATCAACTTCAGATCTGGACAGTGAAGTTTCAAGCGTGATTCGCCGAAATCTCGCTTGAAACGATGAAATCTAGCTTGGTTGGATGAAGATCTTCAACTTTAGCTCTTGGATCTTCAATCTCGATCTTCGATCTTGTATAGATGTTAGAACTAGATTGGAGTGGAGAAAAGAAGATAAAGAAATGTTGTAGTCGAGCTCTCAAAATGGCAACACTTCGTCGCTTCAAAATCCGGTGCCAAAAAGTGAGCCAAACCCCTCTATTTTAGGCTGAAATCACCCTTAGGTCGCCAAGACTTAGGTCGTTGCCGACCTAAAAACCCCGACCTAACATAGGTCGCTGCCGACCTATACACTCCAACGAACTAACGACCTAACCAACCCAGAGACATACGAGCTAACAAACACGGCCGACCTATCTCGATGCCGATCTAACTAAATGCCGAGTCAACGACCTAACTCCCCAGGCCTTTACGCGACCTAACAACATACGACCTAAAACCATGCCGCCTTCAACGACCTATGACCTATCTGCTTCACAACCTAACACTCCTGTGGCCTAGCGACCTATTAACATTGTGACTTAACGACCTAACCTGGTCACGACCTAACTAGGTTAAGTACTCACGCGACCTATCAACCACACGACCTAACAACTACGCGACCTAACTATGCTACGACCCAAAAACACCCACGACCTACGACCCAATACTTACACGACCTAACAACTTACGCATTCTAAGTTAGGTCGTTTACTACTATAGGTCGGTCACCACTAGGTCGGTCACCACTAGGTCGGTCACCACTAGGTCGTTGACTTCTATAGGTCGGTCTATCCTAAGCCGCTAGCTCCTTAACCCGTAACACGTTAACTCGTGGGTTTCTTAGGTCGTTAACTCACAACCCCCTTAAGTCGTAACTAAATTTTGGCCGCTCAAAACACTTAGGTCATTAACTCGGTTCAACCGACCTAAAGCCATTAACTCGTTCCACCTTAACTCGGTCAATTCCTTAGGTCGCTCCCTTCGACCCAAGCTATCTCACGACCTAAGCTAACTCCCATATGACCTAAACTTCGAACAATCAAGAACAACACTAACGACCAAATAATTCTACGATTATCAATACGAAAAATACGGGTCGTTACAACCACCTTGCTCGTACAACACGACCACCTGACCGTCGCGCCAGCCACCGGAGACCCGCTCCACCTCCGGCCGCATCCACACCCTAGCCCACTTCCGCGAGCTCGCACACCCACTTCTCCTCTTCTGAAGCATGAAGCATCCTCCACCTGTCATCCCCCATAGCATGTCGACCTCGCCACCTCCGCATGATGCTCCTCCAAGTCCACCACATCAACCACCAAGCACGGCCGAGCTCCTCTCCTTCACCTTCCCTTCCACTTTGACCCCAGCGTGGCTGCCGTTCACCGAGCCACTGACGTAGCCGACCCCAATTATGCATCTTCAGCTTCTGCCTCGACTTGCGTCTCCCCTCTTTTGGCCGAAGTCATGATTCCCTTCCACCCGACACCGCCTCACCCAAAGCCTGTGCCAAACCCGAACTGCTCCGCTAGCCCAAGGCCACAACCCACATACTTCTCTCCCCTGCCTCAACTCCAAGTCAGCCACGTTAAAAACTTCGACCACACATTTGCAGCCGTGGTCTTCCCTGTCTTCCTTCTCTGTCTCTCAACCCGTTGCCTAGATCCGCCACTGCGGTAACACCTCCGACTCGAGCTTGATCTGACCGCCGACTTCTTCCTTCTTCATTTGAATTTGTGAGTTTATATATATATACTATATTTTATTTAATATTCGTAATATATATATATAATAGATTTATGTCATTTTGACACGCATATACAAAAGGGTATTATACTTCGAGTGTCTGTATATACGTGTTCAGTAGAGAAGTTATAAATTTGGTTTAGGTTTTGAATGTGTAGGTTAAGTTTGTAAAGTGTGCATATATGTGTCTATATGTAATTAGTTTATATATATAAAGATCCAACTAAGTTGTATATACTTTGCTGCTAAGTATTGGTATTTCACGTTTTGTGTATGAATCCAAAAAGGATCTGTTGAGTTATAGTGAGGTAATGTTATGTTGAGTTGTATAATAAATATTAGTTCTAAATATAATATGTCAGGGAGGTAGTTATATAGTTTTATACGTGTTTCATGTATATAAGGATGTGATTCTGTGAAAATGTATTTGGGTTTAGAATTCAAGTATTGATTTTTCAATATAATATAGCTAGGCTTTGTATTAGTATGTGTTTCAAAAATTTATACTGTGACGACCCGGAAATTTTAACGATTTAAAATGGAACAATAAATTGATTTTAACATTTGAAAGTGTAATTTTAGCTTGAAATCCAAATATTAATATTTATTAGACAATTAAAGTATTGAATTATATAATTGAAATTGGGTAAATTGTTGAATTTGAGATTCTAAGCCTGTTTAAATTAATTTGAAGGCTTATAAAATCTATAATGAGGATACTGAAGATAATAGAATGGTTGAAATTTAATTTAAAGATAATTTGTTCAATTTTAATAATTTATCGTTTAAATTGGAATTCAAAAATAGCCTTCCGAGGCACAGTCTCAGAATTTGACGAAACCAGTTCCATTGGATCCGTAATAGTTAGTTATTATCGGATTTCAATTTTCGAGGCAATCGGAGATGTTGTTTGACCCTGGCAGCTCGAAATGCTTAGAATTATTTTAATCGATTTAATTGGAATTTGATCATTTTCTTCTGTAACTCGCACATACGATCGAATTAGCTTGCGGATTCTGTTCCGTTGTGTTCGAAATGCGGGTATAACCTTATTAACGCCTGTCGGCAGTTCTGATTTGGGGTTTGGGATTTCCCGTTATGCAAAGAGATATTTTCGATATTTAAATATTTAATTAACCACTCTCGTATTCAAGAAGCTAACCACTCTCGTACTCGTGAAGCTTCCTCAGTTCGATATTTTTCCCCGTCCTCTCTTCCTTCAACAGTTACGAAATCGAGACCCTTTTTTCCTTCATTCCCAAATCGATTCGTATTTATAAAAAAAATGGAAGCCGAGCCGTTCGTCTCAATCTATGAATCGCGATCCCCACGTTCTAATCCTCTGGCCTAATCAATGAGACGAAGCAAGCTTGAGCTCGCGTGAGGTGCGACGTTGAGCAGGTCGCGCGCGCAATTAGGGCGAGCTGTGATGTGACTTCGGCTTCGAATGAGTGGGCGTGACGATGTCGAGGGGCACAGGCCGAGGGGAGGGGTTTACTGATGGTCTCGAGCGCGTGTTGGGAATCGAGGCAGTTTGGGGCTGTAGAGTTCGACGAGGCACGACTGGTAGTAGATGGTCGCGTTCGAGCGTGATTCGGGCACGATTTGGTTTGAGGGTTTCGCGTTCACCGGGTTTGAGAGAGGAGGGATCGAGCAAGGCATTGGAGCGCGTGAAGACCTAGGGAGTTTTGGCTATGTTCGTTGCAGTGGAGGGAAGAAGCGTCGATCGCGATGGGGTGGCGGCGTTGTCTGGTGAGTTGTTTTAGGGTTTATGATTTATCTGTATTTGATTTTGAAATTTTTATACAGTAAGGAAAAGTTTAATATTAGGGAGATTAAATTTGTTTGATAAAACTTATTTATGAGAAAATTAGCTCAAGTAAAAGTATGTAAGGATTTTTAATACCGAAGAATTTTATAAAATAGCTAGATTTCTATAAAATTATATATATATATATAATAGAGTATTTTTGGAAATGTATTTGTTTAATTAACGTATTTAATTTTTTTAGCTGCTAAATATTCTGTAGATGGAAATTGGTTTAAAAGGAAATATTTTGTTAATTAAAATTTATTGAGTGTTAAACATAATTTGTCAAATTAAATCAAATTATTAATAAATCGTATGATGTTTATTTAAGGTTTGAAAACTGTGAAGAAGCAAAGCGTAGTGGAAATGGATTGCTAATGGAAAACCAAAGGTGAGTAAATCTCACTATGATGGATTTTTAATTTAAATTTAATTGGTTAAATTTTAAATAGTTGGTTGAATGATTAAATTGATTCGATGTGCACTGATGAACGATGTGACCTTGGTTTGGATTGGTTTTCGAGTTAACGGTGATTTGACTCGAAGTATTTGGGGTTTTCGAATGGTTTAAACTTAAAACATAAATAGGAATCTTAATGATTTGTGATTCGTTGGAATAGTAGGGTAATTGAGCGGGAAAATTTATTAATTAAATTAATTAATAAATTGAGTTGATTAATTGGTAAATTAAGGTTTGAATTCATTAAGGGTTAAGTTAATTTAGTTGAATTAAATCAGAAAACCAATGGATGGTTTGATAGAAATTACTTAATGGTATTAATAAATATAATTACTTGGTGAAATAAATCAAGAGTTTAATTAAGATGATAAATGAAGGAATAGTTAATTACAGTTTGGAATTAATCGAGAATGATTAATATTGTGGTTTAGTTAAAATAAACATATTTGATTAGGATAAATTAAAAATATAATTGAAACCCTTGGGTTTATAATTAATGGTGTAATTAAAGAATACGTATTGATTCTGGATAAGAAAAATTAATATCGTGTAAATAAAAAAATATATATATATTTATATGAACGTAACTGAAAATATAATTAAACCAAGGTGGTTAATTAAGATGAATAATGACGTGTTGATTTGGTTAATTGATTTGAAAATTAATTAATGACAAGTGAAGAATTTTAAATTGTTGAGATTAGAAATTCAATCAGAATTAATTTAATTCATATCAGTAGCAAAACAAGCTTTGCTTATGGACGATTGAATAGTATTGGATGTTTTGAATGAGTTATTATCGCTAATATGAAATGAATGTGTTTTCGTATGTATAACTTGGGGTAGGATGACATGTGACTCAAAGAGACCGGGATCGGGTATTGGGAGATACCCGAAATCACTTCGAATTTCTTATAAATTACTATGATAAATTGATAGGTTGGGATGATTGGATTTAAATGTTTTGGATTATTAAATACTAAATTTGAACACTTATAAAACTTATTCTGAAAATAAGTTATGTCTATAACAAATTGTGACTTGTAAAATTAGTTTGAGTTACCCGGGTTTTTATATGAGTTGTATGCTTAGTATTCCGTGTTAGTTGGTTTACTCACGCTGGTTTCCAGCCTGACCCGGGTGTTACTTTGGTGTAATGCTCGGGTCAGACCGAGTATTACAGATTTTCAGGTAGGTACGTTCTGGAGCTCAGAAGGCGAGCTGGATGGCGATAGCGTATAGAGTATTGCCGCTATATTTCTGAGACATGATAGTTGTATATATTCAGTGACTATATATATGTGAAACTCTGATGTATATTAAGTGTAATCGACAGTTATAATAATCTTTGTAGACTGTTATTGTTATTATTTATTATTATATTTTATCCGCTGCGAATGTGAGTTGTCGATATTTCTGTTCTTCTTCTTCTATCTCTTTCTTCTTTTTCATAACTATCTGGAATTTTCGGGTGTGAAAATTTCGGGTCGTTACATTTGGTATCAGAGCTGAAGGTTAAGCGAGAACCTTGGCTTTGGTGGGAATTACTCATTGAATAGAGTCTGTAGTACTCTAGAATGAGTTGAGTGTGTGTGTGTGTGTGTGTGTGTATATATATATATATATATATATATGAGAGCGTACTTGTTATTTGCTTATAAAGATTTTTAATGATTTTATATAAAAATATATATTTTGATATATATAGCAATATTTCCTTCTAAGGAATATCTAGATGATTGGTTGTTAAATTATTGAAATTAAGTTAAGAAGTAAAATAAAATACAACCAAATTGAAACTTATAACCAAGTTGAAGAGTAAACTTATATAACAAATTGGAATTTGAAAAATAGATTGTAAATGTAATTTATAAATTGAAATAAACTTCATAAATAAATGAGATTATAATTTGAAATAGAATTCCAGAGAATATTTGAAATAGAGTAAGATGAAAATTCCAGAGTAATATTTAAATATGAATTTGATGGGTTGGGAGTTTGGAATTTTAGGAAAAATTAAAATTCCTTTGGGTTTGAAAGTGGTTTCCAAGGGTTTTGAAGAAAGAATAGTATTATTTCAAAAATATTTTTGTGTTTGAAATTTGGGAGATTTGAAATCAAAAATATTTGGAAGTGTTTTTAGAGAGATAAAAGCATTGAACTCTTTTGGCCACTGGAAAATAAAGTCGGTGATGACTGCAGCATCATCGATGTTCATTTTTGAGTTTCTAGAAGAGAAATTGCTACCAAATTGTTTTAAATTGGGATTGTTTGTGGATTGGGTTTGGTTTTGAAATTCAAAGGGATAATTGAACTCGCCAAAGAATATTGGATATAGTTGAATTCTAAGGTGGTATTGAAATTTGGAAATTTGTTTAAACTCTGGAATCTTGATTAAATGTTTATGGAATAATAAAAATATATTGGCTAAATAAAATGTATAATTCTAAGTTAAAAGTAAATGTGAATGTAATTGATTATAAATAGAAGGTGTAAAATTGAAATTATACTTAAGGTTGTAAGTTTAAAGATCAAATGGAATTTGATCTGAAATTGGAAGGAAATTGAGAATCAATTCAATTTGAATTGGGAATGAATCAAGTCCAATGGAAATTGGAGTTAATTAAATTGGGATTGGGTTAATTTAAATGGAGTGGAAATTTAAATTAAATTGTTTGGAAAGTGAACAGTTTTGACTCTAGACCATTTTTAATGTAAATTGTTTTAATATAAATAGTTTTAAATCTATTTTCTTATCTATTTACTATACAACTTTCTTTTTAAAACCTAAACTATTTTATATTGGTTTTGCCACTACTTTTGAAACTCTTTACCTATTTTACAACTGTTTTATACACTAATTACTAATTTTCAACTAAGTTATGAATTAATTTCTATTTTACAACTATTTCGCAATTATTTAAGATTTCTATAACTATTTAACTATTTTCCAACTCTTTTACAATTAGTCAATTATTCTACAACTATTTTGCAAACTATTGATTATTTTTCAACTACTTATCTATTTTTCAAAATTTTCAAGCTATTTTCTAAATATACTGGTCGGAGTTTAAACCATTTATGATTAAATACCCAACTGGGATAAGAATTTAGGTGATAATCCAAATGGGGATTAAGGCAAATGTGAATAAGTGAATGGAAATTTAAGTGAATGTGAATAGAAAGGAATTGATATTGGAAAGAGTAATCAAATGTGAATATTTGATTTTGGGTAAACAAAGTTATATCTTTGTTATATATTCTTCCCTTGTTGAATCTATTATGGGAAGAAAAAGGATTTTGGAAGTGTTTGGAGTATAAAAGGAATTTTATACGAGTTTAAAGTGATCCAAGGTTTTAAAAATTATATATATCTGTGTATATATATATATATATAAAGGATCTTAAGAGGATTTTGGAAAAGGTTTTGGGAACCTTTGGATTTGGAAAGGCTGTTGATTTTTGGGTAAAATCAATATTGAATTTGGAAAGCCTAGTTTGAAGAATACTCTATTTTGGGATAATCGATTTTGTGTAAAGGAACTTTGATAAAATTCATACTAGGTGTATGATTTGAAAGATACTATATGTGTATAGTATAAAGTGTTTTGATGATAGCTCTGGGGAAAAAGGCGCTCCCTTGGAATGGACTTCTCAAGAGTGCCACCGGGTGGTGCTGCCTTGAGCCCCAAGGGGGGTTCTAAAGTTGATCCTGTGAGGAGTCCGGACAAAACTAGTTCCTGAGGATTATGAATTGAGTTTACCATAGCGTAAGTCGTGTGTGCCGCGGAGAGCCAACAGTTACATGGACTTTTGTTGTGACTGCAACGTAACCCAGGATGTAACTGTGACCTATGGTAACATTGCGAAAGTCGTGTGTGCCGCTGAGAGCCAACAGTATGCGTTTGAGTTTATCTCGGTAGACTGCTACCTATGTAGGAGTGGAGAAGTTTCATTTCGACAGCGAAAATCAGAGTGCCGCCGAGAGCCTACAGTTACATGGACTTTTGCTGTGACGGCAACGTAACCCTAGAATGTAACTGTGATCTGTTGTGTGGGTTCCATGGCGTAATCGAGAGTGCCGCGGAGAGCCTGCAGTTACATGGACTTTTGTTGCGACTGCAACGTAACCCTGGTATGTAACTGTGACCATGGAATGGGGGTGATGATTTTCAGAGCATCCTCACTAAAGATATTTCCTCTATTTTCAAAAAAAAAAACTGTTTTCGATAATTTCAATAAAATTGTTTTCCAAGTATTCCCACTGGGTGTTGAAAACGGGTTTACCAAGTACTTATAGATTTTCAGTCCTACGCCTGATCAACGTATGATTGAATTTCTGTAAGAACAAGGATGGACTGGTTGAGACATTGAGTTATGAGAAATATTTTATAAAAAGCTATTTTAATTGTATTATCCGAATTTAAGGCATTTCTAAATCTTCAAGTAAAAAGGGAATCCAAACTGGAATTATAAAACAAAACTGAACTCAGGAAAAATTTAATGAAGTGATTTTTGTAAATTAAGTTGGAGGGAAGCTAATCAGCTAAATAAATTATTTAATGGAGTATGTTGATAAAAATTTAACTCGGTTAACTAAAATGGATTGTAAGTTGATAAGGGAGTTTGGAAATGAATTCGAATTATAAATAGAATTCGAATTGGATTTGGTAATGAATTAAATAAGAGGTGTTGTAAAAAAATAAAATAAAGTTAGCTTGAAAGGGTGATGGTTTGACTTGCAAATAAAATTCAAGTGATTTGAATAATATATAGTGTAATTTGCGAGTAAATTTTGATAAAATGGAAGTGTTGTTGAATGAAATAAAAGCGAATTACAATAGAAATGGTTTGGGTTGCACACAAAACCCAAGTGAATAAAAATAAATTGAGAATGACCATGTATTAATAAAATAAATTCAAAATTGAATTAAATAAGTAAATTTAAAACTTAAAATGGGTTATTGGAATTATAAAATAAATGGATGATGTCTGATTGAAAAAAAAATTAAATCAAAGTTGTGATTGGAATTGGATTATCACACCGAACTTGAGTTCGGTAGCATATCAATTTGAAGTATAAATGAGTTAAGTATGTGTTGGATATTACTTTGATGAATTGAGAAGGTGAATTAAATTTAAAATTAAAGTGGATGGGCTAACTAAATTTAGTGGAGTTTGATTTGATGAGAATCAAATTTAATGGAAGTGAACTTAAGTTGAGGTGGAAATATATTGAAGTGATTAACCTAAGTTTAAAATTTATGAAAGCTTGGCTTCGAATAAGGATAAAAGCCCATTGAATAAAAGCTCGGTTTAAATTAATTTAGGAATGGTTAGTATTACACAAGCATGGAATGTGTCGAGCTAAATAAAATGATTGTGAATAAATTAAAATGGAATTGAATTAAATAAAACTGAGTTGGAATCAATTTTAATAGGTTATAAAACTTAAGTAATTAATTATTCACATGGATATTATCAAATTGCGTAGAAATGATTATCGTTTAACGTAAGCGAGATTTAATCAAATTAAATGCTATGAATTAGTGGAAGCGATATAATTGATCTTTGAATCAATTGAAGTGAATATGAGATTGTTTCGCTTAAAATGAGTTGAATGCAAGTAATTGTGTGTAAACTATTAAAATTGAATGAAAAGGCATATAAATTTGGTTGGAAACAATTAGATGTGCTTTAAAACGTATAAATTGCTTATTGGAAGTGTTTGGTGCTTGTTATTTATGTAATGCTTATGTTTAGCTATTAAAAGTAAGTGAAATGTTAATAGATTTTCTATGTATGACACTTACGTATTTAAATTGAGTAAGTACAGATACAGGGAAGCCGTTTGGCTAGATTTGGGGTATGCTAATTGCTAAAATTTATAAGCTGCTTGCTTAAATTGCTAAATAAGGTACGCCTACGCAATAAAAATAGGAAATATGAACTGTTTTTGCTTTTTCCGACCGTGTGGGTCGATGTATACATATTTATATCTATTGTCAAATTGCAAAAGCTCCTCCGTACAGAGGAGACTCTGCCAAAAATTTTCGAAAATTTTGGGAGTTAGAAAATTTTTGGAAAATTTTGGTTAACGATAAAACAATTTCAAATGGAAAACTTAAAATAAACTAGTAAATGAAACTAATATGAATCAGTTTAAATGAAAGATATAACTCCATATTAGAAATCGAAAATAAATTGAATTCATATGTAACGGTGGAAACTAAGTTGAATAGAAGTAATGTGAAGGCTTATGTAAGAAAATGTGTACAATGATTTGAATGATTACGATTGGATATTGTTGTTAAATAGAATATGCAGGTGTTATAAAGGAAAAAGGAAATTGGATTTGGTTCTAAAAGATAAATTTGAATTGCCCGACTGAAAGGTACGTATTGTGATTCTGTATGATATTGGATTGGGTTTTTGATGTAGCCACTTGGCTTTTGTTTTCTTTTTGGAATTTGGGAGCCCGTAGAGGACTTTTGTAGTTGTACCGAGCTAGCTGCGCAAAGGAGACGCTGGCAAAAATTTTCAGAAATTTAGAGAGTTAGAAAAATTTTGAGAAAATTTTGATAATTCAAAATTTGGTTTTAAATTGAAATTTAGACGATTGAGTGAGGGGTGTTGTTTGAAACCATAGAAGGTTTTAGGAAGTTGGTTAAGGTGATAGTGGGTCTTTAATAAAGGATAGTTGGTAAGACTGTTGAAGTGTGGGTTTTGGGAAAGAGTAAACGGGTATTGGTCCATTCTTCCTAACTAGTAATTTCGGGGACGAAATTCTTTTAAGGGGGGAGGAATGTGACGACCCGGAAATTTTAACGATTTAAAATGGAACAATAAATTGATTTTAACATTTGAAAGGGTAATTTTAGCTTGAATTCCAAATATTAATATTTATTAGACAATTAAAGTATTGAATTATATAATTGAAATTGGGTAAATTGTTGAATTTGAGATTCTAAGCCTGTTTAAAATAATTTGAAGGCTTATAGAATCTATAATGAGGATACCGAAGATAATAGAATGGTTGAAATTTAATTTAAAGATAATTTGTTCAATTTTAATAATTTATCGTTTAAATTGGAATTTAAAAATAGCCTTCCGAGGCACAATATCGGAATTTGACGAAACCAGTTCCATTGGATCCGTAATAGTTAGTTATTATCGAATTTCAATTTTCGGGGCAATCAGAGTTGTTGTTTGACCCTGGCAGCTCGAAATGCTTAGAATTATTTTAATCAATTTAATTGGAATTTGATCATTTTCTTCTGTAACTCGCACATACGATCGAATTAGCTTGCGGATTCTGTTCCGTTGTGTTCGAAATGCGGGTATAACCTTATTAACGCCTGCCGGCAGTTCTGATTGGGGGTTCGGGATTTCGCGTTTTGCAAAGAGAGATATTTTCGATATTTAAATATTTAATTAACCACTCTCGTATTCAAGAAGCTAACCACTCTCGTACTCGTGAAGCTTCCTCAGTTCGATATTTTTCCCCGTCCTCTCTTCCTTCAACAGTTACGAAATCGAGACCCTCTTTTCCTTCATTCCCAAATCGATTTGTATTTATAAAAAAAAAATGGAAGCCGAGCCGTTCGTCTCATTCTATGAATCACGATCCCCACGTTCTAATCCTCTGGCCTAATCAATGAGACGAAGCAAGCTTGAGCTCGCGTGAGGTGCGACGTTGAGCAGGTCGCGCGCGCAATTAGGGCGAGCTGTGCTGTGACTTCGGCTTCGAATGAGTGGGCGTGACGATGTCGAGGGGCACAGGCCGAGGGGAGGGGTTTACTGATGGTCTCGAGCGCGTGTTGGGAATCGAGGCAGTTTGGGGCTGTAGAGTTCGACGAGGCGCGACTGGTAGTAGATGGTCGCGTTCGAGCGTGATTTGGGCACGATTTGGTTTGAGGGTTTCGCGTTCACCGGGTTTGAGAGAGGAGGGATTGAGCAAGGCATTGGAGCGCGTGAAGACCTAGGGAGTTTTGGCTATGTTCGTTGCAGTGGAGGGAAGAAGCGTCGATCGCGATGGGGTGGCGGCGTAGTCTGGTGAGTTGTTTTAGGGTTTATGATTTATCTGTATTTGATTTTGAAATTTTTATACAATAAGGAAAATTTTAATATTAGGGGGATTAAATTTGTTTGATAAAACTTATTTATGAGAAAATTAGTTCAAGTAAAAGTATGTAAGGATTTTTAATACCGAAGAATTTTATAAAATAGCTAGATTTCTATAAAATTATATATATATATATATAATAGAGTATTTTTGGAAATGTATTTATTTAATTAACGTATTTAATTTGTTTAGCTGCTAAATATTCTGTAGATGGAAATTGGTTTAAAAGGAAATATTTGGTTAATTAAAATTTATTGAGTGTTAAACATAAGTTGTCAAATTAAATCAAATTATTAATAAATCGTATGATGTTTATTTAAGGTTTGAAAACTGTGAAGAAGCAAAGCGTAGTGGAAATGGATTGCTAATGGAAAACCAAAGGTGAGTAAATCTCACTATGATGGACTTTTAATTTAAATTTAATTGGTTAAATTTTAAATAGTTGGTTGAATGATTAAATTGATTCGATGCGCACTGATGAACGATGTGACCTTGGTTTGGATTGGTTTTTGAGTTAACGGTGATTTGATTCGAAGTATTTGGGATTTTCGAATGTGTTATCCCGCTTTTTGGCAAAGCCGCGATACCTAAAGATTGATCAGAAACGGAGAACAGTTCGTCTCAGAGACCGGTCATGCTTCGTCTCGCTATGGATATCACTGAATTTTGTCCAAGTCCAGATTGAGCTACAATCGATAGGACACGGCAAGAAAAACCATAGGAGTCGACATCTCAAGTTCCAAGTCAATCCGAGTTCATACGCTCGAGTTATGATCGGTTCAATTTGAAGGGTAAAGCTTGGGTTTCGAAGCCATCGTAAACCAACGTTTCGAAACCATCAAGTTCGAATCCATAAGCTTCGAATCCACCGAACCACCTCGGGTTCGCCTATGTCGCCTTCGAATCCATCGTGTTCGAACCCATCGTGTTCGAACCGATGGGCCTCGTGTCCATGGAGAAGTGACATAGTTCGTATCCTTCACAAAAGCCACGCTTCGAACCCATCACAAAGCCTAGTTCGACTCCAAACAAGAATCATTTCTCAAACCCAAACATGGAGCCTCGTTCGAACCCATCCACAAAGCCATGCTCGAACCCATCCATGATGCCAAGTTCGAATCCACCTGTGTAGCCTCATTCGAATCCACTGGGTCAACCAACCATGATGACGTGTCTTCCTTCGGTTCGAATTCGCCGAGATCCATGGAGTCGAAGCGGTCAACTCGGAGTGGAGACCGGGTTGGTTCGAAGTTTGCGCTCCACGTCGCCACGAAGTCACGTGCCATGATGGGTTCGAAACCATCGGTTCGAAAGCATGGTTTCGAACCACACAGCCAGGCAATGAACCCCACTTCGAATCCATCATATCTCCCAATCTACTGATCCAAATGCCATGAAATTTTCACAGAAGCTTGCATACACGTTGGAGAATGCCCACGCCAAATTTCACCTCGATTGGACGAATTCTTGATTGGTTCGAATGGAGTTCGAACCGATGCCAAAGTGGGCCCAAACTTCCCGAGACCGTGCATGTGGGCCCCCTCACGTGGCAGAAGTGGTCTTCCGAGTTTTCAGCGAAATATCAGCCGCCTACACCTATAAATAGAGCCCCAGGGCCAGCAGAAAAGGGACTTTTGGAATTCGGAAGCATCCAGACTCTGCCGGATTGAGATCTCCATCATTTGACATCATAAACTTGTTGTTAAATTCGAATTCCTGACCGTAATTCGCTTTTGTTTGCTATACTGACTTGTAATCATCGAAAGAATGTCAATAAAAGTATAAAAACTTCACAGTGGACGTAGGCAATACGCCGAACCACTATAATTTGCTTGTCTACGCACTTATTTACATGCTATTTGGACTCTTAGTGTTAGATAATCCTCTGTTTTAATTTGCACTCTTCATTTATTATCTCTTCAAAAACTTCCGACGAGTGTTGTGCCCAATTTTGGTGCAAACAGAATGGTTTAAACTTAAAACATAAATAGTAATCTTAATGATTTGTGATTCGTTGGAATAGTAGGGTAATTGAACGGGAAAATTTATTAATTAAATTAATTAATAAATTGAGTTGATTAATTGGTAAATAAAGGTTTGAAATCATTAAGGGTTAAGTTAATTTAGTTGAATTAAATTAGAAAACCAATGGATGGTTTGATAGAAATTACTTAATGGTATTAATAAATATAATTACTTGGTGAAATAAATCAAGAGTTTAATTAAGATGATAAATGAAGGAGTAATTGATTTATTTAAATTAAGTAAATAAAGGAATAGTTAATTACATTTTGGAATTAATCGAGAATGATTAATATTGTGGTTTAGTTAAAATAAACATATTTGATTAGGATAAATTAAAAATATAATTGAAACCCTTGGGTTTATAATTAATGGTGTAATTAAAGAATACGTATTGATTCTGGATAAGAAAAATTAATATCGTGTAAATAAAAAAATAATATATATATTTATATGAACATAACTGAAAATATAATTAAACCAAGGTGGTTAATTAAGATGAATAATGACGTGTTGATTTGGTTAATTGATTTGAAAATTAATTAATGACAAGTGAAGAATTTTAAATTGTTGAGATTAGAAATTCAATCAGAATTAATTTAATTCATATCAGTAGCAAAACAAGCTTTGCTTATGGACGATTGAATAGTATTGGATGTTTTGAATGAGTTATTATCGCTAATATGAAATGAATGTGTTTTCGTATGTATAACTTGGGGTAGGATGACATGTGACTCAACGAGACCGGGATCGGGTATTGGGAGATACCCGAAATCACTTCGAATTTCTTATAAATTACTATGAAAAATTGATAGGTTGGGATGATTGGATTTAAATGTTTTGGATTATTAAATCCAAAATTTGAACACTTGTAAAACTTATTCTGAAAATAAGTTATGTCTATAACAAATTGTGACTTGTAAAATTAGTTTGAGTTACCCGGGTTTTTATATGAGTTGTATGCTTAGTATTCCGTGTTATTTGGTTTACTCATGCTGGTTTCCAGCCTGACCCGGGTGTTACTTTGGTGTAATGCTCGGGTCAGACCGAGTATTACAGATTTTCAGGTAGGTACGTTCTGGAGCTCAGGAGGCGAGCTAGATGGCGATAGCGTATAGAGTATTGCCGCTGTATTTCTGAGACATGATAGTTGTATATATTCAGTGACTATATATATGTGAAACTCTGATGTATATTAAGTGTAATCGACAGTTATAATAATCTTTGTAGACTGTTATTGTTGTTATTTATTATTATATTTTATCCGCTGCAAATGTGAGTTGTCGATATTTCTGTTCTTCTTCTTCTATCTCTTTCTTCTTTTTCATAACTATCTGGAATTTTTGGGTGTGAAAATTTCGGGTCGTTACATATACTAATTTCGAACTACATGAGTTATATTTTTATAAGTATAGTACATAGGTTGGTTTGATAAAGTTCTGTTTAGCGCACAGTGTTGAGAATTGAAAAAAATTATACGTGTATAATATAGGAATATTTTATTTCAGGTGGTTTGTAGTGTATGGGTTTGATTTTATAATACATATGTGTTTAAAATTTTAAGTAAGGATTGTGTAAGTATTTGTGGACTTAGTTTTCAAATATATACATGGATTTTTTTTTTGTTTGAGTCGAATATTGATTTTGAAATGTAATACAATGACTGTATTGGGATAGTTGTTTTAAAATAGATAGATATATATATATATATATATAAATATATATAGATTTTGAATATGTATTTTTGATTTGATCATTGGTTTTAAGAAAAATAATAATATAATATACTTTTGTTTTGATTTTAGCTGCATTAATCCAGTTCTGATTTGTTTCCGTCTATTTTTTTATCTACCAGCTTGTCCGTCGAACTCGTGTCCATCGTGCTTTGTTTTGAAATTCGTACTTGGATCTGTGACTCATCCCACTGTCTTTTCTCTCTAGCCTCGAAAGGTGAGCAATCACTCACGATTAATGTTCTTTATTTATTAAATTTGATTTCAATTGAAACTACAATTGAAAAATGCTGCTGTTAGCTATTTACACTATTATATATGCTATTACCTATAACAGTTCACCTGTGACATCTGACACCATTATCTGCTATTTATACAATGACAATCCAGTTTGGTTAAATGATTGATTGTTTGATGTTGACATTGGACATTAAATTGTTAATGTAGTAAGTGATAAATAATTTGAAATTGAAATTGACGTAGGATAGTTAGATTTGATATATGTGTTAAATTTGATTAGATTACATTTGCATAATATGATCCCTTTAAATGTTTAAATTATCTGACACGTAGAAATAGGGTTAATTACACCTTGAACCAGTTAATTGTATGTTGTATAAATTGTTGAAGTATGAAATTGAATAATAGATATCAAGTGAAGAACCGTATAAATATTAATGTAATAATCTTTAATCCACATGAAATGATAGTGTAGATTCTAGAAATAATTATATTAATTTGCACAAACAACAATGTAAATTAATACAATTATTTCGGGATTATTTAAATAAACTATTGGATTGTTATTGATTGTTGTTATTGATTGTTGTTATTGCTTGTTTATTTACTTTGACACCATCCTAGTTATCACGCTGCAAGTTTCCTTTGCTATGCTTTGATTTTTGAATCGAAATGGAATCGGGTTGAAATGATAAATACCCAAATAAAACTTTGACTTAGGATAGAGAATTAAATAAAAACCTGGTTGGTCAATAATTTGATTTAAAAATAAATAAATAAATAAAGATTTTATTTGAATAAAATAATAAGGGTTTTAAATGAAATTGGAATTTGAATTCTAGTGAAATTTAAATATTAATATTTAGTAATCTGAAAAAAATATTAACAAAGAATTGATGGAAGAACGTTGTTTAATTTAAGAAATGATTGAATTAAGTTTTGAAATTATTTAATAATTAAGTTTTGAAATTATTTAATAATTTAATAAGATTGAATTATTTAATAATTAAATAAAATTGAATTCTTTGATAATTGAAATTGAACTTCTTTAATAAGTGAAATTGAGTTCTGTAATAATTAAGTTTTGGAAATTTGTTTAAATTAAATAAGTAAATAAGTGAAATCAAATTTCTTTAACAAGAAATAAGATGGAATTAATATAAGACCTAAAATTTAAAGAATTATTTGACGAATTTAATTTAATTTAATTTAATTTGAAAGTTTGGTATGACATAGGAAAACTTAAATCGATTTAATGGATTAGAAATTAAATAGAAATTTTTTTGAATGATAAATTAACTTAATGAATATTGAATGAAGTCGATCAATGAATTTAAATTGATTTGAATGTTAAATTAAATTGATTTGAATGTTAAATTAAATTAAATTAAATGACTACAGAATGAAACTTATATACGAACTTGAATCAATATCTGAAATGTTTTAAATAAAAATTGAAATTGAATTATTAGATTTTGAAATGGTAATTTGGAAGTTTTGAAACGTAAATTATAGAAATTGATATAGTGGAAATTAAATAGAAATTGTTTTGAATGACAAATTAACTTAACGAATATTGAATGAAGTCGATCAATGAATTTAAATTGATTTGAATGTTAAATTAAATTAATTTATGATTACGGAATGAAACTTATATACAAACTTGAATCAATATTTGAAATGTTTTAAATAAAAATTGAAATTGAATTATAAGATTTTGAAATGGTAATTTGGAAGTTTTGAAACGTAAATTATAGAAATTGATATAGAAAGATGAATGAAATGTTGGCTTTCAAAATTCTAAGTGAGATTGAATTTGATTTAGTTTTTGAAATTTATTAAACGACCAATCGTGTAATAATTACAGAAGTTATTAAAGAAACCGGAATCAGTTATGGACATACTCTCTGTTTAAACCGAAAACCACTTTAATAACTATACGTGGAGTGTGATCCAGAATGAAGTGGTTGGAATGACGTACGTGATAACTGAAGAAAGCGAACGATGATGGATAGCCTTGACACTTGAGTCAAATTCGAAATGACTAAAACAGGAGTCGTGCCGGGCCAAATGGGGTTATCCACCTTGAGCGAACACACTTCTTCGTAAACTACTCATTACTTGTTATTGATTGGTGTGCACCCTCGAAATTTGGAGTGTTGTTTCGCAGTGTTGCGATCGTTGCGGCGATGCGTTCTCACCAGTCCGGATCAGGCAAACGGTAGTTTTACTACCTTGGGTATTGCCTCATGTGCCTTGTCATACTTGTATCCCTATATACGCGACCACTACGAATTTGTTTTATGTCATACCTATCGAGTACTCCCTGATAGCCCACTAGTTTACGGTGGAGTTTACAGTGCTGCATAGTCTATGACGCTTATATAAAATGTGTTAAGGTGGATAATGGTAACGCCTTAACACTATTTTGGTACTTTATATTACTGTTAGACATTATCTACTTAGCGTACACTACTATATAATAGATAGTTTAACGGATTCTTAGAGGATGGTTATCCCAAACATCCTTTGAGTTACTTGTATTTCAGTTGTTATTTCACTTGAGTTGGATTTATTGATATAAGAATGTTAATCCTGACTCGAGTGTTTTGTGTTTTGCTTTACACTCGGGTCAGACTGAGTGTACCAGTATTCGAGACTCACCCTTTGGAGTTGGAGCTTTGCTTGGTGATCCGGCTATCTATCCAGCTTTCAGATATTCAGTTGATTCCAGTGATGTTTTCTGATATTTTCTGATATTGTATTTGACTATTGTATTCGAAATTTCTGCTGTACCTTATTTAACTCTGATGTGTATATAGTAGCTTCATGAACTACTATCTTTTGTTTCCACTGCATTTATTACTCTGTATCTATGATCTGTGATTACTTATTTACTGTATATGCTGAGTTTTGCCAAATTTAAATTAACAATTCGGTATTTTGAATTATTCAAGTCCGACATGTGCGGATGCGAGTGGTCCAAAATAGCGGGTCATTACAGTTGGTATCAGTGCTTTGGTAGCTCTAGGCAAAACTTAGCATATATGGTAAATGTATTTATAGAATTACTTTCATTCGAGTTTGAATCTCTTCCTTTTTGACTCGATTCCTTTGAATTTTGGAACGTTCCCTGCGGTTCCAAAATTCATTCGTGTCCCTCACTATTCATCTTCTTTTGATTTTGGAGTATTCCATAACTCCACTTAATAACCTTTAAAAGAATTGGTGGTCTCACCAATCTCAAATTGATTTGTAAAGGGGTGAAACTCCTTTACAATAGCATCGATTTACCGGAGATCTATATATCCTCGGTTTAGATGCTGACATCTTTGGTTATGCCAAATTCTATCTCTTGAGATCGAATGTAGATTTGCCTCGGAATTCTGCATCGATCTTATTCTCGAAGTCTCGGTTGACCCGAGTAAGGTTGCCCGCGATTTAATAAACTTATCCATCTTCCTATATTTGTTATTTAATCATCTTATCTTATGTTTCGAACTTATCTTCGAACCAGAATTCTCCTTGATTTGAGTCCATCAAATTTGAATCTCTATATTCTTTCTTTTAAATCCATGCTTGTATCGTCGAGCGAGGAAGTGTATTTGAAATTTACATTAAAAATGTTTTATACATTGTGTTGTTTGAGTTGTTGATGTTGATTTGGGTTTTCGATCGATTCGTCTGATCAACTGTAACGACCCAGAATTTTTAGAAATTAAAATTTGAATATTTAATTAATTTTAAATATTAATAAGTGAATTTATAAGTCGAATAAATTTTATTTCGATTTATTGGATTTAATTGGACAATTAAATCGATAATTAAATAGTGAAATTATGGAAATAATTGAAAATTGAGTTAAATATGATTGAAAATGATTTGTAAAATTTTATTTTATCATGTTAGAGTTAGAACGATATTTTAGAACTTTTAAAATCGAATTAGAAGTTAATTTGTGAAAATTGAATATTTTAATATTAAAATCGACTAGCGAAAATAATCAATTTTTGAACAGTCTCAGAATTCAACGAAACCAGTTCCATTGGATCCGTAATAGTTAGTTATTACCGGATTTCAATTTTCGTGTCAATCGGAGCTATCGTTTGATCGTGGCAGCTCGAAACGCATCGAATTATTTTTAATATTAATTTAGCGAGTTAAAATAGCCATTTTTCAAAAAGTCTCGGATTTCGACGAAACCAGTTTCATCGGATCCGTAATGTGATATTATTGTAAGGTTTCAAATTTCGTGTCAATTGGATTTACCGTTTGTCCGATACAAATTAAAACGCCTAGAAAATCGCTTAAATCGGTTTAATTCAAATTGAACGTTTATAGCCATAACTCGCACAGATGTCCGAATTAGCTTCCGAAACCTGTTCCATTATGTCCGGAACGCGGGATAAACCCTAGGAACGTCGTTTCGGCGCTTAAATCGGAGTTTAGAAAACCCGGATGAATAGTGTTCGATATTTCCTATAAATAGACCCACATTTCACAATTTTAAGAAAAAAAAATGAAAACTGCAGCCGCCACTACTATCTTCAATGGCCAGAAACACGCGACGTTCCTCCCTCGATTACTCCAAATCCGTCGACAATTAGGCTAAACTTTCAACTAGAGTATTGAAGAGGGTGATGAGATCGTCGATGTGAACGGCTGTGATGTTAAACGGAGCATCGTAGTGGGAGCTACAGGGGGCCGTTCGTGGCCAGTTGCACACGCAACACGAGGTGGAGGAGATGGCCGAGCTTCATGTGCTTGAGGCCGAGTGTAGCTTGTGGTGAGGGCTACGCGATGGAACTCCCTGATCGAGTTTTAATCGAGCGAAGAAGTGGTGATATTCAACCCTAGTTGCTTGTTGATGGGTTCGAACGGCCTGTACATATGCGTGAAGAAGAGAGGGAGAAAGGGGGGGGGGGCTGTGCACGGATCTGAAGTGGATGGACGGCTAAGATGTAGCATAGGTTAAAATTTAATAAATTGTTGTAATTTATGTTATATAAAATCGTGTAACTTAAAATAATCATATCTTTTTGCTGCGAGGTCGAAAATTCCCGAAACGAAAAGCGTTGGAATCGTATGGACGAGCACTACGCGATGAAATTGGATTGGAGTCGTTTGGAGTTAGTGAGAATTTTGGGTAAAATTAAACGTCCGTTTAATTTTATTCGAAATAAATCGCTAAAATGAAATAAAATCAAGGTGAGAACTTCTCACTCAATCGAATCAGTTTCGATTTTATTTTAAATAGTTAGATTTAAAATATTTGAATGCATGTTTGAATGATGATTGTTATCTATTGATTGTTAAAATAGACATTATACGCCGTTAGTAAGCGGATGTTATTTATTAAAAACATATACCGCGAATATTTCATAAACAGTGAAATTGGTATTATATATAATAGCAATATATATATATTGGCATATGTATATATTGGAGTTATTGATTTCCCGCATTATTTGTTTAGCGGATGAGACCCTATTGCGCCGTCTATTAAGCGGATAATATTTTAAATCTCATATACCGCGATAATTTCGTACTGGAGCGAAATTGGTATTGTGCTAATGTTTGTGGATGTAGGAAAACAGGTTGGAGGGATCCAACTGGATTCCTCAACAGTATTTATTTGATTTCAGATATTTTGATATTTGATGGATTATCATATCGATATATGATGTCGTTGTTGTCGTGATTGACTATTTGGTATGTAGCATCATTGGACCAAATTTGGAATTTTAAAATGATTTTAAAAGTGATTTTTGAAAATATACTATATGTTTGGAATTTGATCTGTTTTAAATAAATAAACGTTATAATTTTCAAAGTTATAAAATTTTGGTTTTTGTGAAATATAGTTAAAAGCTGATTTTTGAGAAATAAGGGTTAATGATTTTATAAAATAGTTTAATCGGGATTTTAGAATTTATTGTGAAAAGTTTAAATATAAGATTTATAAATTTAATTATTTTATGAATCAAAATGGTGAAATAATAAAAGAGATTAAAGACGTTTTAAAGAATAATATAAATTGATTTATATTAAGAGATTTATAAATGGATATTTATAAATTGAAATATTGACATTATAAAATGAGTTTTTTATAAGTGTGTGAATGAAGTGAAAATGAATTTCATAATTGAATGAAATTTATAGAATTATAAACGGTGAAGTTATAAATGGAATTTTATAAGCAGTAGTTTTATAAAATTTATAAAGTCATTAAAAGAATGGTTTTGGATAAATAATTGAATCTTATAAGTTATAAGATTTATAATTATGAAGTTCAAAGGAACGATTTTTGTGAACGAATAAATTATAAGTATTTAACTTATAATATGGACTTTTGGTTCATAATTGAGATATAAACTGGAATAGGTTAATGACGGAAATTTGTAAAAGGAAGTTGTTATAAATAATTAGAAATGGAATTTATAAACGTTGTTTTATAAATTCGCAAACGGCTTATTTTGATAAGTTAATTTTTATAACTTATTTGTGAAGCTATATTCACGTTTTTGAACTGTGAATAATCCTTTAAAATGAAATGAATAAAAGGATGAAATTTGTTAACGTAGTATATTCACGTTTTTGAATAGTAAATAATATGTTAAAGAAAATGTTTAGATTTGATATTTTAAACAGAATTAAAACGATCTAACGATGTTTTAAAACGTGTTGAGATTCGAAACCATAGATTTCAACATTTATTGTTGAAATAGACGTTTTCGAGAAATAGAAGGAAATAATGGACTATAACACTGTTGTTATAGTAAATGATTTCCGAAAGGAAATGTTTTGTATAGTATTGGGATTTATATATCTATTTTAATTTCGAATCCCTATACTAGTGATTTTGGGTTGTCGTAACGATGTTTTACGTAACATTCGTTTTGGCCCAAATAAATATGTTAAGAGAATGATTTCCTTAAAGAATGAAATATATACTTAATTTTGATTTAAGTATATTGAATATTTTCCAAAGGTTGAAAATAAAAAGATTTGAATTACTCATTTTTAATAAGTATGGAATTGTTTTCCAATATAAAGTGAATATTTTGAATTTATCTTTTTGAAGATAAATTGAAAATGAATATTAGAAATCGAATTGAAGTCGTATATTCATTAATATTTTGGAATGTAAATTCACTATTGAATTTATAAAAGAAAGTGGAATTTGTTTAAAAATAAATATTGATTTATTTTTGAAGTGTGAAAATTATATATCTAGTAAAGATATTTTGGAAAATAAATAATTTGGAAAATTATTTGGAATCTGGTGATATGTGCATATCAATTGATAGTTCAATAACCGACTATCAATATTTCCCTTTGAATGGGTAATTGATGTGATTTGTTTGAATTTGAATGCCACACTTATTTTTGAATAAACGCTCACTATTCGGGTTAACCGGGAAAGGACCATGGGGTCATATAACCCATTCCGAATATGTGATACGTCGTTGTGAATTGCATTTGAAGATCGGTGTTGAAGACCGAGTATTTGCGAAAGCGATAGGATGACCTATTGATTGTCTCTGCACTGGGTAGCTCCTGGTATAGAGATTTCCTTAAGTGATGGGAAATTCGATCGGGATTGTGAATACCCGGATTGCAAGGGCTTCGTAAGAAGTGCCTTCGGTTTTGTTCGAGCCCGGAACAGACTTGTATGGATAATATGCCTGACATTACAAGTTGAGATATAAAGCCGATTTCTTTCAAATATATTTCTGTTGGTGGCGGAGAATTTATTCTTTTAGCTTAACACCCTTCTCTGAGACGTACGAGCTCAGAGATTATGTAGTTGAATGTTATCAGCGATATATTCCCAATTTGGTAATGTGACATGCTGAGTGTTGCTGTAAATGATCATTGTGTTGATTATTTGTGATAGGATCGTTTATTTGATCGTCTATCTTAGTGATCATTTCTATGGTCATTTGTTGACCCAAAGCATGGCTTTTGTATAAAGTATGTTTTTGTGGACGTGACTTCGTCGAGCCTCACACCCCGTGAATGGTCAAAACAGGAAAGAAGCAGCAAGGTTATGAGGGGTAGCGCCCTTTAGGATGTGTGCATTTCCTTCTGGAAAAGGGTGGTATCATGGTATGGAGCCCAGATACTTACTCATGTTGAAAACACTTTGTTATGATTGTGTGAATTGATTGCGAGCGCTCGGAGAAAGGTCCCAAAGGACCGGGGGATGGCATATTCGGTCAGTTGTTACTCAGTTAGGGGTAACCCGGCCTTGTGTTGGTAGAGATCCGGTTTGGTTCTCGGGGATGTCCATCCAGAGGCATTCTCATGTGGCAATGGGAAGTTCCTTGGCCTGATCATTCGTTGGAAATCCAAAGAAACAATACGTGACTTGTACGGTTTTAGTTGTATAACCTGCTATGGATGCTATTAAACATAGTTAGCTATAGTAGGCATAGTTCGGAATGTCTATGCTGGCTAAGATTTATATTCTACTTTCGAAATAAATTTTTCCTACACTATGCACTAATAATAATATCAAATGTTCTTTTAAATGCGTATCAAGCATCTTTGACTATCATAAGGAGAAATCTCCTCCGATTCTGCGTTTGCATTGTGTGTGTGTGCGGGAGGCCTTATGGTAGTCTCATTTTTAAAAGCATTGCGAATTGATTTAAAAATATTCCTCTATTTTTGATTTTAAAGATAAATAAACTGTTTTGAGTTCTCACACCAGTCACATGACTAACTCGGAGTTTATTGTTTTCCTTCCTAAACTCTGGGTGCCCACCAATTTCCACACGGGCAGTCAAGAGTTAAGGTTTATCAGGATATTCTGGATATTCTGGAGTTGCTGGAGGCAAGATGGATGGCATGGCGTATTCACTAGTTTATATAGTATTTCTTTTTCTGCTGCACTGTTTGTTGTTGTTGTTGTATACTCTAATGATATGATGTAATGAAATGTAATAACTGATATAGTTCTTTGTTTAAAGATTATTCATTTATTATTATATGTTGTTCCGCTGCGAATTGTGAGATTCTGATGTTGTTCTGTTGTTTTCTGTTCTCTATTCTCTTTTTCTTCTATTTAAAAATTTTCTATCTTCTTTTTCCTCTGTTACTTGTTTTATTTCTATTTTCTGTTTTCTCTTCCCTCTATTATCTTCTACCTTCTTATCTCTCTCTCTTCTGTCTTTTTCTTTTTCTTAAACCATAACATTTCGGGTTTTTGGCCTTCGATTTCTCGGCAGCCGATAAAGTGAGTATCGATGTTGAATTTTCGAAAGTCGAAAATTTTCGGGACGTTACATTTGGTATCGGAGCTTATGGTTAAGCGACAACCGTGGTTCTGTTGGGTATTATTCATTAGAGATAGAGTCAGTGGTACTCTAGAATGAGTTGAGTGTAATAATAGCTATGAGAGCATATTTGTTAGTGAATATATAATTGTTTTATATTGTGTTGACTTATCGGTTGATTGTTTATAGATTTCGGTCGATGTAGTCTAGCTAACTATCGTAGAAAGGGGTCTCTAAACTCTTAAACAAGATAAATCGACATAATATTGTTTTAAAATTGGATAAATGAAATAATTTTACCTTGATTATATTTTATATATAAAGGAATAATCTTTCAGAATTATTAAAGTATATAAGTGATTGCTAAGTTGTTTGAATAATCTAAATAAAAGAATAAATTGTATAAGTAAAAAGAATTATAAGAATTGAATTATAATTAAAGTGATTTACAATTGTGAAATAAACTTATATATATATGAGAAGTGAAACTATATGAATATATTTATGAATATGAGTTGTAAATGAAAATGAATTTAAAGTTAAATGGAATATAACTTAAGTGATATTGAATGAAATTGATATTGGTATCAAAATAAATTAATAAAGTTAAGTGATAAATGTGAACTTGAGTATATGAAATGAATTTCAACTTTTGTAATTGAATTGAATTAATGGATTGAATGTTAATCAATTGAATGCAAATAAAGTTGATATGGAATAATGAATGTAAGTGCTAATTCATTAAAATCTAATGTTATTGGAAGTTGAAAGATTGAATGAAAATCAATTTAATTGAACCAATTGAAAGTGATGATGTTAAACCAAATTGAATGAATATAAGTAAAGGAATTTGGTGGTAATTAATATACATTGGTTGTTATATGGTTGTTAGTTGATTTGTATATAATTCATTAAGTATTAATGAAATTGAAAGCTAAAGTAATTGGAATTCAATTGGAAGTTAAATGAAGCTTAAATAGAATTGAATTTGATTTGGAAGTGAACCAACTTGAATATGAATTAGTGAATATAAACTAATTGAAATTGAATGTTAGTAAGAACATCCACTGTTAATGAATCAAATGTGATTTAAATTGAAAACCCAAATTCATTGAATATTAATGAGAATATGAATGAATATATATTGGTTATGAATTTGTTGGATGATAATTGGTTGATGGTTGAATATAATTGTTTTATTGCATTTGCTATGTGACATATATAGTTGTTATGGAGATATATGTTGTATATTGATACTATTGTCTACATGCATGATTCTCATGTTGTTTGTTGAGTAATTAGTAGGTGCGGATCGCGTTTGCTTCGCATTTGGAGCTCGCTTTTGCGCTATATTAGCCGTATATGCTTGCTAATAAAATATAAGGTACATATCTCGGATTACATACCGTACTTTTATAATTTTTCCCTTCGGGATGCCTCATTACTTGATGAGATGTATATTTGTGATATATATACTGTCATTTTTTTTCCGGATCGAGCCGCGCAAAGGAGACTATGGCGAATTTTTCCGAAAATTTAAGGCGTTAGAAAAATTTGAGACCATTGGAAAATTTTTGAAAACTTTAACTTTGATTTTGGAATTGAAAGTTAAACAATAGTACTTGTTTTTGAAAAGATAACTAAGTATGATTTGGAAACTTAGTAAAGATTGTAAGAAATTTAATTATGAATTTTGGAAAATTAATAGATTCTGTAACTTTTCTTACTTAATAATTTCGAGGACGAAATTCTTTTAAGGGGGGAAGATTGCAACGACCCAGAATTTTTAGAAATTAAAATTTGAATATTTAATTAATTTTAAATATTAATAAGTGAATTTATAAGTCGAATAAATTTTATTTCGATTTATTGGATTTAATTGGACAATTAAATCGATAATTAAATAGTGAAATTATGGAAATAATTGAAAATTGAGTTAAATATGATTGAAAATGATTTGTAAAATTTTATTTTATCATGTTAGAGTTAGAACGATATTTTAGAACTTTTAAAATCGAATTAGAAGTTAATTTGTGAAAATTGAATATTTTAATATTAAAATCGACTAGTGAAAATAGTCAATTTTTGAACAGTCTCAGAATTGAACGAAACCAGTTCCATTGGATCCATAATAGTTAGTTATTATCGGATTTCAATTTCCACGTCAATCGGAGCTATCGTTTGATCGTGGCAGCTCGAAACGCATCGAATTATTTTTAATATTAATTTAGCGAGTTAAAATAGCCATTTTTCAAAAAGTCTCGGATTTCGACGAAACTAGTTTCATCGGATCCGTAATGTGATATTATTGTAAGGTTTCAAATTTCGTGTCAATTGGATTTACCGTTTGTCCGATACAAATTAAAACGCCTAGAAAATCGCTTAAACCGGTTTAATTCAAATTGAACATTTATAGCCATAACTCGCACAGATGTCCGAATTAGCTTCCGAAACCTGTTCCATTGTGTCCGAAACGCGGGATAAACCCTAGGAACGTCAGTTTCGGCGCGTAAATCGGAGTTTAGAAAACCCGGATGAATAGTGTTCGATATTTCCTATAAATAGACCCACATTTCACAATTTTAAGAAAAAAAAATGAAACCCTAATGAAAACTGCAGCCGCCACTACTATCTTCAATGGCCAGAAACACGCGACGTTCCTCCCTCGATTACTCCAAATTCGTCGACAATTAGGCTAAACTTTCAACTAGAGTATTGAAGAGGGTGATGAGAGCTTCGATGTGAACGGCTGTGATGTTAAACGGAGCATCGTAGTGGGAGCTACAGGGGGCCGTTCGTGGCCAGTTGCGCACGCAACACGAGGTGGAGGAGATGGCCGAGCTTCATGTGCTTGAGGCCGAGTGTAGCTTGTGGTGAGGGCTACGCGATGGAACTCCCTGATCGAGTTTTAATCGAGCGAAGAAGTGGTGATATTCAACCCTAGTTGCTTGTTGATGGGTTCGAACGGCCTGTACATATGCGTGAAGAAGAGAGGGAGAAGGGGGGGGGGCTGCGCACGGATCTGAAGTGGATGGACGGCTAAGATGTAGCATAGGTTAAAATTTAATAAATTGTTGTAATTTATGTTATATAAAATCGTGTAACTTCAAATAATCATATCTTTTTGCTGCGAGGTCGAAAATTCCCGAAACGAAAAGCGTTGGAATCGTATGGACGAGCACTACGCGATGAAATTGGATTAGAGTCGTTTGGAGTTAGTGAGAATTTTGGGTAAAATTAAACGTCCGTTTAATTTTATTCGAAATAAATCGCTAAAACGAAATAAAATCAAGGTGAGAACTTCTCACCCAATCGAATCAGTTTCGATTTTATTTTAAATAGTTAGATTTAAAATATTTGAATGCATGTTTGAATGATGATTGTTATCTATTGATTGTTAAAATAGACATTATACGCCGTTAGTAAGCGGATGTTATTTATTAAAAACATATACCGCGAATATTTCATAAACGGTGAAATTGGTATTATATATAATAGCAATATATATATTGGCATATGTATATATTGGAGTTATTGATTTCCCGCATTATTTGTTTAGCGGATGAGACCCTATTGCGCCGTCTATTAAGCGGATAATATTTTAAATCCCATATACAGCGATAATTTCGTACTGGAGCGAAATTGGTATTGTGCTAATGTTTGTGGATGCAGGAAAACAGGTTGGAGGGATCCAACTGGATTCCTCAACGGTATTTATTTGGTTTCAGATATTTTGATATTTGATGGATTATCATATCGATATATGATGTCGTTGTTGTCGTGATTGACTATTTGGTATGTAGCATCATTGGACCAAATTTGGAATTTTAAAATGATTTTAAAAGTGATTTTTGAAAATATACTATATGTTTGGAATTTGATCTGTTTTAAATAAATAAACGTTATAATTTTCAAAGTTATAAAATTTTGGTTTTTGTGAAATATAGTTAAAAGCTGATTTTTGAGAAATAAGGGTTAATGATTTTATAAAATAGTTTAATCGGGATTTTAGAATTTATTGTGAAAAGTTTAAATATAGGATTTATAAATTTAATTATTTTATGAATCAAAATGGTGAAATAATAAAAGAGATTAAAGACGTTTTAAAGAATAATATAAATTGATTTATATTAAGAGATTTATAAATGGATATTTATAAATTGAAATATTGACATTATAAAACGAGTTTTTTATAAGTGTTTGAATGAAGTGAAAATGAATTTCATAATTGAATGAAATTTATAGAATTATAAACGGTGAAGTTATAAATGGAATTTTATAAGCAGTAGTTTTATAAAATTTATAAAGTCATTAAAAGAATGGTTTTGGATAAATAATTGAATCTTATAAGTTATAAGATTTATAATTATGAAGTTCAAAGGAACGATTTTTGTGAACGAATAAATTATAAGTATTTAACTTATAATATGGACTTTTGGTTCATAATTGAGATATAAACTGGAATAGGTTAATGACGGAAATTTGTAAAAGGAAGTTGTTATAATAATTAGAAATGGAATTTATAAACGTTGTTTTATAAATTCGCAAACGACTTATTTTGATAAGTTAATTTTTATAACTTATTTATGAAGCTATATTCACGTTTTTGAACTGTGAATAATCCTTTAAAATGAAATAAATAAAAGGATGAAATTTGTTAACGTAGTATATTCACGTTTTTGAATAGTAAATAATATGTTAAAGAAAATGTTTAGATTTGATATTTTAAATAGAATTAAAACGATCTAACGATGTTTTAAAATGTGTTGAGATTCGAAACCATAGATTTCAACATTTATTGTTGAAATAGACGTTTTCGAGAAATAGAAGGAAATAATGGACTATAACACTGTTGTTATAGTAAATGATTTCCGAAAGGAAATGTTTTGTATAGTATTGGGATTTATATATCTATTTTAATTTCGAATCCCTATACTAGTGATTTTGGGTTGTCGTAACGATGTTTTACGTAACATTCGTTTTGGCCCAAATAAATATGTTAAGAGAATGATTTCCTTAAAGAATGAAATATATACTTAATTTTGATTTAAGTATATTGAATATTTTCCAAAGGTTGAAAATAAAAAGATTTGAATTACTCATTTTTAATAAGTATGGAATTGTTTTCCAATATAAAGTGAATATTTTGAATTTATCTTTTTGAAGATAAATTGAAAATGAATATTAGAAATCGAATTGAAGTCGTATATTCATTAATATTTTGGAATGTAAATTCACTATTGAATTTATAAAAGAAAGTGGAATTTGTTTAAAAATAAATATTGATTTATTTTTGAAGTGTGAAAATTATATATCTAGTAAAGATATTTTGGAAAATAAATAATTTGGAAAATTATTTGGAATCTGGTGATGTGTGCATATCAATTGATAGTTCAATAACCGACTATCAATATTTCCCTTTGAATGGGTAATTGATGTGATTTGTTTGAATTTGAATGCCACACTTATTTTTGAATAAACGCTCACTATTCGGGTTAACCGGGAAAGGACCATGGGGTCGTATAACCCATTCCGAATATGTGATACGTCGTTGTGAATTGCATTTGAAGATCGGTGTTAAAGACCGAGTATTTGCGAAAGCGATAGGATGACCTATTGATTGTCTCTGCACTGGGTAGCTCCTGGTATAGAGATTTCCTTAAGTGATGGGAAATTCGATCGGGATTGTGAATACCCGGATTGCAAGCGCTTCGTAAGAAGTGCCTTCGGTTTTGTTCGAGCCCGGAACAGACTTGTATGGATAGTATGCCTGACATTACAAGTTGAGATATAAAGCCGATTTCTTTCAAATATATTTCTGTTGGTGGCGGAGAATTTATTCTTTTAGCTTAACACCCTTCTCTGAGACGTACGAGCTCAGAGGTTATGTAGTTGAATGTTATCAGCGATATATTCCCAATTTGGTAATGTGACATGCTGAGTGTTGCTGTAAATGATCATTGTGTTGATTATTTGTGATAGGATCGTTTATTTGATCGTCTATCTTAGTGATCATTTCTATGATCATTTGTTGACCCAAAGCATGACTTTTGTATAAAGTATGTTTTTGTGGACGTGACTTCGTCGAGCCTCACACCCCATGAATGGTCAAAACAGGAAAGAAGCAGCAAGGTTATGAGGGGTAGCACCCTTTAGGATGTGTGCATTTCCTTCTGGAAAAGGGTGGTATCATGGTATGGAGCCCAGATACTTACTCATGTTGAAAACACTTTGTTATGATTGTGTGAATTGATTGCGAGCGCTCGGTGAAAGGTCCCAAAGGACCGGGGGATGGCATATTCGGTCAGTTGTTACTCAGTTATGGGTAACCCGGCCTTGTGTTGGTAGAGATCCGGTTTGGTTCTCGGGGATGTCCATCCAGAGGCATTCTCATGTGGCAATGGGAAGTTCCTTGGCCTGATCATTCGTTGGAAATCCAAAGAAACAATACGTGACTTGTACGGTTTTAGTTGTATAACCTGCTATGGAATGTGGCGGTAACCTGCTATTGAACATAGTTAGCTATAGTAGGCATAGTTCGGAATGTCTATGCTGGCTAAGATTTATATTCTACTTTCGAAATAAATTTTTCCTACACTATGCACTAATAATAATATCAAATGTTCTTTTAAATGCGTATCAAGCATCTTTGACTATCATAAGGAGAAATCTCCTCCGATTCTGCGTTTGCATTGTGTGTGTGTGCGGGAGGCCTTATGGTAGTCTCATTTTTAAAAGCATTGCGAATTGATTTAAAAATATTCCTCTATTTTTGATTTTAAAGATAAATAAACTGTTTTGAGTTCTCACACCAGTCACATGACTGACTCGGAGTTTATTGTTTTCCTTCCTAAACTCTGGGTGCCCACCAATTTCCACACGGGCAGTCAAGAGTTAAGGTTTATCAGGATATTCTGGATATTCTGGAGTTGCTGGAGGCAAGATGGATGGCATGGCGTATTCACTAGTTTATATAGTATTTCTTTTTCCGCTGCACTGTTTGTTGTTGTTGTTGTACACTCTGATGATATGATGTAATGAAATGTAATAACTGATATAGTTCTTTGTTTAAAGATTATTCATTTATTATTATATGTTGTTCCGCTGCGAATTGTGAGATTCTGATGTTGTTCTGTTGTTTTCTGTTCTCTATTCTCTTTTTCTTCTATTTAAAAATTTTCTATCTTCTTTTTCCTCTGTTACTTGTTTTATTTCTATTTTCTGTTTTCTCTTCCCTCTATTATCTTCTACCTTCTTATCTCTCTCTCTCTTCTGTCTTTTTCTTTTTCTTAAACCATAACATTTCGGGTTTTTGGCCTTCGATTTCTCGGCAGTCGATAAAGTGAGTATCGATGTTGAATTTTCGAAAGTCGAAAATTTTCGGGACGTTACATCAACGCTATCGATAGGATTTCTAAAACACTTGAGCAGAGCAAACTGACACAATATTGATTTCAAATTTGGTAAATAAAATAAATTTTGGGTGATTATATTATATATAAGTAATTTTTTCTAAATTGTTAAATGAATGGATCAACAAATGGTAATATTTGATTTTTATTTATTGTTTTGTAAACCATTGACTATTCCAATATGATAAATAAATGAAATTATAAAACATGATTTAAAATTTTAATTAGGAATTGAAATGGATTTAAATTTAAATTTGAAAATTTAATTTTCGGTGATTTCGAACTTTGGGTCTAAATTTTTAAATTCATATTATATAAAGTAATTTCGAATAGAAATCATTTCCAAAGAATTTTAAATGATTAAATCAGTGCTCTCCTCTTTTTTCGTTGGAAAATAATTTCGGTGATGGCGGCCGCATCATCGACATTCATTTTCGAGTTTCGAAGTGGAGAGACCTATTCGTAGCCTTGCTACATTTTGATTTTGAAAATTAAAATAAGATTTGAAACTCTAACTTATGACTTGATTTATGTATATTAGTATACGATTATAAATTTGATGTGATATATTGAATGTGTATATATATATTTATGTCTAAATTGTTTGAAGTTAGTCGGAAATTTAATTCTTGAAAATTTATGTTAAGAATGATTTCAATTTTTAAATGAAGCCAAAATTTTGAATAAATATTTAAACTTGAAACAAATTTAATAAGAAAATTTTACTTGTATGATACTAAATTGCATTAGATGTAACTTACCTAAATTTTCAAAAGTTAACTATGTAATTGAATATTTTACAATATAAAATGATGTCAAAGGAATTTTTTAAATAAATTTGAGTAATTATAATAAGTGAAAATATATTTAACATATGTGATAAGATATATTAAGTAGAATAAATTTAATAATAATTTGGAATAAAGAAGAATTAAATTTGTCGAACAAAATATGATTATAATAAATGACTATTCAAATTTATGATCTTTGAAATTGTTAATTTAAGATAATTGGATAATATGCAATATAAAATGTCTTTATAAATAAAATTTGAGTGCTTATAATAATTGTTATACACTTAAAGTTTAATTATAAAATGATTAATAGAGATAAATAGAATACTAAATTAGTCGAATAAATGGATTAATAAAATAAATGGTTGTTTGAAATAAATTTTCTAACAAACAATAACAAATTGAAAATAAACCAACTTAATGAAATTCCTTGAGTTTAAAATCAATTATTGAATATTAATTAATTTAAATGAAATTTATATGGTTTAAATTAATTGTTTATTTTGGAATTCGAGTCTATTTTCTTCTGGTTGTTTCAATTCTCCTACCTCCTTCCTTTTCGAGGACGAAAAGTTTTGAGTGGGGGAGAATGTAACGACCTGTAAATTTTTAATAATTTTATTTGTTTTATTAATATATTTAATTGAAATTTTGTGAAATTTTAAACAATAAAAATTTGAAAATAAAATTTAATATTTGAAATGCGTCTATTTTAACATAACAACTGTTAAATTTTCATCCGAAAATATGAAAGTTTATTTCGTGTGTAATTTCATTTCAATTTAATCAGTTAAGAATTGTTGAAAATAAAATGTTTTTGAAACCTAAATATTTTTACATAGAAAATTTATAAATCATCTTCTGAGCAAGACGTTATTTTTCGTTTTTCCAAATTCGGACATTTTTAGCTCCGTCGATCTTATTTTTCTGCGTTTTTACTGCATTTTCCGCTAGTAGAAAATTCGAATTCTTATAATTCAACCATACCATCGATATCTGTGTACCTTTTTGATCGTCTCGTCGTGCCTCCGCAGTATATTCGTTTTCATGTTTTGATGCTCGGTTCAGAGCGGAATCTGTGAAACAGATGACCGTATCGGTTTCGAATTGGCCCTTCTAACTTCTGGTGACTATTCATTTCTTAACGTGTTTAAGCCAACAACCATTTAACTTTTATTATTCCTTGTGTGATAACCCGGAATTTTAGAATATCTAAAATTGATAAAGTAACTGAATTTAATTAACGAAAATACTGATTTATAGATTGAACAAATAAATGTGATAATTTAAATATAGATATAAATAGATTTTAAAATAGAATTATTACTTACAAAATTTAATATGTTATATATGTATAAGTTGATTTTAAATTGATTTTTTTATTTCATTTGAATTTGAATTTGGACTTAATTTTGAAATTCAAAAGATAGATATTTTAAAATCTTTTTGGAAAAAAATATAAACTTTTATTTATATATAATTGGTTTTATTTTCTTAAAGAAGTTTACATATATATATTTATATAGGTAATTATAAAATTAAGTAAAAGCTTTCATTTAACATTAAGTTAAGTAAGAATTACTTAAATGACATGTGTAAATACATGAAAGCTTGTTTAAAACAAGTGTTAAATGATAAGCTATAATAAATGACAAATGGTGAATCTTTAACAAGTGTCCATCATAATTTTCATTTCATTTATACTTCTTTTTATTAAAATCAAAAATTAACTTTCATGAAACATATGCTTCCTTATTTTCATTTCTTTTTCTATTTTCTCAATTCAAAGATAAGAGAACTTCAGCCTGAAAAAAAAAACTCAAAACAATCTATAATCAATACTTCCTCATACCAGAAACAAAATCAATAAACTATACATTTTCAATATCAAGAACAAAGCCTGCAAGCAAACCAGAGATAAATCGAAGAAGCAATTTTAGCATGCATTCTGTTTTCAAACCAAGAAGACTGTTCCTCTGTATCTTCAAAGAAAAATTTTGTGAGTAAACATAACTTTATTTTTGTCTTAATCTGGATGCATAAATAAATCTTTAAAGTTGGATGTAAAATTGGTTGCATGATGATGGAATTGTTTGTATATGACTGGATAGATGAATGTGCATGTTATATGATTTGTTGGCTCTGTTTTTGCTTTGTTCAGGATTCAAATCTGAGAATTATTTAAGATCTTCTTCTCTGAATCTTGTCAGTCTTTAGTATGCAAACAAAATTTGTTTGTAATATCAAAATATAAATTTTCAAATTGACGCATTGATTTATATGAAGTTAGATTAAACAACCAGGAAGAAAATTGTGAAAAAACTTTTTAGATCAAAATTTCAACATGTTTAATTTGTTGTTTTAGGATTATAATCAGATCATTTATCAAATTATAGAATTTTAAAAAAAAATCATGATTTTATTTATAGTAAATTGGGGAAAATGACTTGATGGTCGGATTATGGGTTTAGAAGAATTTCTGATGATCACGAGGTCTTTGGTGGTCGGGATCTTTGGTGAAGGTGGAGGTGGTATCAGCGAGTATGGGAAAAACAATGGAAGCAGCTATCGGTGGTCGTGGCATCGGTGGTCAGAACTAGGGTTTAAGGACCCTGAGGAGATGTGGTCAGTATTTTTGTGTTTTCGCCGTCGACAGAGTGTCGAGTTGGGCTGGACATGGATGGAACGTGTCTGGGTCGTGGACGAAGGTGTGGACGGAGTGATGGAGTTTCAGGTGATAGGGATAGCCTGGTCGAGGCTGCTTTCTGGCGATGTTGAGTTTCCAGTCTCAACCGTGAATATTCGAATTTGTTTTGGACTTCGTGGCAATGGATCGAAGGTCGGAGTCGATTGAAGTGTTGAACGTCGACATGTGGAGAAGTTCATCGGTAGTCGCGGCGGCAGGATTAAGCTGTGCACATGCACGGCATTGTTGATCGTGCCTGGGTGTTGGGTTGAGTTTATCTCGAAGTGGTACTCGAGACAGTGAGGGTCAGGCTCGGGTTATTACGCATTTCGTTGAGTTGTGAAACAGCAGTTTTTATGTTACCAGAGTAAAACAAATTAAGATAAAAGAGGAAGAGGGAGGGAGAAAACTCAAGGCCGGTCTCGGGTAAAGTTCGGGTTTAACCCGAAGTAGTTAACAGGCAAGTTTTAATAATGTTTTTAAAAAGATTTTAAAATTAAATTTTGAAATGAAATGGTTTTAAACTTATCTTAAATAAATTCTTTTCCTTTATAAATGTTTTCTAATCCGTTAATTAAGAAATTATATGTTTGTTTAACTTAAGCTTATCAAGTCAAAATTTAAGATATCTAAACTTAATCGTTATAAATAATTTAAGTGATATTTAATGGTTGAAGGTTTTTAAATAATATGATTAAGTAACTAATATAGATGATGATTTATCTTAAAGGTAATTAAGGTTTTGATAATAAAAAAGAAGGAATTAAAGAATAATTACTTAGTAGAAGTAATTAAAGATTAATTACTTGGTGTAATTAGTCAAAGGATTTTGGTGATTGATGATTACCTAATGGAGATGGATAAATTATCAGTTGTAACTTAATATAAGGGAAATTACTTATGGGAAAATATTTAAAGGATAATCACTTAGAAGAAGTAACTAAGGATTAAATTAATTAGTTAAATTAATTAAAGGATTAATATGACTGATTAATGGGCTAATTAATTAAGATAAATAAATTACAGGATGGTTAATTACTGTTTTTGATTGATTAAGGCTGATTAATGAAAGTGATTAATTAAGGATCATTAATTAATGTAAATAATTAATTAATGAAAAGATCAATTACTGTAAATGGTTAATAAAAATTACTTCGTGTAATTAATTGAGAGATAATTACTTACTGTGAATAAAGAATAATTAGTCAAGGTTAATTAATTAAGAAAGATAAGTAAGGGTGATTGATTAATTGGTTTATAATTGATTAATATTAAGTAAATGGTAATATAAGTAATTAAGATTAGTAAATAATTAAATTAGAGATAAATTGAATTAATTTTTGGAAGTAATCAATCTTGCTTATGAATGATATTAGAATGCCCTGGGATTATTTGTTATCCCTGGTATGTGATGGTGATGCTTTATAAAATGAAATGTTTTTGTAATATGATATGTTGGGTTGAACAGAGATAATGTGGTTATCTATGATGAATTGCTATGTAAAAGTGACATCCAGTATTTAAAATCTAATCACTTGAATAACTTGAGTTATGATGGCATTGAATTCGAAGAGACCGGAGTCGGGTATTAGTAAATACCCGAATCCACTTCGACTTGTAATTTAATAATCCTGAACAGATTTGATATGTGAATCAATAGGTTGGAATGGAATGATTTGGACCTTTTAATCTAAGTTTGGTACTTAAAAATTGATATGTGAGATAAGGGATGTCTATACCAACTTGCGAAGTTGTAAATTGATATGAGTTAACCGGGTTTTATGTATGTTTATGCTGTTGTATTCCATGTTAGATGGGTTTACTCACGTTGGTTTCCAGCCTGACCCGGGTGTTACTTTGATGTAATGCTCGGGTCAGACCGAGTATTACAGATTTGCAGGTAGGGATGTTCTGGTGCTAAGGAGGCGAGTTGGTTGGCAGGAACATATGGAAAATTTCTGCTGTGATATTATAGTATCTGTAACATATTGGTTTTATATGCCCTGTGTTTGTAAATATGTTGTAACTCTGATATATTAAAGTGTAGTTTGATAAGTACGGTTTTCCTTTATACAACAATTATTTATGTGATATTATATTTTGATCCGCTGCGAATATGAGGTTTCTGTGTTTTGTTTCTATTTCTTATTCTTTCTCTTTTCTTCTTTTCCTAACTATCTGGAATTTTCGGGATCGAAATTTCCAGGTCGTTGCATTTGGTATCAGAGCTAAAAGGTTAAGCGAGAACCTTGGCTCTGGTGGGGAATACTCATTAAGAATAGGGTCAATGGTACCCTAGTATGAGTTGAGTGTATATATATATGAGAGCGTACTTGTTATTTTCTTATATAAAGATTTTAAATGATTTTATATAAGAATATATTTTGATATATAAAGAAATATATCTTTCTAAAAAAATATTAAGGTAATTGGATGTTAAATATTGGAATTAAATTAAGTGGTAATAGAATTACAACCAAATTGAAATTAAATAAAGATAAGTTTGAAATGAATTCAAACTTAAATTAAATCTTGAAGTTGGGGAAAAATTTCTAAATAAGATGAATTAGAATTGGTTACAAACCGGAGAAATAGAATGGTTACTGTGTTTAATAATGGGATGATTGTTTTCAAATAAACAATAAAATATTATAAGGAAGTAACCATTTAAAAAGAGAATAACTTGTAAATTTGAAAGGATGTAAACTAAAGTGGGTTTCCAACTGTGAAGTTCTGAATTCTAAATCTAAACATTTGGAGTTGTTTTCAAAATGTTAAAGGAAATAATATAATTCAAACTATTTTGAGTGTAATCTTATTTTAGAATAAGAAGTTGTTTGTAACTTTAAATGAATTTGTTTTGAATTAAAACCAAGGGCGGTTTAAATTTTAAAATTTGGCTTGGTGGGCCAAGAAGAAAATATGTATATATGTGAGGAATATACATAATATCAAAGATGGTTTGAAATAAACTCTAAATGTTGAGTTTTAAATTTGGAATGAGATGTGAAAACCCCAAAGTGATAAGTTTTTGAACTTATACATGGGAAAGTATTTTGAAATTTGAATGGGAATTCAAATTGTAAGAATTTGACTGAATTAAGAAAATTGAATTTAACTTAGAGAAAGTAAAATATATTTGAATGGACAACCTGATTTGGAAATTTCAATATGAAACTGGGATTTAACTTGGGAAGTTAAATGGTTAATTTGAATTGGGAGTTAGTGTGATCTCAAAATGGGTTTGAGGTCTATGAATTGGAAATGTATGGGTGTTTTAAAATAATTTGAATAATACCATCCTGTTGTTATTAATAACCTTTAAACTGTGAATTGGTTTTGTTTAGAGAAATGGGGTGTGGTAGTATATCCATTATTAAGGTAAAGTGCAATCATTTTGGACTTAAGATTTGAATGTTTAAGATAAAATTTCAAAGGTTTGGTTTCAAAATTGAATTTGATGATAAATTGAATTTCAAAGTTTTAATTGTTTAAGAAAATTTAAATTATTATTTGCACTTTGAAATAAGTTTGAAATGAAATTTGGATTCAGAATTAACTGGTTTAAAGATATAAGTTGATTTGATTTGATTTAAAGGATTAAATCAACATTTAAAAATTTAACTCGAATTTATATAATTCGGGATGGGTCAAATTTGGAATTTGAATTAAATTAGTTCAAACTGAATTGATTTGAATTAATTAGAATTGTGATTGAAAATGGACAAGTTTAAAATTCAAATGGAAAATTTTGAATTGGATTAATTTGAAATAAAATTTAAATTTAAATTCAAATGGAATTGGGATTAATTCAAACTGGAATTGAAATTGGTTCAATTTGAAATTAATTTGAATTAATTTGAATTGTGATCAAAGTTGAATGAGTAAATTCAAACGGAATTTGATTTGAATTTAGAAAAAGAATTGAGGATTAATTCAACTTGAATTTGGAGTTAAGTCAATTTTAATGGAAATTGAAATTATTCAATTTGTAATTGAGTCAATTTAAATGGAAGTGGAATTTAAATTGATTGGAAATGGAGATTGGGAATTGAACAGTTTGACTCTGGACTATTTTCAAAAATAAATTGTTTTTATACAAATCTATCTTTCCAAACTACTTGCTATACAATCTCTTTTTTTTAAAGCTAAACTATCTTTTACTTATTTTACAATTATTTTGGAAGTATTTACAATTTTTTTTTCAACTGTTCTATAAACTAATTACTGTTTTTCAACTGTTTTATAACTTATTACTATTTTACAACTATTTTGCAATTATCTAACTATTTAATGACTATTTGATTATTTTCCAACTATTTTTCAACTACTCATCTAATTTTTTTAAAAACATTTCAAGCTATTTTCTAAAAATAAACTGGTCGGAGTCCAAACTATTATTGATTAAATACCCAACTGAGATAAGAATTGAAGTGATAATCCAAATGGGGATTAAGGCAAATGTGAATAAGGGAATAAAATTCAAAGTGAGGATGAATAGAAGAGAAATTGATTTGGCTAATAATCAATGAGATAAATACGTAGGATGTACGTATATTATTCTATTCGCATAGTGATTTGATCCAGATTCGAGCATAGAATTTCGAGATTGTTATATCGATCCGAGTTGGGATTTTTCACTCGATTTTCGATGACGAACCTGGATATGGATTGTTCATTGGTTCTGAATATTCTCTATCATAGTTATGGCTATGCAAGGAGAATAACGGTTTCTGATCAAGAAACCAGATCTGAGCCTGCGCTAGGAAGTTGGGTGGATGATACTAGTTCAGAAGGGAAATTGTGTGATCGAGTGAGCGATCAGATTGATATTGCGTACGAGTGATATGTGTGCATCGTACGGATTGGAATGAAATTGATATTGAAAGTTTGTGGATAAGAACAGTAAAAAGGTTTTTGAAGTGGAAAATATATTTTGTGAAATATATGATGAAATAAAATAGAAATTGGATATTTCTATGGTAGAAATTTACTTTATGGAAGTAAGTAATACAGTTAATGACTTTATAGAGTAATCAAATTTGAATATTTGATTTGGGATAAACGAAGACATATATATATATAGATATATATATATATCTTTGTTATATAAGATAAATCTCCCCTTGTTGAATCTTTTGCCGAAAGGTAAGGATTTTTTTTAAATATTTGAAGTATAAAAAGGGTTTTATACAAGTTTGAAATGATCCAATGATTTTTCAAAGTTATATATATATATATATATATATATATATATATATGTATGTATGTAAAGGATCTTATGAGAATTATTATGAGAAAAGGTTTTTGGAACCTTTGGATTTGGAAAGGCTTTTGATTTTTGAGTAAAATCAATTTTGGAATGTGGAAAGCCTAGTTTGAGAATTATCGATTTTGGGATAATCGAATTTTTTTGTAAATAAGCTTTATATGAGATCATACTAGGTGTATGATTTGAAAGATACTATATGTGTATAGTATAAAGTGTTTTGATAATGGCTCTGGGGAAAAAGGCGCTCCCTTGAAATGAACTTCTCAGGAGTGCCACCGGGTGGTGCTGCCTTGAGCCCCAATGGGGGGTTCTAAAGTTGATCATTTGAGGAGTCCGGACAAAACTAGTTCCTGAGGATTATGAGTAGAGTATACCATAGCGAAAGTCGTGTGTGCCGCTGAGAGCCAACAGTCTGCGTTTGATTTTATATCGGTAGTCTGCGACCTATGGTAACATAGCGAAAGTCTTGTGTGCCACTGAGAGCCAACAGTTTGCGTTTGATTTTATATCGGTAGACTGCGACCTATGTAGGAGTGGAGAAGTTTCATTTTGACAGCGACAATCATGTGTGCCGCTGAGAGCCAACAGTTACATGGACTTTTGCTGCGATGGCAACGTAACCCTGTAATGTAACTGGGATCTGTTGTGGGTTCCATAGCATAATCGAGGGGCTCGGAGTGCTTACAGTTACATGTACTTTTGCTGCGATGGCAAGGTAACCCAGGATGTAACTGCGACCACGGATGGGGATGATGATTTCCAGAGCATTCTCACCAAAAATTATCCTCTATTTTCAAACACTTTTTTCTATATTTTCAATAAAATTATTTTCCAAAGTATATTCACTGGGTGTTGGAACGGGTTTACCAAGTACTTATAGATTTTCAGTCATACGCCTGATCAACGTATGACCGAATTTCTGTGAGAACAAAGATGGACTTGTCAAAACATCGAGTTATAAAAAGTATTTTTATAAAACCATTTTATAATATTATATAGATTTTAAAAGTGTTTTAAAAATGTTTTAAAGAAATTTTTTTCTAATAATAAGCACTTTAATAAATTCTGGCTTCGTTACTTTTCGAGGACGAAAAGATTCTACGGGGGAGGAATGTGATAACCCATAATTTCAGAATATCTGAAATTGATAAAGTAACTGAATTTAATTATTGAAAATATTGATTTATAGATTGAACAAATAAATGTGATAATTTAAATATAGATATAAATAGATTTTAAAATAGAATTATTACTTACAAATTTTAATATGTTATATATATATAATTTGATTTTAATTTGATTTTTTTTTTTTGGCATAGCCGACGGGGTTGGATGGTCCCATACCACTTTATTAATGCACCAGGGAGAAAAAAACATACAAGCAGAACAGAGCACTTACACACAGACTGGCAACAAAGCAAACATGGCGGAACACACAGTGCAGCAATACAGGAAAAACAAAGGGAAAAACACACAGCAAGGAAGAAGAACCGGAAGTGAAGGAAGAAGAAAACGCGGTCCAGTCAGAGAGCGGCAAGGATCCCCGGTTCAAATACAAAGTTTGCATTGCCCAGCCCAACTTTTATATCGCAGAAGACATGACTGAGGATGGACTCTTCATTCCGCGCATTCTCCGGATGGAAAATTCGTTGGTTTCTTTCCTTCCAGATTATAGTTAGGAATTTCTTTAAAACAAAGAAGAGACTCCTATTACTACTAACTGAAATATCCTTAGTTTTGAGTAGGGTACTCCATATGTCACCATTCCACAGCTGAGCTTCAAGGAAGCCTAACTTGTTTAGCAGTTTTTTCCAAAGCCGTAATACAGTGCCGCAGTCAAAGAAGATGTGATCACGAGTTTCAGGTTCAGAGCTACAGAAGGTGCAATGGATTGGCACCTGCATCCCACGACTAAAGAGCTTAACGCGTGTGTAAAGCGTTGTTTATTACTTTCCAAAACATGAGATTTTCTCTTGCACTGTTGTCCCTACTCCAGACTCTTTTGTGCCATTTACACTCCTGTAGGTTATCATGGCCGGACAGGAAGTTGTACATAGGCTTGGTTTTGTATATGCTACCTATGCCTTTCCAGTAAATGCTGTGACTTCGCTCCAGGAGAACCTCTGAGTCTTTGATCTGGTTCCAAATTAGCCTCACAGCCTGATTTGAAGTGTTAGAGAGCACAAAATCGCCATTGCTACTCACGTCCGCGATCGTAGAATGTGGGAGAATGCCAGTTTGGTAGATATCGTTGTGGGTAAGCTTTCTACTCAGAATGCATCCATGAGCTAACCACGGATCATTCCAGAATTGTACGCTGCTCGATAATCTGTATTGGACATGAGGCAGGATGTTGTCACGCAAGTTAAATAGAGAATGCCATGTCCAACTACAGTTTTGGGGGGTTTGCATGCTCCAGATATCCCTCCTTTTAATAACATAATTTCTCGACCACTGGACCCAAATACTGTTTCTATTATTTATGTAGTTATCAAAATGTTTGATAAGCGCTACCCTATTCCATACAGCCACATTGCAGATACCGAGCCCACCTTTGCGCAGGGGTCTCTCGACAAGCTTGAAAGAAATAGGGGCAGTGTAACGCCCATGAATGGAACCATTCCAAATGAATCTCATAGCAGCAGATCTGATCATAATGATCAGTTTCAGCGGTAAAATGAAGGTTTGCGCCCAGTACACTTGCATAGAAAATAACACGGATTTAACAAGCGTGATCCGGCCGGCCTGGCTTAAAGTTCTGGAGGTCCAACACTGCAATCTGGAAATAATTTTAGCAAAGAGAGGGGTGCATTGGCCAGCTGTTATGCGAGATGTTGCAAGTGGTAAACCAAGGTAAGTCAAAGTATTTAAGTTTGGTTGTAGACACATGAAGTTGAGGATTGGAAGAGATTGTTCATCGCTGAGGCCAGCCAGCATCATCTTCGATTTTTCGAGGTTAATTTTTAAACCAGTTTGTCCGTGGAAAGCGTCCAAAGCATGCATAATGGAGTGAATGGTTAACGAGTCAGGTTTGCAGAAGACAACGAGATCATCGGCAAACATTAGGGAGGTTATGCGCGGATTATTACATTTTGGGTGTAAGTGGAATAAGCCAGAGGATACCAGTTTGTCAAGCATGCGAGAGAGAAGTTCCATCACAGTAATAAAAAGATATGCAGACATCGGGTCACCTTGGCGCACACCCTGATTACCTCTGAAGAATCCTTTCGCCTATCCGTTAATAATGATGGAGTAGTTGACAGTGGATATGCAAGAGTATATCCAGGCAATAAAGTGCGGCGGAAAGTTCATATACCCAAGGATGCGGACCAACGAATCCTAATGCAGCGAATCAAAGGCCTTTCTGATGTCTAATTTCATCATTGCTCTAGGAAACAAGTTTTTACTCCTGTACCCACGAAGGAGTTCATGCGAGATTAAAACATTGTCAAGAATACTTCTACCCGGGAGGAAAGCGGACTGGTTAGGAGATATAATGTTTGGGAGAACAGCCTTCAGGCGAGAGGCTATAATCTTTGAGACACATTTGTATATCGCATTACAGCAAGAGATCGGCCTAAAGTCAACAACAGCATCAGCGGAGATAGTGGAGTTGCTACATGTGGTTGTAGTGGCACCGGTTCGAATCCCAGTGGCCACAATAATGAGACATAGTGCACGACCACTTATAAAACCGGCTAACCGAAGGCCAGGGCAAACATAGTTTCCTTGGCCCCAATTTTTCAAATCCTTATGTCCTCATCTGTCATGGCTACCTCTCACCCCTGTCAAATCCCCCCATTACCTACACCGTACCTTAACCCCATACCAACCCATGCTCATCACAACTCTTCTCTGCCACAATCCCCTCCCTTCCCACCTCGGCCCCCGGACCCAACCACAGCTCACATTCCTTCCGCAGCCCTCTCCTCTCTATCTCAATCTCAACCTGCATGGACTTCCTTGTTCAAGCAGAAACCCAGGAATGCCGGGAATACACGCCGGTTGAGATGAAGCCCACTTTCTCTGATGGAGTCTTAGACCTTCCTGCTGGCATAGTTGAAGCAGGATCCCATATCTGGAGTGAGTATCTAGTTGGTTTTTTTCTTGACAAACCGCTGTCATTCACCGCAATGGTGCAAAGACTTAAGCAAGTATGGAAACTTAAAGGCTCCATTAAAATAAAATCTGATGGTGTAATCTTTCTTTTCCTCCTCTCCTGTGACGAGGACAAGCAAACAATCTTAAATGGTGAACCAATCATCATGAAGAACATACTCTTTATTGTATAAACTTATGATTCCAAAATTAGTAATGTCTGTGGATCTGTGTATTCTGTTCCGGTTTGGGTGCAGTTCCACAACATCCCACTGTTTGCCTGGACCCACGTTGGTGTAAATTGGCTTTCGAGTAGAATAGGTAAAATGCTGTGTATGGATACGATGACTAAGAGCCTAGAGAGACTCCAATTCGCTAAATGTTTAATTGAAATTCGCCCAGACAAAGATCTTGTTGATGATTTTCTTGTTAAGCTTGTTGACGGTGGAACCCAAAAAATTAGAGTAACATACATGTGGAAACCGCTTATCTGTACAACATGTGTATCTTTTGGTCACTCCACTGAAAACTGTGATATGGTAGTGCATCAGGCCATACACACAACTCAGCTGAAACAGAGCAAGCATGGAAAAATTGAAGATACAGTCCCGGTTAGGCATAAGGAAACATTTAAAAGAAAGGCTCCATTTAGGTGGCAAAAGGATGGTAGTTTTAAAGGTAGAAATACGCATGTTTCAGCAACATCCACGTCTATCCCCCCAATGCCTGAAGTGGAAACTAATAAGTGTTCTCCGAAAGCTGATACTTGGAAGGAGATAAAGAACCAATTGAAATAAATGAAGATGAATTATGCCTGGTGGTCAGTACAGGAAAACAAAACAAAGAAGTGTATGCAACTGGTAAAGATAGAAAGGAAAATAAATCTAATAAAGCATAGCTTACTCAACACAAATGGATCCAGATAGGTCACGTGAAGAGCATACCACCGTCCAAACACATAATAAATTTGACTTACTGCATGTGCATGACTCTCTGGACGTAGAAGAAATACATCAAGTTAACAAAACGAAAGACAACTCTTCTGTCTGTCTTTTTTCCCCTCATAAGGCAGATTCCAATTCTTTTAACTTATTAGGTAAAACCACGTGCATTGCTGATCACGTATCCAATGCCATGCAAATGCATGATACTGCAGTGTGTGGTCCAAACGCAACCAATCCTTCTTTTTCTGGTCTGTCTGCTCCATCCACACCATCTCTCATCAATATAACCACCACCGACCCTGGTTCTCCGCCATTCCAAATAGCCAACCACTCAGTTCCCCTTAACTACACCCGATCTCCTTCAAGTCCCCAATGTCAAACCTCTGATGATAATTCTGACAGTAAAGTTGTCTCAAACTCAAACTTGAATTTGCATCCCATTAACCAACATCTGTCTCAACCCATAGAAGTTGATGCTGACATGCTAATCAGTGTGCACGTGCACACAACTTCCCCTACCCATGACATCATGCCACCCAAGGTTAACTCGCAACCCTCTTCATCTCTTATGCCTCAACTTAACTTATCCAAAACCCCTCAGCTAAAATCAAAACTTCCAATCAATGCTCTAGCCACGCAAGATGTGCACTCTGTGCTCGATCAATCGCATCCGTATAGTCATATCATCCCTCCCAAAGCCTACATCCCACCACCTGATGCCACCACTATTCTTGGACCCCCACCTAACGCTCCCAATTTGTCTTTAAACTCTCCCCTCTCTGTTCCATAGGACAACCTTTCCACCATCTTCAAAGACTCTCCTCTATCTGCCACCATCCCCGACTATAACAAAACCACAGGTGCCTTGACTAGGCAAATGAAGAAAGCTTTTTTTGAATCCCACGAGTTTCCTCAATGACGCACAACATATGTGTTTGGAACGTTCGTGGAGCTCATGATGACACAAAACTGCAGTTATGTAAAGATCTGATCTCTTCTTTCGATCTGTCTATTCTGGCAATTCTTGAAACCAAGTTGAATGCTACGTTATCACGTAGAGCAGCCCATCTAATTAAGCCATCCTGGAAGATAGTTCACAACCTTGACCAAGCGCCTTATGGTCGTATCTTAATTCTTTATGATCCTATAGTCCACTTGCTCACTCCCATCGTCTCCTCCTCGCAATTTATCCACTGCCATAACTTACTCATCCCCAATAACATATCTTACTATCTCACCTTCGTTTATGCCGAGAACGCTGCTAACTCCCGTGCTCCCTTCCTTGCCACCCTCCCCAGCTTAAGACAGAACACCCACCCCTGGGTGGTGTGTGGAGACTTTAATCGCTCCCTTCGTCTCACGGATAGAACTGGTGGTTCCCCTCTTTCTCTTGCTGATACTAAACCACTTAATGATGCGGTCCATGATGCTGACTTGATTGAAAGTAAAGTGTCCGGTGCGCGATACACCTGGAACAACAAGAGAAGACAAGGTGCTATAACTTATAGTAAAATCGACTTCACTTTCTCCAACCAAGAAGCCTTGAATGCCTGGCCTTCCCTTTATAATCCGATCCCCAACCCATCCCTGTCCGACCATTCGCCTCAGATCATCCACATGGGAGGAGCTGTTAAGAGAGGAAGACCTCATTTTAAATTTTTTAATTCCTGGACTAAAGAACATGACTTTTTTGACACTGTGCGTAAGGTTTGGACTTCTCCTACATATGGTAACCCTATGTTTGTTTTACAGAAAAAACTCAGAGCCACGAAGGAGGTGCTGAGAGAGTGGTCCACATCCAGATTTGGGAATGGAAGCAAGCAGACGACCATGTGGAAAAAGAAACTTCAAGATATTCAGTCGGAAATGCAAAGGAATACCAACAACGATAGCTCGTCCTCTCTTGAAACTTCCACTGCTAAGCAGTATCAGCTTGAACTTCATAAGGAGCTATCCATGATAAAGCAGAAGGCGCGCACACGGTGGGATGTTGATGGAGACCTAAACACTGCATATTTCCACGCTTCTCTCAAAGCGAATCAGAACCGTGACAACATTCATAGAATTCTTGACATTAATGGTTCTGAACAAACGGATAGTCCGGCCGTCGACAAAGCCTTCATTGACTATTTCTCTAAGCTTCTTGGTAACGCCGATGACTTCAGTCCTTGCATTGAAGAGATAGATCCTCAGATTCTTCCTAAGCTTACCCAACAGGACCATGATTTTCTCTGCAACATTGTTACTGTAGATGAAATTAAAGAAGCCATGTTCTCCCTTAACTCAAACTCGTGCAGTGGTCCGGATGGTCTCAACACTTTCTTCTACACTTCTTGCTGGAGCATAGTTGGTCCTGATGTGTGCGGTGCAATTTTATCTTTTTTTAAAAACTCTAGGATGCTAAACTCTTTCAACAACATTGATTTTTTTATTTTATTTGAATTTGGACTTAATTTTGTAATTCAAAAGATAGATATTTTAAAATCTTTTGGGAAAAAATATAAGCTTTTACTTATATATAATTGGTTTTATTTTCTTTAAAGAAGTTTACATATATATATTTAGATAGGTAATTATAAAATTAAGTAAAAGCTTTCATTTAACATTAAGTTAAGTAAGAATTACTTAAATGACATGTGTAAATGCATGAAAGCTTGTTTAAAACAAGTGTTAAATGATAAGCTATAATAAATGACAAATGGTGAATCTTTAACAAGTGTCCTTCATAATTTTCATTTCTTTTGTTCTTCTTTTTATTAAAATCACAAATTAACTTTCATAAAATATGTGCTCCCTTATTTTAATTTCTTTTTCTATTTTCTCAATTCAAAGATAAGAGAACTTCAGCCTGAAAAAAAATAACTCAAAACAATCTATAATCAATACTTCCTCATACCAGAAACAAAATCAATAAAATGTAAATTTTCAATATAAAGAAAAGATCCTGCAAGCAAACCTGAGATAAATCAAAGGAGCAATTTTAGCATGCATTCTGTTTTCAAACGAAGAAGACTGTTCCTCTGCATCTTCAAAGAAAAATTTTGTGAGTAAACATAACTTTATTTTTGTCCTAATCTAGAAGCATAAATAAATCTTTAAAGTTAGACGTAAAATTGGTTGCATGATGATGGAATTGTTTGTATATGACTGGATAGATGAATGTGCATGTTATATGATTTGTTGGCTCTGTTTTTGCTTTGTTCAGGATTCAAATCTGAGAATTATTCAAGATCTTCTTCTCTGAATCTTGTTAGGCTTTAGTATACAAACAAAATTTGTTTGTAATATCAAAATATAAATTTTCAAATTGACGCAATGATTTATATGAAGTTAGATTAAACAAGATGGAAGAAAATTGTGAAAAAAGTTTTTAGATCAAAATTTCAACATGTTTAATTTGTTGTTTAAGGATTATAATCAGTTCATTTATCAAATTATAGAATTTTTAAAAACAAAATCATGATTTTATTTATAGCAAATTGGGGGAAATGGCTGGATGTTTGGATTATGGGTTTGGAAGAATTTCTGATGATCACGAGGTCTTTAGTGGTCGAGATCTTTGGTGAAGATGGAGGTGGTATCAGTGAGTATGGGAAAAATAGTGGAAGCAGCTATCGGGGGTCGTGGCATCGGTGGTAGTCAGAGTTAGGGTTTAAGGACCCAGAGGAGACGTGGTCGGTATTTTTGTGTTTTCGCCGTCGACAGAGTATCGAGTTATGCTGGACATGGATGGAACGTGTCTGGGTCGTGGACGAAGGTGTGGACGGAGTGATGGAGTTTCAGGTGATAGGGATGGCTTGGTCGAAGTTGGTTTCTGGCGATGTTGAGTTTGCAGTCTCGATTGGGAATGTTCGATTTGTGTTGGACTTCGTGGCAATGGATCGAAGGTCGGAGTCGATTGAAGTGTTGAACGTCGACATGCGGAGAAGCTCATCAGTAGTCGCGGCGGTAGGATTGAGCTGTGCATGTGCACGACATTGTTGATCGTGCCTGGGTGTTGGGTTGAGTTTATCACGAAGTGGTACTCGAGATAGTGAGGGTCAGGCTCGGGTTATTACGTGTTTCATTGAGTTGTGAAATAGCAGTTTTTATGTTGACCAGAGTAAAACAAATTAAGATAAAAGAGGAAGAGGGGAGGGGGCAAACTCGAGGCCAGTCTTGGGTAAAGTTTGGGTTTAAGCCGAAGTAGTTCATAGGCAAGTTTTAATAATGTTTTTAAAAAGATTTTAAAAGTAAATTTTGAAATGAAATGGTTTTAAACTTATCTTAAATAAATTCTTTTCCTTTATAAATGTTTTCTAGTCCGTTAATTATGAAATTATATGTTTGTTTAACTTAAGCTTATCAAGTCAAAATTTAAGATATTTAAAGTTAATCATTATAAATAATTTTAGTGATAATTAATGGTTGAAGGTCTTTAAATAATATGATTAAGTAACTAATATAGATGATGATTTATCTTAAAGGTAATTAAGATTTTGATAATCAAAAAAAGGAACTAAAGAATAATTACTTAGTAGAAGTAATTAAAGATTAATTACTTGGTGTAATTAATCAAAGGATTTTGGCGATTGATGATTACCTAATGGAATCGATAAAGTAGTTGATGGATAAATTATCAGTTGTAACTTAATATAAGGGAAATTACTTATGGGAAAATAATTAAAGGATAATCACTTAGCAGAAGTAATTAAGGATTAAATTACTTAGTTAAATTAATTAAAGGATTAATATGACTGATTAAGGGGCTAATTAATTAAGATAAATAAATTACAGGATGGTTAATTATTGTTTTTGATTGATTAAGGCTGATTAATGAAAGTGATTAATTGAGGATCATTAATTAATGTAAATAATTAATTAATGAAAAGATCAATTACTGTAAATGGTAAAGAATAATTACTTCATGTAATTAATTGAGAGATAATTACTTATTGTGAATAAAGAATAATTAGTCAAGGGTAATTAATTAAGAAAGATAACTAAGGGTGATTGATTAATTGGTTTATAATTGATTAATATTAAGTAAATGGTAATCTAAGTAATTAAGATTAGTAATTAATTTAATTAGAGATAAATTGAATTAATTTTTGGAAGTAATCAATCTTGCTTATGAATGATATTAGAATGCCCTAGGATTATTTGCTATCCCTGGTATGTGATGGTAATGCTTTATAAAATGAAATGTTTTTGTAATATGATATGTTGGGTTGAACAAAGATAATGTGGTTAACTATGATGAATTGCTGTGTAAAAGTGACATCTAGTATTTAAAATCTAATCACTTGAATAACTTGAGTTAAGATGGCATTGAATTCGAAGATACCGGAGTCGGGCATTAGTAAATACCCGAATCCACTTCGACTTGTAATTTAATAATCCTGAACAGATTTAATATGTGAATGAATAGGTTGGAATGAAATGATTTGGACCCTTTAATCTAAGTTTGGTACTTAAAATTGATGTGTGAGATAAGGGATGTCTATACCAACTTGTGAAGTTGTAAATTGATATGAGTTAACCCGGGTTTTATGTATGTTTATGCTATTGTATTCCATGTTAGATGGGTTTACTCACGCTGGTTTCCAGCCTGACTCAGGTGTTACTTTGATGTAATGCTCGGGTCAGACCGAGTAATACAGATTTGCAGGTAGAGATGTTCTGGTGCTAAGGAGGCGAGTTGGTTGGCAGGAACATATGGATAATTTCTGTTGTGATATTATAGTATCCGTAACAGATTGATTTTATCTGTCCCGTGTTTGTAAATATGTTGTAACTCTGATATATTAAAGTGTAATTTGATAAGTATAGTTTTGCTTTGTATAACAATTATTTATGTGATATTATATTTTGATCCACTGCGAATGTGAGGTTTCTGTGTTTTGTTTCTATTTCTTCTTCTTTCTCTTTTCTTCTTTTCCTAACTATCTGGAATTTTCGGGATCAAAATTTATGGGTCATTACACCTTGAAATAAATTTTTCGTGACCATACACTTTCTGTCGTTTCACATTTTTTTGACTGTTCATGCGGTGCCTTTACATTTTCCGATCATTGTTTTCGTACCTTTATATTTTATTTTCATTTGTTTCCCCTCAAAAGCATGCTGTCACTTCTTCATATACTCATGTTGTAACATTCCCGATTTTAAATCAATTAAAATTGTAAATAAATTTAATTTTTGGAATTTAATTATGGTTTAATCTGGTGTTTTCCAAAATTTAAAAGATATTTGTTTGTTTATTAATGAAAATGAATGTAAATATGATTTCAAATACAATTTTTAATTGGAAATTCTGAAATAAATATTTTGAATAATATTTTAATTGCAAATTTAATTTTGAATTTATTTGGAAATTTGAATAAATATATATATATATATATATATATATATATATAAAGATTGTAAATAAATGTTATCTTTAAAATAAATAAAGATTAATGATTTGGAATTCAAAAGTTAATATTTTATAAATAAATTTTTATTTGAGATTTGAATTTGGATTCAATAAAAATTATATTAACTAACATATAAATATTTATTTATAATGAATAACTTTTCCAATCATTTGTTATAAATAAGAATTTAATTTGAACTTTAAAAGAAATAGATGATAAATGGAATATAAAGATATATTTATAAAAAAATATTTGATTATTTATCCATTTATAAGTACAAATTATTATATATTAAATTTTGAATTTGAATTAAAAGGTAAAATTAGATTTGAATATAAAATTAGATTTGATAAAAAGATTTAAAACATTGGAACATATAAAAAATAGTTGCATATTCATGAATGTAAAATGTAAAAGAACATTTACATATCACATAATTATGATAGAGTGAAGATATAAATTCATAATTTAAGTTAAAACATGATTTGTAAATAAAATAAAAATAAAATAAAGTTTAAATGCAAATGCATGAACTAATTTAAAACAAGGTTTAAATTTTAATTTGTATAAGTATAAATAATACATAAGAAGGTATTAAATAATTGTTTCAACATTTGTAAACTATTAATAAAAGGATTTAGACATAAATTAAATATGTAAACAAATTTGTAAATTAATATAAAACAAGGTTAAAAACATAAAAAGTACCCATTTTAACAAGTGTAAATAGTTTTAAAACAATTATGACCAAGTGTAAAAAAACATTAAGGCTTAAATTTACTAGTGGCAAAAATATGTTTCATAAATTTAAATCTATTTTCTTTTTAATTCAAATGTAAAGTAACAAATGACATTTGTAAATTATTAACTTAAACAGTCAACAAGTGTAAAACAAAGAGAAACCAGGAAATAAAAATTTTAGTTAAAATTTCAAGAAGACAAAAGCTTCAACCTGAAACCTGAATACATTTCAAAAAAAACCATCAGGAAGAAAGCAAAACCAAACTGAAAACAAAACATGATCAAAATATGAAAAAATTAAAGCTTGAATGAATTCAAGTAAGCAAGTTAAATCTGGAGGCTTTAAAACAAACTGAATCAAAAGCAGACCTGGAACAAACAACTTAATGCATGAATTCAACCTGAAACAAGCTTCGAAGCATTCTGTCTCAATGTTTCAAGCAATGCGAATTTCTGAAATCAAGAGCAAACCTGGAGAACATCAAATGTAATGAAAAGAACAGAAACTTGAAAAACAAATGTTTGGTCTGGATTCAAAAGAAAATCAACATCTGTTCCTAGTCTTCAAAAAAAATCTGAGCAACTACTTCTGGATCAGTTTCAGCTCAAGTACAAATCAATCAACAAGTTCAAATAGCCTCTGTTTACAAATTTCTGGCTTCTATCTTCTGAAGTACAGGTGAGCAAACACTTAAACCTTTAGATGTTTGAAGTTGTTTGAACGAGTGTGCATGCAAAAAAATCTGTGTATATATTAGTTATGTTTCCTTATGCATGTCTGTATATTCAAAAAATCTGCTCTGTTCCAGGATTCAAAACCGGTAAAAATTCAAATACTCCCTCTCCAATCTTTCGTAGGCCTTAGAATTTAACTGGAACATGTTTATGTAATCATGTTTCAGATTTTAAAAATAACTTCTAAGCATAATTTCAAATATTTCTGGAAAGTAAGAAAAAATTCCAGGGAACTTAGAATTTAGCAAAAGAAAAAAATTTCGAGAATCATGATTTCTGTTTTCAATTATACTATCTAAAACCTCTTCGAAAATAATGATTTTTGAAGGTGGAATCATATTTTTTAATAAGATATTCACTGTGTAATCATGAGCTGAACGAAAATGGGTTTTAGTGAGTTTCTAGTGGTCAATCAAGTATTGGACTTCGGGATCACGTCAATAGGTGCGGGAACGATGGTTGAAATCAAGAAAAATGCTAAAAAAAAATTAATTCATCATTGATGAAGATTGGAATCGAATTAGGGTTAAGCACTGAGTTTTATTGGTTGAAATCGCAAGGTATTTGCGTCGTCATCAGCACGATTCAATTGATCGCACCTGAGGCGATGTGATCGTCGTTGTATGGCGAAGCTTGGATTGCAGGGGCGAGTTGATCGGAGGTTGGAGTCACGGTGGCGAGTGGGTTTTATAGAGCTGGGTTTGGTTACAGATGGTACTCAGTTCGATTTTATGGTGAGCAAGTCAACGCTGGGCGATGGATTGAGTTGAGGAGGTAGTCACCAATTTGTGGAGGGGCTCGACGACGATCGGAGCAGCTCCGATCGTATGTGCACGTGTACGTGCATTGGTGGTGTCAGTAGTTGCTTTGGAATGAAGAAGCGAGCTCGGGGTCGAACTCGAAGCAGAGCGTGTTTCTGCCAGGGTTTTTGTTTGATGGTCTCGGGTTATTTGAGTTAAGTTACCAGGTTTTAAAACTTTCAAAAAGAAAGAAAGAAAGAAACAAAACAATACAAGTTTTACAAATGTAGGAGGGGAAAGGACTCGAGTTTGGGCTCGGGTATTTGAGAGATTTGCTTGGGTAATCCTGCATTAGGCCCGAAGTATTGTTAGAGCGGAATTTTAAGCTATTTAAAATTATGTTTTAATAACTTTAAATTTTAAAGATAAATGATTATTTATATTAAAGCTTAATTGATGATTTAACTAAGATAATTTTAGAGATAAATGGGTAATTATGTTAGTGAGGATATTAACAAGATAATGTTTTATCTTAATTAAAGTTTTACTATCTTAATTTTGATTAAGTAAATTTAAAGAAATTTAATTTAAATAATTAGTTTAATTATAAAGGTTTGATTAAGAAATTAATTAAGGAAAATAATTTACTTGATTGATAAATGTTTAAGGATTATTTGATTTAAGATTAATTAAATTGTAATTGAAAGATCATTAACTAGATTATTAATTAATGATCAGGGATTCATTTATCAAGTAATTAAGTGTAATTAAACTTAATTTAAATCAAGTGGTTAAGATTTACTAAATAAGTAATTAATGAGTAATTAATTAAGTAATTAAAGGTTACTTAACTAATAATTAAGAAGTCCCTAACTTGTAATTAAGTTTTATTAATTAATAATTATGGTTTTATTAATTAATAATTAAAGAATAATTAATCCGTAATTAAGGATTAATTTAGAAGTTGTTAAGTGGTAATTAATTGATTAATCAATGGTGATTAAGGATTAAACAAATGGTAATTAAGGATTGATTAACTTGAGATTTTTTTGTTAAAGAATAATTAATTAATTAAAGATTAATTAATCGATAATGAGGTCAATTAAGAAGTGATTAATTAATTAAATGATTGTGATTAATTAATTAATGGTTGGTTAAGCAAGGTAAATTAATTTATTCTGAAGTAATTGATTTAATTTGAATTAATTAATTAATTAAAATTTGAGTTAGAAAATATGCTTGCTTATGAATGATTGTATTGCCTTGCATTTATTGTAATCTCTAGACTGTAATTTTCTGTGATGTGAAATATGCTGTGTATTGATCTCTGATATCTATGATATGTTTTCGGTGCAAATACCCTTTGCCGTAAAACGACATTTGAAATTCGATGCGACAGGGAGTCGGATTCCAGTTGGTTATCCGAAACCCACATCAAATCATATTAGTGAATCCTTGTTATTGATAAATTTATTTTACCTATGAATCTGTGAATGAAGATGAGTGTTATAGCTTATACCGCTTATCGATATTGCTACACTTTAATCTGTGATTTGATGATTGTTATTGCACTAATTGTGTGTAAACCCTGGACCACACCTATACACACACAAATATGGACTGCACGTGGAAATTGGTTAAGTCACAGATTTTTAGAAAAATATAGTTTTGAATTTTTAATTCAAAGGGTTTTGAAAATGAATTGGGTTTAAAGTGAGAACTTTTGAAAAGGTGTTTAAAAAAAATTGAAATGAAAGTTATTTTGAATAACTTAATAAAGATTTGAAATCTAAGTAATTTGATTTGGAATTCAATATCTGATATTGAATCCGATATCTGGTATTTATGACGTAAAAATGTTATACAAAGTTATAAATGAGTTTATATGGATTTAAAACCATTTTAAAAGTATTACTTTGAGAATTTGAATTTAACCCAATTTGAAATGGAGTTGTTTTGAAAGGACTTAACTCGTGCAATTATAATCGAGATTTCCGAAACGGAAACAAGTGGTTTTCAAATAACAATAACTTTTATATAAGGAAAAAATTTCCAAAATTATGATTTCAAATTTGAAATGGAATGGCTTTGAAAGCTATAATTGAATTTTGTAAAAGATAGTTGAACCCTAATTTGAAATTGAAGAAGATTTTAAATGGTGTATCTTTTATATATAAAAGATTGAATCGGGAACTGTTTTGAAAGTTATGAGATGAGTCTTTAATTTAAAGACCGGTTGAGTTAATCCAACTTGAAAATGGAATTGTTTTGAAAAGCTATGAATGAATCTTGGTTTAAAAGATTGGTGAACCTTGTTTAATTTGAAAGGGGTCTTAAAAGTGAATCTTTTGTTTAAAAGATTTAAATGTGGAAATGGTTTAAACCATTGTAAGTTTTTGAAATGAATCTTTTTGTTTAAAATATTTGTAATGGTAATTTGTTTAACCATTTGAATGAAAAGTTTTGGGTAATAAGTTGTGACTTAATTGAGATCCCGTATCCATATGTTTCTAAATATTGCGCTCACTATTCGGTTTAGCCGGGAGAGGACCTTTGTGTCATATAACCCATTCCGAATAGTGATACGACGTATATGGGTAGCATTTGAAGACCGGTGGTGAAGACCGGATACTTTCGAAAATGAAAGGGTTTCATGTCGAATGTCTCTGCATCGGCTGATCCCTAGTATAGAGATTCGAGCACCCATTGTGATGGGAAGTCCGGACGTGATTAGGAATTATCTGATTTGCAAGGACTTCATTGGAAGTGCCTTCGGTTCTGTTCGAACCCGAAACAGACTAGTATGGATTGTGTGTCTGACGTTACACCTTGAGATGTAAAACCGGTTTCTATCAAATATGTAACAACCCGCATATTTAACGATTTTATATTTAAATTTTTGATTTAAATATAGCGTCGTTACTCGGATTTTGGGGTCCGAAATGTTACTTTCTGCAAATGGCCGAATTAGAGCTCGAAACCATTTCCATTGAGTCCCAAATGGCGTTTGCGATCTTTTTGAGTATAATCTTTGATACTTTTGGAGTTTGTGAAATTTTGGCTACTTTTTCTATTGGGTTTGGGGTTGGGTTCAGCCCACTAGCTCACTTAACCCCCTAGCTCAACCCTTCTCTTCATTTCATCTTCATTTCATTTTATTTCTTAAGCTAAAAACTGAAATGGGGGAAAGGAAAGAGAAATTAACAAGCCCTAGTATCTCCTTTGTAACTTGATTCTTGCTCCAAAATCAAAGAGAATCCATTGGTAAGTTCATCTCCACCTTCTCCATCTTTTCTCCTCTTCAGTTTCAGTAATTTCCTAACCCTAACTTAGGAAATACTTGCTTTGATTCTAGATTGAAGCTTGTAGTTTGAAGTGGAGTGTAGTTGGTTGATTCCTTGCAATTGTGCTTCTTCATCTTCTTTGTTTTGTTTGCAAAGGTGAGTTTTGAACTCACATCTACTTCTCTTGATTTCATTGATGTTGGGTATGAATTCCTAACACCTTGTTCATATGCACTTGTATTTGGTTTGGGTTGAATTGGGGAATAATCCAATTTTTAGTGTTTTGGGTTCAAATCTTTGAAGTCCTAACTTTGATGTTTTAATCATGTTTTGGTGATGAATCGAGGAACATATAGGGCCGGGTTGTCGATTGGCATAAGCCCTTAGAGCCAATGTTCGTCCGATTGCATTTTGGGAGAGTTTGGTCTTCATTTGAATAAGGCTGGAAAACATCCCAGGAATGATTCAGTCGACTGAAAACTCTGTTCAGTCGACTGAACCTGGAACCCGAAAGTTTCCAGGCATGATTCAGTCGACTGAAAAACTCTGCACAGTCGACTGAACCTGGAAACAGAAAGTTTCCTAAACCTGGAAAATCTCCAGGCACAGGGTCAGTCGATTGAAAACTCTGTTCAGTTGACTGAACCTGCTGTTTGAGTCCAATTTGCCTTTTTGGATTGAATTTCCAATTTGAATCGATTCATGATGATCCCATGTACGATTATCAATTGTTTTGACTTTGATGGTTCCTTTTAATTTTAATCCACGGGTTTTTATAAAATAATCTCTCGAATCGCATTTAAAAGTTCGTTTCTCTAATTTATAAATTCTATTTAAAACACACACTTTCGCACTTCGAACGAAGTGGAAGGGTGATTAAATGGTTGGGCAAAACATGGACCATGAATCTGTGCGTTTATCTTTCCGATTAATCCTCGACCTATTCGATTGATTGTTTTGACCTTCGGGTTTGGTTTATCGATGATATGAGGTAAACTTTGTACTACTTTGAGTGTGAAAGGGACTGGCGGATAGTAAACCATTTAGTGCGAACGAGTGGTTATGGGACATACGTTAACACTTTTCGGATTCCTTTTCGAGAGTTGTGACACATTCCGCCAGTTAGTGGTGTCCAGTACTGGGTCTTCGACCTTCACCACTACGGTTTGTTGCCTCTGGGATAGTGTCTTCGGACTGTCTCCCTAGGTTTGTTGCCTTCGGGTATGTTGCCTTCGGGTGTGTGCCTTCGGGTTTGTTGCCCTATATAGTTTCGCTCTGATGTTGGCCTTATGTGCCGCATGGGTGATACTTGGGTTTGGAGTCTTCGGGCTCATGGATCCTTGTTTGTACAGTACTGAGCTCGAGCAAATTTTATGATGTTTCATTGATATGTATATTCCCTTGGTATCGCCCTTCGGTGTTGGTCTTTTTGAGCCGCATGGAGTGTAGCGATTACCTTGTGGAACTTGTATACCTTATGGGTATTTGTTATTTGCCTTCTGGCTTGTTTTGGGATAATTGTATCTTTTGTTTCTATATATTGCCGATGATATGAGGCTTGTTCTATATGATTCATCTCTTGTTGATGATTGTGTTATCTCCCCTAGATATATTTATTATACTGTATGACCTTGCAGGTTTATTATTGTTCAGTTTATCTAACTGATTTGTTATCTAGACTGATCCGTGTATTTTATACTCGGGTCAGACCGAGATGTTTCAGGTTAGGTGCTTTTGGACTTAGCCTATTTTGCTTCCGCATGGACTATTCGCTAGCTTCTTTTTGTTATAGCGTCTTTTGTAGTCCTTATATGTTATAACTCTGATTTATACTCTTTCGTCTCGTCTATATTGTGGTCTTCTGTACCACTTGACATGTATTATTTTGTATACTCTGTTGTGTATCTGTGTATGTGTATATTATGATCGACTGTTCTGTGATGTATATTACATTTGAGTTGTTATATTTTCTTCTGATAGATCCTATAGCCATTGTAGTTTTACTTTAAATATTTATTGAATAGGTCGAATTTTAATGTGTTTCTACTTTTCGACATATTTAGTGAATAGTTAAGGTAAGATTACACATGGTCGCTTCCATTATACTCTATTGTCCGCGTTAGCCGACAGTATTATCTATGTAATACTCTTTGTTAACGAGGCTCTCGGAGTGGGGCGTCACAGCGTGGTATCAGAGCCAGGTTCAGAACAAAATATGATAAACACAGAATAGATGCACATATTATAGTACATCGATGATGCAGCACGATCTACAATTCCTCAAGGGTTAAGTCGTTCACGAGCTAATAAAGAGGCCTTAAGTCGTTCGCGACTTAACAGGGTGAAGGATAACGAGTTACGACCTAAGGAAGAGGAGCTACGAGTTGAGGCAGCCGCGTTGAATTATCTGCGAGTCAAGGACTCAAGTCGGCTACGACTTAACAGAAGAGGAAGCAGTCACGACCTAACTAAGCCGTTGAGGAGATATGCGCAGGGAGATTGGGGCTTGAGTCGGCATGCGCTTAAGTCGGCCATATGAGCATATGTGTTGTAGTTTGTTGCCTTTGAGTCGTTAGGTCGTATACGACCTAACTGTTGTATCCATGTGGTGTTGAGTCGGCCTTGTGTTGTAAGGTCGCGGGTCTTTGAGTCGTTAAGTCGGTGTGATGTTGGGTCGGCCGAAGGCTGTGTAATGTAATGAGCTGAGTCCTTGAGTCGGTCTTGTATGTAATGTGTTAGGTCGCGTACGACCTATGATGAGTCGGTTGTGTTGAGTCAGGTGAGTTGTTGTATGAAGGTCGTACTTGTTAAGTCGGCCAGGGGTTGAGTCGTTTACATTGGGCTGTATTGTAAAGGGGTTGAGTCGCGTGTGTTAAGTCGGTCACGACTTAAGTTGAGTCGTAGGTCGGTTGCCGACTTAGGGACTGGGTCGAAAACTCTATAAATAGGGGCGTGTGTTGTACATTTGTGGTGGTTGATTTTTGAATAAAATTCTCTTTTGTTAGCTTTGTGCTTTCATACCAATTGGTAGTTGAGTGTAATCTCCTATCTCCTCTTTCGGTTAATCGAGTGCGCTCGATTCAACGATCGTAGAAGCCGATTCACGGAATCTAGTGCGCTAGATCAACGTGCGAAGAATCGTAGATCTTTGAACACGGTATAGTGCGCTATCAACGTGTTGAGATAGCTAGAGTTCGGTATCTTTGGATCAACGAACTTGGGCATTTTGGTATCTTCAACTCACCGATTGCTACATTCCATCGATTGAAGTTTTGTTCGAATAATCCGCTGCGTCATTATTGGTATCGGAGCCATACTTAGCCAATCATAGCTAAGTTGATTCTTGGAGCCAAGTTTTTGAAGTTTTTGAAGTTTTTGAAGTTGAAGGAGTTCATTGTGTTCATATTGAAGTTGCATCAAATTTGGAGTGTTTGATCCATTACATTTTGGATCAAAGTGAGCAAAGGAGTTTGAAATTGAAGAAGGCCGTGTATACTAGCGGGGAGTAGCCGAGCCTTGTGGAGTGTTTGAATTTGGAGCCGACTTAACCTAAGTCGCGACTTGTTGCCGAGTCAAGGGTTAAGCCGAGTCAAGCTAAGCCGTACATTGTTGAGCCGAGACTTGTTATTTTGTTGAAAGCTTTGGAGTTTTGTGTTTGAATTGTTGAAGTTTGAGAAGTTTTTTCAATCATGCCACCAAGGAGAGCTAATCGTCATCAAAACGTTGAAGCTTTGTATCGTAGAGAAGAAGCCGAGCTTATGGAACAACGTATTAATGAAAAATTTGATGAAGGCATTGGAAAATTGGAGAAATTGATGAATGATTTGAATCAAAGGAGGAGATCACCAAACTCGAACCATGGAGGAAACCGAGTTTCGCCATCGGTTACGGAAGCGAGGAGGGTATCGCCACATTCTTGTAGAGATAGAAGAGAAACATCAATTTCATCGCGAAGAGATCATTATGACTATGCACATGAAGAGAGAAGAAGTCAACGTGAATTTGAACATGAAGCATATAGGGATGAAGAGAGACATAGTCAAAGAAGCATACATGAACGAAGGGATGATAATGGTCGAGATCGATGTAGGCGTACTTTTGATTTTGTTGAAGAAGGTGATAGAGCTAATATTCATTATCAAGATCGAGGCCAAGTTCGAAATTCTTATCGGGATGTTGAAGATGATCGACGATGGGAATCGGGTATGAAAATGGAGATTCCGGAGTTTAAAGGCGGGATGGTTGTTGAAGAATTCTTAGATTGGTTGTCTAATGTGGAGGAAATCTTTGACTTCAAGGAGGTCCCGGAGAATCGAAGGGTGAAGTTGGTTGCTACTAGGTTGAGGGGGAGAGCTTTGGCGTGGTGGCAACAAACTAAACTTACTAGGGAGAGAATGGGAAAGTCAAAGATAGAATCGTGGGAAAAGATGAAGAAGTTGATGAGATCTACTTTCTTACCTTACAACTACCAATCACTTATGTACCAAAGGTTGCAGAATCTGAGGCAAGGGACAAAGTCTGTTAGTGATTATGCTGATGAATTTTACCAACTCATTGCCAGGAATGATATTATGGAGACAGAAGAACAGCTAACTGCTAGGTTCATTGGGGGATTGAGAATGCAGATCCAGGATATGGTTAATATGTTTGATCCTAGATCCGTTGCAGAAGCACATCAGAAAGCGTTAGCTTGGGAGAAACAAGGAAGACGTGGAGGTGGTGTGTTTACTAATTCCAATAATCAAGCAAGGGGTGTTGGTGGAAGTTCTAATGTTCCTAAACCTGTCAGTAAGCCAGTAGTGAAGGAGACTGAGAAGGCGAAGGTTAGCAGTGTTTTCAAATGTTATAATTGTCTGGAGTTGGGTCACAAAAGTAATGAATGTCCGAAGCCGAAGAAGAGAACCATGGTTGCAGAAGTTGAGGAGGATGATGGTGAGGAGGCAGAATGTTCAAATACACCTTATGTTGAGGAGGAAGAAGAATTGTTTGGAGATGAAGGTTGTAATCTTATGATGAGGAGGTCATGTCTTACACCAAAGCAAGAGGAGGATTGTAGTTGGTTGAGAAGCAATATTTTTCAGTCGACATGCACTATTCTGGGGAAAGTTTGCAAGTTCGTCATTGATGCCGGAAGTTGTGATAATATTATTTCTACAGAAGCTGTGAGGAAATTGAACTTGAAGACTGAGAAACATCCTAAACCGTACAAGCTAGCATGGTTAAGGAAAGGAGGTGAAGTGAAGGTGTGCCGAAGAGTTTGTGTTAATTTTTCTATTGGGAAGAAGTACAAAGATGAAATTTGGTGTGATGTTGTGGATATGGATGTTTGTCATCTGTTGTTGGGCAGACCGTGGCAATTCGATAGAGCAGTTCAACATGATGGTCGTGCCAATAGTTACAGTTTCATGTTCGAGGGTACGAAAATCACTTTGGTTCCTAAGAAGCAACAGCAGAAGGAGAGCAAGCTAGAGGAGATTGAGGAATTAAAAACTCTGTTGACTTTGAAGGAGTTTGTCAAGGAAGTGGAGGAAGAACCTGAAGTGTTTTTGTTGATTGGGAGAGAGAGTAGTGAAGAAGTTGAGATTCCAGATGAAGCAAAGCCAATTTTGAAAGAATTCGAAGATGTCTTTCCAGAGGAGTTGCCTAAGGAGTTACCGCCACTTAGAGACATTCAACATCAAATTGATCTTGTTCCGGGAGCAGTGTTACCACATCGACCACATTACCGAATGAATCCGAAGGAACATGAAGAGTTACGAAGGCAGGTGGAAGAGTTGTTGGAACAGGGACGTGTTCAGGAAAGCTTGAGTCCTTGTGCCGTGCCGGCATTGTTAGTACCAAAGAAGGACGGAACATGGAGAATGTGCACAGATAGTAGAGCTTTGAACAAGATTACTGTTCGTTATAGATTTCCTATGCCAAGGTTGGATGATTTGCTAGATCAGTTGAGTGGGGCAACTATATTTTCGAAGATTGACTTGAAGAGTGGTTATTATCAAATTCGGATTAGACCTGGAGACGAATGGAAGACAGCTTTCAAGACAAGAGAGGGGTTATACGAATGGTTGGTTATGCCGTTTGGTTTGTCTAATGCACCTAGTACATTCATGCGGGTGATGAATCAAATCTTTAGACCATTCATTGGGAAGTTCGTCGTGGTTTACTTCGATGATATTCTGATATATAGCAGAAGTATGGAGGAGCATGTTCTACATTTGAGGGAAGTGTTGATTATTCTCCGCGAGGAACAATTTTATGCTGCTACGAAGAAATGTGTGTTCATGGTAAGAAGTGTTTTATTTCTGGGGTATATTGTGTCGGAAGCAGGAATTCAAGTTGACCAGAATAAAGTGGAAGCAGTCAGGAATTGGCCACAGCCGAGGACGATTACAGAGGTGAGAAGTTTTCATGGGCTAGCGTCATTCTACCGAAGATTCATTCCACACTTCAGTAGCGTGATGGCTCCAGTGACTGATTGCATGAAGGGTAAACAATTTGTATGGTCAGAAGAAGCGGGGGTTGCCTTTGAGAAGATCAAGGAATTGTTAACGTCTGCACCAATTCTTGTTCTACCTAATTTTCAGTTATTGTTTGAATTGCATACTGATGCTTCAAAGGTTGGTATTGGAGGAGTTCTGAGTCAGAATGGGAAGCCAGTTGCTTATTTCAGCGAAAAGTTGTCAGGGGCAAAGATGAGATACAGTACATATGACGTTGAATTCTATGCTGTTGTACAAGCTGTCAAGCATTGGAGGCATTATCTGTTTCAGAAGGAATTTGTTCTTTACACTGATCATGAAGCATTGAAGCATTTACAGGGACAGGACAAAATTTCAGCGAGACATGCATCATGGATTGCTTATTTACAGCAGTTTACTTTTTTCGTTAAGCACAAATCAGGGGTGACAAATCGAGTAGCTGATGCTTTGAGTAGGAGGAGTCATTTATTAACGACAATGAAGGTCGAAGTGACGGGGTTTGAATTACTGCCAGAAATGATTAATGAAGATCCTTACTTTGTGAAATATGTTGAGAAAGTGAAGGATGGGAGTACCGATGAATTTATGATAGTTGATGGTTTTCTGTTTAAGGGAAATCGTTTATGTATTCCGGATTGTAGTCTGAGGATGAAGATTGTGAAGGAGTTACACGAGGAAGGACATGTGGGCCGTGATCGTACTTTGCAGTTGATTTCACAGTCTTATTTTTGGCCGTCGATGAGAAAGGAGGTTGAAAGATTTGTGGAGCGATGTCATATTTGCCAGGTGTCAAAAGGAACAGCAACGAATGCAGGGTTGTATATGCCATTACCAGTACCATCTAAGCCATGGGTTGATATTAGCATGGATTTCGTTTTAGGTTTGCCTCGAACTCAAAGGGGAAATGATTCGATATTTGTTGTAGTGGACAGGTTTTCGAAGATGGCACATTTTATTGCCTGCAAGAAGACAGCGGATGCAGTTCGAGTGGCACAATTATTCTTTAAGGAGGTATATCGATTGCATGGTTTACCAGAATCTATTGTTTCTGATCGAGATACTCGTTTTCTGAGTCATTTTTGGTTGAGTTTGTGGAAGATGGTGGGAACGAAGCTGAAATTTAGTAGTGCTTATCATCCACAAACTGATGGACAGACAGAAGTTGTTAACAGGTCATTGGGAAATTTGTTGCGATGTCTTGTACAGGATAATTTGAGAAGTTGGGACATGAAGTTATGCCAAGCTGAATTTGCACATAATCATGCAGTGAATCGTAGCACGGGATTCAGTCCATTTCAGATTGTTTATTCAAATTTACCCAGGGGACCGTTGGATTTGGCGGTAGTTCCACAGTCGAATGGGACAGTTAAACGAGCTGTTGATTTTGTTGATGAGCTGACTGAATGTCATAAAATCGTTCAGGAACGATTGGAAAAGTCGAATGAGAAATATAAGCGAGCTGCAGATTTAAAAAGACGAAATGTTGAATTTAATGAAGGAGATTTGGTGTATGCTGTGTTAACAAAGGATCGTTTTCCAATGGGCGCTTATAATAAGTTGAAAGCCAGAAAAATTGGTCCAGTAGAAGTTGTGAAACAGATCAATGAGAATGCTTATAAGTTGAAACTGCCGGAGGATGTATACACTTCTGACGTATTCAATGTTAAACATCTTGTGCCGTATTATGGAGATGGACAATCTGATGGGAAAGAATTTACAAATTCGAGGACGAATTTTTCTCAACCAGGGGAGGATGATGCAGCACGATCTACAATTCCTCAAGGGTTAAGTCGTTCACGAGCTAATAAAGAGGCCTTAAGTCGTTCGCGACTTAACAGGGTGAAGGATAACGAGTTACGACCTAAGGAAGAGGAGCTACGAGTTGAGGCAGCCGCGTTGAATTATCTACGAGCCAAGGACTCAAGTCGGCTACGACTTAAGAGTTTAAGTCGGCTACGACTTAACAGAAGAGGAAGCAGTCACGACCTAACTAAGCCGTTGAGGAGATATGCGCAGGGAGATTGGGGCTTGAGTCGGCATGCGCTTAAGTCGGCCATATGAGCATATGTGTTGTAGTTTGTTGCCTTTGAGTCGTTAGGTCGTATACGACCTAACTGTTGTATCCATGTGGTGTTGAGTCGGCCTTGTGTTGTAAGGTCGCGGGTCTTTGAGTCGTTAAGTCGGTGTGATGTTGGGTCGGCCGAAGGCTGTGTAATGTAATGAGCTGAGTCCTTGAGTCGGTCTTGTATGTAATGTGTTAGGTCGCGTACGACCTATGATGAGTCGGTCGTGTTGAGTCGGGTGAGTTGTTGTATGAAGGTCGTACTTGTTAAGTCGGCCAGGGGTTGAGTCGTTTACATTGGGCTGTATTGTAAAGGGGTTGAGTCGCGTGTGTTAAGTCGGTCACGACTTAAGTTGAGTCGTAGGTCGGTTGCCGACTTAGGGACTGGGTCGAAAACTCTATAAATAGGGGCGTGTGTTGTACATTTGTGGTGGTTGATTTTTGAATAAAATTCTCTTTTGTTAGCTTTGTGCTTTCATACCAATTGGTAGTTGAGTGTAATCTCCTATCTCCTCTTTCGGTTAATCGAGTGCGCTCGATTCAACGATCGTAGAAGCCGATTCACGGAATCTAGTGCGCTAGATCAACGTGCGAAGAATCGTAGATCTTTGAACACGGTATAGTGCGCTATCAACGTGTTGAGATAGCTAGAGTTCGGTATCTTTGGATCAACGAACTTGGGCATTTTGGTATCTTCAACTCACCGATTGCTACATTCCATCGATTGAAGTTTTGTTCGAATAATCCGCTGCGTCAATCAAAGTGTACAAGTGATACAGATCCTTGAATCATAGTGTCTCTTTATTCCATCAAGGTTAGATAGAGTTTGGGAATACGTCTAGGATTATTCCGTAGTATCCCATATTGTAATATCTACCTTGTGAATAATATTTTCCTTATCTTGACTTTCAGCTTATGTCTGGAAGAGGCAGAGGTCGACGTTCGGATGCTGGGCAATCTAGTGGCTCACATTCGGATGGCGTATATATGTCTGCCGATTAGTTTATGGAGTTATTTAGGAGCACTCAGCCTTCCGTTCCTCCTCGAATGTCTCCACCTCGCAAATCTGCTTTTGCACGTCAGTGTAGTGATTTTGCTCATCTTGGAGGAAAACCGTTTAAAGGCTCTGAATCCGTTCTTGAAGTCCAAGCTTGGCTTCGCACGTGCGAGCGTATTTTCTCTCGCATGGATCTTTCTGACCATGATAGAGTTCTTGTAACTTCTAGCTTATTACAAGAGCATGCTCTTGACTGGTATGAGCTTCTTGTAGCTGAAATTGATGAGTCTACTATTTCTTGGACTAAGTTTCGGGGATGATTTGAACTCAAGTTCGTTCCTGAATCTGAAAAAGTTTTATTGACCTGTCGCTTCCTTGAGTTGAAGCAAGGGAAATCTTCTGTTTCTGAGTATGTCGCATCGTTCGAGGCCTTATCTCAGTATGGTCTTGAATTTATCAGCACTTCTTACAAGAAGAATTTGAAGTTTGTTTCTGGCCTTAAGAAATATCTTAAGAAGCCCTTGTTGCTCCAGCTTAAGCTTTCTTTCGAGGAATTGGTGGATTCGGCACTTCATCTCGAGACCGTCGAGAAGGATTGTGATAGTGATGTAGATGTTGAGGTTTCTAAGAACCCAACAAGAGACCGTTTTCAATTCAGAAGAAGCCTTTTCCTTCTAAGAAGAAGAAGACCGGTGGTCCTAGCTCTCAGCCTCAATCTTTCGGAACACCTTTCGTTCGAAAGTGTTTCAATTGTGGTTCTCCGGGTCATATTATTCGAGCTTGTCCTAAGCCTCTCTTCTGCCGTAATTGCAAGAAGGAAGGTCATCATGTTTCAGCTTGTCCTACTGCTCCTGCTAATGCAAAATTCTGCAAGCTCAATGTGGCTAATGCTTCTGGAGGTCCTTCTCAATCCAAAGGTATGACTCCATCTATTTTGGAGGGTTCAATTCTATTTCATGATCATAGTATACGAGTTCTTTTCGATACGGGTGCTTCACATTCTTTCGTATCGAAGAAGCTTGTAGATGATTTATCTTTGGATGTTTCTTGTATGATTACTTCTTTAAGGATTGCGAATCCTATTGGGGGATCCGCGACCCTTAGCTTGTTTTGTGATGATATTGAGATTGTTTTATGTGGCTTTTCTTTCCGTGCGAATCTGCACGTTGTTTCTCATTTGGGTTTTGATATGATTTTTGGTATGGACTGGCTAGTGAGATACGATGCCAGGATTATTTGTTCCAAGAGAATTTTATATCTTTGTCATCCTGATTCGCCTTCTCAGTTATCTCTTGTTCTTCGGGATGTGGATAATTCCGAGATGGCTTTGTATTCTCTTGATTCGCGAGATGATGAGGATATATCTCGTATTCCTATTGCTTGTGACTTTTCTGATGTTTTTGAACCTGTTTCGGGTTTGCCACCGAAACGGGCAATTGAGTTCCGCATTGATCTCATTCCAGGCGTGCAGCCAGTTAGTCCTCCTCCCACGAGGATGTCTACAAAGGAAAATGAGGAACTCAAGAAGCAGCTTTTAGAGCTTGAGTCCAAGCAGTTAATTCATTCCATTTTTTCTCTGTGGGGATCCGCGGTCGTTTTTGTGAAGAAGTCTGATGGAACTCTTAGGCTTTGCATTGACTATCGCAAGCTTAACGAGTTGACCATTAGGAATAGGTATCCATTGCCTAGGAGCGATGACATTTTCGATCTATTGAGTGGTGCTAAGGTCTTTTCTCAGCTTGACCTTGCCACGGGTTTTCATCAATTACGATTCGCGGAGGATAGCATACCTCTTACCGCTTTCCGCACTCGTTATGGTTCTTTTGAGTGGCTCGTTATGCCATTCGGTTTGGCGAACGCTCCTGCTTTCTTTGTTGATCTCATGAATCGGGTATTCCGGGAATATCTCGATAAGTTTGTTCTTGTCTTCATTGATGATATCCTTATTTATTCTAAGTCTGAAGCTGAGCATGCTAATCACTTGAGAATTGTCTTGAGTACTCTTCGTCGTCATCTGCTTAAAGCCAAATTCTCCAAGTGCCACTTTTGGGAGAATAAGGTTAAGTTCTTAGGCCATGTTGTATCTTCCGATGGCATTTCTGTCGATCCCTCAAAGATCGAAGCCATCCAGTATTGGAAAAGGCCTGAGAATGTTCATGAGATTCGTACTTTCCTTGGATTGGCGGGTTATTACCGGCGGTTCATTAAGGACTTTTCCCGTGTTGTGCTTCCTCTCACTTGCCTTACTCGGAAAGGCATTCGTTTTACTTGGTCCAACAAGTGTGAAGCTTCCTTTCAGACATTGAAAGAACTTCTCACTAATGCTCCTATTCTTGTGGTTCCCGAAGGGAATCATGATCTTGTTGTCTACACCGATGCTTGTGGTAGTGGTCTCGGTGCTGTGCTTATGCAAAGGGATCGGGTAGTTGCTTATGCTTCTAGGCAACTGCGTCCGAATGAAGTTCGTTATGCCACTCATGATCTTGAGTTAGCCGCCATTGTCTTTGCCTTGAAGATTTGGCGACATTATTTATTGGGCAAGCGCTTCATTCTCTATACCGATCATAAATCTTTGAAGTATTTGTTCACTCAGAAGGAACTCAATATGAGATAACAGCGTTGGCTCGAGTTTCTTGCTTCCTATGACTTTGATATCCAGTATACCCCTGGTAAGGGTAATCGTGTTGCAGATGCGCTTAGTCGCAAACATTCGGCTGTTATTTCTATGATGCTTGCCGAATGGAATGTTCTAGAGACTCTATCTTTTTGTGAAATTCGTGATCGAGGTTCATCTTCTGATTCTCCTACTCTATTATTTAGTTTGGGAGCTCGACCTATTTTATTGGATCGTATTGCCGATGCTCAGCGGCGTGATCCTGATTTGTTGCATCTTATTCAGCTTTGTGAGTCTGAATCTTGTGATGAGGCATTGCAAGATTTTAGCATTGATTCTCATGGGTGTCTTCGTAAGAAGAACCATCTTTTTGTGCCTTCTGATTTTGCACTTAGGCATGACATTCTTGATGATTGCCATCGTTCTAAGTATACCATTCATCCCGGTAGTAGTAAGATGTATGCCGATATGCGTCGTCTTTATTATTGGGAAGGCATGAAGCGCGATGTGGCGAGTTATGTGAGTAACTGCATGACATGTCAACGTGTGAAGGCCGAACATCAGCGTCCTTCTGGACTTCTTCAACCTCTTGAGATTCCGTTGTGGAAATGGGATCAAGTTTCTATGGATTTCATTGACGGCCTATCTCGTTCGAGATCAGGTCATTCTAGTATTTGGGTTATTGTTGATCGCCTTACTAAGTCTGCTCATTTTGTCCCTATTAAGTCTAATAGAACAGCTTCCCATTTGGCCAAGTTGTATGTCAAGGAAATCGTGAGACTTCACGGTGTTCCAAGTTCTATTGTGAGTGATCGTGATCCTTTATTCACGAGTCATTTTTGGAAGAGTCTTCAGCAAGCTTTGGGAACAAAGCTTAATTTTTCTACAGCTTATCATCCGCAGTCTGACGGACAGACTGAACGGGTGAATCGTATCTTGGAAGATCTTCTCCGTATTTGTATCTTTGATTTCAGTGGTAGTTGGGAGGATCACCTACCTCTTGTAGAGTTCTCCTACAACAATAGTTTTCAGTCTAGTATCGGTATGGCTCCTTTCGAAGCCTTATACGGAAGGCCATGTCGATCACCTTCATGTTGGTTGGAATCTGGAGAGAAGCTTATTCTTGGTCTAGATTTTGTTCGTGATTCTTCCGAGAAGATTGATCTTATCCGATTGAGAATGAAAGAGGCGCAGAGTCGTCAAAAATCCTACGCGGACAACCGTAGGAAGCCTCTCGAGTTCTCAATTGGCGATCTTGTTTTTATTCGTGTTTCTCCTTTGAAAGGGGTTATGCGTTTCAGTACGACTGGGAAATTGGCTCCACGCTTTATAGGACCGTTTTCTATTACTGAACGTATTAGCCCTGTGGCTTATAGAGTTTCACTTCCAGCTCATTTATCTGGCATTCATGACGTGTTTCACGTCTCGCAACTTCGGAAGTGTCTTCGAGAATCGGATTCTATAATTACTTCTTCTGATTTGCAAGAGCTTGAGGTCTCACCAGACTTATCTATTGTACAGCAACCTATTCGCGCGCTCGACACGGAGGTGCGACACCTTCGGAACAAGGACGTGCCGCTCGTTAAAGTTCAATGGTCCGCTAATCCCAATGACTATACTTGGGAAACCAGAGAGTATATCGAGCGATCTTATCCAGGTTTTCTATCCTTGCTTCGTAATGGTAAGTCTATTTCTGTGTCTCTAATTTATTCCTTCTTTTGTATGTTGTATGTATGTAGTTGTTACAAATATCGTCTCTAGGAATTACGGGGACGCAATTTTGATAGGGGGGAGATCTGTAACAACCCGTATATTTAACGATTTTATATTTAAATGTTTGATTTAAATATAGCGTCGTTACTCGGATTTTGGGATCCGAAATGTTACTTTCTGCAAATGGCCGAATTGGAGCTCGAAACCATTTCCATTGAGTCCAAAATGGCGTTTGCGATCTTTTTGAATATAATCTTTGATATGTTTGGAGTTTGTGAAATTTTGGCTACTTTTTCTATTGGGTTTGGGGTTGGGTTCAGTCCACTAGCTCACTTAACCCCCTAGCTCAACCCTTCTCTTCATTTCATCTTCATTTCATTTTATTTCTTAAGCTAAAAACTGAAATGGGGGAAAGGAAAGAGAAATAGAAATTAGCAAGCCCTAGTTTCTCCTTTGTAACTTGATTCTTGCTCCAAAATCAAAGAGAATCCATTGGTAAGTTCATCTCCACCTTCTCCATCTTTTCTCCTCTTCAATTTCAGTAATTTCCTAACCCTAACTTAGGAAATACTTGCTTTGATTCTAGATTGAAGCTTGTAGTTTGAAGTGGAGTGTAGTTGGTTGATTCCTTGCAATTGTGCTTCTTCATCTTCTTTGTTTTGTGTGCAAAGGTGAGTTTTGAACTCGCATCTACTTCTCTTGATTTCATTGATGTTGGGTATGAATTCCTAACGCCTTGTTCATATGCACTTGTATTTGGTTTGGGTTGAATTGGGGAATAATCCAATTTTTAGTGTTTTGGGTTCAAATCTTTGAAATCCTAACTTTGATGTTTTAATCATGTTTTGGTGATGCATCGAGGAACATATAGGGCCGGGTTGTCGATTGGCATAAGCCCTTAGAGCCAATGTTCGTCCGATTGCACTTTGGGAGAGTTTGCTCTTCATTTGAATAAGGCTGGAAAACATCCCAGGCATGATTCAGTCGACTGAAAACTCTGTTCGGTCGACTGAACCTGGAACCCGAAAGTTTCCAGGCATGATTCAGTCGACTGAAAAACTCTGCACAGTCGACTGAACCTGGAAACAGAAAGTTTCCTAAACCTGGAAAATCTCCAGGCACAGGGTCAGTCGACTGAAAACTCTGTTCAGTCGACTGAACCTGCTGTTTGAGTCCAATTTGCCTTTTTGGATTGAATTTCCAATTTGAATCGATTCATGATGATCCCATGTACGATTATCAATTGTTTTGACTTTGATGGTTCCTTTTAATTTTTATCCATGGGTTTTTATAAAATAATCTCTCGAATCGCATTTAAAAGTTCGTTTCTCTAATTTATAAATTCTATTTAAAACACACACTTTCGCACTTCGAACGAAGTGGAAGGGTGATTAAATGGTTGGGCAAAACATGGACCATGAATCTGTGCGTTTATCTTTCCGATTAATCCTCGATCTATTCGATTGATTGTTTTGACCTTCGGGTTTGGTTTATCGATGATATGAGGTAAACTTTGTACTGCTTAGAGTGTGAAAGGGACTGACGGATAGTAAACCGTTTAGTGCGAACGAGTGGTTATGGGACATACGTTAACACTTTTCGGATTCCTTTTCGAGAGTTGTGACACATTCCGCCAGTTAGTGGTGTCCAGTACTGGGTCTTCGACCTTCGCCACTACGGTTTGTTGCCTCTGGGATAGTGTCTTCGGACTGTCTCTCTAGGTTTGTTGCCTTCGGGTATGTTGCCTTCGGGTGTGTGCCTTCGGGTTTGTTGCCCTATATAGTTTCGCTCTGATGTTGGCCTTATGTGCCGCATGGGTGATACTTGGGTTTGGAGTCTTCGGGCTCATGGATCCTTGTTTGTACAGTACTGAGCTCGAGCAAATTTTATGATGTTTCATTGACATGTATATTCCCTTGGTATCGCCCTTCGGTGTTGGTCTTTTTGAGCCGCATGGAGTGTAGCGATTACCTTGTGGAACTTGTATACCCTATGGGTATTTGTTATTTGCCTTCTGGCTTGTTTTGGGATAATTGTATCCTTTGTTTCTATATATTGCCGATGATATGAGGCTTGTTCTATATGATTCATCTCTTGTTGATGATTGTGTTATCTCACCTAGAGATATTTATTATACTGTATGACCTTGCAGGTTTATTATTGTTCAGTTTATCTAACTGATTTGTTATCTAGACTGATCCGTGTATTTTATACTCGGGTCAGACCGAGATGTTGCAGGTTAGGTGCTTTTGGACTTAGCCTATTTTGCTTGCGCATGGACTATTCGCTAGCTTCTTTTTGTTATAGCGTCTTTTGTAGTCCTTATATGTTGTAACTCTGATTTATACTCTTTCGTCTCATCTATATTGTGGTCTCCTGTACCACTTGACATGTATTATTTTGTATACTCTGTTGTGTATCTGTGTATGTGTATATTATGATCGACTGTTCTGTGATGTATATTACATTTGAGTTGTTATATTTTCTTCTGATAGATCCTATAGCCATTGTAGTTTTACTTTAAATATTTATTGAATAGGTCGAATTTTAATGTGTTTCTACTTTTCGACATATTTAGTGAATAGTTAAGGTAAGATTACACATGGTCGCTTTCATTATACTCTATTGTCCGCGTTAGCCGACTGTATTATCTATGTAATACTCTTTGTTAACGAGGCTCTCGGAGTGGGGCGTCACAAAATACATTTCTGTTTGGTGGCGGAGATTTATTCTCTTAGCTTAACACCCTTCTCTGAGACGTACAAGCTCAGAGGTTATGTAGTTGAAGGTTACTAGTGATAGATTCCCAATTTGATAATGTGGCATACAAAGTGCTGCTGATCATTTGTTGATCAAAGCATGGCTTTCGTGTAAAGCGTAGCTTTGTGGACGAGACTTCGTCGAACTTCACAACCCGGAATGGTCGAAACAGAAAGAATGCGGCAAGGTTATTTGGGGGTAGCTCCCCCTGAGGGTATGTTCATTTCCTTCTGGATAAGGGTGGTATCATGGTATGGAGCCCACATACTTAACCTATGTGGTTGCTGCAAATTTATTACTTTGTGGTTGTTGGTGAATCCCGGGGTAAAGGTTGGTTACGACCGGGGGATGGCATACTCATGTAAGTAGTTACATAGTTACCGAGGTAACCCGGCCTTGTGTTGGCAGAGATCCGTTTAGGTTCTCGGAACGTCCCTCCAGAGGCGTACCCTTGTGGAAATGGGAAGTTCCTTGACCTGACCATTTGATGGAAATCCAATCACCAATACGCGACTTGTATGGTTTTAGTTGTAGAACCTGCCATCTAATATGGTAGCTATAGTAGGCATACTATAATGGTACGTATGCTGGCTAAGATTAATATTATACTTTCAAAATTTTTTCCACGATTTGCACTTATAGTAATAATATCAATGGTTTTCGCGTATCAAGCATATTTAACTATCATAAGGAGATATCTCCTCCAAGTCTGCGTTTGCATTGTGTGTGTGGTGGGATGCCTTATGGTGATTTCATTTTCCAAAAAGCATTGCGGATTTCAAATTTTAAATTCTTTCATTGTTTTTAATGACAAACTGTTTTTGTTTTCTCATACCAGTCCCATGACTGGCCCAGAGTTTATCGTTCCCTTCCTAAACTCTAGGTGCCCACTATTTTCCATACGGGCAGTCTAAAGTTGGGTTTTTCAGATAGTAGGTAGTAGATATCGATTCGTTAGCTTTCAGTTTTCTCTTTTGTATTCTTAGGAGATCTTGGATATTGGAGTCTTTGGGTTCAATGGAAGAGACATGCTTAGCTTGGTGAAACGAGATGGTGGTTCGAGCTTGTGATTTTGGAGTTGGCTTTGGAGCATTGGATTTGAGTTGCAGTTACTGTTTGGAGTTTTGGTTCCGCTGCAAGTTCATTGAGTTTTCCGCTGTAGCAATTGTTATTTTGTATCTCTGATATTTATTCATATTGTATCATTGTTGTATCGATTGTTGTATATCAATGATATTCATTTCTTTTCCTTCCGCTGTGCTGTTATTATTACTTAATTGTGTTATAAACTCCGACGAACCAGATTCGACGTTTGGATCTGTGGCATTGAATAAAAGTGTCATATTCGGTGTCGATTTTCGAAGGTCGAGTCAGGGTCGTTACATTTGGTATCAGAGCTGAAGATTGAAACTTTAGCTCAGGAGTATAACACATTGAGTAACTCATTAAAGATAGGGTGAAGTATACCCTAGAATGAGTATATCCCTAAGATATCCGTTCGAACGCCTCAGTAAATTCTCTTACTATCCATTGATAGTGAGTATGAGTGCAAGAAGAGGATGAGATAGGGGACAGGGAAGTACGACTACAAATGGACGATACCCTGCTATAGCGGAAACAACTTTCTCTATCAATCTCCTTTGATTCGTCTTTTCAATTCTTTGATGATTCCTGGCAGCTCCAGGAAGAAGCTTTGATATATTTGCATGGGACAAAAACTCCAAATGGGTCAGAATTGTTCGTTTGGATGAATTGTTTGCTTTGGTTGCTATGGTTGATAGATATATTTTGGTTGTTCAAACTAAAAGATTTGGATTGCATCCATATATCTGTTTATTCTGTTGGGTTCCGGTGTATTCTATGAGTGGTTAGTTATCTTTCGAACTAATCAATACCCCTGTGTATTCGTAGATCTGATGACCCGAGTATCTTGATTCATTCTTGTATCTATTATTAATATTCTGATTTGGTAAGCCAAATGCAGAATAGATATTCAATTTTATCGGAAATTTCTCTGTCTTTCATCTGTTCTTGATTGTCTCCCTTTCAAATTTCGAGGATGAAATTTTCTTAAGGGGGAATCTGTAACATTCCCGTTTTTAAATCAAATTAAAATTGAAAATAAATTTAATTTTCGGAATTTAATTATGGTTTAATCTGGCGTTTTTCCAAATTTAAAAGATATTAGTTTGTTTATTAATGAAAATGAATGTAAATATGATTTAAATAGAATTTTTAATTGGAAATTCTGAAATAAATATTTTGAATAATATTTTAATTACAAATTTAATTTTGAATTTATTTGGAGATTTGAATATATATATATATATATATAAAGATTGTAAATAAATGTTTTTATCTTTAAAATAAATAAAGTTAATGATTTGGAATTCAAAAGTTAATATTTTATAAATAAATTTTTATTTGAGATTTGAATTTGAATTCAATAAAAATTATATTAACTAACATATAAATATTTATTTGTAATGAATAACTTTTCCAATCATTTGTTATAAATAAGAATTTAATTTGAACTTTAAAAGAAATAGATGATAAATGGAATATAAAGATATATTTATAAAAAAAATATTTGATTATTTATTCATTTATAAGTACAAATTGATTATATATTAAATTATTAATTTGAATAAAAAAGGTAAAATTAGATTTGAATATAAAATTAGATTTGATAAAGAGATTTAAAACATTGGAACATATAAAAATTAGTTGTATATTCATGAATGTAAAATGTAAAAGAACATTTACACCACCCTTAATTTCAAATCAGTTGCCAAATAGCATGGCTCCTGGCGATTAGGCGATTTGTGGCTCTAGGCGTTTTTCCTGTCTTCAACATCTTCGCAAACTCCTTTCTCCGTCCCCCTTCAAGCCCTCTTCCCCTTCGCGTCTCCCCTCCCCCTCATCTACCCGCTCTGGTCGCTGTTTTCGTATCATAGCATTTGTTGATGTTGCGCGTCCTGACCTCCTCTCATCCCAAGAATTCCCACCCCTCTCTGCAATCAATCGATCTCCAATATCCCCCGATTGTACGACTGAAGCTATTGCGGTTGCTTCCAGTCATGCTGCTTTGAAATCAACTTCGTCTAAATCAGGTGCATCGATTTCCTCCCAAGGTCCGGATCCAATGTGAATGTTGTTATTAAACCCAGTTGCAATTTGGGTCTTCTTGAAATGGATTCTCTGGAATTGGACAGTGTATCTGGAGTAGCTTGCTCTGTTGCTCCTTCGGCTTCAATTCCTTGTGCCAAATTCGGTTATGCCAGTGGCACTCCATCTGTTCGTCAGAATGCAAATGACAATGTAGGACTTGTACCCACTGTTTTATCTCCTGGTGATAACTTGCACGCGGTCGCTTCTCACTGTGAAGTTCTGAGACCCTTTCATGTGGCTGCATCGGGTGAGGTGGAGTGTCGCCCTGCTGCCCCTAACCCGTTTGTTCCTAAACCATGGTCTTCCCTCTTTACATCCAAGCCCCGTAATGCGGGAGTTTATGAACCAGTTGATTTTGAAATCGTTGAGAAAAACGGAGTTATGATCCCTCCCCCCTGTGTAATGCAAGCTGGTATGGACTTTTGGTCTGGATACGTTGTTGGATTCTTTTTGGACCCTAAATATCGTCTTCGTGATGTGGCTGCTGTTTGTCGTAGGGCTTGGAGACTTCAAGGTGGTCTTAGAGTTAAGTTGGTTGATTCCTTGTACTACCTTTTGTTCTCCTCCCCTGTGGAACGAAGCCGTGTTCTTGAATCAGAGCCTACCTTCTTTGATGGTCAGCCCTTCATTATAACACCCTGGTCTCCGATGGTTGCTAGTGCTCGAGAACAAGTTTTATCTATCCCTGTTTGGGTTTATTTCTCCCAAATCCCCTCTGCTCTACAACCGCTGCGTGGTTTGAATTGGCTAGCATGCAATGTTGGTAAATTGATTTGTTTTGACTCTAATACTGTTGCGCGAGATAAGCTTGTATACGCCAAGGCTCTGATTGAGATTTCTCCCCTTAGGCCGCTTCCATCCTCCATTCCTGTCCAACTTGCTGTTGGTCACGTGGTGGAAGTTCATGTTCGTTATGGATGGGTCCCTGACATCTGTACCTCCTGTCACTCTTTTGGCCATGTTGCCTCTGCCTGCAAGCACTCTGCTGTCTCTGCTGCTGCGCCTAAGATCCCTCTTCCTCGGCCTCCGCTTAGGAAATGGGTTCCCAAAGTTGCTTCTGTCCATGATCCTTCACTTACCTTAGTGCGGCCAGCGTCTCCTATTCCCGCTGTTGTTCCAAATGTTCTGTCTGCTGAGCCGGTTCTCTCTCCACCTCTAGTTGTTTGGGCCGAGACTGAGCTTTGTTGGGTTGACCGTCATTCTGCTATGAGATTCAACCCCGTGGACGAAACCTACTTTAGATATATATCTGATGATCTGTTGGACCTTCGATGCCTTTACTACAAAATTTCTGGAGACTCTTTGGACCTTGATTTGGATGGAACGTACTCTGAGATTAATTCCGTTTTACTAGCTGATACTGCTTGGGATCGATCTTTTATTTACTCCGTTGATGTTGATTGTTATCAACCCTCCCTTACTCTTCGTTTCCGCCCCTTTTTGGGACTTCAAGGGTGTAGTTCTCTAATTTCTTCAAGGGTTGATGAGGATGTTGGTGATTCTTCCTCTTCGGAGGAGAACTAGTCTAGTTATATATATTTATAGTTGTGACGTGTCTGTCACACTCCAGTTTTGTATTTTTTTCTTTCTATCATAGTAGCAAAGGTGTCTCTACCTTTCTCATGTACTTCAACTTTATTATGTTCGTAATAAAAGTGGTCGGTCCACTATAAAACCGTCGGCCTTGCCAAAAAAAAAAGAACATTTACATATCACATAATTATGATAGAGTGAAGATCTAAATTCATAATTTAAGTTAAAACATGATTTGTAAATAAAATAAAAGTAAAATAAGGTTTAAATGCAAATGCATGAATTAATTTAAAATAAGGTTTAAATTTTAATTTGTATAAGTATAAATAATACATAAGAAGGTATTAAATAATTGTTTCAACATTTGTAAACTATTAATAAAGGGATTTAAACAAAAATTTAAATATGTAAACAAATTTGTAAATTAAAATAAAACAAGGTTAAAAACATAAAAAGTACCCATTTTAACAAGTGTAAATAGTTTTAAAACATGTATGACCAAGTGTAAAAAAACATTAAGGCTTAAATTTACAAGTGGCAAAAATATGTTTCATGAATTTAAATCTTTTTTCTTTTTAATTTAAATCTAAAGTGACAAATGACATTTGTAAATTATTAACTAATCAACAAGTGTAAAACAAAGAGAAACCAGAAAATAAAAATTTCAGTTAAGATTTCAAGAAGACAAAAGCTTCAACCTGAAACCTGAATACATTTCAAAAAAAAGCATCAGGAACAAAGCAAAACCAAACTGAAAACAAAACCTGATCAAAATATGAACAAAATTAAAGCTTCAATGAATTCAAGTAAGCAAGTTAATCTGGAGGCTTTAAAACAAAACTGAATCAAAAGCAGACCTGGAACAAACAACTTAAAGCATGAATTCAACCTGAAACAAGCTTCAAAGCATTCTGTCTCAATGTTTCAAGCAATGCGAATTTCTGAAATCAAGAGAAAACCTGGAAAACATCAAATGTAATGAAATGAACAGAAACTTGGAAAACAAATGTTTGGTCTGGATTCAAAAGAAAATCAACATATGTTCCAAGTCTTCAAAAAAAATCTGAGCAACTATTTCTGGATCAGTTTCAACTCAAGTACAAATCAATTAACAAGTTCAAATAGCCTCTGCTTACAAATTTCTGGCTTCTGTTTTCTGAAGTACAGTGAGCAAACACTTAAACCTTTAGATGTTTGAAGTTGTTTGAATGAGTGTGCACGCAAAAAAATCTGTGTATATATTAGTTATGTTTGCTTATGAATGTCTGTATATTCAAAAAATCTGCTCTGTTCCAGGATTCAAAACCTGTAAAAATTCAAATACACCCTCTCCAATCTTCCGTAGGCCTTAGAATTTAACCGGAACATGTTTGTGTAATCATGTTTCAGATTTTAAAAATAACTTCTAAGCATAATTTCAAATATTTCTGGAAAGTAAGAAAAAATACCAGGGAACTTAGAATTTAGCAAAAGAAAAAAAAATTCGAGAATCATGATTTCTGTTTTCAATTATACTATCCAAAACCTCTTCGAAAATAATGATTTTTGAAGGTGGAATCATATTTTTTAAGAAGATATTCACTGTGTAATCATGAGCTGAACGAAAAATGGGTTTTAGTGAGTTTCTGGTGGTCAATCAAGTGTTAGGCTTCGGGATCGCGTCAATAGGTGCGGGAACGATGGTTGAATTCGAGAAAAATGCTAGATTTTTTAATTCATCATTGATGAAGATTGGAATCGAATTAGGGTTAAGCACTGAGCTTTTTTGGTTGAAATCGCGAGGTATTTGTGTCATCATCAGCATGATTCAATCGATCGCACCTGAGGGGATGTGATCGCCGTTGTATGGCGAAGCTTGGATCGCAGGGGCGAGTTGATCGGGGGTTGGAGTCACGGTGGCGAGTGGGTTTTATGGAGCTGGGTTTGGTTATAGATGGTACTCAAATGCTCAATTCTATTTTATGGTGAGCAAGTCGATGCTGGGCGATGGATTGAGTTGAGGAGGTAGTCACCGATTTGTGGAGGGGCTCGACGACGATCGGAGGACCTCCGATCGTATGTGCACGTGTACGTGCATTGGTGGTGTCAGTAGTTGCTTTGGAAAGAAGAAGCGAGCTCGGGGTTGATCTCGAAGTAGAGAGTGTTTTTGCCAGGGTTTTTGTTTGATGGTCTCGGGCTATTTGAATTAAGTTACCAGGTTTTAAAACTTTCAAAAAAAAAAAAAAATACAAGTTTTACAAATGTAGGAGGGGAAAGGACTCGAGTTTGGGCTCGGGTATTTGAGAGATTTGCTCGGGTAATCCAGCATTAGGCCCGAAGTATGGTTAGAGTGGAATTTTAAGCTATTTAACATTATGTTTTGATAACTTTAAATTTTAAAGATAAATGATTATTTATATTAAAGCTTAATTAACGATTTAACTAAGATAATTTTAGAGATAAATGGGTAATTATGTTAATGAGGATATTAACAAGATAATGTTTTATCTTAATTAAGGTTTTACTATCTTAATTTTGATTAAGTAAATTTAAAGAAAATTAATTTAATTAATTAGTTTAATTATAAAGGTTCGATTAAGAAATTAATTAAGGAAAATAATTTACTTGATTGATAAATGGTTAAGGATTAAAGGATTATTTGATTTAAGATTAATTAAGTTGTAACTAAAAGATCATTAACTAGATTATTAATTAATGATCAGGGATTCATTTATCAAGTAATTAAGTGTAATTAAACTTAATTTAAATCAAGTGGTTAAGATTTACTAATTAAGTAATTAATGAGTAATTAATTAAGTAACTAAATGTTACTTAACTAATAATTAAGAAGTCCCTAACTTGTAATTAAGTTTTATTAATTAATAATTAAGGTTTTATTACTAAAATTAACTTGTAATTAACTTGTAATTATTTCTTTTGCTAAAATTAAGGTTTTATTAATTAATAATTAAAGAATAATTAATCCGCAATTAAGGATTAATTTAGAAGTTGTTAAGTGGTAATTAATTGATTAATCAATGGTGATTAAGGATTAACCAAATGGTAATTAAGGATTGATTAACTTGAGATTTTTTTTGTTAAAGAATAATTAATTAATTAAAGATTAATTAATTGATAATGAGGTCAATTAAGAAGTGATTACTTAATTAAATGATTGTGATTAATTAATTAATGGTTGGTTAAGCAAGTTAAGTTAATTTATTCTTAAGTAATTGATTTAATTTGAATTAATTAATTTAATTAAAATTTGAATTAGAAATTTGATTGCTTATGAATGATTGTATTGCCTTGCATTGATTGTAATCTCTAGACTGTAATTTTCTGTGATGTGAAATATGTTGTGTATTGATCTGTGATATCTATGATATGTTTTCGATGCAAATACCCTTGGCCGTAAAACGGCATTTGAAATTTGATGCGACAGAGAGTCGGATTCCAGTTGGTTATCCGAAACCCATATCGAATCATATTAGTGAATCCTTGTTATTGGTAAATTTATTTTATCTATGAATCTCTGAATGAAGATGAGCGTTATAGCTTATACCGCTTATCGATATTGCTGCACTTTAATCTGTGATGTGATGATTGTTGTTGCACTAATTATGTGTAAACCCTGGACCACACCTATACACACAAATATGAACTGCACGTGGAAATCGGTCAGTTACAGATTTTTAAAAATATATAGTTTTGAATTTTTAATTCAAAGGGTTTTGAAAATGAATTGGGTTTAAAGTGAGAATCTTTTGAAAAGGTGTTTTAAAAAAAATGAAATGAAAGTTATTTTGAATAACTTAATAAAGATTTGAAATCTGAGCAATTTGATTTGGAATTCAATATCTCATATTGAATTCTATATCTGGTATTTATGACGTAAAAATATTATTCAAAGTTATAAATGAGTTTATATGGATTTAAAACCATTTTAAAAGTATTACTTTGAGAATTTGAATTTAACCCAATTTGAAATGGAGTTGTTTTGAAAGGCCTTAACTCGTGCAATTATAATCGAGTTTTCCAAAACGGAAACAAGTGGTTTTCAAATAACAATAGCTTTTATATAAGGAAAGAATTTCCAAAATTATGATTTCAAATTTGAAATGGAATGGCTTTGAAAGCTATAATTGAATTTTGTAAAGATAGTTGAACCCTAATTTGAAATTGTAGAAGATTTTAAATGGTGTATCTTTTATATATAAAAGATTGAATCGGGAACTGTTTTGAAAGTTATGAAATGAGTCTTTAATTTAAAGACCGGTTGAGTTAATCCAAGTTGAAAATGGAATTGTTTTGAAAAGCTATGAATGAATCTCGGTTTAAAAGATTGGTGAACCTTGTTTAATTTGAAAGGGGTCTTAAAAGTGAATCTTTTGTTTAAAAGATTTAAATGTGGAAATAGTTTAAACCATTGTAAGTTTTTGAAATGAATCTTTTTGTTTAAAAGATTTGTAATGGTAATTAGTTTAACCATTTGAATGAAAAGTTTTGGGTAATGGTCGAAACAGGAAGAATGCGGCAAGGTAATTTGGGGGTAGCGCCCCCTGAGGGTATGTTCATTTCCTTCTGGATAGAGGTGGTATCATGGTATGGAGCCCAGATACTTAACCTATGTGGTTGTTGCAAATTTATTACATTGTGGTTGTTGGCAAATCCCGGGATAAAGGTTGGTTACGACCGAGGGATGGCCTACTCGTGTCAGTGTTACCTAGTTACAGAGGTAACCCGGCCTTGTGTTGGCAGAGATCTGGTTAGTTTCTCGGGGCGTCCCTCCAGAGGCGTACCCATGTGGCAATGGGAAGTTCCTTGGCCTGAACATTTGTTGGAAATCCGATCACCAATACGCGACTTGTATGGTTTTAGTTGTAGAAACTGCCATCTAATATGGTAGCTATAGTAGGCATACTATAATGGTACGTATGCTGGCTAAGATTAATATTATACTTTCAAAATGTTTTTCCACACTTTGCACTTATAGTAATAATATCAATGGTTTTCGCGTATCAAGCATATTTAACTATCATAAGGAGAAATCTCCTCTAAGTCTACGTTTGCATTGTGTCTGTGGCGGGAGGCCTTATGGTAGTTTCATTTTCCAAAAAGTATTGCGGATTTCAAATTTTAAATTCTTTCGTTGTTTTTAATGACCAACTGTTTTTGTTTGCTCATACCAGTCCCATGACTGACCCGGAGTTTACTGTTCCCTTCCTAAACTCTGTGTGCCCACTATTTTCCATACGGGAAGTCTAGAGTTGGGTTTTTCAGATAGTAGATATTAGATATCGATTCGGTAGCTTTTAGTTTTCTCTTTGGTATTCTTTGGAGATCTTTGATATTGGAGTCTTTGGGTTCAATGGAGGAGACTTGCTCAGCTTGGTGAAAGGAAATGGTGGTTCGAGCTTGTGATTTTGGAGTTGGCTTTGGAGCATTGGATTTGAGTTGCAGTTACTATTTGGAGTTTTGATTCCGCTGCTAGTTCATTGAGTTTTCCGCTATAGCATTTGTTATTTTGCATCTCTGGTATTTATTCATATTGTATCATTGTTGTATCGATTGTTGTATATCAATGATATTCATTTCTTTTTCTTCCGCTGTGTAGTTATTATTACTTGATTATGTTATAAGCTCCGTCGAACAAGATTCGACGTTTGGATCTGCGGCATTGAATACAAGTGTCATATTCGGTGCCGATTTTCGAAGGTCGAGTCAGGGTCTGTAACGACTCGCAAATCCGTATCCCGTGAGTCAACACTATTCTACCTAAATCAACTCAAGTTGTACAGAAATACGAACCATTTGGGTTAAAGAAGAAGAGGTAGAAGAAGAAAATAGACAATAATATCAGAATCTAACTATCGCAGCGGAATAAAATATAATAGATATTAACATATCTTTACACCCAAAAAAAAATATCTGTTCATATATTACATCATCAGAATACATCAATCACAACTCAACATCAATAACATACAACTGGATACACAACGAAACAACACCGCGGAATATATATATAAATAAGTACGGGAGTACGTATCGTCATCAAGCTCGTCTCCTGAGCTCCACAGCATCATATCAGGTATCCTATAATACTCGGTCTGACCCGAGCATTTTAGTTAAATAACACCCGAGTCAGTCTGGATATACCAACGCGAGAAAATCACACTCAATTGATTATTGAAGTTTCAAAAATCCTTTGAAAAAAAGCATCTCGTAAGACCACGCCACAAATAAATATGTCGGGTTTTTACCTTACGATAGCTAAAACACTTTTTATAGAACTCCTCTGATATTATAATAGGGTCGATATACATTTACTTATAAAATAGCCGAAATTGTTACATGATTAAATTCCAGCTACTAGCCACAGAGTGGGTAATACAAGCAAAACTCGTACAAAGCTCGTAGGGAGAATGGATTTCCAACAAATGACTAGGCACTGGGGTACCACCTGTCACAGTACGTGGCCTAGATCACAGTACCGAGGAGTACGCTCGCTCCCCTACAACACAAGACCGGGACTACCCCTTACTAGATAATCCCGAGTGTGATCACCCGGCGGTTGGGATCAGCAACCGCGCACTAAGCCGAAATAAAAAGGGACATCTAGGCAGGGATAACCTTACCCTACTTGGGTGCTACTCACCTAGCCTTGCTGCATAACCCCTGATTTTCAGTCATTCCCATTTGATGAGGCTTGAGGCTAAGCGTTACCTTTTTAGAACATATCCCTTAGAATGCCCATCGTCCACCTGACGATGTTTACGAAAGCATTCATCCATGCAAGTCCGTCCCAGGTTCGAACGGAACCGAAGGCACTATTCATACTACATCCATTTTGGAAATATCCTCAGGATTAGTAGCGACTGGCCCTTGCACTTCACTGCTCCAACTTCGAATCCACAATCGTTTTCCACGAAACGTACAAACCGGATCGAAGTGGTTTTCGAGAAATAAATATCGATCCCGGTCTCTTCGAAACGATCAACGCATTTGTCCAATATTGATAGTCGGTTATTTAACTATCAATTAATATTCATAAACATCCATCCAACAATAAATAATTTCCCCAAATTATTTATTAACCTCAAATATCTTCACAAGATATATTTTCATTTACAAAATCCCTTTTGAAAACAGTTCCAACCATTCTTTCTTTTCATAATAAACTTTCCTAAATATTTTCTATCTCCCCTGAAATCACAAAGCACAAAACTAGATTTTTAAAATAATTTAAAATACTTTATTTTAAAAGATACTTTAAAGCATTTATGTTACAACTACAACAACAATTTGTTAAAAATACATACTATATGATTATTTGAAAATAAAGTTACTTGATAAAATATAAAACTGGATTTTCACTTTTAAAAACAAAATACTAAATCACTCTTTAAATAATTACTGCTATAATAGATTAAAAGAAATACTTACTTTAGACTTTAAATATTCGAAATAATAAATTTTCCAAAACTTGCTTTTTAAAACAACTTTAAAACTTTTAACTTATATTTTTAAAAATTTACTTTGAAAACATACTTAGTTATTCAGCGAGAATTTCCAATCTCAATTACTTAAATCAATTTCCCAAATTGATTTCCAATTTACTCCATTTGAAATAAATGTCATTACTTACTCAATTCATTTCAATATTCATTAATTATGGACTTTATTATTATTGTTATTATTTTCCATTTGATTTTAAATCTCTTAACTAAAATATACAAATTTCAGGTTTTTCCCCAATTTTCTTCTTTATTCCTTTCAATAATTTAAATCTTAAATTTTAAATAAATGTTTTGTTCTTTTAAATAATAACACTGCAGTTTAAAATTCATTAACTTCCTGTTTATTCAAAATTTCCTTTCTATACTCTTGATTTATTTATTAGAATTTTAAAGTCACTTTATTTCTTTTCCAATTCATTCTTAAATTTATTCAAATTTCAATAATTATTTTACTTCCAATTTCACTTCTTTTATTATATTTCCAAAATCCAATTTATATATTTTTGGTAATTCATCATACCCAATTATATCCAATCGAACCTAACATTCAATATTCCAATATAATTCATCATAGAATATCAAATAATCGCAACAGAGGGTATTAAACAATTTAAATAAATGTTGAGGGATCCAGTTGGATCCCTCCAACTTGTTTTCCCTGCATCCACAGACGTTAGCACAATATAAAATGCCAATTCAAAAATATACCATACTATAGCACATAAATCAATTCAACCATTCAAACAATTATTTAAATTTTATCATTTAAATTTAAATTTAAATTCAACTGAGTGAGATTAACTCACCTTTGCATTTGTTTTGCAATCCAACCCTTCTCAACTTGTTTTTTTCCACGATTTTCAGACCTTGTAAAATCATTAGATGATTTATTAATATTTGAATTGATTGAACAATTAATTTTCATTTAAAAATCTGGTTAACCAATGATTTTAATTTAGACTAATAATTTAAATCTAATTTTAAATGAAAATATCTTTAGTAGCCTAAATAATTAAATGAGTTGTTAAATAACTAGATCTCCATAAATTTAAAATTCCCATATTTTCCCAAAATCTTTATCTGTATATATATTCTGCTTTGAGCTTATATACATTCACCTATATACATTTAATAAAATATACAGTTCCCTTTTAACATATATGTTAAACCAAAACTATATTGTTACTATGGACCTATGAAGATTTATTTATTACTATTATTATTTAAAATACATAAACTGTATATATATATAATTTAAAAATTTAAAAGATTTTATCTTATTATTATTTTCTGTTTCAAATTGCATATACTATATAATTTATAAAATCTTCAAACGCTTAAAATCCTATTTCGTCCCAATGTTATTTGTAATTAACAACCACCGATTTTTAAAAAGCTTCTGTTTTTAACCCTTACTGTTTTAAAATTAACAATGTAAACTTACTGTAAAATAAAAATATTCTTATTGGCAGATATACATAGATTTATCATCGAAGCAAAAGAAACGATACATAACCGCTACTCGAGCCTCCCAATTTGCAGCCACCAACTCTCGATTTGCACATACAACCCGTGAGACCCCATCGGCACCGCGAGCTCGATCCTCCCTCAGTCACCCAGACTTCTTGTCGATGCCACACTCGAGCGCGTTCGCGACAATTCGCCCCTCGAAAACCCTACTTGCCAATGGAAACCCCAAATCGTGAGCGTGCTCAGATCGATATCGCGACGACACTGCCTCGTATTCCTACTAGTCGCCGCACTTGACCACTACCTTTACGCGACCCTAGTTTCGCCGACTCAAGACGCCGCCCCTTCAACTCTCGCGATAATCGTTCGAACGAAGGCCGAGATTTGGAAATTATGAAGGGAACTTGAGATTGAAGGGTGAGGAGGAGAACGAAGTGAAATATTGGCTTTAATTCGGCCGTTATTGATCTCTTTAGAATGAAATTTTAAAGTGAAGAATGGAAAAAAAATCTCAGCAATATTTTCTCTTTCGGCTGAAAAGAAAAGAAGGGGAGCGACGTGATTTGAAAGAAAGAAAGGAGGCGTGCAGAAGAAGCTTGGCTACAGTGACCACGAGATGAAAGCTTTAAAAATTCTAATGTGAAATTATTTCGGCTGTGATTTGAATGGTATATTATTTAAATTCAAATCGTCTCAATAAAATTTTCAATGTGTTTATATATCGTACGCTCACTCAACAACTCCAATCACTACGAAATTTAAAACCTGGTTATAATACAATATTTTGGATCCAATGGAACTGTTTTCGTCAAATTCCGAGACTGTGCCTCGGAAGGCTATTTTTAAATTCAATCTAAATCGATAAAATTTCAAAACCGAACAAATCATTGTTAAATTCAATTTTAACACTTCTATTATCCTCAGTATTATCAGTATAAACTTCATAAGCCTTCAATTTATTTTGAACAGGCTTAAAATTCCAGATTCAACATTTTACTCAACTTCAAATTATTTAATTCAATAATTTAATTATCATATAAATTGTGATATTCGTAATTCAAGTTAAAATTACTCTATTGAATACTTAAAATCAATTAAATATTCCGATTACAACTGCTTAAAAATTCAGGGTCGTCACATTCCTCCCCCCTTAAAAGAATTTCGTCCCCGAAATTACTAATTAGGAAGAATGATCCAATACCCATTACTATTTTCCAAAACCCAACAGTTTAATTAACTTGCCTTAACATATTCTTTTATTAAAGACCCACTATTAGTTCAATCAACTTCCCAAAACCTTCCATAGTTTTCAAATAACTTTACTCATTCTACGATTTAAATTATAATTCAAAACCAAGTTCAAAATTTTTAAAATTTCTCAAAAATTTTCTAACTCTCTAAATTTCCGAAATTTTTTGCCAGCGTCTCCTTTGCGCGGCTAGCTCAGTACAACTACAAAAGGCCTCTACAGGCTTCCAAATCCCAAAAGAAAACAAAAGGCCAAGTGGCTCGATCAAAAACCCAATCAAATTTCACAGAAATCTAAACACATAACTTTTTGGTCGGGCAATTCTAATTTATTATCTGAAATCAAAACCAACTCTCTTTTCCTTTTATAATACCTGCATATTCCACTTAGCAATAATATCCAATCACAACATTCAAAACATTATATCTATTTTCTTACAAAATGTCAGTATTTATTCATTCTGATATTATTTTAGATTATATTTATAATATCAATTTCCAATTGAGTATGCATCATTTCTTACTTAAGTTTGGTATAAGCATTTTATATGTTTCTTATATTTATTTCACTTCACCAATTTTAGTTTATATCTATTTCTAATCAAATTGGTTCTCCCATTTCCATATGGATTTAATTTATTTTCAACTCTGAACACTTAATTTTATCTTCCATTTATACTGATTAATATTATTATTTAAAAATAGTTTCACTCACTAAGTTATTTCAATTTCCAGTTTTGAAATCGTTTTGTCGCTAACTAAAAATTTTTCCAAAAATTTTCAAATTTTTTTCTAGCTCCCAAAATTCTGAAATTTTTTGGCAGAATCTCCTTTGTACGGAGGAGCTTTTGCAATTTGACAAAAGATATAAATATATATATATATATATATACATCGACCCACACGGTCGGAAAAACCAAAAATAGTTCATATTTTCTATTTTTATTGCGTAGGCGTACCTTATTTAGCATTTATAAGCAAGCGGCTTATTTATTTTAGCATTTAGCGCGAACCAATCCAGCCAAACGGCTTCCCGGTACCTGTACTTACTCAATTTAAACATATAAGTACTATATATAAGAAGTTTATAGCATTTCACTTAAATTTAAATAGCTAAAACATCGATCCTGTAACAATGCATGTGATATACTGGCATAAGCACATAAATTTCACATATAATGCATGTTATATAATTTCCATAAGCATATATAAGGTTCCGACACTTATTACAATTGCTTATAATCAATTCTCAAACCATTCCATTCAGTTGAAGTGATTTACAACTTACTTTCTTTTATTTAATTCATTCTAAGCAAAACAAACTCATATTCATTCCAATTGATACAAAAATCAATTTATCAAACTGCTATTGATTCATATAATTTTGCTTACTTCCGTTTATATTGAACGACCAATTTTCTAATGCAATTCGACAATATTAATGTGAATAACTAATAACATAAGCTTTATAACTAATTTAAATTGATTCCAACTCAATTTATACTTAATCGCATCCCATTTTAAAATTTTATTCACAATCCTTTCGTTGCATTTCTTTCATATCCAAAAAGTTGATTCCAAACCATTTTATTATACTCGCCATCATCCCATGCTTCTATTAACTTCAAACTTAAGTTAATTTATTCGTACTTGAATTGGATTTATTTTCATCTTAAATCATTTTTATTTTAACCCAACTCCATACAACTTCAATCCATATTTAATTCACTTACAATTTTGAGTTCAATTTCTATTTATAATTCAAGCTTCATTTCCAAATTCTATTACCTATTCACAATCTTTGATTTGATTTTCCTTTGATCAAATTCCAACCATTCCACTAATTTATTCGATTAGTTTATTCTTTTATCCATTTTAAATTTTAATTTACATTAACAATTCATTGTTGATTTTATTTATAATAAGGCCATTCAATTTATGCTAGAATTGGATTTTTATCTCAAAATACAATATATATATATATATATATATATATATATATATTATTCTGGCTTATTTATTCCCTTTTTAAATTTTATAAGCTACTCATTTATTAATATTCACTCTTCCCCAACTATTTACAAACAATTATATTCACATTTTACTTTTAACTAGGGGTTATATATATATATATATATATATATATATATATATATATATTCAATGCTTTTCAATTCTTTTATGAGCTTCCGAAGCTTATTTATTCTAATTCAATATTTGCTTAATTTACATTTATTTTTTGAGTAGAATTTTATTCCATTCAATATTATCTATAATTCGACTGAATTCATTTAAATTCAGTTTTATTCCAACTCAACTTCAGTTAAATCTAGTTACATATCATTCTTTTGAATTTTTGTTAAGCAAGGACTTAATTCCTTTAATATCATTCATGACACAACTGACCTTTGATTCAATTCAATCCAAATCTGACTAAATTTGTAGCGACCCGACTTTCCACTCCCGGAAAAGTCGCATCACTAATTAAGAAAGAAAGGGATAGAAGAAGAAAAGAAAGAGAAGAAAGAGAAAACAATACATCAGAATCTCACAGCGGAACGATTTAAATATAATATAGAACATATACATAGTGTCATATACATCAGAATACACAACTAAACATCTCAATTTAGACAGTTATAACATTTCTGTCTAATACAATACAAAACATCATACAGAATAACACACAACGGAAACTCTAACCATATATCTACACGCTGAAGCCTCCTGCTTCAAAGCTCCTCCAAATTCGTCGAGAGATAACCTGAATCACTTGACTACTCATATATAATATGAGTACCTAAGAGTTTAATAAAACAGAAAATAAACACTCGGGTCAGACAGGGGTCTGGTGTGAGTAAACGGTTTAAGATTGCTTAACTTTTAGAAAAACCTTTGAAAGAAAAGGTATCACGTAAGACTTCCCACACATAAACATGGAAAAGTTTTTACCTTACGCTAACCAAAACATTTGATAGGAAATCCAGTGATATTATAATAGTGTCTAGGGTTTTCAAGTAAATATGAAATAGCCGAAATTGTTACATTTATTAAATTCCAGCTACATAGGTATACAAACAAAACCGTAGGGTCTCGTAGGGAAAATTGGGTTTCCATCAATGGCAGGGCTACTGGGGTACCGCCCGTCACAGTACGTGGCCTAGATCACCGTACCGAGGAGCCACCCTAACTCCCATGCAACACAAGACCGGGACCATTCCTTACTGAACAGTTCCGAACAAGACCACCCGCAGTTGGCTGCAGACCAACTGCCCACACAGCCGAAATATAAAGGGTCTTCTAGACAGGGATGTATCTTGCTCTCCAGTGGGAGCGAACCACGAAGCCTTGCTGCACCTCCCCTATTTTAGCCATTCCCGGTTGATGAGGCTTGAGGCTACGATTACCTTTATAGGACCAATTATCTTAGAATGCTCATCGTCCGCCTGACGATGTGCTGAAAGCATTCAATCCATACAAGTTCGTTCTGGGTTCGAACGAAACCGAAGGCACTATCTCGTTGCACTCATTTTGGAATCACCCTAAGAGTCAACGACCATAGCCCTTGCACTCTAAATCTCCATCTCGAATCTATAAGCACTATTCCGTCAGACTCATTACGGAATCACCCACAGAGTTATACTGACGTATAGCCCTTACACCTCGAGTCTTCACTTGCTCCACTTGGATTAACGACTTACGTTTAATTGGAATCGATGTGGTTTTCGGATATCCAAATATGGAAACCCGATCCCAGTCTCATCGAAACCAAATGCCATTTTAATGTCCAAGTTGTACTTAAGGGATTTAAACAATAGATATTTAGAAATATCACTTAACATAAATGGGTGTATCATATTACACAGATAGATAAGCATCTATTATCACATGCATCTATACATATCACATAGCAACATATAAACCACATCCCAGATACAACATATTCACATCATCATCCATCAATCAATGCCATCCAATAACAATCAATATCATTAATTCATCCAATGATATATATCAACAATCCTTAATCATTCATGAACAAGTTTGATTCAAACTTGATTAATTCAATTAATCCTTAAATTAAATACTTGGATTATCTTCAATCCATTTACTATTCATTAATTAATTACAAAATTAATTAATTAACTCACATTACTCAATTCCATTTCAATTAATCTTCCTTGATTAATTATCACTTAATTACTTTAAGTATTTCTTACTTAATTACAATATTAAATAATCGTCCTGATTAATTACTCCCAAATTATACTAAGTAATTACCTCTTAATTACTTTCTAAATTAATCAACCTTGATTAATTATTCTTTAATTATCCTCATAATTATTCCTTAATTACCTTTAATTAATTTCACCTGATTAATCACTTTTAATTAATCACACTTGATTAATTACTTTAATTAATCACACTTAATTAATTACTTTTAATTAAACCTACTTGATTAATTACTTTTAATCATATTTAATTAATTACTTTTAATTAATCACCTTTGATTAATTACTTTAATTACATTTAGTAATTAAAACTAAATTATAAATTAATTATTCTTAAATTATTATTTAACAATTAATTAATTATTTTCATTAATTAATGATTACTTCATTAATTAAAATCCTTTCTTAATTAATTACTTTAACAAGTAATTGATCACTTAATTAATTACTCTTAGTACTTTTATCAATTAATCATTAATCAAATAATTTAAATCTTTAACCAATTATTAATTAATTCTTTAATTAGTAACTAAAGTGATTAACTCTTAATCACTTTTACTTAATTACTTTTAATAAAGTAATTATCCTTTATTTAATTACCTTTAGTAATTAACCACTTAATTACTTTAATTACTTCCCTAAGTAATTGTATTAGATTAATCCAAAGTGATTATCTTAATTAATCACAAGTTAATTGCTTAATTAACTATTTAACTTAATCATTTAAAATTAATTAAATGATTCTTAACTTCTTATATAATAATGGTTCTTGATTTAGAAAACATCATCTGAATTAAATCATTTATGAACAATAAAACTTGACAATTAAAAATGATTTAATTATTTCAATTATCTTTACAAATTTAATTTAAATAAATCAAATTCAAACTTACTAAAAATAATCTTTATTACAATTGATTATCAAATTCTAAATCATTAAACTTCGTTAAAATATAATATTTGGAAATCAATTATAATTTAAACATATTTTAAGATTTGAACTTTTAAATCTTAAAAACCTTTCCAAATTTATTTATTTATTTAAGTTTAAATACAAACTTTATTTTAAAATCCACTCATTTTATTTTAAAACTCCATATTTTAAAATATATAAATTTGTTTTTTAAAACATAACTTTGAAACAAATTTAATTTTGAAACTTGTTCAACCTTTGTTTAAGGACTTTATTTCTAAAAACAAATATTCTTAGTAATAATCATATCTAACTTTTGTACTAAAACCTGAATACCTAAAACTCGAGTAAACCCTGCCAAAAACCCGTGCCTACCCCGAGTAAAACTAGCAAACAACCCGAGATCCTCCCCTACCCAAGCCTGCTTCGAGTCAGCACGCCAAAAACTCGATGCCATCTTCGAGTCCTACCCCTCCATCTACCCAGAACCCAAAAACAAAACACACGTTCGTGCACGTATACGTGCACGACGCCGATGATCGCTGGCGAACTCCACGCCAGTCATCCCCAAGTCGCCCTCAACCCCAACATCTAGTTTCCCAAACCAGAAAACCCAAACTCGATCGAACACGCGATTTCGACCCTCAACCCCAAAACTGCTCGAAACCCACCCACAACAAAATCAACCACCGCCGACCAATTCCTTCACCAGAGACCACGTCACCACCACCGACGCTTCCCCACAATCTCCTCGATCCTTGGCAATGCTTGCGATAACCTACGGTATCCCCACGACATCGTGAAAACCCGATGAACTCATCGGCCAAAAACAAGCAAATAAACCGTAACTACACAATTATCGGCCATCCCACCCAATTAAAAATTCATGAACCATTTTTCACATGATCACTAAACCACCCTCGACCTTCGAGTTCAACGGCAATGTCCATCATCGCCGTAGTTTGCCGTGATTTGGCAAAAATACCCAAAACAGTAAATCCCAAAATACTCACAAATTCCCACATTAAAAATTGTGATTCAAGCACTAAAAATCATTATTTTCCATTTGCAATTCAATCATGCAATCAAAACTTGAAATTGAATTCATCAAATTTTGACCCAATTTTATATTTTACTGTAAATCTGAAATTTAGAACCAATTTCCCATTTTTACAACTTGTAATTATTTTTAGAAACAAGTTAATGTGGTAACAAACATCTTTCCTTCTCAAACCAAAAGCAAATTCAAATTTAAAATTTAGTTATTAAATTATTTGTGCCAATGGAAACTGTCAGTATCACAGTGCTCATGTTTTAAACTATACAGACAATAAACATACATGAAGATAACATGCATCAAGTTGATTCAAATATTTCAGAAACCATCATGATCTTCATTCATCAGTAAGAGTTGGTATCAAGTTTAAAACTGTTTTTAAAGGGTTTCATTTACTCACCTTGAATCCTACAGAAGACAGAACTGCATTTTCTTCATTCCAAGTTTTTAAAATTCACATGCATGCTTCTGAATTCCATCTGCATGTTGGTTCATCCTTCTGAATTGCTTGTTTGATTTCCAGATTGCATATTGATGTTTTACTTGCAGTTGATTTCTGAGTTGGTTGATAATTTTGATGGTGATCTTGCATTTGCATTTATTTTTCTTGATCTGTTTTGTATTAATTTTGTTGCAGAAGAGAGTAAAAGAAATTCTTTTTCCTGAAAATGAAACTCATTTGTATTTTACAATTAAATTTTAAATTAAATTATTAGAGAGTGACATTTGTCTATCTTATTAGCTTACACCTATACATATTAATTTACAAGTGTCTTAACACATATTCAAAAGTTTAACAAGTGTTATTATTGTTTAATTAATGTTTTATAAATGTTACTTCTTTTTATTTTATAATTATTAAGCTATGTATATGTAATTATGTAATATAGAAATATGTATTTACCTTTTTAATAAATATTCATGTAAATTTAAATAACTTATATTTTGATTTATAAGATATGTTTATAAGCTTGAAAAATTGATTTTAACTTCTTATATAAATTTTTAAAACAATTTTATCTTATTAAAACAAAAGCTAAAATATATGTTTATAAAATAAGAAATTAACTTTATTATTAAAAATTTAAATTTCAAATATCATTTCAAAAACATTAAATCAAATTATCGTTTCAAATTTCAAAACTAAATATATTCAAGTTTGAAAACTCTTATTAAATTCAAATTAATAAAATTCCTATTTAAAACATATAGATACAAATATATATACACATTTCAAATAGAAAAATTCTAATATTAAATTTATTAATTTCCATATTAAATTTTAAAACAAATATCAAATCACAATATATACATTCATATATATTACAATTTGAATATAAAGTTTTATTACATTAAAAACTTCTTATTTATCAAAATAAATATTTCCAAATCAAATTATTATAAGCTTTCAAAAGAATTGAATCTTGCCTATTTATATTGCAAAGAAAAATATTAATAGATATTAACAAATTATTATTATCAATCTTTAAAATAAATTTAACTTCTCAATTTATAATATAAAACGATCAAATCAATTTAATTATTATCAAAGATTATTAAATTGATATTGCTCAAAATTCCGGGTCGTTACATTCCTCCCCCCTTAAAACAATTTCGTCCCCGAAATTTAAAAGCAAAGATAATTTAATAACCCAGCTTAAGAATTTAAATTAGCAATCAAATAATCAATCATAGCAACCAATTCAAACAAATAATTTTATCTATCCAGAAAAATTCTGAATAGAACTTACTAATATTATCTAGAGTTTCCAGGTACTTATACTGGAATACTCGCTCTACAGAATCTTAATTAACTACACTATTAAAACCAAGAACTTCCTCATCTGATCCTACACCTCGGAATAAGATATCAGACTAAACTCAAAACCATCTCAACAATCAGATCCTTTAGAACTGCTGATTCTATCACTCAAAGAATCATACACATATTCCTCAGAGATATGTGAAATACAATGAATTTCCAGCTATCCGAACTGGCAATTCAATCCTGTAGATTAAAATCTAATTTCAAGTGAACACAGGAAAACTCAAAATACTACCAGAGCGAACTCTCCAGTTTTACCCATTCTTGTATCTCCTTTGATCGGATAAAACTAAAACAATATCCATACTCTAACTAGACATTCCAAATCTCATCAATTCTTAACCGCACAACTCTTCAGATGCTCTGAGTCACCTTCAATATTCCTGATCAGCCTAACTCTTGCTGATTTCTTCATGAAACAACAGGACCAATCTCAAACCAAATCTCCAGATCTTACTCAACAAAATGGCTTTCCAAAATTATAATTTGTTGAAATCCAAAACACGACTCTATACCACAAGCATCAATGGACATCAAACCTATATCTCATATCTGAATAGCCAAACAGGTGTACTTGACAACCTTACCTTCCAAATACAGAAATTTCCTTCATACTTGAATTTCCTGTAGAAATCCTCTAATCCAGGTAAACTACAACTTCCGGTTGCTCCATACTAGAATAATTACTATCTCGCTTCCGCTGCTCAACTCTGATCTAGAGTAGATGAGAATGCTATCAAAGAACTCAAGAAAAATCTTTCTCCATACACAGCTCATCGGACTCATAAAAATCTTAGTGACCATTCCACTTGGTCAAAACATCTCAACAGAATCTCAACTAGAATGAGATGATCAATCCTTCTCCAAGTAATCTTGAGCTGCCTCACCAAATTCTACTCGCTCTAAGAGTCATCCCTCTACATGGTTGAACCATCAAAATTACTCCTTAACTCCAAGTTGATAAGAAAACTCAATCTTCGATTCGGGTCAACTTCTGATTTTCTCAAAAACATTAAGAAAATCTCTGACTACTTCCAAAGCTTTCACCTCTACTTGAGATGCCTCAATCTCAAACCAAAGAATACTCAAAGATTTCCCAACTAATCGCAAGTCACTTTTGCGATCCCACTCAGTTCAGATTCCAAAGAACTGTCTCCCCCACTAGAACAGCTTTTCCTAAACAAGATAAATCTTTCCAGAATGGCTCACTTATCAGAAAAACTGATAGATCACTTCCAACAGATGTCTCGCTCTGCTGAGCCTTCCAAAAGAAAAGAATAAGCTTTCACTATCTGCCTGGTCTGCCGATAGTAGAATCCCAAAGATTTCTGAATCATCGAGGAAACAGACCCATGCTGCTACTGCTTCCAAACTTCACTTCAATGATACTACTAAGCCAAAAGATCTTTCTTAACCAGAAACTTCTGGAACGCAAAACTACCATTTAATTCCACTAAAAATCCTTGAGATGAGTAGACATCTTCTCAAAGAAACTTTGCTCCAAACCAAATACCAACCACTTATCTTCTCAAGAAAACAATTGAGACCATGTCCGAAATGAGGTAACTCATCGACCTTAGTCTCCTACTTCAATAAAGACAAGACACCCTTACTTGAGATCCAGAAAATCCCTAAACATCCGAATCTTCATTGTAGCAGACATCAATGTTCTTCCAACACCATCTAAATCTGGATCCAAAAGAAACATCTTCAGAACCATCTATGGAAACTGCACCTCATCACACAGTTATTCCTTCCTGAAGCTATCAAGATACCACCACTGCTTCTCCTCAGCGGACAGATTCAGCTTTTAGAAATCCCGCTCACTTGAGAGCAAATCAACCTCACACTTCAAGAATATACTCCAATACTTGCAAATACTTCCTCTGGACTCAAAGAAATCCTCTCACCAATCTACACAACTTATTCGAGACGGTATTAGGTCTACAATCTCGATAAACACATCTCCAACCACAACATATAAACCTCTTCTAATAGTGGTAGTTGTGTTCCACACACTTCTACCTTATCTACCTTTATAACCTATGTTGGAAAATCCGAACAGATAACCCAACAGATTAGGTAGTTATATAAATATATATGTATATAAAAATTACAAGTACGCTCTCTCAAGATAGACACCACTCCAGAGCCTAGGTATTCACTCAACCTAATGCTCTGATACCAGCTATAGCGACCCGACTTTCCACTCCCGGAAAAGTCGCATCACTAATTAAGAAATAAAGGGATAGAAGAAGAAAAGAAAGAGAAGAAAGAGAAAACAATACATCAGAATCTCACAGCGGAACGATTTAAATATAATATAGAACATATACATAGTATCATATACATCAGAATACATAACTAAACATCTCAATTTAGACAGTTATAACATTTCTGTCTAATACAATACAAAACATCATACAGAATAACACACAGCGGAAACTCTAACCATATATCTACACGCTGAAGCCTCCTGCTTCAAAGCTCCTCCAAATTCGTCGAGAGATAACCTGAATCACTTGACTACTCATATATAATATGAGTACCTAAGAGTTTAATAAAACAGAAAATAAACACTCGGGTCAGACAGGGGTCTGGTGTGAGTAAACGGTTTAAGATTGCTTAACTTTTAGAAAAACCTTTGAAAGAAAAGGTATCACGTAAGACTTCCCACACATAAACATGGAAAAGTTTTTACCTTACGCTAACCAAAACATTTGATAGGAAATCCAGTGATATTATAATAGTGTCTAGGGTTTTCAAGTAAATATGAAATAGCCGAAATTGTTACATTTATTAAATTCCAGCTACATAGGTATACAAACAAAACCGTAGGGTCTCGTAGGGAAAATTGGGTTTCCATCAATGGCAGGGCTACTGGGGTCCCGCCTGTCATAGTACGTGGCCTAGATCACCGTACCGAGGAGCCACCCTAACTCCCATGCAACACAAGACCGGGACCATTCCTTACTGAACAGTTCCGAACAAGACCACCCGCAGTTGGCTGCAGACCAACTGCTCACACAACCGAAATATAAAGGGTCTTCTAGACAGGGATGTATCTTGCTCTCCAGTGGAAGCGACCCACGAAGCCTTGCTGCACCTCCCCTATTTTAGCCATTCCCGGTTGATGAGGCTTGAGGCTACGATTACCTTTATAGGACCAATTATCTTAGAATGCTCATCGTCCGCCTGACGATGTGCTGAAAGCATTCAATCCATACAAGTTCGTTCGGGTTCGAACGAAACCGAAGGCACTATCTCGTTGCACTTATTTTGGAATCACCCTAAGAGTCAACGACTATAGCCCTTGCACTCTAAATCTCCATCTCGAATCTATAAGCACTATTCCGTCAAACTCATTACGGAATCACCCACAGAGTTATACTGACGTATAGCCCTTACACCTCGAGTCTTCACTTGCTCCACTTGGATTAACGACTTACGTTTAATTGGAATCGATGTGGTTTTCGGATATCCAAATATGGAAACCCGATCCCGGTCTCATCGAAACCAAATGCCATTTTAATGTCCAAGTTGTACTTAAGGGATTTAAACAATAGATATTTAGAAATATCACTTAACATAAATGGGTGTATCATATTACACAGATAGATAAGCATCTATTATCATCTATACATATCACATAGCAGCATATAAACCACATCCCAGATACAACATATTCACATCATCATCCATCAATCAATGCCATCCAATAACAATCAATATCATTAATTCATCCAATGATATATATCATCAATCCTTAATCATTCATGAACAAGTTTGATTCAAACTTGATTAATTCAATTAATCCTTAAATTAAATACTTGGATTATCTTCAATCCATTTACTATTCATTAATTAATTACAAAATTAATTAATTAACTCACATTACTCAATTCCATTTCAATTAATCTTCCTTGATTAATTATCACTTAATTACTTTAAGTATTTCTTACTTAATTACAATATTAAATAATCATCCTGATTAATTACTCCCAAATTATACTAAGTAATTACCTCTTAATTACTTTCTAAATTAATCAACCTTGATTAATTATTCTTTAATTATCCTCATAATTATTCCTTAATTACCTTTAATTAATTTCACCTGATTAATCACTTTTAATTAATCACACTTGATTAATTACTTTAATTAATCACACTTAATTAATTACTTTTAATTAAACCTACTTGATTAATTACTTTTAATCATATTTAATTAATTACTTTTAATTAATCACCTTTGATTAATTACTTTAATTACATTTAGTAATTAAAACTAAATTATAAATTAATTATTCTTAAATTATTATTTAACAATTAATTAATTATTTTCATTAATTAACGATTACTTCATTAATTAAAATCCTTTCTTAATTAATTACTTTAACAAGTAATTGATCACTTAATTAATTACTCTTAATACTTTTATCAATTAATCATTAATCAAATAATTTAAATCTTTAACCAATTATTAATTAATTCTTTAATTAGTAACTAAAGTGATTAACTCTTAATCACTTTTACTTAATTACTTTTAATAAAGTAATTATCCTTTATTTAATTACCTTTAGTAATTAACCACTTAATTACTTTAATTACTTCCCTAAGTAATTATATTAGATTAATCCAAAGTGATTATCTTAATTAATCACAAGTTAATTGCTTAATTAACTATTTAACTTAATCATTTAAAATTAATTAAATGATTCTTAACTTCTTATATAATAATGGTTCTTGATTTAGAAAACATCATCTGAATTAAATCATTTATGAAAAATAAAACTTGACAATTAAAAATGATTTAATTATCTCAATTATCTTTACAAATTTAATTTAAATAAATCAAATTCAAACTTACTAAAAATAATCTTTATTACAATTGATTATCAAATTCTAAATCATTAAACTTCATTAAAATATAATATTTGGAAATCAATTATAATTTAAACATATTTTAAGATTTGAACTTTTAAATCTTAAAAACCTTTCCAAATTTATTTATTTATTTAAGTTTAAATACAAACTTTATTTTAAAATCCACTCATTTTATTTTAAAACTCCATATTTTAAAATATATAAATTTGTTTTTTAAAACATAACTTTGAAACAAATTTAACTTTGAAACTTGTTCAACCTTTGTTTAAGGACTTTATTTCTAAAAACAAATATTCTTAGTAATAATCATATCTAACTTCTGTACTAAAACCTGAATACCTAAAACTCGAGTAAACCCTGCCAATAACCCGTGCCTACCCCGAGTAAAACTAGCAAACAACCCGAGATCCTCCCCTACCCAAGCCTGCTTCGAGTCAGCACGCCAAAAACCCGATGCCATCTTCGAGTCCTACCCCTCCATCTACCCAGAACCCAAAAAAAAAAAAACACGTTCGTGCACGTATACGTGCACGACGCCGATGATGGCTGGCGAACTCCACGCCAGTCATCCCCAAGTCGCCCTCAACCCCAACATCTAGTTTCCCAAACCAGAAAACCCAAACTCGATCGAACACGCGATTTCGACCCTCAACCCCAAAACTTCTCGAAACCCACCCACAACAAAATCAACCACCGCCGACCAATTCCTTCACCAGAGACCACGTCACCACCACCGACGCTTCCCCACAATCTCCTCGATCCTTGGCAATGCTTGCGATAACCTACGGTATCCCCACGACATCGTGAAAACCCGATGAACTCATTGGCCAAAAACAAGCAAATAAACCGTAACTACACAATTATCGGCCATCCCACCCAATTAAAAATTCATGAACCATTTTTCGCATGATCACTAAACCACCCTCGACCTTCGAGTTCAATGGCAATGTCCATCATCGCCGTAGTTTGCCGTGATTTGGCAAAAATACCCAAAACAGTAAATCCCAAAATACTCACAAATTCCCACATTAAAAATTGTGATTCAAGCATTAAAATCATTATTTTCCATTTGCAATTCAATCATGCAATCAAAACTTGAAATTGAATTCATCAAATTTTGACCCAATTTTATATTTTACTGTAAATCTGAAAATTTAGAACCAATTTCCCATTTTTACAACTTGTAATTATTTTTAGAAACAAGTTAATGTGGTAACAAACATCTTTCCTTCTCAAACCAAAAGCAAATTCAAATTTAAAATTTATTTATTAAATTATTTGTGCCAATGGAAACTGTCAGTGTCACAGTGCTCATGTTTTAAACTATACAGACAATAAACATACATGAAGATAACATGCATCAAGTTGATTCAAATATTTCAGAAACCATCATGATCTTCAATCATCAGTAAGAGTTGGTATCAAGTTTAAAACTGTTTTTAAAGGGTTTCATTTACTCACCTTGAATCCTACAGAAGGCAGAACTGCATTTTCTTCATTCCAGGTTTTTAAAATTCAAATGCATGCTTCTGAATTCCATCTGCATGTTGATTCATCCTTCTGAATTGCTTGTTTGATTTCCAGATTGCATATTGATGTTTTACTTGCAGTTTATTTCTGAGTTGGTTGATAATTTTGATGGTGATCTTGCATTTGCAATTTTTTTTCTTGATCTGTTTTGTATTAATTTTGTTGCAGAAGAGAGTAAAAGAAATTCTTTTTCCTGAAAATGAAACTCATTTGTATTTTACAATTAAATTTTAAATTAAATTATTAGAGAGTGACATTTGTCTATCTTATTAGCTTACACCTATACATATTAATTTACAAGTGTCTTAACACATATTCAAAAGTTTAACAAGTGTTATTATTGCTTAATTAATGTTTTATAAATGTTACTTCTTTTTATTTTATAATTATTAAGCTATGTATATGTAATTATGTAATATAGAAATATGTATTTACCTTTTTAATAAATATTCTTGTAAATTTAAATAACTTATATTTTGATTTATAAGATATGTTTATAAGCTTGAAAAATTGATTTTAACTTCTTATATAAATTTTTAAAACAATTTTATCTTATTAAAACAAAAGCTAAAATATATGTTTATAAAATAAGAAATTAACTTTATTATTAAAAATTTAAATTTCAAATATCATTTCAAAAACATTAAATCAAATTATCATTTCAAATTTCAAAACTAAATATATTCAAGTTTGAAAACTCTTATTAAATTCAAATTAATAAAATTCCTATTTAAAACATATATATACAAATATATACACACATTTCAAATAGAAAAATTCTAATATTAAATTTATTAATTTCCATATTAAATTTTAAAACAAATATCAAATCACAATATATATATTCATATATATTACAATTTGAATATAAAGTTTTATTACATTAAAAACTTCTTATTTATCAAAATAAATATTTCCAAATCAAATTATTATAAGCTTTCAAAAGAATTGAATCTTGCCTATTTATATTGCGAAGAAAAATATTAATAGATATTAACAAATTATTATTATCAATCTTTAAAATAAATTTAACTTGTCAATTTATAATATAAAATGATCAAATCAATTTAATTATTATCAAAGATTATTAAATTGATATTGCTCAAAATTCTGGGTCTTTACAAAATTTTATTTCTCAATATATGCGAGTTTAAAACTTATTTATTTACTTAAAAGCTTATATTGCTCAGTTGACTCATTTCATCTTATAACCAAACCAGATTATATATATAACACCTACTAGCTTAAGGTATAAATTTTCATTTCACAATTATAATCATTTACCTTTCAACTTTATATCCAATTTACTCCAATTTTCAATTTCAATTCTATTTAACTTATCTCAAGTTAAATACAAATATATTTTCTTCACTTCATTCACTTAAGTTAAATTTAATTTCCGGATTAAAATTTTCAATTTCTTCTTATTAATATCAACTTTACTTTATAAGTTCAATAGTTGATCCATTTATTCATTCAAAATTTCATTTTCTACCAATAAATTTTATTTCCACACATAATTTAATACAATTTAAATTTTAACTTCCAGTATCCAGTTTCCACTTTACTTACTTACAAAGTTGAATTTTATTTCAAAAAATTCCTAATTTACATGTCATCAAACTTATTATATGCCATAAGCTTTGCTAGTTAAGATTCCAGAGTTTAAACAGTCTTTAACATTTCAAGATTCCCTTTAAAATCTTCTATATCCATAATTCCCTGCATTTCTAAAAATCAAATTCATCCTTTGCAAACAATTCCAATTCAAAACAATTTGGTAGCAATTTCTCTCTTGGAAACTCGAAAATAAACATCGATGATGCTGCAGTCATCACCGAAATTATTTTCCAGCGACCGAAAGAGTTCAATGCTTTTATCTCTTTTAAAACCCTTCAAATATTTTGAAATTCTCTCTAGATTTCAAATCCGATTCAAAAATATTTCACTTAGATATATTATTTTTCCTAACCTTTGGGAATCATTACCAAATTCAAAGGGACTTAAATTCCCAAATTTTCAAATTCCAAACTCTTTAAGTTTATATTCAAACATTACTTTGGAATTTTATTTTAATTACTAATCACACTATAATTTTCATTTAGTTTATCTTTACAAATTTCATTTGTATACAAATTGATTTCTTAGTTTTTAATTATGGTTTCAATCCCTAAATCAATTATAATCACATTTACAAATTCCATTAATTTGTTAATTTATCCCTTAATCTTGGTTATTATTTCAATTCTTATTCAAATATCATACAATGACAATAATTTAATATTATCACTTTCTAACAACCCAGCATCCACATATAACTATAACTATAACAATTTCGTAAATAATTTCCTTTATATAAAAAATAAATTTGGGTAAAATTATTTCATTTACCCAATTTAAAACAACACTGTGCCGTTTATCTTGTTTAAGGGTTTAGAAATCCCTATCGATGACATGGCATCCCACATATCGACCAGAATCCATAAACACTCAACCGATAAATCAATGCAATATAAAAACAATTTTGTATTCACTAACAAATACGCGCTCATATCTATTAATACGCTCAAACTCATTTTATAGTACTATAGACTCTATTTAATGAGTAATCCCCACCAGAGCCAAGGTTATCACCAACCTAAGCTCCGATACCAAGTGTAACGACCCGCAAATCCGTAACCCTTGAGTCAACACTATTCTACCTAAATCAACTCAAGTTGTACAGAAATACGAACCATTTGGGTTAAAGAAGAAGAGGTAGAAGAAGAAAATAGACAACAATATCAGAATCTAACCATTGCAGCGGAATAAAATATAATAGATATTAAATTATCTTTACACCAAAACAAATATATCTGTTCATATATTACATCATCAGATTACATCAATTACAACTCAACATCAATAACATACAACTGGATACACAACGAAACAACACAGCGGAATATATATATATATATATATATATATATATATATATATATATAAACAAGTACGGGAGTACGTATCGTCATCCAGCTCGTCTTCTGAGCTCCACAGCATCATATCCTGTATCCTATAATACTCGGTCTGACCCGAGCATTTTAGTTAAATAACACCCGAGTCAGTCTGGATATACGAGCGTGAGAAAATCACACTCAATTGATTATTAAAGTTTCAAAAATCCTTTGAAAAAAAAGCATCTCGTAAGACCATGCCACATATAAACATGTCGGGTTTTTACCTTACGATAGCTAAAGCACTTTTTATAGAACTCCTCTGATATTATAATAGGGTCTATACACAAATACCTATAAAATAGCCAAAATTATTACATGATTAAATTCCAGCTACTAGCCACAGAGTGGGTAATACAAAAAAAACTCGTACAAGGCTCATAGGAAGAATGGATTTCCAACAAATGACTAGGCACTGGGGTACCACCTGTCACAGTACGTGGCCCAGATCACAGTACGAGGAGTACGCCCGCTCCCCTGCAACACAAGACTGGGACTACCCCTTACTGGATAATCCCGAGTGAGATCACCCCGCGGTTGGGATCAGCAACTGCCCACTAAGCCGAAATAAAAAGGGACATCTAGGCAGGGATGACCTCACCCTGCTTGGGTGCTACCCACCTAGCATTGCTGCATAACCCCTGATTTTCAGTCATTCCCATTTGATGAGGCTTGAGGCTAAGCGTTACCTTTTTAGAACATATCGCTTAGAATGCCCATCGTCCACCTGACGATGTTTACGAAAGCATTCATCCATACAAGTCCGTCCCAGTTTCGAACGGAACCGAATGCACTATTCCTACTACATCCATTTTGGAAATATCATCAGGATTAGTAGTGACTAGACCTTGCACTTCACTGCTCCAACTTCGAATCCACAATCGTTTTCCACGAAATGTACAAACTAGATCGAAGTGGTTTTCAAAAAATAAATCTCGATCCCGGTCTCTTCGAAACGATCAACACATATGTCCAATATTGATAGTCGGTTATTTAACTATCAATTAATATTCACAAACATCCATCCAACAATAAATAATTTCCCCAAATTATTTATTAACCTCAAATATCTTCACAAGATATATTTTCATTTTCAAAATCCCTTTTGAAAACAGTTCCAACCATTCTTTCTTTTCAGAATAAACTTTCCCAAATATTTTCTATCTCCCCTGAAATCACCAAGCACAAAACTATATTTTTAAAATAATTTAAAACACTTTATTTTAAAAGATACTTTAAAGCATTTATGTTACAACTACTACAACAATTTGTTAAAAATACATACTATATGAATATTTGAAAATAAAGTTACTTGATAAAATATAAAACTGGATTTTCACTTTTAAAAACAAAATACTAAGTCTCTCTTTAAATAGTTACTGCTATAATAGATTAAAAGAAATACTTACTTTAGACTTTAAATATTCGAAATAATAAATTTTCCAAAACTTGCTTTTTAAAACAACTTTAAAACTTTTAACTTATATTTTTAAAAATTTACTTTGAAAACGTACTTGGTTATTCAGGGCGAATTTCCAATCTCAATTACTTAAATCAATTTCTCAAATTGATTTCCAATTTACTCCATTTGAAATAAATGTCATTACTTACTCAATTCATTTCAATATTCATTAATTATGGACTTTATTATTATTGTTATTATTTTCCATTTGATTTTAAATCTCTTAACCGAAATATACAAATTTCAGGTTTTTCCCCAATTTTCTTCTTTATTCCTTTCAATAATTTAAATCTTAAATTTTAAATAAATGTTTTGTTCTTTTAAATAATAACACTGCAGTATAAAATTCATTAACTTCCTGTTTATTCAAAATTTCCTTTCTATACTCTAGATTTATTTATTAGAATTTTAAAGTCACTTTATTTCTTTTCTAATTCATTCTTAAATTTATTAAAATTTCTATAATTATTTTACTTACAATTTCACTTCTTTTATTATCTTTCCAAAATCCAATTTATATATTTTTGGTAATTCATCATACCCAATTATATCCAATCGAACCATAGCATTCAATATTCCAATATAATTCATCATAGAATATCAAATAATCGCAACAGAGGGTATTAAACAATTTAAATAAATGTTGAGGGATCCAGTTGGACCCCTCCAACCTGTTTTCCCTGCATCCACAGACGTTAGCACAGTATAAAATGCCAATTCAAAAATATACCATACTATAGCACATCAATCAATTCAACCATTCAAATAATTATTTAAATTTCATCATTTAAATTTAAATTCAACTGAGTGAGATTAACTCACCTCTGCATTTGTTTTGCAATCCAATCCTTCTCAACTTGTTTTTTTCCACGATTTCCAGACCTTGTAAATCATTAGATGATTTATTAATATTTGAATCGATTGAACAATTAATTTTCATTTAAAAATCTGGTTAACCAATGATTTTAATTTAGACTAATAATTTTAATCTAATTTTAAATGAAAATATCTTTAGTAGCCTAAATAATTAAATGAGTTGTTAAATAACAAGATCTCCATAAATTTAAAATTCCTATATTTTCCCAAAATCTTTATCTATATATATTCTGCTTTGAACTTAAATACATCCACCTATATACATTTAATAAAATATACAGTTCCCTTTTAACATATATATTAAACCAAAACTATCTTGTTACTATGGACCTATGCAGATTTATTTATTACTATTATTATTTAAAATACATAAACTGTATATATATAATTTAAAACTTAGATACATTTTATCTTATTATTATTTTCTGTTTCAAATTGCATATACTATATAATTTATAAAATCTTCAAACGCTTAAAATCCTATTTCATCCCAATCTTATTTGTAATTAAAAACCACTGATTTTTAAAAAGCTTCTGTTTTTAACCCTTACTGTTTTGAAATTAATAATGTAAACTTACTGTAAAATAAAAATATTCTTATTGGCAGATATACATAGATTTATCATCGAAGCAAAAGAAACGATACCTAACCGCTACTCGAGCCTTCCAATTTGCAGCCACCAACTCTCGATTTGCACGTACAACCCGCGAGACCCCCATCGACACCGCAAGCTCGATCCTTCGTGGGTCATCCAGACTTCTTGTCGATGCCACACTCGAGCGCGTATGCGACAATTCGCCCCTCGAAAACCCTAATTGACAATGGAAACCCCAAATCGCGAGCGTGCTCAGATCGATATCGTGACGACGCTGCCTCGTATTCCTTCTAGTCGCCGCACTCGACCACTACCTTTACGCGACCCTAGCTTCACCGACTCAAGACGTCGCCCCTTCGACTCTCGCGATAATCGTTCGAACGAATGCCGCGATTTGGAAATTATGAAGGGAACTTGAGATTGAAGGGTGAGGAGGAGAACGAAGTGAAATATTGGCTTTAATTTGGCCATTATTGATTTCTTTGGAACGAAATTTTAAAGTGAAGAATGGAAAAAAATCTCAGCAATATTTTCTCTTTCGGCTGAAAAGAAAAGAAGGGGGGCGACGTGATTTGAAAGAAAGAAAGGAGGCGTGCAGAAGAAGCTTGGCTACAGTGACCACGAAATGAAAGCTTTAAAAATTCTATGTGAAATTATTTCGGCTGTGATTCGAATGGTATATTATTTAAATTAAAATCGTCTCAATAAAATTTTCAATGTGTTTATATATCGTACGCTCACTCAACAACTCCAATCACTACGAAATTTGAAACCCGATAATAGTACAATATTTCGGATCCAATGGAACTGTTTTCTTCAATTTCCGAGACTGTGCCTCGGAAGGCTATTTTTAAATTCAATCTAAAATGATAAAATTTCAAAACCGAACAAATCATTGTCAAATTCAATTTTAACACTTCTATTATCCTCAGTATTATCATTATAAATTTCATAAGCCTTCAATTTATTTTCAGCAGGCTTAAAATTCTAGATTCAACATTTTACTCAACTTCAAATTATTTCATTCAATAATTTAGTTATCAAATTAATTGTGATATTCGAAATTCAGTTTAAAATTACTTTATTGAATACTAAAAATCAATTAAATATTCTGATTACAAATGCTTAAAAATTCAGGGTCGTCATAGGGTCGTTACACATGCATTCTTCTGTTGCTTGTTCATTTTCCATTGCTTGCCTCCCCGTAGCTATTCGTTTACCCACCTTAGCACGCAAATCCTCCACTAATCATCACAACCGAAGTGTTGCGGCCAACCCAAACCCAAGCAACCACCACCTTGCTCATACAACACGACCACTTGATCATCGCTCCAGCCATTGGAGACGCGCTCCACCTCCGGCCGCATCCACACCCTAGCCCACCTCCGCAAGCTCGCACACCCACTTCTCCTCTTCCGAAGCATGAAGCTTCCTCCACCTGTCATCCCCCATAGCATTTCGACCTCGCCACCTCCGCATGATGCCCCTCCAAGTCCACCACGTCAACCACAAAGCACGACCGAGCTCCTCTCCTTCACCTTCCCTTCCACTTTCACCACAATGTGGCTGCCGTTCACCGAGCCACTGATGTAGCTGACCCCACCTTTGCATCTTCAGCCTCTGCCTCAACTTGCGTCTCCCCTCTTGTGGCCGAAGTCATGATTCCCTTCCACCCGACACCGCCTCACTTAAAGCCTGTGCCAAACCCGAACTGCTCCGCTAGCCCAAGGCCACAACCCACGTCCTTCTCTTCCCTGCCTCAATTCCAAGTTAGCCGCGTTAAACACTTCGACCATACATTTGCAGCCGAGGCCTTCCCTGTCCTCCTTCTCTGTCTCTCAACCCGCTGCCTAGATCCGCCACCGCGACAACACCTCCGACTCGAGCTCGATCTGACTGCCGACTTCTTCTTTCTTCATTTGAATTTGTGAGTTTATATATATATATAGTATAATTTTATTTAATATTCCTAATATATATGTATAACATATTTATATCATTTTGATACGCATATACAACAGGTTGTTATACTTCGAGTATCTGTATATACGTGTTCAGTAGAGAAGTTATAAATTTGGTTTGGGTTTTGAATGTGTAGGTTAAGTTTGTAAAGTATGCATATATGTGTCTATATGTAATTAGTTTATATATATAAAGATCGAATAAGTTATATATACTTTGCTGCTAAGTATTGGTATTTCACGTTTTGTGTATGAGTCCAAAAAGGATCTGTTGAGTTATAGTGAGGTAATGTTATGTTGATTTGTATAATAAATATTAGTTCTAAATATAATATGTCAGGGAGGTAGTTATATTGTTTTATACATGTTTCGTGTATATAAGGATGTGATTATGTGAAAATGTATCTGGGTTTAGAATTCAAGTATTGATTTTTCAATATATTATAGCTAGGCTTTGTTTTAGTATGTGTTTCAAAAATTTATACCAGTTTCGAACTATGTGAGTTATATTTTTATAAGTATAGTACATAGGTTGGTTTGATAAAGTTATGTTTAGCGCACAGTGTTGAGATTTGAAAAAATTTATACGTGTATAATATAGGAATATTTTATTTTAGGTGGTTTGTAGTGTATGGGTTTGATTTTATAATACATATGTTTTTAAATTTTGAGTAAGGATTGTGTAAGTATTTGTGGACTTAGTTTTCAAATATATACATGGATTTTTTTTTGAGTCGAATATTGATTTTGAAATGTAATACAATGACTGTATTGGGATAGTTGTTTTAAAATAGATATATATAAATATATATAGATTTTGAATATGTATTTTTGATTTGATCATTGGTTTTAAGAAAAATAATAATATAATATACTTTTGTTTTGATTTTATGTGCATCAATCCAGTTCTGATTTGTTTCCGTCTATTTTTTTTATCTATCAGCTCGTCCGTCGAACTCATGCTATCTACTTTATTTTTAAATTCGTACTTGGATTTGTGACCCATCCCATTGTCTTTTCTCTCTAGTCTCAAAAGGTGAGCAATCACTCATGATTAATGTTCTTTTATTTATTAAATTTGATTTCAATTGAAACGACAATTGAATAATGTTGCCGTTAGCTATTTACACTATTATTTATGCTATCACCTGTATCAGTTCACCTGTGACATCTGACACCATTATTTGTTATTTATACAATGATAAGTTTGGTTGATAAATGATTGATTGTTTGCTGTTGACATTGTACATTAAATTGTTAATGTAGTAAGTGATAAATAATTTGAAATTGAAATTGACGTAGGATAGTTAGATTTGATTTATGTGTTAAATTTGATTAGATTACATTTGCATAATATGACCCCTTTAAATGTTTAAATTATCTGACACGTAGAAATAGGGTTAATTACACCTTGAACTAGTTAATTGTATGTTGTATAAATTGATGAAGTATGAAATTGAATAATAGATATCAAGTGAAGAACCGTGTAAATATTAATGTAATAATCTTTAATCTACATGAAATGATAGCATAGATTCTAGAAATAATTATATTAATTTGCACAAACAACAATGTAAATTAATACGATTATTTCAGGATTATTTAAATAAACTAATGGATTGCTATTGATTGTTGTTATTGCTTGTTTATTTACTTTGACACCATCCCAGTTATCACATTGTAAGTTCACTTTGCTATGCTTTGATTTTTGATTCGAAATGGAATCAGGTTGAAATGATAAATACCCAAATAAAAATTTGACTTAGGATAGAGAATTAAATATAAACCCGATTGGTCAATAATTTGATTTAAAAAAAATAAAGATTGTATTTGAATAAAATAATGAGGGTTTTAAATGAAATTGGAACTTGAATTCTAGTGAAATTTAAATATTAATATTTAATAATCTGAAACAAAATATTAACAAAGTAATTGATAGAAGAACGTAGTTTAATTTAAGAAATTATTGAATTAAGTTTTGAAATTATTTAATAATTAAGTTTTGAAATTATTTAATAATTTAATAAGATTGACTTATTTAATAATTAAATATAATTGAATTCTTTGATAAGTGAAATTGAACTTCTTTAATAAGTGAAATTGAGTTCTGTAATAATTAAGTTTTGGAAATTTGTTTAAATTAAATAAGTATATAAGTGAAATCGAATTTCTTCAGCAAGAAATAAGATGTGATTTATTGGAATTAATACAAGACTTGAAATTTAAAGAATTTATTTGGTGAATTTAATTTAATTAAATTTTAAATTTTGATATGATATAGGAAAACTTAAATCGATTTAATGGATTGGAAATTAAATAGAAATTGTTTTGAATGATAAATTAACTTAACAAATATTGAATGAAGTCGATCAATGAATTTAAATTGATTTGAATGTTAAATTAAATTAATTTAAATGATTACGGAATGAAACTTATATACGAACTTGAATCAACATTTTAAATGTTTTAAATAAAAATTGAAATTGAATTATAAGATTTTGAAATGGTATCGAAATTTTTGAAACGTAAATTATAGAAATTGATATAGAAAGACAAATGAAATTTGGCTTTCAAAATTCTAAGTGAGATTGAATTTGATTTAGTTTTTGAAATTTATTAAACGACCAATCGGTGTAATAATTACGGAAGTTATTAAAAAAACTGGAATCGGTTATGGACATACTCTCTGTCTAAACCGAAAACCACTTTAATAACTATACGCATAGTGTGATCCAGAATGAAGTGGTTGGAATGATGTACGTGATGACTGAAGAAAGAGAACGATAATGGATAGCCTTGACACTTGTGTCAAATTGGAAATGACTAAAATAGGAGCCGTGCCGAGACAAATGGGGTTAGCCACCTCGAGCGAACACACTTCTTCGTAAACTACTCATTTCTTGTTATTGATTGGTGTGCACCCTCCAAATTTGGAGTGTTGTTTTACGGTGTTGCGATCGTTGCGGCAATGCGTTCTCACTAGTCCGGATCAGGCAAACGGTAGTTTCACTACCTTGGGTATTGCCTCGTGTGCCTTGTCATACTTGTATCCCTATATACGCGACCACTACGAATTTGTTCTATTTCATACCTATGGTGTACTCCCTGATAGCTCACTAGTTTACGGTGGAGCTTACAGTGCTGTATAGTCTATGATGCTTACGTAAAATGTGTTAAGGGGGATAATGGTAACGTTTTAACACTATTTTGATACTTTATATTACTGTTAGACATTATCTACTTAGCGTACACTACTATATAGTAGATAGTTTAACGGATCCTTAGAGGATGGTTATCCCAAACATCCTTTGAGTTACTTGTATTTCAGTTATTATTTCACTTGAGTTGGATTTATTGATATAAGAATGTTAATCCTGACTCGAGTGTTTTGTGTTTTGCTTTACGCTCAGGTCAGACTGAATGTACCAGTATTCGAGACTCACCCTTTGGAGTAGGAGCTTCGCTTGGAGATCCAGCTATCCATCCAGCTTTCATATATTCAATTGATTCCAGTGATGTCTTCTGATATTTTTTGATATTGTATTTGACTATTGTATTCAAGACTTCTGTTGTACCTTATTTAACTCTGATATGTATATAGTAGCTTCATGAACTACTATCTTTTGTTTCCGCTGCATTTATTACTCTGTGTCTGTGATCAGTGATTACTTATTTACTGTATATGCTGAGTTTTGCCAAATTTAAATTAACAATTCGGTATTTTGAATTATTCAAGTCCGACATGTGCGGATGCGAATGGTCCAAAATAATGGGTCGTTACAATATGAAATCTGGAATTTTAAGATCTTTAAAAATAATTTGGAGGCTTATAAAACTTATATTGATAATAATGGAGGTAATAGAACTTTTAATTTGAATTAAAAGTGTTCTGTTTTCTTTTTAAAATATATCGCTTAAATTGACATTTAAAAATAGCCTTCCGAGGCACAGTCTCGGAATTGGGCGAAATCAGTTACATTGGATCCGTAATATTTTATTATTATCGGATTTCAAATTTCGTAGTGTTTGGAGTTATCATGTGGCCATACATATATAAACGCGCTGAAATCTATATCGAAAGTTTAATATAATAACTGGGTCCAAAAAGCTATCTTCTCCATACGATCAAATTAGGACTCGTAAACTTTTCCATTGCGCTCGGAATAGGCGTATAAAATTATAAACACTTAGCGGCACACCTCGATAGGTGGTCAAGATTTTGAGCTACGATTTTGAGAGGGTTTAAAATTAAAAATTTAAATATAAATTGACGGGTCAAAATAATTCACATCAGAACTTTTTCTTTTCTCCATCAAAATACTGTAGCAAGTTGAGTGAAACACGATAGCATCTTATCTTGTTCCCATTCCCATCTTAATAAAAAAAGATCCTCCTCTGCATATTCTTTCAAAACAAGCCAAACGTCTCAGTTTATAGTAATAGAAAAAAATATGGTAGACGAATCAAAGAAATAAATCAAGACTATTGCCCTTCAAAATTTCTAATCCAGTTCGAAAAATATAATAATGAGCTGTTCGAGTTCGATTTTCGCTCCTCTCTCAAATGTCGAACTCGAGCAATGCAGATCGATTCGACGAAGGAAGCTCACGAGTGCAATCGAGGCGTTCGTTCTCAGCAATGGTAGGGCATGCGGGTGAGGGAAGTAAGGCTGCATCGGCATCATATTTGCTTGAGGAGGCGGCGTTCGCATTGGGTTTTAGGCGTCGTTGAAATCGCGATTAGGGGAGTTGAGTGCATGGGTTGTCTGTCATCATAAGGTTAATTGGGTGGCGGTTGTGGCAGTGGCCGCAAGGGTTTGTGGAGGCTAGGGCTTGCGGGTTCTAAAGGGTCACGGTCACATGGTATCTCGAGGGTTCTTCTGGCCTTTAGGCAGCGACATGCATGAATCATACTGCTCGAGGCAGTTTTGGGTCAGGAGCTGGTGAGTGGTGGAGCTAGCACTACGGGCTGGCGGTGGGACGTGAGAGTTGCCAGATTTTGAAGTTGGCCTTTTTGGTAGTTAATTTTTATTTTTATTTACATGCATGTCAGTCAGAAAAATATATATAATAATACAGTAAGTTCATAAAACAATTTTATTTCTTCAATTTATAGATATATGTGTATATATATATATATATACAGTAAAGTAAAGTATTATTGATATTTATAGAAAAAGAAAAAAATATTTTTTTTATATACACACATATTTATATATATATATATATGACTTTGGAAAACATAGGAAACTATATAAAGATTTGATTTTTATTTATATAGATTATTTCTTATAAGTATATATATAAGTTTCAAAAATAAAATAAATATATATTTACATATTTTAATTTGCTAGTATTTTTAAATAATGGATTTAGTGAATAAATTGTTAAATTAACTTATTTAGTTATTTTAGTTACTAAAGATAATTTATTAAAGAATTTAGTTTTAAATTAAATGATTAGTAAATTAAATTATGGGAATTAATTGTTCGATTTGTTCAAATATTAATAAATTATATAATGTTATACAAGGTCTAAAATCATGAAGAAAATGGTTCAAGATTGGAATGGATTGCAAACAAAAACAAAGGTGAGTTAATCTCACTCAACCTGGAATTTCTATAATTAATTTTAAGTAGTAAAATTAATTGTTTGTTGATGGGTTGAATTTGAAGGTTATTATCAGTTTAGGTGATATTATATAGTAGTATATATATTGGAGTGATTGGTATTCCCACATTATATAGTGGATGAGACCATATGCGCCCCACATAATAGCGGATGACCCTTTATACCGTGATGTCCCCCTCGAAGTGAGATTTGGTAATTTATTTGTGTGATAACATATGTGGATGCAGGAAAACAGGTTGGACGGATCCATCTGGAATCCTCAAAATATTGAAATTATTTTCATAATCTGTTATATGTTTTATCGATATCCTATGATAGATTGTATTAAAAATCTAAGTTATTCGGTGCTATGGTTTGGATGAATCTATTTTGATATTTTAAATATAGAAATATAATGAATTGGGTTCTTAAAGGAAATGAAAAGATAATTTTTGGAATAAAGAATGAAATTGATGTTTCAGATTTAAATAAGAATTTTAAATCGTAATAAAGGGTGAATTTGGTTTTAACGGATTTTGGAATTGATTTTGGATAAATCAAGAGCTCAATTTTAAAGGGAATTTAACTTAGGAAATCGGTTTGAAATCAATTAAGTGTTTTTCAAACTATGATTTAAAGGATAATGAGGAATGGAAATTTATAAACTGGGTTTATTTATAAAGAAGAATATTTATCAGTGGATAAATTTGGAAGTATAAATTCACGGTGGGAATTTATAAGGATATGGGAAATGTGTTTTAAAAATAAAAAGTGATTTTACTTTTAAAATGTTGAAAGAAATTTATGGGATTGGGACATAAATTAAATTGGGATAAATTGAGCAGGATTTATAAAGCATTAGATGGGCTATATTGAAATGAAAGTGTATTTTCTTGAAAGCCAAGTATATTTTCAAAGGAGATTTTTATGTTTAAGTTGGAAGTATTAAAGTTGTTTTAAAGGTATGTTTTAGAGAAATTATTATTTAATATTTTAATATTTTTAAGTAAATATTTATTAAGTTAATTATAGGAGTGATTATTTTAAAGGTTTAACTAGTATTATGATTTAAAAAGATAATTATTTAATATTATACTTTATATAATAATTTTATTTTAAAGTGATTTTGGCTAAAGTTTTACTTGGAAAATTATTATAGAATTTCATACCTATTATTTTAAATAAAGGGTTTTAAGTAGTTTTATATCAAATGTTTTAAGTATATATTTTTATGAAAAGTTATTTAAATTATAAAAAATATAAATTTAATAAGACAAGTAGCTTTTTAGTGGAGATAAAATAATTGGTTGAATTGATTATTTATTTGATAGTTAAATAACTGGCTATCAAATCTAGACCCAAGTATAACTTTGGAAATATCTAGGAGAGGTATGAGAATTATATGGTACAGTTACCGTTTGAGGTTTTATATTGTATGTATAAACTCGTTTGTTCTTCTAGGACGTTTATAAGGAAATCCGTCCACTAACGATAAGGTGCTGATCTCCAATCTTATTTTCCTCTGTTGATTTCCTAAAGAACTGGGGTTGAGTTTATCGAGAAATAGCGAACGTTGTTTCGAAGAGACCGAGGTCGGATTTGTGATTCGAAAACCACTTCGATCCAACGAGTACGTTTTCATGATGAAGACAAGAGTTGGAGTCGAAGATGGAGCGGTGAAGTGCAAGGGATAATCGCTACTAATCCTGAGGGTGATTCCAAAATGAATGTAGTAGGATTAGTGCCTTCAGTTAGGTTCGGACCAGGAGAGGACTTGTATAGATGAATGCTATCAGAACATCGTCAAGAGGACGATGAGCATTCTAAGTGAGATGTATTCTAAAAAGGTAATGCATAGCCTCGAGCCTCATCAACCGGGAATGGCTAAAACAGGTGAGGTGCAGCAAGGCTAAGTGGATAGAAACCAATTAGGGTAAGGTCATCCCTGTCTATATTCCCTTTTTATTCGGCTGTGTGGGCGGTTGCTGATCCCAACCGCGGGGTGATCTTATTCGGACTATCCAGTAAGGGGTAGCTCCGGTCTTCTGTTCTAGAGGATCGGGAGGGATCCTTGATACGTTGATCTAGACCACATACTATGACAGGCCGTACCCCAGTAGCCCTGCCATTGATGGAAACCCAATCTCCAATAAGTGCCTTCGGAATTGTTTGTATACCTATTATGCCGGAGTTTAATGAATGTAACAATTTCGGCTATTTGAATAAGTATTTGTATATAGACCCTACTATAATATCAGAGGATTTGATAAGAAATGTTTTGGTTATCGCAAGGTAAAAACCTGACATGTTTATTTGTGGCATGGTCTTACAAGATACCTATGATTTTAAAAGGATTTTGGAAATTTTAATAATCCAATTGAGTGTGTTTTCTCATGCTGGTTTTCTAGACTGACTTGGGTGTTATTTTACTATAATGCTCGGGTCAGACCGAGTATTATAGGATACAGGATAAGATGTTATGGAGCTCAGGAGATAGGATGGATAGCGAGACGTATCACACGTACTTGTTGTATATTCCGCTGTGCAGTGTATGCTATATATTCATCTTTGGGAGGACGAGTTATTAGAACTGTCTTGAATAGTGTTGTTGGTTTGTGTTGTACTCTGATGATGTAATGTATAAATAATTACAGATTCTTTTATATAAAAATTTATTGTTATCTATTATATATTGATTCCGCTGTGATTGTGAGATTTTGATATGTTTTCTATTTCTTCTTCTATCTCTTTTTTCTTTTACCCTAATGTTCCGTATTTCCATCCACTTTGAGTTGATCTGATGGTGAATGTTGTCGAATCAAAGGGGTACGGATTTGCGAGCCATTACAGTTGGTATCAGGGCTGAAGGTTAAGCGAGAACCTTGGCTCTGGTGGGGATTATTCATTAAAAATAGAGTCAAATAGTACTCTAGAATGGGTTGAGTGTAATAATAAATATAAATGCATATTTGTTAGTGAATATAAATTGTTTTAATATTGTGTTGACTTATTGGTTTAGTGACTATAAATTCTGGTCGGTACAGTCTGGACAACTATATCGATAGGGATTTCTAAACTCTTAAACTAGGCAAACCGAGACAGTATTATTTTAAATAGGTTTAATGAAATAATTTTACCCAAAATTATTTTTATATATGAAAGAGAATAATTTTCGTAAATTATTATAATTATATATATGGTTGCTTGGTTGTTAGGAAATGATAATATTAGACTATTATCATTGTTAGGTGGATACTGAATAAGAAATTGAAAACATAACCAAAAGCTAGGAAATAAATTCATATAACAGAATGGAATTCATAAAGGTGAATGCGATTTATAATTGGAAATGAAATAGAATTCCAGATTAATATTTGAATATGAGTTGAAAGGATTTGGAATTTGAAAAAATAAATTTCCTTTGGGTTTGAAAATAATTTCCAAAGACTTTGGAGGAATAATAGTGATATTATTTCGGAAAATATTTTTGAATTGGATATGAAATCTTTTGAGATTTGGAATTAAAAATATTTAGAAATGTTTTTAAAGAGTAAAAGCACTAAAGTCTTTTTGGTCGCTGAAAAATAATTTCGGTGATGACTGCAGCATCATCGATGCTCATTTTCGAGTTTCTAAGAGAGGAATTGCTGCCTAAATATTTTAAATTGGAGTTGTTTGCAAAACAAGGTTTGGTTTTAAAATTCCAATGATAATTTGATTTGCAAATGAATTATATCCGTAATTGATTTTAAAATTATTTTGAAAGGTTGAGTAATTGTTTAAAAGACTCTGGAATCTTATTTAAAAATGTTTATGAAATATAAATAGGTTTGGTAACTTTAAAAAAAATATAAAAATTTGTTTAGGATAAAATTTAACTGGAAGGAGAATTAAATTAAAATAAATGTGAAAATGAAATAAGTTGGAAAAAGTAGCTAAATTGGATGGTTATTGAAATAAAATTTATTGAATTGGAGATAAATTGTTAATGAGAAAATTGATTTAGTTGTAACTAAATAGGAATTTGAACTGAACATTTGAACAATGTTTAAATTTGAATCATGTCAAATAAATGAGTAAAATAAGCAAATTAAGTGAAATGGAAAAATTAGTCAAGTGGACTAAATAAAACAAAGGAGTGAAAATAAAATTAGTAAGTAGACTAATTGATTTAAGTGGTTTAGCAAATGAATTGAAATTGAATATTGGGATGATATTTAATTTAAATTGTGGATGCAAAGTGAAATCGAAGAATTAATTCGAAGAGGGTTATAATAATAAAAGTTTGGAAATAAACTTTTTATTGAGATTTGAAATTAAATTAAAGTTTGGAAATAAACTTTTTATTGAGATTTGAAATTAAATTTGGAAATGAAGTGATAAATTAAATTAATAAGTTGAACAGATTTGAAATTGAAGATGATTCGAAATGAATTAGTGGATGGAACTAATTACAATAACAAGGAAAGTAAATATAGATTGGGAGGTGCTTAATAGAATTCAATTGTAAATTTGAAGATAAATTGAGCACTAAAGCAATTGGAAATTTAAGTTAAATGAGAATAGATGTGAAAGCTTAAGTGGTGAAGTGAAAATAGTTATAAGAAGTATACAAAATATTTATATTGAATTAAGAAATGGATGGTAAAATTCTTAATTAAAATTTGTATTGGGAAAATATTCCAAGTTAATACTGAATAAAGGTTAAGTAAAGTGTGAAATGGGATAAGTGAATTGAAATCAATATAAATGTGAATAAAAAGAAATTGATATCGCTAATAATCAATTTGATATTAATACGTAGGATATACGTATATTATTTTATTCGCATAATGATTTGATCCAGACTTGAGCATAGAATTTCGAGTTAGTTATACCAATCCGAGTTGGAATTTTTAACTGGACTTTTGATGGCGAACCTGGATATGGATTTTTGATTGATTCTAGATATTGTCTATCATAGTTTGAGACTACGCAAGAGAATGATGATTTCGGATCAAGAAACCAGATCTGTGTCCATACTAGGGAGTCGGGTGGAAAATACTAGTTCGAAAGTGAAACTGTGTGATCGAGTGAGCGATCGGATTTGGTTTTGCGTACGGATGATCTACGTACATCGTACGGAATTGAATGGAATAGATATTGAAAATTTTGGTAAAGAAGTGACTAGAATGATTTTGAATTCTGTGATTGAATATTATTGCTAAGTAAGATATACAGGTATTTAAAAGAAAGGAAATTGGCATCTTTAATTTCAGAAGATAAATATGAATTGCCGATAAAAGGTATGTATTTAAAATTGTCGTATGAAATTTGATGGGTTTCTGACCTTGCCACTTGACATTTTGTTTTCTTTTGAAATTTGGGAGCCCGTAGAGGCATTTTGAAGTTGTACCGATCTAGTCGTGCAAAGGAGATGCTGGCAAAAAATTTCAAAATTTTAGGGAGTTAGAAAATTTTGAGGAAATTTAGATAATTTAAAATTTGGTTTTCAATTATAATTTGAATGGTTTAGTAAGTAATGTTGTTGGAAACTATGGAAGAGTTTGGAAAGTTAGTAGGGGAAATAATGTGACTTAATAAAAAGATTGTTTTGGGGAGTCGTTGAAAAACTGTTTGGATTTTTGGGAAATAATAAACGGGTATGGGACCATTCCTCTTAACTAGTAATTACAGGGACGTAATTCTTTTAAGGGGGGAAGGTATGTGATGACCCAGAATTTTCGAATATTTGAAATTGGAATATTTAATTGATTTTAAATATTTAGAAGTAAATTATTAACTTGAATTTCAAATATCACTACGTATTGGATTAAACAATTGAAATTTTGGGTAAAATATGAAATCTGGCGTTTTAAGCTCGTTAAAAATAATTTGGAGGCTTATAAAACTTATATTGATAATACTGAAGGTAATAGAACTTTTAATTAGATTTAAAAGTGTCCTAGTCGGTTTTAAAAATATATCGCTTAAATTAACATTTAAAAATAGCCTTTTGAGGCACAGTCTTGGAATCTGACGAAGCTAATTCCATCGGATCCGTAATATTTTATTATTATCGGATTTCAAATTTCGTAGTGTTTGGAGTTATCGTGTGTCCATACGATATATACACGCGCTGAAATCTATATTGAAAGTTTAATATAATAACTGGGTCCAAAAAGCTATCTTCTCCATACGATCAAATTAGGACTCGTAAGCTTTTCCATTGCGCTCGGAATAGGCGTATAAAATTATAAACACTTAGCGGCACACCTCGATAGGTGGTCAAGATTTTGAGCTACGATTTTGAGAGGGTTTAAAATTAAAAATTTAAATATAAATTGACGGGTCAAAATAATTCACATCAGAACTTTTTCTTTTCTCCATCAAAATACTGTAGCAAGTTGAGTGAAACACGATAGCATCTTATCTTGTTCCCATTCCCATCTTAATAAAAAAAGATCCTCCTCTGCATATTCTTTCAAAACAAGCCAAACGTCTCAGTTTATAGTAATAGAAAAAAATATGGTAGACGAATCAAAGAAATAAATCAAGACTATTGCCCTTCAAAATTTCTAATCCAGTTCGAAAAATATAATAATGAGCTGTTCGAGTTCGATTTTCGCTCCTCTCTCAAATGTCGAACTCGAGCAATGCAGATCGATTCGACGAAGGAAGCTCACGAGTGCAATCGAGGCATTCGTTCTCAGCAATGGTAGGGCATGCGGGTGAGGGAAGTAAGGCTGCATCGGCATCATATTTGCTCAACGATGAACCGTCTATAATATCTAGCTAACACCAAGAAACTTTTTATGTCCGTAGCACTTTTGGGTCTAATTCAATCTTGGAATGCTGTAGCTTTGTAGGATCAACGATAATGCCCTTCTTAGAAACAATGTGAATCAAGAATCATACTTTCCTCCTTCAGATGTTACATTTAAAAAACTTCACCTCTTGTTGATTTTTTAACATCTCTTTCACAATCCTCAAATGAGTCTTGTATTCTTCCTCTGTCCGTGAATAGACAAGAATATCGTCGACGAACGCAAGCACGAATTTATTTAGCTGAACCATGAAGACACGGTTCATAAGATCAACAATGTATGCCAATGCATTGCTTTGCCTGAATGGCATAACCAACCACATATAGAATCCTGATGGCGTATGAAATGTTGTAATGAGTACACTCTCCTTCGCCATTCTTAGTTGGTGAAATATTGTCGCAAGGTCCGATTGAGAAAATACTCTAGTACCATAAAGCTAATCGAACAATTCATCAATACATAGGAGTAGTTCTTCTTCGTCACTTTACTCTGCTCACGGTAATCAACACAAAATCTAAGGGAGCTGTCCACCTTCGTATTGAATACTGCTGGCACCTCTCACTCCGATATACTTCTGTGAATGAACCCCTTTTGCAAAAGGGAATTCACTTGCACCTTAAGTTCTCTCTACTCTCTAGGTGCATATCCTCCTTAAAGGCATCACTAAACGTCTGACATCTTTTGTTAAATCAATATGGAACTCAACCTTGCTATATGGTGGAAGTCCGATCAACTTCGCAAGTACATCTGGATACTCCGTAACAATAGGCACCGACGACAACTCATCATGTAGGATATCAAGCGAATATAGAAAGCTAAAAATCACATACTCATCTGGAAGGCAGCTTGACACTACTGTCTACCCATCATCCACCCCTATTATGACCAAAAATTATCACAATCCGCACCACTCTGTATTCATGAGGCCAATCCACCCACAATATAATACAGATCTACATAAAACCCAAAACATAATAATCACAAGCAAAAGAACATCCATGACTCGATAAGACCGAACCACGACAAACCATGCACTGGCTAGTGGAGCCTCCATGTGATAACCTGGATTTTTGAATATCTGTAATTGATAAATTAACTGGGTTTAATCAGTAGAAATACTGATTTGTAAGTTAAATAAACAATTCTGGTAATAAAAATATGTACTTGAATAAGTATTGGTTTGATAATTTTTCTAGTGTAATTATTTTGGCAAAATTGATATTTTCAAAACTATAATAATAATGTGTTGTTTATAAGTATAAATAGATTTTAAATGGAATTATCATTTACAAATTGAATTGGTGTTTGTTTATTTGTTTTTTTAGATCATATGTTGAATCAGAATTTGAATTTGAATTGGAAATTCAAAGAGTAAAATATCTTAAAATAAATTAGATACAATATATATATATATATATGATTGCATTAAAGTATAATTTGTTTATATTATTTTTTTGAAATATTTTATATAAATTAAGGAAAATAAATTTCTCAATAGAAAATTTAATATAAATGTATAACTGAAATTTTTATCATTTTCTTTTTAATTGTAAATTTGTGAATAGAAGGGAGTAATTTAAATATTAATACACTTAAGATATTTTTAAGTATAGAACTAAATTTTAAATTTAATATAAATATTTATTAATGTAAATAAGTATATGTAAATATTTGAAAACATGGAATTAATACAAGAGTAAGCAATTTAAAAGATATTAAACATTTGTAAAACATAAAACAAGTATTGAACAAGTGTAAGAATTTTAGAAATATAATTTAACATTTGTAAGTTAAAGTTTATATGCATTAAACATGTGTTAGCTTAGATTAACAAGCGGCAAGAATAATTTTCTTTTTGGACAAGAGTTAGAGAAACCAGGTTTTTCTTTTTACTTCTCAAATCCTCTCTTCACCTCTCAAAAGCTAAACTAAAATCAAGCTCAACTTTGAAAACAAACAGATCAAGTTTCAGATCAAGTAAGTTAACATTCAAGTTCAAATCATCAAAAAGGCCAATTCAACAACTCAGTAAGCAAATCAAGCAAGAAGCATTTCAATTCTTAAGTTCAAGCAATACAAGTTTCAGAAATCAAAATATCGATGTGCAGTTTTCAATTTTTCTGAAACTTCCTTTGTTACAACAAAGGTGAGTGAACTTTAATTTTTTTTTTTAAAAATAGAATAAAACTAGGATCTGGTTTACATCTTGATGTTTGTGGAAAAAATATGAAGTTGTTGTGGAAATGATTAATAGATGATGAAAATATGCATGCATGTCAATGTACATATGTGACAGGAAATACATATATATATATATACATATATATATGTACATATTTATCCTTCCAGTTTTGTTTTCCAGGATTGAAATTTTATTATAAAAATTCCTATCTGACATTAGGAACCATTTTAGGCTTTGATTTCTGAAGAGTAAATGTTTAAAATGAGGTAATCTCATTTATAAAAATGAATCGAGCTTAATGGTGGAGTATTCAACTCTAAGATGGAATTTACAGTGGACTTTTGAAATCTGAGAAAAATCAAATATCTTGATTTTTTGATTTGAATCCATAACCAGGTTTGTGTTAGTGAGTGATGAATTTAGGTAGGAAAATTATGATTTTTAGATAAGTAAATTGTAAGGAATTGCTTGTTGAACGACTATTGGGTTTCGGCCGTTTTCTGATGATCAGCGAATTTTTAAGGGTTGAAGTCTGAGTTGAGGCAAGTATGGGGGACGTGGCACTTAGGAAAATTGGTCACTGAATTTTCAGACCATCGTGATGGTCGCTGGCATCGATTTAGGGTTTTAGTTACAGTTTCTGGTCGTCGTTATTTTCGATACGATTGTGGTGACAATGGCGCACCGGACATGATCGCAAGGGAGAAGTAAGGTGTTGGAAGTCGAGATGAAGATTTTGGTGGTGTCGGCGGCGGACCTCGTGGTCGAGATCAACGGCGAGGTAGGTTCCGATCATAGTACTTCGGGTTCCAATTTGGGCTTTACACTCGATTTTGATGTGCTGACTGGATCTTTGAACTATGGTGTCGGGAAGGACGGTGAAGTCATGTTCGACATGCTGCGGGCCAGGGAGTTGGACGGCGTCGCGTAGTTCGCCGTGCATCGTGCACGTGCGCACCAACGTATCTGGGTTTGGGTGTTTTCGAAGGCGTTGTTTTTTTGTCCTCGGGTCGGTCGTGAAATATTGGTGGGTTTGTCTCGGTGCAGTTTGTGGTTTGTGATTGTACGAGTATTACTCAGGTTTGTATTCGAGTTTTATATCCATTGGCTCGGGTACATGTTGTTTTATTGTTTAAAGATTTTAAGAACCAGATTTTTGTCAAAATAAGTTTGGTGAATAAAGTTTTCAAGACTTTAAACAAATGTTCAAGCCAAATAAAGGAAACAAGTTTTTCATAGATGAGTAGTATATGAACAAGTTTATTTAAGGAAGAGAAATTCAAGTTGCTAGCTTAAAGATGAAAGAACTAAGTTTGAAAAAAAATAGACAAGTTTAAAGTTATAAATATTTATCAAGTTTCCAAAGTAAATGGTTTAAACAAGTTTTAAGTATTTTTAATTTTTAATGATTAAATTTCAAGGTAATGGTTATCCAAGTTAAGGTGTTTTTAAATGAATGAATTCCCGAGAAAGATAAACTAAGTTTCTACAATTAATTATTGGAATAAGGATGAAGTGTTTTATCATAAACTTAAGGATTCTGGTTAGTTTATAAGTTAATGATAATTAATATCAAGTTTATTGAATACTGATGAAGGTTTAGGAAGTGATTAAAATAAATGGTTATCTTAGAATTAATTAAGGCTTAACGGTTAGGATTTTTTAATTAGTTAATTATTGGATTTTTTTAAGGATTGTAAATTAAAGTTAATTAATTAAGGATGATGAATTAATCCATGTGATTAATTAAGGTTAATTAATAATTATAATTAATTAAGGAATAATTAATTAATTAAAGAGATTAGAGGATCAATAATTAATGTAATAAATTAACTAGGGAGATTAATTTAAGAATAATTTAATGTGAATGATTAAGGCTAATTAATCTAAGTGATTAATTAAAAGACAATTATTAAATTTAATTATAAGATAATTAATCAAGGAAGATTAATTAAGATGAATCATTAATGTGATTGTAAATAATTAATGCTAAGTAAGCAGGACTAAGGAAATCTAAGAAATTAAAGTTGGTAATTAAATTAAATGGAGATAAATTAAATTAATTAGGTATTGCAAATCTAACTTGGGGATGTTGAATGATATTGGATAACTTGGATTTGTTGATGTCTTTGAGGAGCGATTGAGATGTGCTATGATATAAATAGTTTAAACTGAGATAGTGTAGGCTATTTATCTGAGATAAATTAATGAAGGGTATGATATCCTAGTTATGAATTGATTCGTTTTAAACTTAACAACTTGGAGTAGAAATGACATTGTATTTGAAGAGACCGGGGTCGGGTATCAGAAATTACCCGAAATCCACTTCGAATAGTAATCAAAATTCCCTTATAAATTGGATATGTGAGATAAATCAGGCTGGAATGAAATAAGTTAAGAATCCTAGACATTAAATTCCGAAAACTGTTGTGTGATTAATGATTGACTATAATAAGTAAGAACTCGTAAAAGGTACGAGTTATCCTGGTAGTTCATAAGGTTGTAGCTTGATTTCATATTATCTAGGTTTACTCACGTTGGTTTCCAGCCTGACCCGGGTGTTACTTTGATGTAATGCTCGGGTCAGACCGAGTATTACAGATTTTCAGTTAAGGACGTTCTGGAGCTCAGGAGGCGAGCTGGATGACAGGAACGTATGGAGTGTTTCTGCTGTGTCTTGTTGTTGTTGTATATCTAGGACAAGTTGTTTAAACTGTCCAGTGATTGTGAAATGTGTAACACTGATGTATAAAAATGTAATTTGATAAGTACAGTTTTATTTGTGTAACTGTTATTATTTGATATTATATTTTATCCGCTGCGAATATGAGATTCTGGGTTTGGTTTTCTGTTTCTTCTTCTTTCTCTTTCTTTCTTTTCCTTAACTATCCAGAATTTTCAAGATCGAAAATCTCGGGTCGTTACACTCCAACTGGATTCGCCATAATCAAAGGTTGGTCAAAAGTTTCAGGTTTCAGTCCTAACTTATCTACCAAGTCGCTAGATATGAAGGAAAATGAAGCTCAAAATCAAATTAAACTCATACAAGAACCTCATAAATGGAAAGCATACCTTGAATAATGATGTATTTCCCCTTCTCCTTTTCCAATGGAGCATTCGACGAAATTGGAACGGTATTGATAGCATATGCTTTCACTACCTGCTTCTGCGGCTCTGGAAAGTCTTTTTTAATGTGCCAATCTTGTTGTAATTAAAGCATTTCTCTCTCGAGTCTACAATCCCTACTAAAATGGCCTTTTCCTCCACATTTATAACAAACAGGTCCACCTTTAGGCTTCTTCTTCTATGCATCCTTGTTCCAAAACTGCTTCCTTTTATAATTCTACTACTTCTTGCCACCCCCGCTAAATTGCGGCTTCTTCTCTTCCTTTCGAACAATAGCATTTGGCTTTGGATAATGACTCTCATCCCTGAAAGCCTTCTAGACTAGCATCCCAAATGAATCATCAATTTGGATCACAAGCTTCACTCCTAAGTGATCATCCAAGCAGATAAGGAACTTCTTGTTCTTGTTCAATTGGGTGTCAATGAAGGACATCTCATATTTCGACAAAGCATCGAATCAATAATATATTCGGCGACCGTCATATCTACGTTATTAAGATCTGCAAACTATCGAAATAATACCGACTTCTAAGCTGCTAGGGTAAACTTCTCTTCAAAGTGATCCTTGAACTGATCCCAAATAAACTGATCCTCGGATGTAGTAATTTTCATGGCATTCCACTAATTCATTGCACTTCACAGAAGTTAACGCAAGGCCAACCTCCTCTTTATAGCATCATTAAGTTCAAGATCATAAAATATGCACTCACTAATGTCGAGCCAATCCTGAACTTCTATTACCGACTTCATTCCTTTGAATGGTTTGCCACCAAGGCAAGTAAAGTCCTTGCTTAGCTTAGCAAAGTCGGCTCTAAGCACTTGCACTGGAGCACCACCTTCAGCAACATCACTCGGCGACTACTTGAGCATTTAGCAGCATGTTTCTCATCAAAGTATTAAACATGGTCTGCAAATCGAGATTTGCAGCCGCCGAGACCGCTCCTCCTTCGACTCCAAATGTGGAGTTCCTAGCAATATTCCTCATTTGAGAATTCATCATTCAATCTATAATAAGGATGAAAAATATTTCTATAAGGAATTCTACTTAAGTAGTACTCATGTGTGTAGTGCAACTTATATATGATATAGTTTTGAAAACCAAAATATATAGCAAGTACGTGCTCTCATTTATATACACTCTCAATCCATCCAAAGCTGAGAACTCCTACCCTATTTCTACTAGATCACATTATCCCTTAGGTTGAAAAACGTAACCTAACAACCGCCCTACACCGTCGACACCTAATATACTTGTATGGTGCGATGTAGTGGTGTTCGATCGATGTGGGACGATCATCAATGGTTATAATGTAAATAAACAACACAGAACCCATCGTATATCTCATAGCCCATCGATTAAAATATAGTAGCAAACATCTTAGATATAACACAAGCGAAACAGTAAATAAATGAATGTAACATTGCATCAGAGTACATAGATCCATATAGTAAATTGCATAAGTGATAGAATTATACATCAAATAATAACTCGTAATAACTGTCTCTAAATAGTAAAGCACTAGCAAGATCCATAGTACGGTGCAACAGAATTGCAAATGAGTACGTATAATAATACAAGATAATAGCCTCCTGTCCACCACCTATCCAACTCAATATGCTCACCAGACCTGATATCCGTAATCTACTCATTTAAAAGTACCTAGAGTAATAGAAGCAAAACATAAAACCCGGGTCAGACAATAATCTGATATGAGTAGTATAAAATTCAAATAATATAAAGTCAACATACTAGGACTAATGGTATGGAAAATCATACATGACCTGTCCCTGCATCCATAAAGTTAGCACATATAACAGATATTCTCTACTCTATGATAGTCATCATGGATATACTATGCATCATTGTAATAAGGGTGTCTAGGTATCTTCATTGATAATATCTACATCTTATGACATCTATAAGGTGATAAACAATCAAGCAAGCATAACATCCACCATCCATCCTCACATCCATTCACTCAGTGCGTTGGGCATATGATACTCATACACTCCATCTCGTCATCATGCATTATTCAGCGTCCCTAGCCACTCGATCCATCAGGGTATAGACAGTTCTAACATCAACAAACTCTGCCATATCGTCATTATACCTTCACGTCAATGGACTATAGTATATAATCCTACCCAGGTCCAAACATCAATGACTCTTGGTACGTGCAGATTGGGTCCTAACATCAACGGACTCCAGGGTACGAGCAAATCAGGTCCTAACATCAATGGACTCTGATCGCATCCTTATAAACCCTTTTCTCACATGCATATCCCATCATCTCGGGTATCAACAATCCCTTTTCATATTTTTCCTATAGCAGAGGTCATCCTCATCGCAGAACTGTCCTTACAACTCCCATCTGAAGTCATGCAGTAGGTAACTATTCTAAACAACCATCATTAGCTATAGAATGTCATCATTTGTCCAATTACCTTTCAACCCGACTCATCGTCACCTTCTCTTCAAGTATAGCTATCCATCATCAAAGCCATCACTTCTCATCATGGAATCCTCATCATTGAGTCACGAATGGTCATTGTCAAAAAATTTCAAAACGATCATCGAAAAAATCACTTCATGGTTTCCCGAATTTAGACGCAAAGTAACCACCATATTTACTCTAAGCAGACCGTGAAAATTTTAGCCCGAAGTCAGACTCATGTAAACTCAGAATTTTCTCAAAATGCGCTCAGGGATCGGTACCAGTCTCTAATTTGACTCATTTTTTCTAAGCGAACACGAATTTAGCTCCATGCATCGTTCGTCACTGAACCATACCTTATGGTTGGTACCGAACCCTAAGAAAACATGCAAATAACTTCAAGCATCATTCATCACTGACCTAATACTTCAAATTTCTATAGCTCTAAGTGAACCTTGTGCAACTCCAAGCAAATGGAAAATTTTACAGGGTCAGACTCCAAGTAAATTACCAAGGATCCATCTTCCTTTGCCCATAACTGGAGCATACGAACTCCAAAATACTGGAAATTTGAAGTCTAAATTTAGGGGGTCCTTCTTGGCTTACCCTATGGATCACATATCATTTGGGCAATATGGACTTTATGGGTCATTGCTGGTCGATCCATCTTCAGTCGACCATAAGTCAAGCAAACGAACTCCAAATGACTTGAAATTTGAAATGTAATATCATAGGGCCTTCCTTGTCACCTCATGTCGATCGCACTTTATTTGGCCCAATTTTACGGACGATAGTGATCCTACATACTAATCCATAATAACACAATTTTAGAAATCAAATCGAGTCATCTAAAATTCATATATATGGTGTAATATAGTCTAAAAATATTTCTATTATTTTTAAATATTTTTTTGAACATCAATTAGGGTGTAAAATGACCTAATTAGCTAGTTAGAGATCTAATCACTCACCAAGACCCAAATTTACCACTCTTCCCCTTTAATCTGAATTGGACAGCAAGCAACCCGAATTTTAATGCACAAAAATAATGAATCAGGGATCCTTCTTCACTAGCTACCCCTCCAATGAAGATTTAGACCATATTTATACAAGAAAAGTTGAATCTTACGAAGAAAAGATTCTAAAAGGAGGTCTGGATCTGTTTTTCGAAGATGAAAAGTGAACCATCTCAACCCTTATACCCCTTCGTAGCTCTAAAATCCGAATGGGCTAATGGGTTAATTTTGGGCTAGCCTAATTACCCATATATCTATTTGAAAACACTTAAAACTTAAAAAATAAATATCTTTCAAAATGTAAGTCCATTTTCCTATACCGCTCTATGGAAGGAGAAACCATCATCTTAAAGCAATGTAAGTGGTTTCAGACCCTAACTCGTCTCCTATCAAAAGTTATAGATCATACCAGATTTTCAGGGTCAAAATGGTCACATAAAAATTCGACATATCATAGATATGCAAAACGTCCCTAAAAGTCATTTCCTAAGATATTGGAGTCATATGACCTAACATGAAATAAATAATATTTTACAATTCTACGATACATAAAATTAGGTTCATTACACTGAGCTTATCCGAAGCTAGCCGGCTTTGCTAGTGAATCAACATTCGTATTCTCCTCTCTGGTAACGTTAGACATCGTGTAGTGTTAAAAAAATTTAAGTAACTCCTAAGCTCTTGATGAGTAAGAGACAAGTTTCACATCCTAAGCTTGATATTCCTTTCTAACCTAGTAGACGACTAGTGTGGAGTCGTTATAGATATGCAAAGTTTGCATTCCCAACTCCTTAACAATCTTCAATTCTGCTACCAATGCCTTGTATTCCACCTTGTTGTTGCTGGCATAAAATTCCAGCTTCAATATGTAGCAGATTGATCATCCTTTAGGAGTTTCAAGTAAAACTCCTGCTCTTGAGCAGAATTTGTTTGATACACCATCAATAACCAATTTCCAGTAGGATATTGTGACTCATACTCATCATTCGAAATAGTGAACTCAATGGCGAATAGTCATTCAATAGTGAACTCAATGTCTGTTAATCGCCTTTTGGGGATGATATGTCACATCTTACTGGCTCAACTGGATATTCCACTTTAAAAGCCATCCTTAAGTCTTGGGTTAATACAGTACTTGTTTCAAGGGTGATCTATCAACACCTTGATCGGGTGAGCCTAGAAGTACAATCCTAGTTTCCTAGATGCTAAGTACGCTAGTTTTCCAACTTTGGATTTCCATCCTGCTCCGATGATTCTCTTGCTAATGTAGTAGATGGATCATTAAACCCTAACTTCTTCACACACAAGCGTTGCACTTAAAGCGTGGCAAAAACCATGAGATAAATGAATAAGTCCTCATCATCCATCGGCTCAGAATTAGCTCAATACAATAACCTTTCCATTCGGGCTTTGTAACTCCTTCATTTTCATGGCTCTAACATTTCTTAGGGTGTCAATTTGATCTAGATTGGCCTTAATTCAGCTCGCGTTCACAAGAAAATTGAGGATTTCCCAAATGCGACTCTAAATGAACATTTAAGTGAGTTTAATTTCATTCCATACTTCCGAAGGATCACAAATATCTCCGAGAGATCATCCAAATGGTTTCCAGACACTCGCGACTTCAATATCATGTCATCTACGTAAACTTCCATCGTTCCTTTGATTTGGTCCTTATATATTGTATTCACCGGTCTTTGGTAAATAGCTCAGGTGTTCTTCAGATCGAATGGCATTACGCGATAACAATATAGTCCTAAGTCAATAATGAAATTGATTTTCTTATGATCTAGTTTATGCATCATAATTTGATTGTACCCTGAGTAGGCGTCCATAAATGAGAGCAATTCATGCCCCATGTTCCATCAACAAGCTGGTTGACCCTAGGCAATGAAAAGTTATCCTTTATGTAGGCTTTGTTCAATTCTAGGTAGTCAATAAAAGTTCGACACTTCCAATTTGATTTTTGGACCAACATGGGGTTTGACACCCACTTGGGATATGTTGCATCACGGATGAAGCCGTTGACTAACAACTTATCTAGTTCTTCCTTCAATGTAGTAGATCACTTTAGACCTAGGCTTCGTCTCTTTTGCCCCACTCTTGTGAACTTGGGATCGATGGTAAGTTTATGGCACTCTATCTTTAGCTATATCCTGCACATATTGGAATATGTCTAAGTAAACACATCCAAATTGGCACAAAGAATGTTTACCAATTCTTTTTGCGTCTTGATTCCAAGCTATGAACCTACTTTCAAGACCTGAGTTGGGTCATTCATGTCACAAGGAAAACCATCATAATATTCGTTGGCACTATTTACATTTTCCCTGAATTATTCTTCCTAGAATACATATCCTTATTGAAGTGACTATACCCCCAAGCCAGGGGTGGTTCTGTAATTTGTATGCTTGCATTTCCCGAATGTGGAGTCTATTTTCACGGCATTTAGCTTTACGTAATTCAGCAACATAGCATTCCCTTATGACACTTTGGTCTCCTTTTGCTACTCTACTCCATTTATCATTGGGAATTTTATCGTGAGACACCATGGAGCCATAGCAATTCCAAAGTTGGCAAGGGCCGATCGGCCCAAAAAAGCATTATGAGTAGAATATTCATCAACAGTCATGAAGTTCTGGATGAGGAGCACCTCCACTCTCCTTCTCAGAGTTCTATACGTAGGTC